>OZ038513.1:70529821-70852321 GCA_964036315.1 Acanthosepion esculentum | reverse complement strand
GTAAAGAATCGTTGGTTGAAGAAGACAGAGACTTATACCCTGATTGTGCGATTACTAGGGCGAGAGCCAAGAAACAAATTTCAGAAAGTGATGACTTAGCAACAGATGGTCTGTTACAATTAAATAAAACATTTATATCACACAATAATAATCCTCCTCAGAAGGAAAATAACACAAGAAAAAAGAAAAGAATTTGCCACATTAATATGTTAAAAAGTTATATTGACAGAAATGATCTTAGTAATATTAAGCCAATCTCAACCTTAACAAACATTAATATTACAAATCAATCTGAAAATGATATAGACAAAGAGGAAGATGTAGTTTTTAGGGAGAAGGACATGGGTCAAGATAGCCATTTAAAAAACTCGGAAATCCTTTCTAATTTAAATGTAAAATTTGAACATTTATCAAATGAAAAAAGACAAGAAATTCATGATTTGGTCAGTGATTTCAAAAATCTTTTTCCTGATGTTCCTGAAAAAACGACAGTTGCTGTACACGATGTTTTAGTTGGAGAGCAAAAACCCATCAAACAACATTTTTACCGGGTAAATCCAATCAAGCTGCAGCAGTTGAGAGCAGAAGTGAAATATATGCTGGATAATGACATCATCGAACCAAGCCAAAGTCAGTGGAGTTCTCCTTGTATTCTGGTACCAAAACTGGATGGTACTTACAGATTCGTGACCGACTTCCGGAAAGTAAATGCAGTAACTAAAAGTGATTCTTTTCCAATTCCTAGAATTGATGACTGCATCGACAATCTTGGAAAGGCAAAATATGTCAGTAAATTTGATCTGATGAAAGGTTACTGGCAAGTACCCTTAACTGACAATGCCAAAGAAATTTCAGCCTTTGTGACTCCGGATGGTTTATACCAATATAAAGTTATGGCGTTTGGGATGAAAAATGCACCGGCAACCTTTCAAAGGATGATGCATTCCCTTCTGCATAATATTCAGGGATGTGAAGTCTATATAGATGATGTAATTGTTTACAGCATGACCTGGGATGAACATTTACACATCATCAGAAAATTTTTTCAGAAGCTTGAAGAAGCAAACCTATGTGTGAACCTAAGCAAGAGTGAATTCTGTTGTGCAAAAGTAAACTATTTAGGTCACACTGTTGGACAAGGACAGGTTAAGCCTATCACAGCAAAAGTGGATGCCATCTTGAAGTACCCTATTCCAACAAATAAAAAACAATTAATGAGATTTCTCGGTATGGCAGGATTCTACCGAAAATTTTGTAAAAATTTCTCATCTATAGCAAGTCCTCTCACCGACCTCCTGAAGAAGAACGTAAAATACAAATGGAGTGAAGCCTGTGATGGGGCTTTCAACAAAATCAAGTCAACCCTCATTGGTGGCCCGGCTCTTGCAACTCCTGTTTTTTCAAAACAGTTCAAACTGCAAATTGATGCCAGTGATGTCGGAATGGGTGGTGTTTTAATTCAAGAAGACGATGAAGGTATTGATAGAGCCATTGGATATTTTTCAAAAAAGTTAAACACCTGCCAGAAGAATTATTCTACCATTGAAAAAGAATGCTTGGCGGTGTTATCAACTCTACAACATTTTGACTTTTATCTTAATGTTACTGTTTCTCCTGTTCTGGTCTATACGGACCACAATCCACTAACTTTCCTTCAAAAAATGGCGAATAAAAATCAAAGACTGACAAGATGGAGTCTTCTCCTACAAGAATATGATATCATTGTAGCACATATTAAAGGAAAGAACAATGTCATTGCAGACGCTTTATCGAGGATATAAAATTATGATATTATAGTGAGAAAAGAATATTCATTGCAAAAAAAAAAAAAAAATGAATAACTTGACTGATTTTCTCTTGAAAGTTTTTCATTGTCATTTCAAAACTTTACTCTAAAGGGGGGAGGTGTTACGAGGAAGCATTTCTATAAAAAGTGTTATTTAAAGTAATTAAAATAGTTTAAATGTACAATAGGCCACTCTAGATTGTCCCAGTAATAAAATCCAAAAAGTTTTAATTCACTAAATAGCTTCGATCAGTAAATAGCTTTTGGAACATTCTAGAAAAATCGAGAACGCTTTAGAAGGTCCCAGAAAATTCTACCTAGTTGTTTCGGTCCCCTATAAATAGGTTTTTCAAAGGCACCCAGACAGTTTGTAAGTTGCTGTCGCCAAGCTAACTCCGGTAGATTCACGGATTCAAAGTCCAACCGTAAGAATCCTTCTACAATTTCTCCAGCCACGGAACGTCTGCATGAAACCCTCCTGGGACCAGTGGTAAATAGATATTTTGAACTTTTCATTGACCAAAGAATGTTATTTTAATATTGTCTTTGAATTCTTGTAAAAATTGAGTGGTCTGTTTAAAACTTAGCGGTTGTCCATTCCAAAAAGGTAACTACCTTCCTTCTTCCTCGTGAACTCCTTACCTGACCCCGTATTTGACCTTCTCGGTTCCTGCCTTAGGCAAAAGATAGTAGTTTCCTAAAATCCATTATGTTAGCTTTTGTATTCATGTTTGTTAACTGTTAATTTTTATGTTGTTAATGTAAATAAATTGTCTCATTACCAATAATCACACTTCAGGTTTTTATATTTTTTGTTACCACCACGTGTGCGAAACATATTGTCTATCTTATCGCACGTGAGCGTAACAATATATATATATATATATATATACATATACATATGATATATATATATATATATACATATACATATGATATATATATATATATATACATATACATATGATATATATATATATATACATATACATATGATATATATATATATATATACATATGATATATATATATATATATACATATACATATGATATATATATATATATATACATATACATATGATATATATATATATGATATATATATATATATATACATATGATATATATATATATATACATATACATATGATATATATATATATGATATATATATATATATATATACATATGATATATATATATATATACATATACATATGATATATATATATATATACATATGATATATATATATATATATACATATACATATGATATATATATATATATACATATGATATATATATATATATATACATATGATATATATATATATATACATATGATATATATATATATATACATATACATATGATATATATATATATATATATATATACATATGATATATATATATATATATATATATACATATGATATATATATATATATATATATATACATATGATATATATATATATATACATATACATATGATATATATATATATATATACATATACATATGATATATATATATATATATACATATACATATGATATATATATATATATATACATATACATATGATATATATATATATATATATACATACATATGATATATATATATATATACATATACATATGATATATATATATATATACATATGATATATATATATACATACATATGATATATATATATATATATACACATACATATGATATATATATACATGATATATATATACACATACATATGATATATATATACATATGATATATATATACACATACATATGATATATATATACATATGATATATATATACACATACATATGATATATATATACACATACATATGATATATATATACATATGATATATATATACACATACATATGATATATATATACATATGATATATATATACACATACATATGATATATATATACATATGATATATATATACACATACATATGATATATATACATATGATATATATATACATATGATATATATATACATATGATATATATATACATATGATATATATATATATATATAGTGTGGTATATATATATATATATATATATATATAGTGTGGTATATATATATATAGTGTGGTATATATAGTGTGGTATATATATATATAGTGTGGTATATATATATATATATATATAGTGTGGTATATATATATATATATATATATATAGTGTGGTATATATATATATATATATATATATATAGTGTGGTATATATATATATATATATATATATAGTGTGGTATATATATATATATATATATAGTGTGGTATATATATATATATATATATAGTGTGGTATATATATATATATATATATAGTGTGGTATATATATATATATATATAGTGTGGTATATATATATATATATATATATAGTGTGGTATATATATATATATATATATAGTGTGGTATATATATATATAGTGTGGTATATATATATATATATATATATAGTGTGGTATATATATATATAGTGTGGTATATATATATATATATATATAGTGTGGTATATATATATATATATATATATATATATATATAGTGTGGTGTGTGTATATATATATATAGTGTTGTGTC
Source organism: Acanthosepion esculentum (assembly GCA_964036315.1). Taxonomy (NCBI): domain Eukaryota; kingdom Metazoa; phylum Mollusca; class Cephalopoda; order Sepiida; family Sepiidae; genus Acanthosepion; species Acanthosepion esculentum. The sequence continues at coordinate 70,847,905 of OZ038513.1, read as the reverse complement.
TATGTGGTGTCTATATAGATATATATATATATATATATATGTGTGTGTGTGTGTGTTTATCTATGCCTATGTGTTTGTGCAGGTGTGCCCTGTTCTTAATGCACTCTTATCGATGCTTACATTGCATTGTTCACCCTGCCACACACTTTCTTACTTTCATAATTTATTCTGACGATCAATAAATTTGTAGCAATATGACTACTCACTTCATGACATCTATTAATCAGACCTCATGACTTGATGAATTACAATTTCAAACATGCACCATATTTCAGTGGTTAGCATGCTAATCACACAAACCATTACCAGTGCACCGAAATCAATCCTCATTGGGTACCTTATACTTGTGGCCTTGTAAATATAAAAGTTTTAGTCTTAATAACAGTAGTAAGCCACTACTAGTGGATAATGAAAAGTATATTCCTCAGGTTTAATATTTTATTAACTTCGTATCAAGCTGTACGAAGTTGAATTGACAGTTCATTTTCCAGTCTGGAAAGGGAAGATCAATAAATTTATAACAATATAGCTAGTCTGTGTATCTGAGTAATTCTATCTACCATATAGACACTACAGTGGTTCTTGAAAATGACTGAGATGACTTAATTTTTAAAAGCCTCCCCCCCAAAAAAACAAATGAACTTATATGCATACAGACATAACAATGGGAGTTGAAAGCTATAATAGTTGTTAACTTTGTTACATGTCGATCCCGTTTTCAACACTTAAGATTAATTTGCAGCTGACAAGTCATGTTTCATATAATGTCAAAGGGTGGGGGGGGGGTGTTTGTCCAGGACATCCTTTTTCAGTTCACCTAAGCTCTCCCTTCCGCCTCTCCATTCCACCCAAGTTGGGTTTTTTCTTTCTCTTTTTGCCCTGTTCAGGTCCTCTTTTTTCTGTCTATTGTTTTTTTTTTCTTAGGTTCACCCAAATCATCTCCACTCCCCAGTCCACCTTTTTACCTACCCTCCTCCCTCAAATCATCTGCCCATGTCCTCCTCAACAGTCTGCAATGTTTCCTTTGTTTGGAAATCTGAAAAGTGTTACTATATTTGGAGTTCCTTAGAATTCACCATTCTTCTTGTATCATGAATTTTTACTTGAAATCATTTAATTATTATTTTGACAAATAGAGAAGAACGTTTGTTGTATCTTTTAAATTTTCTCAAAGCACCAATATTAAGTTTTCATGTCTTCATGTATGGTCAGTCTTTAAGGCAAAAAGTTGCATTTATTTGATGTAGACTTTATTACAGTATTTTAAACAGTACAATATTACATAAAACAAATTCTTATCTAAGAAATACCTACACTTATTCAAGGTTCTGTCATGGCATACTAATATATACAGGGGAGAGAGGCACATGTCACATTTCAGGCTAATTTCTACCTATTTGGTTTATAGTCAATTTATGTTTTTATAGTTTTTTTTCTCTCTTTTTAAACAGAAAAGTAATAATAAAAGATTGCAAATAATGAAAAAAGTTATTAAAGTATTTAAGTAGTAATACAAAACAAATACAAGTAAAACAAAATTACCAACAGTTCCTCTAGAAATCAATTTTCTTTTGACCTTTGCTTTTTTTTTTTTAAAAAAAAACATTCTACAATATTTTTTTCAAACTTCATCCGATGAAAACTTTCATTTGTTGTAAAATATATTCACAACAATTTTTACTACAAAGTGAATTCTTTTTCAGTGTGTTGTTCACAAATAAAAACATACTTTGGGGAATAAGTTTCCAATTTCTTTCATCATACTCTTATTCTGGATTCATTCTGTTTTACAATAAATTTATCGGCATAGACAAGTATAGCAAAACAAGCACAAATGAACTCTTCCATTTGGCTAGACGGAACCGTAAGACCTCCACGAGAAAGTAATTCAAAGTACTGCTTCTCTGTAGCATCATCACTATCATTGCCTACCATGACCAGAGAACACATTTCACATTGCAAATGTTTAATTAAATTTTTTGAATTTTCTCTAAGAAAGAAAAAGAGGGTAATGGAAATTACTCCAGAAGTAATTTGTAGGCTTGTTGCGACTTATAGCACAGTAGTAAGTTATATTAGTTCTACAGTAAAACTTGGTTGGTAATGTTGTCTTTTTTGTAATTCTTTTAGAATTGAGTATGATTGTTCTTCTACCATGTTTTGTATGTAGTTTGGAAAATTTTCTAGCATGCTAAATCTTGTGAATTTAGCATTATGTCCATTATGTCTAAACCACTGTGTTAGCAGTATAGGGGTTCCATCAAACTAGAGCTGGACATGAAGGTTTTGGACAATGTGAATACATTCTTTTATAGATGGAAAATATGTTTCAGGGTCAAAGACTATTCTATAAATTAGAATATAATCTTCCGTTTTAAAATTAAAAATCGTTAGAACAACACTTTGCTTCTTCCAATTGAGTAAAATCCTTTTATCATATCAGCTGAAATAAAATCTTATATATTCATCAGTTGTTTTTTTGGAGGCTTTCTGAATTCCCCTGTATTTAGCAAAAGAGACGGTTTTCTTAATTTTTCTGAATGTATTGTAGGTATTGGATGTAAATCCCAATAATTCAGTTTGTTTCATTTTCCTTTCAAAATAAATTTCTCTTCAAAATCTTTCATACAAAGAACTGAATTTTTTGAAGGAAACCAATTAATACGATTAATGAATTTTATCCATTTTTCTACGAGGTCGGGTTTTCCAAGAGGAAAAGAAAATGCCGATACTTTTTAACCATTAGTAACAGTCACTAGAACAGCGAAATTCAACACATTTGTTAACTATTTTTGTTAAGCCAAATATCACAACAAATTATAATTTAATCTTTAAATGCAATGGACTATGAGGTAGAAAATTTACCTAATTGCATTCATTTGCAAAACTGGCCATTGAAAATCATAAAAGTCGGGTAACTCACAGCCGGTTATAATTTGTGGATTAATAAAAAATAAAAAAATTTAGTTTTTCGAATAATTCAATTTTTAAAAGTTACCTCCCTTTTAGATTAGCAATTTTCCTAAGTGGCCATTTACATTTTTTTTTTTTTTTTACATTACATTGGCCTGTTAGAATTCAGCTTGTTATGTGATATGTGGGTCTGTATAATGCTAGTTGGTCATAATTCTGCTTACTATTTTTTTCTTTTTTTTTTTTAGTTTTTTTTTTAGCTTTAACACTACTCTACCCAGTGGACAAGGGGTAGATCCAGGAACTTATGCAGAGTTCAGTCAAATTAAAAAAAAATTCCACTTACCTTTGACTTGCACCTGTTTGATTTGAGCACTCAAACAGGCAAATGAGAACAGTATCTAAAACAAACAACAAAAACATTATATATATAAAAGAAATTTACAACAAAAACTATAAGAAAAACTTAAGAATGTGTACAGAAGTACCCAGCATTATTTTTTTTTAAAACCTTATGTAAACACCTAATTCATAATTCTTATTCTTCTATATATGCCATGCTCCTTCCGGACGTTAGTGATCATGGCTAACCACAACTTCCTGTCGTTTGTAACTCAAGCTCACCAGATTAGGTTGTGCATTGCTTTCCTCTGATCCTCTTAACTTCAATCAGCCCCATGAATGTCAAATCTTTCCAAGCCCTCTTCATTATGTAATCCAGAAATTTCAACTGTCTCTTTATGATGTTAAACATAAGTGTTCTTTTTGTTGCCATTGTCTCTATAACTTCGTCATTGTTCACATGTTCTGCCCAGGGTATTCTTAGCATCCTTCTGTAGAACCACATTTCTGTTGCTTCAAGTCTCTTCATCTTTGAGGAGATTGGCCAGCAATCACTGCCATATAGGAAGACCAAAACTACATAACAGTTCAGTACTATTTTCTTTGTTTCTAACAATATTTTCCTGTTTCTTAATACTTCGCTCAGCTTTTGGAAGGCATCTTTTGCTATCCCAATGTACCTTCAGATTCCAGTGTCAACCTTGACATCCTCTGTTAATACACTTGTTTGATTTCAGTATCTCCAATCTATAATTTGTATGTTGAGTTGTTCCTTTTGCTAACCATGCATTCAATCTTCTTGCAGTTGATGTTTAGTCCTTTCTTCTTGCTTTCCTTCACTACCTTCTGTAGAAGTTCTTTTATTTTCCTTTTTGTTTCAGCTATCAACACTATGTCATCTGCATATCTTATGTTAAAAGTGTAGCCACCAATAATGAATCCTGGTAGGACTTCTAATTATCTCAGAATTACCTCACTGTATAGGTTAAAAAAGGTCTGGTGAGAAGATATCTTTGACTTACACCCCTTTTTATTTTTGTATATTTACTGAACTCATTTCCTATCCAGGCAGTTAGCTACCAGTGTAGGTTCTGGGGAGGCACGGTGGGGTAATGGATAGTGGCTCGGATTGAGGAATCGGAGAGCAGAGTTCGAATTCCAGTCGAATCCATTACATTCACTTATGTACTAATACCCTTGGGAAAGGTATGAATCTTCTCCCATCAGCTTTGGGTAAATAGCAGGACAGACCGGGTTCTATAGCCTTGGATGGCAACTGGTTTACTGCAGAAAGAAATGGCAACCTATTGCGGGAAAAAATCTGCCTCATCAGTTATGTATCAAAAGATACATGATCACCTATGCGTGTATCACACATGGTACATAATTGATTGACTAATAGGTTTGGATTGCTCTAATATCCTTTCCACATAGGTAGGATTATATTTTTTTTTTTAGGTTTATAATATTGCTTTATATATTAAAGTAAAAAAATTTACAGGATCCAAGGATTTGAACCCCTAACATTGAATCCAGGCCCATGTTTTCTAGTCAGGTAGCTAAATTTTATCCAGTACAATATTTTACTTCTTTCTTATCCTACTATACACAAGACATTTATGCTGCTGCTTCTTGTCCAAACATTGTTTGTCCTTTCACTACATGCATCAGATTTGCCGATATAAAAAAAAAAAAAAACAGAAAAAAGAAAATCACTATCCTTTAGTATTTACTAATTGCCATAAAATTCTCAGAGTCGATCATTCAGTATCAAATTGAAGAATCAAATATTTTTCAGCATCGGCCATGAGTCCTCAAGGACACATGGATAAAGACGTTGGTTAGATCCAGTGACTAGAGTTAAATACCAGGCTACAGCCATGGTCAACCAAAACACTTAGAGAGTTGAGTTAAAGGGAAATAACTGAGACATCGGGAAGAGGCATGGCATGTGGAGCCAGAACACTCTATCCCAGTGGACGAAATAAAAGGGTTCGGTTTGAAATTCCAATCACCCGAAGAAGGTCGGAGCATACAATGGCTGAAACGTCGTGAATATAGCAATGAAGATGAGGATATATAATAATGTAAATTTTTTCAGTGTATTTTACATTTTAATCCTTAAGCTAACAACCAGAAATACCACTTTATCATTAAGTAACACCTTATTTCTAATGTACAGTGTCCCTTCAGGATCATGGTTCTCCACAACTTCCTATCTTTTGTAGCTTATTGTAATATTTGTGTTTTACTATCACTCCATGTTCTGCCATCCATTAACACAAGCTTGTTAGTTACTGTTTCCCTCCACCTCCTCAGGATGTGGAGGATCATGGTCCTCCACGATCTCTTTTCTTTTGTAGCGTATCATAATGGTTGTCTTTTTACTATCCTTCCCATTCTGTTCTACCATCCATTTACACAATCTCATTATGTAGGTTACTCACCATTTCCTTTTGTCTCTTCAGGACGAAGGAGGTCATGGTTCTCCACAACCTCCTATCCATTGTAGCTCTTTGTATTGTTTGTCTTTTTACTATCACTCGCACCCTGTTCTGCTACCCATTTACTCAAGCTTGTTAGGTAGGTTACTGTTTCCTTCAGGACAAAGGGATCATGGCTCTCCACAACGTCCTATCATTTGTAGCTCTTAGCAATCTTTTTACTATCATACACTTTCCCGCTATCCATTTATGCAAGCTCATTAGGTAAGTTACGCACTATTTCCTCCTGTCTCTGCAGGACAAGCAGAATCATGTCTCACCCTAGCTTCCTATCCTTAGTAGCTCTAAGCAATGTTCACCTTTTTACTATCCCACCCACTCCCTGTTCTGCCATCTATTTACACAGGCTTGTTGGGGGTGGTTACTCATTGTTTTTTCCCCTATCCCTCTAGTCTTCAATTTGTCCCGTGAGAATTAAATTCTTCCTTTCCTCATTATGCGTCCTAGGAACTTGTTCTTATATGTGCAGTATCCCTTCAGGAAGTAGCCAATCATAGCCCTCCACATCTTCATGTCCTTAATAAGTTTTGTCTTTTTGTTATTTCTCCCAAACCCTGTTCTGCTCAGGCCCATCAAGTATGTTACATGCTTCTTTCCTCTTTCCCTCTATCTGTCCTGTGAGTTTTTTTGTTTTTTTGTTTTTTTTACAAGCCCTCCTTCCTCATTACAAAGAGAAAAATTTCTCGCGTGACACAATCAAATGACTATCATCCTTAGCTTCTCATGACAGTAAGGTCACAAAGTAATTGAGTTTCTTTTTTCCAGGTTTTCAGATAAGACATTTAGCCATCTAATCACCATTCATCATAAGAATCACTGAAAAATACTAAGTTATTCAGCTAGAAAGAGATCAGGATAAAAACATTTTGTGTCAGCCTGTCTTCTCAAATGAGCAATAGTGAGAGGGAAAAGGTCATTCAGGCCTTCAGTAATGGTAGAAATATTCATATTCTGGCTTCAAAGTCCATTAAAGAACCATCAAGAAAACTGTGAATAAGTTTAAAAAAGATGGAACAGTAGAGAGGAAAACTGGATCAGGAGGTCACAATAGGTAGAAGGATCATCATTTCGACTCAGAGCTAAAAAGATTAGAAAAGATCCAACTCAATTCATAAGACGTTTGGCACATGAGAGAGCAGTTTCAGCTATGACAGTCCAAAAAGCAATGAAAAAAGACTTGTAAATGAAACCTGTGAGGTACCTTGGTACTACAAGACAGAAAGTTAGGTTAGAGAGGGTGAAGATCATCTTGAATAAGTTGGAAAATGATCCTGGAATAATATATATATATATATATATATATATATATATATATATATATATATATATATATATATATATATATATTTTAACTTTATTTCAATCCATCATGAGTTTCAGATCCTTAGCTATGATTAATTAATAACAAACATGTCATTTTTGTTTATGATCAATTTCATCATGATTCTTCTGTTAAACTTAGAGAGTAAATTATACATTCTTATTGCTTGAAGTAGAGTCCAATAGTGTGATAAAAACCTCAGAGAATTCCAGTAAGATATCTTTAATCATTTCTAAGATACAATGGTTTAAAGCTTAATCTAACAAATGGACAATTTTGCTGTTACACTTGGTATATGGTTTGGTTAACGGCATATCAACTCCTTATGGGTCATTGAATGCCGAAATTTAATTTTCTTGGGAGCTTTGATTTGATTTGATTGTTTAACGGCATATCAACTCCTTATGGGTCATTTAATACTGAAGTTTTATTTTCTTGTGAGCTTCAGTAATTTTTTTTCCAATAATGTATTGCTGGTAATTTTTTCTAAGGTATTTTTATATTTTAACCCCAGTTTGAGGGTTCACTATTTGCCCATATATATATATATATATATATATATATATATAAAAAATGGGAGAAGATTTGTTGACATAGATATTGTGAACATATGAATCAACACTGTGCACAGATACTACACTGCTTCATCACCCTCTGCCTAGAGCAGGGTTTCTTAACTGGTGTCTCACAAGAAACAGTGATAGGTGAATACATTTTAGTTTAATTTTACATTTGTAATTTTACTATACACGTACAGCATATTGTTTGGAAAATTCTTGGTCATTGTAATAAAATATAAAAGAGATTGATAGTATAATAGTATGTAATAATTTTTATACAGGAATTCACTGAGTCATGAAAACTATTTCAAAGGTTCCACCAAAACTTTTAGAGATATATATAATTTTTTTTTTTAATTTTTGTAAAGGCATAAATTAGTAAGTCAATGGCAGAAATGTATATAGATTCAGGGTCCCTATTTTGACACTGTATAAATACATTAATTTAAGAATAAAAGTGGATTCTAAAATTGGTTGTAACCAGGAACTAAGGAAACTGAAGCACCAGTTCAGCCATTGTTCAGATGCAGAAGTACCATGTTGGCCATATTGTTATGGGTCAATAAAAAAAACAGGCATATCATTTCTGCTGGCAGAGAAGTAACCAGACTAAACCGTGTTCTTGATATTATTTCAGACCCCTTACCAAGTGACAGTACCTAATAGTTAAAATTTCTGTACTTGCTTGATTATGATTTCATTAATTTGTAGTTCACACTTGTGGATGACCATAGTTAGTCCTTTCTTCTCATTTTCCTTTACTATGTGTCCTAAGAGTTCTTGCAATTTCAGTGGAGTCTGCCATCAACACAGTGTCATAAAAGAGTAGTGTTGGTAGTAACACTGAAAATTATCAAGATTATATAAAGCATCATTTGCCATTATTAATTTTTTAATATTTCCTTCATCTTCAGCATCTGTCTATATTTCTGAGATGAGGTATTATTTTCACTATTTACATTATTTGGACTATTGTCCTCATCTTTGTCACCATATTTATTACAACGCTTCAGCCGTCGTACGCTCCGGCCGAACTGATCAGTTATCTCCTGTTAATTCCCCTCTCCAAGTTCTCCACTGCCTTAACCGGGTATTGAACTCACACTCTTTGGTTCCTGTCACTGGATCTAACTAATTGTGCCATGTGTCCTTGCATGGCACGATTAGTTAGTCCTTGAGGACACATGGCACAGTGGATGAAGGAGAATTAACCGGAGGTAACTGATAACTGACATCCATTAAAACATGACACGTGGAACTAGAACAGTCTACCCCAGTGAGCGAAATAAAGGGTTCAGTTTGACATTCCAACCACCTGAAGAAGGCTAGAGCGTACAACGGCCGAAATGTAATAAATATGGCAACAAAGATGAGGACAATAGTCCAAATAATGCAAATAGTGTTCCTTCATCTTAATTTTACTTACTTGCACTAGTAAAAGATAGAATACTACAATTTTATATAAATATTTAGTCTCTTCTCTAAAGAAAAAATAACAATATCATAAAAAATTAAATTATAGCCATTTATTCATCCATCTAATAATTAAAAAAGGAGCTCTAAAAATACACTACCTCCTAAGGTCTGTGCAGAAACTACAACAGATCTCAGGAACACAATAGCACCATCAGATGGAACAATTTTCAACTACAAAACACTATTTTTCCGCATATTCACTACATTTAGATATGCATTTTTAAGGTGTTCCTTATTTTGTGGGCTGACAGCTGTGCAAGACTTCCTAAAACATATCTTATCACACATACAGATGTCAACACTAATGTGCTCACATCCACTGTTTGATTTCCTTAAATGTTCAACAATGGAAAGAATTTTTTTCCACAGAGGAATCCAAAGGCAATATTTTGCTAGACTATAATAAGACAGCCATTAACAATAACCTGATGCTAATCTCCAGGAGAGTGCTCCTTTTTGCGCTAATGTTTTTTGCCGGCATGAAATGGAATGATTACATTGAATCAATATCTAGGTGTGCTGAAAGAAATTTTGGTTCACGGTATCATGCTAGACAATTTTTCTTACCAGAATCTATCTTAACACATTTCTAAGTAGGTACCGCCAAAGTTTTGCTCAAAAATGAGCATACATGTTGCAAAAATGCCCCAAACTTAAAGTTTTATCATCAAAATCTTTGAGGAAATACCAAAGGATTTTTTGATTATTAAAATATATTTTTTTTTATCCATTTTAGAACCTTCAAAACTTACCACTTTGGTACATCTAATTCACAAATTCAAGTGCAGTACTAGATTGGCAGCTAGGTTTCATCATTTTACAACTGAAATTGGTACATGCAACCATAAGTTCTATGCTAACAGTTTCTTTCACACTCCTAGCTTGTGGAACTCTCTTCTGGCCTCTTGCTTTCCAGTCAACGTTGATCTTCAAAAACTTTAAAGCAATGCCAATCGTTATCTTCTGTCTTTTTAATTTCTGTTCTCACTACTTAATGTTCTTCTTTTGCTCATATTCTTTTGTACTCAGTGAATCCTTGCATCTTAGTGGCTTTATTGCCTTACTTAGGATGAAATGATTGAAAAAAAAAAGATATATATATATATATATATATATATATATATATATATATATATATATATATATATATATCTTTTTTTTTCAATCATTTCATCCTAAGTAAGGCAATAACTTATTGATTGAAAAAAAAAAGATATATATATATATATATATGTATCTTTTTTTTTCAATCATTTCATCCTAAGTAAGGCAATAAAGCCACTAAGATGCAAGGATTCACTGAGTACAAAAGAATATAAGCAAAAGAAGAACATTAAGTAGTGAGAACAGAAATTCTCATATATATATATATATATATATATATATATATATATATATATATGCCAAAAACAATTATGGGTTATTTGCAAGAAACTAAGAGTCAGCATAATATAAGCAAAAGGTATTATTTCCAGAGCAACTTTCAACCTTAATGATTTAAAATGCAATTCTTTGATCTAAAACCCTCAATGACCAGAGCTTGGCTGCAGATCTTTCCTCTGACCTAGCTCTAGCAGCTCAGGGGGAAAAATTCACTGGACACATTCAATGCCTACTTAAAAAAATCAAACTAGTAACTGCCCACCATCACTGGTCGAACCCAGAAATTTTGCTAATTGTTCTGTTCGGAAGGTCCCTATGCCTTGAGCATCTGTTAGAATTAAACTTGACCCAGCCCCCAAGAAATTAATCAGAGACCAGAGTTACAATTCCAGCTAGGTTCATTATATTCACTTATGCGCAAGTATCCTTGGGAAAGGTATAAATCCACCTCTTCTCCCCCAGCTATGGGTTAATTAGTAAGACTCGTATTACTAATTAACTAATCGTATTAAAACCATTATTATCTCAAAGAAAAAAACTGTACACAAAACATTTAGATTTCAGCATAAAATAACCCATAGAGTTTGATATGCCACTAAACAAAAACAACCAACGAACAGAACTCAAAGGGAAATTGTACATAGTAGCTATCACTAAAGAGGCTAAGAAAATATGGTTGGTTCCCTGTACTGCTCCTTCTGCTATCCGCTATCTTTACAAAATCCAGATCAGGTTGAAAATGGAGTACTGCTGCTATATATGGGCAGGAGCTGCCCAGTCTTCACTTTCCTCTCTCAATAGAATCCAGAAGCCTCTTTGAATCCTTGTGGGTGATGAATTTCTAAAGTTAAGGAGTTATCATTATTTTAATTATTTACAGTCCGACTAAGATGTCCTTATCTTTGTTACTAATAATTACTAAATGACCTGAATGAGGAAAGATACCAGAAAAAAGGTTGGTTCTCTGTACCAGTCCAATAAGTACCTAAATGAATCATTTTGCACCCTACAAATTTTTTCTCACAGATAAAATACGGCAAGTCACTTGATGCTCTATTGTTATTTACATGGAAAGCATTCAAACTACATTCCTTAGTCCCATTAGTTCTTACCTTCAAGAGCCAGATCAGCCCGAAAATGCAGTACTGCTGTTATATATGGTCAGGAGCTGCCAGGCTTCACTTTCTAGTCTCGATAGAGCCCAAAGCATCTTCACGTCCTTGCAAATTATTTTCCACTCTGCATCACCCTTTCTCACAGATGAGACATCGCAAGCCTCTCACTGCCCTATCGCTATTTCCATGGTGAGTGTTCAGATGAACTATACCCCTTCATTCCACCAGTCCTAACCTTCACAGCTACACCTACCACCCCAGGAACATTGTAGTGAACCACCCTCATTCCCCTGGTGAGATTATGTTCCACTCAAGCAGCTTCTTTCCATGAGGCACTGCCTTGTGGCACTAACTCCCAAGGGGTTGCTCCTTAACCTGTTCAAATCTATGGTTAACCGTTATGTCCCACATATCTGCATATGCTGTATCTCTTACTCTGTAACCCCTGACCTCGAATGACCCCCAGGCCTTGTTAAGGTTGAACACTACTGTAAAAAAAAGAAAAAAGAAAAGAAAAATGGCATTCACAAATAAAGGAAGAATGTCTACCCAGGAATATCTATGTACAAGACTCCTCATTCAAAATTATTGACAGAAATGAATCTATAGTGTTATTTGACACTAATTTATAGAATGAGGTGCTGAAAAATTCTCAGCCTCACCCACTTCCTAAAATCTAATCAAATCTCAATTTTTTTTTGTAGGGGGGGGTAGAATTTTGCATTACCCCCTCATAATAAATCTTGTACAAATGTTACTTTACTCCAACTCATACAATGGGGTCCTGAAAAATATTCAGCCTGACTCATTTCCTAAAATCCAACGAAATATCAAATTTGGGGGAAGGAGTCATGATGAGAACTTTACCGCACTCCACTGTATAATTTTACAGCACCCCATTGTATAAGTTATATAATTTATTATAAAATTATATAACTTATACAGTGGGTTGCTGAAAAGTTCTCAGCCTGAACACTTCCCAAAATTTATTCAAATATCAGATATTTTTTTGCTTTCTGGTTGAGTTTTTCAGCACCGCCCGTTTAATTCCAGTTATATACATAAATCCTGTTTTTTTATTCCAGATAAACTTGCCTGCATTTACATCTGTGGAAAGAAAAGCATGTTGTGAAAATTCGCAGCATTTAAAAATGGTTAATTTCTAAGTTGATTTGCCAGTAAATTAAATTTTGTCTGCAAGGGAAGCGACCAAGTTAAATCGAAAATACAAGAGATGTCTATTCGGCTAGGAAGCAAATTTTCAAAATCATACTTAATGATGGCATGCTTCCAAAATTTATTGATTTTTCCCCTTGTCTGCTCCTCTGTATACTATAGCATATCTTAAATAAGTGCAACCAAACACTTCGCTATGGACAACTGTCTGTCCAATAACACAATCCTATATTCCTACAATGACTATTTCGCTAGCAAGATTTTAATTACTTAGTTTAAATTTGTCTCACATCAATCATGGCATAACCGAAGTTAATTTTGGACTACAAAAATTAACAAAAACATGCCTAAGTATATAAAAAAAAAATCTCATGATTAACTTTGTGCTTTTTTCTTGCATTTCAAACCAAAATTAGAATTTCAAAGATATTTAACTTATTACAGTATGTTTTACACTTTTTATAAAAGAAATCTGTGATCATTGCTACAAAATGTAATGTTTCTGGTATGAAGACCCATTGGTAAGAAGGAAATACTATTCAGACAGCTTCTTCCCAAGAACCACTTCTCTGTGAAGTGGACTCCTGAAAGGATACTTTCCCTAATCATTACAATCTTAACCGGTTCATGCCTTACATTTCATTCAGTAACCTGCTATTTGGGCTTTGTATCAGGTAAACATTATTTGTATGTTTATTTGTATCAGGTAAACATTATTTGTATGTTTATTTGTATCAGGTAAACATTATTTGTATGTTTATTTGTATCAGGTAAACATTATTTGTATGTTTATTTGTATCAGGTAAACATTATTTGTATGTTTATTTGTATCAGGTAAACATTATTTGTATGTTTATTTGTATCAGGTAAACATTATTTGTATGTTTATTTGTATCAAGTAAACATTATTTGTATCATTATTTGTATCAGGTAAACATTATTTGTATCATTATTTGTATCAGGTAAACATTATTTGTATCAGGTAAACATTATTTGTATCATTATTTGTATCAGGTAAACATTATTTGTGTCATTATTTGTATCAGGTAAACATTAAAAAAAAAAATCTAGATGAGATGAGCAAAATATAATTTATACCATTTTATGTGGGAATATTTTGGGGTTATATATGAAAAATAATATAAAAGGTCTATGTGGTCTAAATTCTCGAGATATGAACAAAAACCTTGCATGTTATATTGCGTAACTTACAAGACCAAAGGACATTGATTACATAATAAAAATTGCAGATAAAAAAGTAAAATAATACTTAGCCACTTACTACTAGTATAGTTTCATCAAGAAGGAATCATCAAGTGGGGGTACATATATTATAAACACTTTGTCAGTATCACAAGATAATGAAAGCGAAGTCCATAGGTGATATATATATATATATATAATGTACACACACACACACACACAGTAAAGGTAATAAATCTGTTGGTATATAATCGAAGTGGATCCTAGTAATATAAAATATTAAAACATTCCGACAAAAAGGTCAATGTGTTTATTATACAAACAAAAAAATCCAAAATTACCTCATATGGGGTATAGACATATTTCAACCGACGAAAACTTATTCTTGAGGGGGTTGAATAAGACTGACAAGGTTTTTGATGGTGGAAATAGGTCTATACCCCATATGAGGTAATTTTGGATTTTATTGTTTACTACTACTAATATATATATATATATATATATATATATATATATAAGTGGACATGGAAGTCAGCACTTAGAGGCAACAGTCTGTTTCATGCTAGTGCAATCGTCAGAGTCGCCTGATGATTGCACTAGCATGAAACAGACTGTCGCCTCTAAGTGCTGATTTCCATGTCCACTTTTATATTTACACACGCTCTATCTCTGATATTGAGCACTTTATCCCATAAATATAGCACACTTTAAGACTATATTTCTTCATATATATATATATATATAGATAGATATTGTGTATATGTATGCATATGTGGATGTATATGTATGTGTGTAAGTATGTGTATACTAATTCCTTATAATAAGACAGTATGTGTGTATATAGAGAGAGTGTGCATGTATGTGCACATACTAGAGCATATATATATATATATATATATATATATATTGACAAAAACAAAACTGCTCACGGGCACACATACGAACCCTACATGTGTATGTGTACATATGTGTATGCTAATTCCTTATAATAAGACACTATGTATATATGGAGAGGGAATATATGTATGTGTACGCATGCTGACAAAAAAATGGAAATAGATCTAAGAACACACAGGGGTCATTAAAAGATAAGAATATAGATATCTTTCTCACCATCTCTTGGACCAATCTTAATTGTTTTATTACCCTTCAACGCAGAACTCTTTCACTGCCAGTTCAAGAAAGACATTTGGGTCACTAACACACAAAAAAGAATGTCTATTATCAAGAATATTTAACATTGAAAAACAAAAGAAAAATTAATTCCTTTTTATAATAAGTGGCCATATCCACTCTTTGCCTGACGAAGGTTGTGAGACTGGAAACACGTATAGGAAAATTATGGAAAATAAAGCATAATAAATTTTTTTTAAAAATCCACATTACAACCAAAAACGTTTGCGGTTTCCCTCTTTTTATTGTACACACTTTCCTCTCGTTGGAACTACTATAACCTCTTCCCTTTATATATATGTGTGTGTGTGTGTGTGTGTGTGTATATACAATTACAATATTTGTTCCCTATCATTTAATGCTTCTTGAAATTTCATGTACATAGCAATCATCAAGCATAAAAGTATTTGTGCTTGAGGACTGCTATATGCATGAAACTTTAAGTAGCATTGAGGTATAAGTGTTTAATTGTACTTAGTACAAATTATAGCTGTTATTTTACATCAAGTACTGTTTTATTATTCCTACCAGCATTTACAGTGTGCTTATATATATATATATATATATATATATATATATATATATATATATATATATATATATATATATGAATGACGTGTTCACAGAGGAGGGCCGTATTCAACATTTGATAATTTTGCAGCAATATGCGCTTAAAAGTTTTAGGCAGTTTTGATCAATATTTCATTTCATGGTTAGCCATAAAGAATTCTAAATGTAGGACTACCTTTCGCTTGAGTAAAATAATAACAATAATAATATTTATTAAGAATTTATTATAGGAAATATAAAGTTTTATAGAAACATTGACGACAATTATGCATTTAGTTACATAACAAATAAATAAAAAAAATATAAATTTTGATTCTATATTCAATTTGTTGTTAGGTATTTTTCATTTTCTCCTTTGTTATTGGCAGCATTTTAGAATACTTTGGCTGCAATGCTAAGTTTCCCGAGTTGAACAAACTGGTGCTATTTCGTTTACACTTTGTTACCTCTCATTTCCATTGTTGTTTTTAGATCGCTTTCTTCCAGGCATTTTGATGGGCAATAATGAAATTCTGAAATTTAGAATGATCTTCTTATTCCATTTCAAAAATAAAGTCTGTAAAAAGGAATATTTTAAATTAATATACGACCAAAAATAAAATGCTTTTGATAAAAACCTTAATGATTTCCCTATAATTATGTAACAATAATGTAATGATATTCCGCAGACAAACCTACGGTTTATGTTACCTCATCTCCTTGCATGGTTACGAACTATAAACCTAAACTGAGCTTGAAATATTGTGTAATCGGCTCTAATTTTTGTAAAATACTTAGATATGATATAATGAATAATTTGCAGTGAAAAAAAAAAAAAAAAAAAAAAAATCAATTTTTTGTTGAATATGCCCTACCTCTGCTGAATGCATAATTATATATATATATATATATATATATATATATATATATATATATATATATATATATATTGTGAGTTCAAGGTGAATAAAATTTTGGAGATTTGAGTTACTAAAGGGTAATAACTGAAAATGAAATATCTGGAAGAGACATGGCGCATGGAACTAGAACTATCTGCCCTGGTGGATGGAATAAAGGGTTCGTTTTGAAATTCCAATCACCTGAAGAAGGTTGGAGCATACCACAGGTAAAACATCATGAATATGACAAACAAAGATGAGGACAACAGTCCGAACAATGTAAATAATGTAAATACCAAACATACTTGTGTATCATGTGACTTTTGAAAACCTTATTTTGAAGCTAATTTTAAGAGGGTCGCATCATACACGGAATATAAACTTAGCGTATGTACTGTTGGCCCTGGCTATGCTGTGGGCCAAACTATATATCCATTTACTGTAGTCAAAAAGTACAGCTGTATTTAAAATAAACATGATTTTGATAAAACTGATGTTTTACTTAACCGTATCCAATAATAATGCATGTAACATTCACATATTAATATCGTATTATAAAATACAAACATAGCGTATATATATCTTTTCCATTGCTTATGTTTAGCTGTTTCTTGTTCGGTTGTTTATGGGTGTACGCATTTACGCAAGGAGTATAGCATTACTAATGATACTTTTATCATTCTCTTTTACTTTTTTAACTTATTTAACAAGAAGATGGGATAAAGAGATAGAGGAAAAGAGGTTAGTCCATTGTAATTTGGTCTCTCAAAAAAGGAACAAGCATGATACACAAGATACATGATGAAATCATTTTTTATAAGTGAAAATTTGGGGGTTGCACATTACACAAGTACCATATATACTCGCAGATAGGTCGCCCCACCAGATAGGTCACACCCCTACTTTATGTCTTAATAATTGATGATTTACTGTTGACTCACAGATAGGTTGCACTATAATCTGGGGAGTTAGCCTTTTTTAAGCATAAGAATTTCCAGATATCTACCTTTATTTCAAAACTCACAATCTTTAATAGTACACTTTTGCAGTTAAAATATATTTTGTCATATCATCATGTAAACAAAGCGAAGAAACTGTTGTACTGGTATTTTTATATTTACTACATATTATTTTTATATCGAGTCAACTTGACAAAAAAAAAAAGAAAATGTTACGGTACATTTAGAAAAAAAAGTTTATCTATCAAGTTAGTTTTAAAATTCATTCAGAACTGAATCCCAAGAATTCTTCTTCACTATCATCGCTGTCAAACATCATTCTCATTTATTCATCAGTTAAATAGGTTTTTTCATCTTTGTCCATTTCATAGTAGCCATTCAACTCATCTGTGGCGGACTTCCACCACATTTATTTAATTTTGATTAGGAAACCAAACTGAAAAAGCATGCATGAGTAAGACGAGAGTTGTCTCTCTTTGACTATTAAAGTTCTCTGAAAAGGAAAAGAGTTAATTGTTTGTTATAAATGTTTTTAACAGTTCTGCCGTGCAAGAGGAAAAATATGTAAGTGTAAAAGAATATGCAGTTTGTGAGTTGAGTGAGAAGATCGGTGCATAGCTTCAACCGTTGTGGATTTCTGTGGCAGCTAAAGTCTCACTGGGGCATCTCCTCGTTTTTCTTGCTTTTATAGGTGATCATTGGATCAGGAGTGCTGCACGGGAAGAATCATTCTCCACATGCATGGAATCTGATTGGTCGACACTGACCAATCAGTGAATGAGCTTTGGAGAGATTTCTGGGAGTCGATTCTCCCAAAAGTGCACAAAATCTACTATACAAAAATATAGCGATTTCAAAATTGTCGCATAAGATAGCAGCGTTGATTCCTGTCCAATGAATGATTGCTATCGAAAATTTGAATTTGTGTAGGTGTATGTGATGATCACTATACATCTTTCTTTTACTCATAATTAGGGTTTGCAACAATTAAAATTATAAACTATAAATTTGCTACCAACAATATCACTGCACAATGCAAAATAAGGCAAACGTTTTTGGTACTAGATTCATGCACATTGTTACTTGTAAATAACACTGAAGAACGCCTTTTAATGTTATATGAAACAACCATTAAAGAAAGTTATCTCATAAAGAATATATTTTATTTCTTTAAGTCATATTTTCCAGCGTATCTTTGACAAAATATATTTTGCAGAATGAATCATGGGACTATTTTTTCTTTGTCAATAAACATCTACACGTGGTTCCTTAACTTATGTATGCATGTTCAGGGTTTCTATATCAGTCTAGGGCGAGGGATGTTAAGGGTTTCTATATCAGTCTAGGGTGATGGATCAATGAATATTTTATAATTTTATTTATTTATTGTGATGGATATGTGAATCTAGCAGCGCAAGTTGAAAGCAGTGGGTCAGAGTATATATGATAGATAAATTGTTTCTATACAGAAAAAAAACACAGCTTTAGTGTTTATGGGTATCATTTCTGATTTCTCAGAAATTATGACAAGATAGTGTTGTTTTACAGTTATGTCAAGTGGATAGGTCTATAGTGGGTTATCAGTTATAATAAAGTGTATGAATGTTGAAACAGTTTAGTTTGATTTGACCTTGTTAGTTAGATAGCCCACCATAAGAGGGGTATAAGACAAGAAAATCAAATTGTAAAGTGAAACAACAAATTTATATACATATAAATCAATTAAGGTCTTTACAAATAAAATTAATGTATTTTAGTTGATACAAGGTCATCAAAATGTTCATAGTAGTCCTTGCAAGAAGGAGTTTATGTGTACGTAAGCAGGAACGTATGTGTAGATATATGTATGAGTGTTATCGTAGGGTAGGAATGTCTTTGAAGTAATCACTCAGTCTTAAAATGTTCCATTCGTTTATCAAGTATAAAAGAGGTGAGGGTGAAAGGTAGAGATAATAATAACGATCGCTTGATGTTTGTCAAGGGACGTGTTAATACGCTCGTCTCCTTCTCTCTGGTGACAGGCGAACTTGCTCGTTTTTTATTTTGTTTATGGGGCTTGAAAAGGTCATTTGGGAATTCACTCCCGGATATGATTCGGGCCTTTCCATTGGACGACAAACAAACTTTGCATCGGTTTGTGAAAAGATCCATAAAAGAATTTGTTTCTGAGAATTGAAGATTATTTGAATTTTGTTTTTAAATGTTTCCTAGTTTTCTATTGGCTGAAAAAAAATTTCGCATCAAGGTGTGAAATTTCACGAGTTTTGTTTTGGATTCGCTTTTGCATGTGTGTTAAGCAAAGTTTATAAATTCGAGTCTTTTTAATTTCTGACAAAAATCAATGAGTCAGTGCTTAGTATTTGAATTTTAAATCTAGATCTTGTTTTGTTTACTACAGGTCATACCCCTATTTTGTGAAATTTTTGGTAAAAAAGACTGCGACCTATCCACAAGTATATACAGTATCTCTTCCTCCCACCATCTATGGATAAACAGCCAGAGATATTGGACCCTGTGGCCTATGTAAATCCTAAACAGGAAACAATTGATAAATTTCTACTCATTTTCAAAAAACCTGGGAGGAGTGTGAACCAAACAATAGGCAAACCTTTCTACTCCTGAGAAAAAACAAAAAATAAATAAATAGTAAATAAAATTTCAGAGTTTAGATAGAGACATTAGAATTTAGAAGGGACCGGAAACCCAATCTTAAACAGGAAACAAAGAATAAACCTCTACTCCTGTTCAAGAGATCGGGAAGGAGTGTTAACCTATCTACTCCTAAAGGAAACAATTTGCACTCCCAGGAGATTTTTTTTTTTAAACTAGCAAAAAGAATTTTTTTTTTTTTTTTTAAAGCTTTTCACCCCAAGCCACTAACACGCAAGGGGTTACAGAAGGTTTGGAGGAAGAGCAGGTAGGAGTGGTAAAGGAGAGGATGTGGAGAAAGATAGTGGATCGATCAAGGCTAGGGGGTTACAGAAGATTTGGAGCGAGAGCAGATAGGAATGAAAGGGGAAAGAATGTGGAGAAGGGAAGTGGATAGATCAAGGTAACTGGATATGTCGATTGACGCTGCACTTAAATAGTTGGAGATTATATTTGTCAGGGAAACAGGAATAAGGAAGGGAGTTCCACAGGCGAGATGTGCGAGACATGAAGCTATTGGAGTAGAAGAGACGTCTACATCTAACAGTTTCAATGGTGAAGGGGTGGGAACGGGATGCCAGCCTCGTGGGATGTTTAAATTCATGAGGCCTGGGAACCAGCGAAAGCAGCTCCTCGGAGCAATTACCGTGAAAGTATTTGTTCAAAACACAGAGCAAGGCAACGGTGCGTCTGTGAGAGAGCAACTGCAGACGAGATGACAGATCAGGGCCAATTACATTGCATATCCGTCTCTGGATCTTATCAAGAACCCTGAGGCAAACAGCAGGGGCTCCAGACCATATATGGCAGCAATACTCCATGCAAGGGCGAATGGTTGATTTATAGATTTGGAGGATCGATTCCGGGGAGAAAATTGTATTTTTTGTTTAGTGAATTTATTTTAAAAACTTAGCTTCTTTTTTTTTTTATATCCCTTCAACTGCTACATGTTGTACATTTAACATTGTCTTAAAACATGTGGCAGAGTGCGCTTCATTAAAAAGCAACAAAAGTCAGAAGTAGCCAGTCTCTAAGATTGATTACCTAGAATCACCACTTTCTTTGAAGAAGATCTAACATGGATAGAAAATGTTGACTATTTGATAAGCAGTTTTATATTTAAAGTAGCCAAGATAATGAGATAATTTTTTTTATTTTCCAGTAGAGATTTCCAGACAAAAAGGCAGAGAGAAAAAAAACGATGAGCATAGTTGAAGGTTGCATTTTTCATCATGTTTTCAGTTCATACAAAATAAGATTTTATTACAAATTCTAACTTCCCTATTTTTATTAATAGGGCACAAAAATAGTTATGTCCCCAAGGCCAGTTGAGATGTTTTTATCCATTATTATATCGAAAATAGTTAAACATTGTTGTATGTTCCAATTTGAAAGTATTTAATTGAATACATATTGATAAATAGAAACAAAGTTTCTAAATAGCAATGCATATTGATACCATAAGCACAAAATCTAAGGATGAATGAATTCAGAAAGTATACAAAATGAATTCATCCAACCATACAAGTTGAATTGGTGCAATTGATGGCAGGTGGCCAATATTAAAGAAATATGTTAACCGTTCTGTACAGACAACTGCTACCAATAATCAATCTTCAGGAGATTATGGCCTAAATTGAACAATTCTCTTTCACTTAAATAAGACAATAAAATGGAATCATCAAATGCAAGAATCAATGATTTTTTTTTTCTTGTTCTTTCATAAGAAAAAAAGAAAGAAAGACAGAATTTGAAACCTTGTTTTTTATATCTGTCTTTCTCTATATGCCAAATCCTTTCAGGATATATGCAACCATGGCTCTTCACAACTTCCTACCAGGTTCAGATACCAAAATGATTTTTGTTACCTACTGTCAGATTTTATCATATCCCTATATTTGTTATAACACAAGTCACATAAAAAGATTATATTATAATAATTTGCAATATATTTTTATAATAAAATCATTTCAAATGAATTTCTATAGAAAATTATTTCCAATGAATACTTTTCATTTTTGCAATATCTCTATATAAAATCATTAGAGTGAATAAGCGTTTTGATAAATTTGTTTAATAAATTCTGGCTTCAGTCTATTACTAATATAAAATCATTTAAAATTTTCTTATAAAAAAAAATAATTTACAATGGATTTATATATACTTTCATTTCTAATTCGTTCATAAAAAATGAATATATAAAAGTGGGAAGTTTCATTAGATTTATAAAATCTTAAAAAGGTACAAAGAAATGTCACCTAATTTTGAAATTATAAAAGATGGACTTTTTTCTTTTTAAGAGTTCCTGCAGGTTCTCAAAAATAGATTTTATTTCTGTTTTTAGCCTCTTTCAAAAAATAATCTTTCCTGAATTATCTCCCTTGCTCTACAAAAGCAATTTCACAAGCTTAACAGAATTTTTAAAAATGTTCCTAATATATTTTATCACTATGCATTCAGTCATTACCTCTTACAATATCAGTTTCACTGACTTCTGATATCAAGCAGTTAATAAATACAAATATTTCTTAGCATTCAATATTCCAGATTGAAAAACGAATTACAATTACTATTCTGAATATTAAATTGATACTCTGAGATCATTTTATTGTCTTTTGATATTAAGTAAATATTAAGTGATTGATATTAAAAAAAATATAAACTCTTTCTCAACCTGTGGCAGAATGACTGAAGAATTTCAGTCACTGCACATATACATGGGTTCGTGCCTCCTCATGAGTGGGCCGAACTTGCTGGAAAATGAGTGACTGTTATGGAGTTACCATCTCTAGAATGGTTGTCAAACAAGGCTATAGAACCTAGTCTGTCTTGCTATTTAATCCATAGCCAGGGGAGTGAAGAGATAGATTCATACCTTCCCCACATAAATGAATGTAATAATCTTGGCTCAAAAATTTCTCATTCCGAAATGTTTAATCAATAATTTACTTTCATTTAAAATTAAATTCATAAATACCTAGACATTATGATTTTAAGTGCAGTACTAGATTGGTAGCTAGATCCCATTATTTAACAGTTGAAATTGCTAAATGTAAGCCTAAGTTCTTTGCTAATAGATTTTTTGGATTGCACTTCTGGCTGGCACTCCTGCTATCTATTTACAGATTCTTGATAAAATCCAAAGAAGAATCTGCAATGTTATTGATCCTGACCTGGCATCTTGCATCTAACAGCTTCCCTCTGACTTTTTCCATAAATACTTTCATGGTAATTGTTCTGACAATCCCTTCCTCTATGGTATCTTGACTTTATGATTTTAAGTGCAGTACTAGACTGGTAGCTAGGTCTCATCATTTTACAGTTGAAATGGCTAGATGCAAGTTCTACCACACTTTTCACTTGTGGAACACTCTTTAAACTTCTTGCTTTCCAGTCAAGTTTGATCTTAAAAAATTTTAATGCAATCTCAAATATTATCTTAATTCCTGTTCTCTTTTTTTTTTTTTTTAAGTGTTTTGTTTTAGTGGGGTTTTTTTTCTTGCCTTGCTTGTAGCAAAATAATTAAAAAACAACAAATACACATGTTCATATTAATATTGAAGTCATTCTTAATTCATAATTATGCCAAAATTTACTAATTAAGATATTCTTATTAATTAAATTTCTAGTATCCAGTTAAATTATCAACCTTGATCTTAAACTTGCTAAATGATCTAAGTTATGTGTTCATTTTATGGTTCAGTATTTTCCCAGGCAACAAGTTTTTAAGCATATCCAGGTTTGTATGCAAATAAGAAAACTTACATTGTGCATTACGTCTTCAAAGCTGATATGACTTTATGCAAATAAGATCATTCATTAAAAGCACAAGACTTAAAAGATAGCAACCCTTTAAAAATCTCTTGAAAATGTTTGTATACAATTATTCTACGAGTTATGATAATTTGTAGGCATATAAATCAATTTCATTGCCCATGTGAATATTGGCTGGTATTTACAAAGTGATCCTTGCTTTCCAAACTTTTTAGAAAGTAATAAACTTGATATTCATGCATAACTTGTGTTTGGCTTCCATTTTTATTATGAAAAATTTATTTAAAATATTACAATTCTATTAAAAAAAAAAAAATACTTATATTTATTATTTCCACTATTTACATTGTTCGGACTGTTGTCCTCTTTGTCTTTATTGCCATATTCATGACGTTTCAGCCGTTCTGTGCTCTGGCCTTCTTCAGTTGACTGGAATTTTGAACTGAACCTTTTATTTCATCCAGGGTGTTCTAGTTATACATGCCATGCCTCTTCCAGATGTCTCAGTATCAGTTATCTCCCATTTAACTCAACTCCAAGTTTTTGTTCACCAGGTATTGATCTCAGAACTTTTACTAAATAGTGTAAATAATTACGCCGCATCTCAGAAATATAGACAGATATATATTTATATCAATTAAGCTCTCCAGCTAAGGAATATCTTCTTTTTTTTTATAACTACTTTTTTTTTTGTAAAAATTAAGTGGGGGATTCAGTTTGCTATATAAATCCATTGTAAATCGAACCCTCCCCTACACTCGCCAAAAAATAAAATTAAACGGTAATAATAATATAGGAAAAAGGTAAGAATCTGCTTTAAATTCATATTTTATGGCGGCTTTCAAATTATTTGATATTTTCAGTATGTAAACATTATTTTAACAAGTAAAAATATGCTTTAAATATAAACTTTTTTCAACATGTAATTATTTGAAATTTTGTGAAAATATGCTTCATCATGCAATTTAATTGATCAATTTTTTTTTTATGGCCTATCAACATTGCAGGTTATTTAAAGCCAAAAAATATTTTAAATTGTAAGAATTGATTTTTGGTGATAATAATGGTCCAGTGATACAAGTTTTCCTATTTAATCCATAGCTGGAGTTGGGGGGAAGGACGAGGTGGCTTCATATTTTTCCAAATGGTTTTTGCATATAAGTGAATATAATTAACCCAACCAGAATTGGAACTCTGATCTCTGATTAACAATTTCATGACATTATCCAGAACACCATTCACACATCCAAGCTTACAGCACTTGGCATTCTTCCAAGCAGTCACCCATCTAGGTACTGACCAGGCTTGACATTGCTTAACTTTAGTGATTATACTAGAACCAAATTTTTGAGAAGTTTATTATGTGGTATGAGTATATATATATTTTTTTGGCTTGTATTGGTGTGTGTGTGTGTGGGGGGGGGTATCAATTTACATGGCAAACTGAACCCACTTCCTTAAAATTAAAAAAAAACATTTATATTCATGATCTGGGGTGCTTATTCAATAGTAATATTAAAAAATGTTTGGAAATAACTTCTTTTTTTATCTTGAATAGGTGTGTTTTCTGTAGAAAACACAAAAATGATTACTTATTTTACTGCATCACTTTTACTTAAAATTCATAAGTCATTATAATATTTAAAAAAATTAAATATTAATTAGCTGTAATCAACAGTGCCTTTTTATGGTGATATGTTACTTATATTCTTGCCAACTAAGTGTTTTTACATTCAGATAAATTGCGAAGTAATCATTCTAAGTAATGCAATTAATCAAAATAAGTGTTGTGTAAATTTGTTACAGATGTTTAATATTATGTCTGTTTCAATTAAAATTTTAGGAATATTTTGGTGCATGTGTACTAAAACACCAAATTTTTTTACCGTATTTTTAATTTGTCATTTTCCAGTCAAAAATCAAGGAAATAAGTTCAGGGATTAAAAAAAAAGAAAAAAAGTTTTCCTTCTGGCGGGAGTAGAGATGAAACTGGGTGAAAGGAAAAGGCACCATATTGCGGGTGACAATCATATTTTAAGCAGTTTCAAGAATATTTCTGACTACAAAGATATTTAAAAAAGTAAAAAAATAAAAAGTTAAGGACCCACCACTATATTAGTGGTGGGTCCTTAACTTTTTATTTTTTTACCCGGATATAAGAGATTTTCTCTGGTCCCAAATTAGAGCCATACTTACCTAAACAAAATAGACCAAACCCGGATATAAGATAAACCCGGATATAAGATACTTATTCTCCGGTCCCGACAACTCTTATATCCGGGTTACACTGTACTACTGAAACTGCTTCTGATCTAAGAATTTGTTCAAAATAAAATTCAAGTGGATACCAGGAAATTGGTACACAACACGACACAGTCAAACAAAAAAGGTGAAAGTGAAACACCATTTGATACCACCAATTTATTACATTGTTATTTACTGAATTTGCAAAAAAAAAACAAGCTGACACCACTCACGAGTCTGGTAACTTTCTTTAGTAATCACCTGAGTATGAGCTTTTTTGCTTTAAAAAAACAAACAAAAAAAAAAAAAACGTCCCAACTGCATAATTTGCTACTCCTAAACACAGAGTCTATTGGACATAATACACTACACAGCCAATTAAAAATATGAGGGCGTGATCACTGAAATAGCCCCAAATATTTTAGTATGAAAATACCAAATTTCCAGAGTGATGGTATTATGAAATTTCTTCAAAGTACTTACTATATGGTATTACAGTGTAACCCGGATATAAGAGATATTTTCTCTGGTCCCAAATTAGAGCCTGTGTTAATAAAACAAAAAATAGACCAAACCCGGATATAAGATACTTCTTCTCTGGTCCCGACAACTCTCTTATATCCGGGTTACACTGTATTATTAATGAGGCCTTGAATTTTAGTACCACCGCCATTTCATCAAGTTATTGAAATAAAAAGACTATGATAAAATTACAAATGTCATGCATGTTTTAATTGTTAGACAAGAAGGCAATAATCTGAATGATTTTTGGAACAGTATTTTTTTTAGTTTTGTTTGCGTAAACTTTTTAAACACTAGTTTCCTCGTTACACGTTTTCTTTTGGGTTATTTTCATCAAGAGAATCTGAGAAAAGAAAATTAAAATATAAAGTTACAACCAAGAACCGTAAGAAGGTGTAAGTTAAACAAACGTATATTTTTATTACGAAATTTGAAAAGGAACTAAATACGGGATATTTTGGATGTCCCGAAAAAGTCAGTATAGGGCAGGGTTTAACAAAAAAAAAAACGAAAAGAAACAAGATGGGTTCATTTGGTGCTGTTCTGAAATCATGCTGAAAAAAATATCAATGAGATAGAATTAATTTTTCAAAATTCTAATACTAAAAATGCGGATGCCTTTATGGTGCCAAACATATTCCCGGTAGCCGATATTATCAAACAATAATTATCGACTGGTAAGGTTTCTTCATCGAGAATTATGTTGCCATTAAGCTTCGTACCCAAATGAGAACCCTTTGGCGCCATCTCTAAAATGGTTTTTAAAAGAAGAAAAAAAGATACATACAGACAGAACTCAATGGGAGAATATTTGTGAATTTATTTATTCAGAAAATCATTTCAAGATGTGTTTTTTTCTGCCAAGAGTAAAATAATCAATGAAATATTAATGACCAATTTTAATATTTTTTTTTTAATTGTAAGCACACACAGGATGTTATTCAACATTTTTCACTCTTTGGAATTGGTATTTTTAAATTACAAGCTAGTATTTATTAATCGTCAATTCACGTTAACAGCGAGAAATGTGGATTACAAAGAGGAAAAAAAAACAACTTACAAGCAAAAGTCCTTTAGGTTTGTTTTTATCCAGCCAAAGTCAAGTTAGACAACCAAGTCACCAGGGAATCATTTAGTTTTTTGAAGAATTCAACGAAAACTATTGCTTGATTCAATAGTACACAACTTTTATCAGGAAAGAAAACTTATTTGATGTGAAACTGCCGACTTTCTCAATTCCTTCGGTCGTGACATTTTTTTTCTCTCGATGTTATTATCATGGTTGCAAATAGGAAATGTTTCAATTCTTTAGTTCTCCCAGATTTCTCAAAACGGCCTCACCCAACAATTAAATAAAATGCGGGAAATTCACGAACAATTCTTCATGTAAAAGGGGGGGGGGCAATAAGAAGTAAAAATGCAGCTGAAGAAATTGGCAGTGTTACAGTAACAAAAAAGGTTATTGGATGCAAGAACAAGTCCAAATCTCCTCGGCTTATGTAACCCGAAAGAAAAGGTTTAAAAAAAAGTTTCTTTTTCTTTTTGGAGGTGGGAATTAAAGCGACAAAAACCGATTTTCACTTGTAATCACGTAAAAGTAAAAGTCATTGTTTTTGTTTGATTATTATTATTACAGAAACCATTCTCCATCAGCAAATGATTTAAAAAAGAAAAAAGAGGTTTCCGTATTTTGGTACAAAAAAAAATTGTCAAATATATTCCGATTTGCTGCTATGTATTTTTTTTTTTGTTTGTTCACTGAATTTGTAGGACATTTTATTCCCCTATTCACTTCTTTATACGGCGCAGAACATGTCGTTTTGTTTGTTTCATTCAGTGCAACTTTGAGACAGAATTCGGTGAAATCCTCATTTGTTAAAGTTATTTTATAACTTCCGGTCGTGGATTTACTTGACCTCCCACAGGTCCAGGTTGTGACACAAGGTCGGGGTTTAATGTGGGAAGGAAGGGAGGTGGGGTTTGACCCGAGTGTTTTCACCCGGGTCGCTGGTCTTTAGCTGGTCTTAGCTTGTCATAGCTAGTTAGACGTAGCAACTTCCGGCCGTTGTTCATGACGTGCCATGATTCTGTTACAATGTCTTGTTTTTCTCTCGGTTGTATTTCAGAAAAACAAAAAATGTCACAAATTCATACAGGCCTTGTATAGTATTGATCCAAAATCAGGAGGAAGGGACAAAAAATAAATATTTTGAATTATGATCTCGCTTTCGTGTGACCAATTCAATTTAATTCATTTTTTTTTTTTGCCGTACGTACATGGTGGTCCGAAAGTCTTGTTACCCATACCCTAAAAAAAGAGAAAAAAAGTAATCTTGCAGTGAATTCATGTCGCACATCCTCCACGCTCTTGTCACAGTGCACATGTGTCCATCCATTTGCAAGCAGCCTTTCCAAAGTTTGGAATCCAAACTGTAAAACTGTATTGTACATGGTGGTCCGAAAATCTTGTCAATTTCAGATGGCTGACACGAGCTTTTACAGTTTGAGTCAATTGTAAGAATGAATGGGTTGTGAATCACATTAGCTAGGTGTTGGATAATCAGTCACTTTCAGCCTATACCTACTTCTCCTTCAGCCTTGTGTTGTGTTCTGTGTCATCTCGGGATCTTCATGCTATTAATAAAAATGATATCAATGAAAAGGGTCATTTACTTTTGGTATGCGTTTTATTAACCCTGGTAGCTTGGATTCTAAGAGGCAGTAGCAGGACTGATATGACAGGAATGCATGTAACATATTGGCTTAGCATCCCTCTGCAGGCAGTATTGTGGCAGACTTCACCACATTACTTTAGATTAGGAAACAGGGCTGATGCAGAAAAGGATAAGCAAAAGACATTGTTACACATAAAATATGTATTTAACAAGATGTACAATATCAAACAACGATGTGAAAGAAAGCATGCATTTAAGTAAGAAAAGGTTAAAATAAACAAGGGTTGTCTCTCTTTAAATGTTATTTTAGTATTCCAAAGTTCACTGCAATAATGTTCATGAGAGTTTCTTATAATGTCTGTTCTTAAAAGATTTGCCGTGTTAGAAAAGATTATGTGAGTATATACAAGATATGTTCAGCATGTGAGTGGCGTGTGTCAGTGAGAAGATCGGCGCAGGGTTTCAACTGTCGTGGATTCATTTGGCAGCTAAATTCTCACTAACTAGCTAATAAAAATTCTTGCTTAAATAAGTGACTATAGGCTCCAGATTGCTGAGTGGGAAGAATTATTTTTCATGTGCAGACGATCTGATTGGTTGGCATAGACCAAACAGCAAGCGAGCTTTGGGGAGACTTAAGAAAGCTTCTGTGATCCATTTCTCCCAAAAGTGCACAAAACTGACTACGTAAAAATAGAGCGATTACAAAATTGTCGCATTGCTGCGATTTGTAAATTGTCTATAACATAGTGGTGATTAATTAACCAATGAATGCTTGGCGTTGTATGTGATTTGTATTTTGGTATGTATGTATGTATGTTTGTGTGTAATAGATCCACACAGTATTAGCTTGTCGTAAACCTGGGTGTGGGAGGCATATCGACACATCAGAATTCTCCAGACACTCTCTTGAGTTTGTGCCATTTTGGACTTACATTCAAAAAAAGGCAATTCATCACTGTCAGAATGCCCCACCTACAAGTCACTCCAGCCAATTGCTGACCATTCTGACCCCGGCCTATACATTCTGTAACACTTGTGCTACAAAACAAATTAATGTAAAAATATTAACTAAATAAACAGTTTCGATAAGAGTACTGAACTGTTATATGATATATGTCCTTTTATAAGGCAGTGAGTGCTGGACAATGACATTGAAGATGAAGAAGAGACTTGAAGCAACAGAAATATGGTTCTACAGAAGGATGCTGAGGATACCATGGACCGAATATGTGAACAACAACAAAGTTTTAGAGAAAATGGCAACAAAAAGGACACTTACTTTATTTACATTATTCAGACTGTTATCCTCATCTTCATTGCCATATTCATGTTTTGGCTGTTGTATGCTCCAGCCTTCTGCAGGTGATTGAAATTTCGAACCCTTTATTATGTCTACCGGGGTAGATTGTTCTAGTTCTATGTGCCATGCCTTCAATATCTGTCTATATTATTTACATTATTTACATTATTTGGGCTGTTATCTTCATCTAGAATGATCTACCCCAGTGGACAAAATAAAGGGTTTGGTTTGAAACTCCAATTACCTAAAAATGCCATCACTAGGAGGAGATGCTCCTCAAGCCTATAAACTGGAAATTGCATTCTCAGTCATGCTCTCTTTTCTATTTTTTTCTTAGACAAGAGGGTAAAAATGTGTCCTCCTCCAGGACCCGCACATTCACTTCACTGTCATTTGTTTGTATTTAGTTTTATTGTTGCTTTATTCATTTATTACGCGGACTCATATTCAAATCTGCAATAATTGTTCTGGGGAAAAATATACTAGGAAACACGTGTTTTCTACCAAAACACAACAAGCATTCCCGCAACAAATCTAATATTTGTCCTTGAGATGTATTTCAAAGTCTATTAATCAATTTAAGGATTAATTAACTGGATTTTCTAAAAGTAATGCTTACCTTTTACTTAGAAACTAGAATGAAAATAATGTTTTATTTATGCATGCTAATCTGTTAGGTCAAAGGACATGGTAGAAAAACACTAATTCTACCCCTGTCCAAAAAACTTCAAGAAAAGGTAAAAATAAAATCTAGAGAAGTACAGAAGACCAGCAATGCAATAATCAAGAATTAGTTAATGTTTATAACTAAATTTCCTTTAACATTATAGTTTAAGAATATAACTTTTTATTCTACATGCTTTTATTAAATTTAGTATATCATGGCATATAATAATTCCCCCACTTCCATAGAAAGGAAAATACAAAAATGTTAGCTGAAGAATGTTAGATTGAATACTTTTTACTGATGGAAGAAGACAATATGAATTGTGGGGAAGCAGGTAGCATAAAAAGCTGGAACTGAGGAGGGAAGCACGTCTTTTGGATGTTCTGTAATGCTGAGACAATATTTTTCTGAGACTACTTATGAAACAGCTGAGAGGCAAGTGGGGGAGAATAAGAAAATCATACAATTTGACAGATTTGGTAAAAGGGTTGGGGACATAGTCATGTCACTTCCCAGTTCTGGACAAGAATAAAAGCAACAAGGATGATTTTGATTCTTTCATTCTTGAACCAAGCCTCTCTCTCACATATATATATATATATATATATATATATATATATATATATATATATATATATATATATATAGATGCATATTTCATTAAATAATATAGACAAGTTTATTTTATTCCTTTCATATCTGATAAGCGTAATAACATTATCATTGAAAGACGAAAGAAAATCACCATATTGATACATGTTTTTTAATCGTATCTAAGCTTTTGGCTTATATAAGCCATCATCAGAGATGACAAGTAAATTACAATAAATTAAACAATGCACGGACATAGCAACAATTTTGTTTGCATGGAAGATTTCCAAGCAATGACAAACTCGTGCATACAAGTCACTGGAAGTGAAAATCGCATACTTGACCATGCAAGAGTGAAAACGAGAAGTGTTAAGTATGGGAAGCCGTTGGTATAAACCAATGGCTTCTGTTATCAATTATAGGCATTTAAGAATATTTGTGGAGATTTCGTAGTTTATTTTGTTCAGGTTATGTTTCAACTGTTTTATGTATATAGCTTCAAGAAATTTCAGTTTTTGTTTATTGTTTTCATGTTTAAGTATAGTAGTGTTTTCAACAAGGATTTTCTGGAATTGTGTATGCAGCCAGGCATGTTGAGATATATATATTTGTTCAAATACATGTTCATACTAAAATCTCTTTCCAATGCATTTTGATAGTAAAATCCCTTTCCAATGCATTTTGATAGTAAAATCCCTTCCCAATGCATTTTCATAGTAAAATCCCTTCCCAATACATTTTCATAGTAAAATCCCATTCCAATGCATTTTTATAGTAAAATCCCATTCCAATGCATTTTCATTGTAAAATCCCATTCCAATGCATTTTCATAGTAAAATCCCATTCCAATGCATTTTCATAGTAAAATCCCTTTCCAATGCTTTTTCATAGTAAAATCCCTTCCCAATGCTTTTTCATAGTAAAATCCCTTCCCAATACATTTTCATAGTAAAATCCCTTCCCAATACATTTTTATAGTAAAATCCCTTTCCAATGCATTTTCATAGTAAAATCCCTTTCCAATGCATTTTCATAGTAAAATCCCTTCCCAATGCATTTTCATAGTAAAATCCCTTCCCAATGCATTTTCATAGTAAAATCCCTTCCCAATGCATTTTCATAGTAAAATCCCTTCCCAATGCATTTTCATAGTAAAATCCCTTCCCAATGCATTTTCATAGTAAAATCCCTTCCCAATGCATTTTCATAGTAAAATCCCATTCCAATGCATTTTTATAGTAAAATCCCTTCCCAATACATTTTCATTGTAAAATCCCATTCCAATGCATTTTCATAGTAAAATCCCTTTCCAATGCATTTTCATAGTAAAATCCCTTTCCAATGCATTTTCATAGTAAAATCCCTTTCCAATGCATTTTCATTGTAAAATCCCTTTCCAATGCATTTTCATAGTAAAATCCCATTCCAATGCATTTTCATAGTAAAATCCCTTTCCAATGCATTTTCATAGTAAAATCCCTTTCCAATGCATTTTCATTGTAAAATCCCTTTCCAATGCATTTTCATAGTAAAATCCCATTCCAATGCATTTTAATAGTAAAATCCCTTTCCAATGCATTTTCATTGTAAAATCCCTTTCCAATGCATTTTCATAGTAAAATCCCATTCCAATGCATTTTCATAGTAAAATCCCATTCCAATGCATTTTCATAGTAAAATCCCTTCCCAATGCATTTTCATAGTAAAATCCCTTCCCAATGCATTTTCATAGTAAAATCCATTCCCAATGCATTTTCATAGTAAAATCCCTTTCCAATGCATTTTCATAGTAAAATCCCTTCCCAATGCATTTTCATAGTAAAATCCCATTCCAATGCATTTTTATAGTAAAATCCCTTCCCAATACATTTTCATTGTAAAATCCCATTCCAATGCATTTTCATAGTAAAATCCCTTTCCAATGCATTTTCATAGTAAAATCCCTTTCCAATGCATTTTCATAGTAAAATCCCTTTCCAATGCATTTTCATTGTAAAATCCCTTTCCAATGCATTTTCATAGTAAAATCCCTTCCCAATGCATTTTCATAGTAAAATCCCTTCCCAATGCATTTTCATAGTAAAATCCCTTCCCAATGCATTTTCATAGTAAAATCCCTTCCCAATGCATTTTCATAGTAAAATCCCTTTCCAATGCATTTTCATAGTAAAATCCCTTTCCAATGCATTTTCATAGTAAAATCCCATTCCAATGCATTTTCATAGTAAAATCCCTTCCCAATGCATTTTCATAGTAAAATCCCTTCCCAATGCATTTTCATAGTAAAATCCCTTCCCAATGCATTTTCATAGTAAAATCCCTTCCCAATGCATTTTCATAGTAAAATCCCTTTCCAATGCATTTTCATAGTAAAATCCCTTTCCAATGCATTTTCATAGTAAAATCCCATTCCAATGCATTTTCATAGTAAAATCCCTTCCCAATGCATTTTCATAGTAAAATCCCTTTCCAATGCATTTTCATAGTAAAATCCCATTCCAATGCATTTTCATAGTAAAATCCCATTCCAATGCATTTTCATAGTAAAATCCCTTCCCAATGCATTTTCATAGTAAAATCCCTTCCCAATGCATTTTCATAGTAAAATCCCTTCCCAATGCATTTTCATAGTAAAATCCCTTTCCAATGCATTTTCATAGTAAAATCCCTTCCCAATGCATTTTCATAGTAAAATCCCATTCCAATGCATTTTTATAGTAAAATCCTTTCCCAATACATTTTCATTGTAAAATCCCATTCCAATGCATTTTCATAGTAAAATCCCTTTCCAATGCATTTTCATAGTAAAATCCCTTTCCAATGCATTTTCATAGTAAAATCCCTTTCCAATGCATTTTCATTGTAAAATCCCTTTCCAATGCATTTTCATAGTAAAATCCCATTCCAATGCATTTTCATAGTAAAATCCCATTCCAATGCATTTTCATAGTAAAATCCCATTCCAATGCATTTTCATAGTAAAATCCCATTCCAATGCATTTTCATAGTAAAATCCCTTCCCAATGCATTTTCATAGTAAAATCCCTTCCCAATGCATTTTCATAGTAAAATCCCTTCCCAATGCATTTTCATAGTAAAATCCCTTCCCAATGCATTTTCATAGTAAAATCCCTTCCCAATGCATTTTCATAGTAAAATCCCATTCCAATGCATTTTTATAGTAAAATCCCTTCCCAATACATTTTCATTGTAAAATCCCATTCCAATGCATTTTCATAGTAAAATCCCTTTCCAATGCATTTTCATAGTAAAATCCCTTTCCAATGCATTTTCATAGTAAAATCCCTTTCCAATGCATTTTCATTGTAAAATCCCTTTCCAATGCATTTTCATAGTAAAATCCCATTCCAATGCATTTTCATAGTAAAATCCCATTCCAATGCATTTTCATAGTAAAATCCCATTCCAATGCATTTTCATAGTAAAATCCCATTCCAATGCATTTTCATAGTAAAATCCCTTCCCAATGCATTTTCATAGTAAAATCCCTTCCCAATGCATTTTCATAGTAAAATCCCTTTCCAATGCATTTTCATAGTAAAATCCCTTCCCAATGCATTTTCATAGTAAAATCCCTTCCCAATGCATTTTCATAGTAAAATCCCATTCCAATGCATTTTTATAGTAAAATCCCTTCCCAATACATTTTCATTGTAAAATCCCATTCCAATGCATTTTCATAGTAAAATCCCTTTCCAATGCATTTTCATAGTAAAATCCCTTTCCAATGCATTTCATAGTAAAATCCCATTCCAATGCATTTTCATAGTAAAATCCCATTCCAATGCATTTTCATAGTAAAATCCCATTCCAATGCATTTTCATAGTAAAATCCCATTCCAATGCATTTTCATAGTAAAATCCCTTCCCAATGCATTTTCATAGTAAAATCCCTTCCCAATGCATTTTCATAGTAAAATCCTGTTACAATGCATTTCATAATAAAATCATTTGCAATGATTTTCATTATAAAATTCTGCAATACATTTTTCTGAATAAAATTATTAGGCATTATTATTTTCTTTTAACTAAATAAATTTTCTAATCTTTTATAAGTATTTTCATGATGAAATTATTTGTTCTATGCTTTTATTGTAAAAATACATGATCAAACATATTCCGATACAACCCTCAAATTTATTATTTTTTTTCATAATTATTTGACCTATGGGAATGGATTCATTTTGTTTCTTATTAGGAAAGAATCGTTGTTTATAATAACAATTGCAACGGAAGATTGTGATGGCTTCATGATGACTAGGTTTTTTTATTAATGTCCAGACAAGAAAAATATTTGTGTGCTTTGAAAAAACAAATTGAAGGAACAATTTTGTCCCTTAAAAATATATATTCTACTTTTTATAGTATTTCTACATTGGAAGTTTACCAGCAACAAATTAACTGTTTTTTTTTCTTTCTTTTTTTTTCTGTTATGCTACAAAATTTCTATGACGCAGTTAGTGTACATTGGTAGTGATGCCAAAAATGAACTTTGAAATCTAAATCATGAATTATGACAATAACAAAGATATTGTACAACTGACATTTCTCTCACCTTGGTATTAGATGTTATGTGGCACGACTTGGAAGGTATATATATATATATATATATATATATATATATATATATATATAGTCATTCACAGACAGACTGTTTCACTGTATCACATCTCGTCAGTGTAGCTAGATGTCCGGTTACCTCTAGCTAGGAGTGAAAGCTCACTGAATATATATATATATATATATATATATATATATATATATATATATATATATATATACACACGCACACACACATATACTTTACATTACATTCATTTACGTGCTAATATCCTTGGGAAAGGTATTAATCCACTTCTTTTTCCCTATCAGAATGGGTTCTATAGCCTTGAGTGGCAACTGGCCTAGAAGAAAGACAACTCTGAATTCAAAACCTTGTGGCACGTAGTCTCTGCATTTGGTCCTTCAAAAAGTGTGGTTGGTTCTGCACAAAGCCTTCATCACTATAATCAAATCATATGTGCTGATGTGTGGGCTGTTGGTTCCTAGGGACTGAGCTACTTGACCCTCATATGTCAAATACGACAGGAGAGTCCACCATATATATATATATATATATATATATATATATATCAATATATATATATATATGTGTATATATATATGATGAAAATGTGGAAAAGACAAAGCAAAATCCGAATATGTGAGTTTACTGTTTTTTATTTTGTTTTTCTGTCAACGTCAGACGTTTCGGTCTATTAGACCATCTTCAGGACATGGTTATTGGAGACATATTTATATTAAATTTAAGTTAAAATAACCATGTCCTGAAGATGGTCTAATAGACCGAAACGTCTGACGTTGACAGAAAAACAAAATAAAAAACAGTAAACTCACATATTCGGATTTTGCTTTGTCTTTTCCACATTTTCATCATACCGTCGGATCTACATCCACATATTTGCTTACATATATATATATATATATATATATATATATATATATATATATATATGTATGTATGCGTGTTTGTATAGTGTGTGTGTTTATAGTGTGTGTGCTTGTATAGTGTGTTTTTGTATGTGTAAAGTGTGTGTTGTGTGTGTTAACATAGTATTGATATGTGTGTGTTTGTATACTATACATATATGTGTATAGAGTGTGTGTGTGTGTGTGTAGCGATTTTCCAAGCGTAGTTTAGATGTGGCACTAGGCCAAAAGTATGGGGCACCCAGTGAGGATCGAACTCACTTTTCTGTAGTAACTGATCTAGCAAGACAAGCTTGCTAACCATTACACCACGCCGATGTGTCCAAGTGTGTGTATATATATATATATATATATATATATATATATATATATATATATATATATATATATATATATATATATATATATATATATATATATATATATATATATATATATATATATATATATATATATATATAGTGGACTCTCCTGTCGTATTTGACATATGAGGGTCAAGTAGCTCAGTCCCTAGGAACCAACAGCTCACACATCAGCACATATGATTTGATTATAGTGATGAAGGCTTTGTGCAGAACCAACCACACTTTTTGAAGGACCAAATGCAGAGACTACGTGCCACAAGGTTTTGAATTCAGAGTTGTCTTTCTTCTAGGCCAGTTGCCACTCAAGGCTATAGAACCCATTCTGATAGGGAAAAAGAAGCGGATTAATACCTTTCCCAAGGATATTAGCACGTAAATGAATGTAATGTAAAGTATATGTGTGTGTGCGTGTATATATATATATATATATATATATATATGGCTACAATTGTATGACCACATCCTCCTGTATATTCACATCCAACTGTCTAGAAATGCCTGCTTGCATGCATCATCCATTGGTATACTAAGTTACTCACCCCCTACACCTTTTTTTATGGTATGTCCTTTACAAGTGTTTGTTCTTAATAAAGGAATTCTATCATTAAAATCTCCTTGTGGGGTTGTTGCTCGGATTTAAATTGTTTCAATGTTTTAGATATTCAGTAAATTTCCTATGGTCATAATAACTTTCAAATAGTCTGTCATTGTTCACAAATCTAATAATGAAAAAAAAACAGAAATGAAGTGTGATAGCTTGAGTCACCTGCAAGTGCAAATGCATGAATACTGTCCCCCTTCTTCACACGTTTACTGTTAAGAAGTTCTTTGGGAATTTTTCCCTTTTAACTCTTCCATAATCGTTCCCAAACAATTTTTTTGCACCAAAGGTTGTTCAAATGCCAATTTAGGATGGAATCAGATGAAGAATTATAGGCTAAATGGCAAAAGTCAATTTTAGACCAAGTTTGTTGCAGATTTCATACACTTAACTGAAATAATTTAAACCAAACATTCACACAAGGCAATTTGTGTGTTATATGTAATTTACATAGCAAATTTGGAAAGCATTGGATAAAAAACCAGAAAGTTATGGCCGAAAAATGGGCTTTTTGAACAGTTTTTTTGTTATACGTGGGGAATCGAGCAGGACTAACACCACAGTATTTCATGATGGCAAATTTTTGTGACATGTTTGAAGAAAATCAGTTAAAAAGTAAAGTTATTCAAGTTCTTATTTTAAGCTGTGTGAAAAACATGATTTCTTTTACAGTTTTTTGCAATTTTTTGTTTGAAGCCAATATCACAGGAAAACTATGAAACACTCTACATAAAACCTTGTAACATGAGCTCTGATTTACATTAAGAGCAAAGAATATCAGGTCATTCCAATAAAAATTTTGTTCGCATGTAACTTTGCACTGGTTTTTACAAAAAGTTGTACCCACCTTCAGTTTTATTGATTTTTCTGCCTAGTCCAGGGGGCATGGAAATTGAAAAGTAGGTCTTAACCTAACTTGGTAAATTTAGAATGTGTGTACAATTTCATCGAAATCGGTCGAGAAATGTGGACGTGCATAAATAGCATACACAGAGACAGACACACAAACATTTTGTGTTTTATAGATATAGATTTATATATATATATATATGTGTGTGTGTGTGTGTATGTATGTGTGTAGAATATATATATATATGTATGTATGTAGAGTATATATATATATGTATATATATGTATGTATGTAGAGTATATATATATATATATGTATGTAGAGTATATATATATATATATATATGTATGTATGTAGAGTATATATATATATGTATGTATGTAGAGTATATATATCTATATATATGTATGTATGTAGAGTATATATATATGTATGTAGAGTATATATGTATGTAGAGTATATATATATATATATACATATGTATGTATATATGTAGATATATATATATATATATACATATGTATGTATGTATGTAGAGTATATATATATATATACATATGTATGTATGTATGTAGAGTATATATATATATACATATGTGTGTGTGTATAGTATATATATATATATGTATGTAGAGTATATATATATATATATACATATGTGTGTGTGTATAGTATATATATATATATGTATGTAGAGTATATATATATATATACATATGTGTGTGTGTATAGTATATATATATATATATGTATGTAGAGTATATATATATATATACATATGTGTGTATAGTATATATATATGTATGTAGAGTATATATATATATACATATACATATGTGTGTATAGTATATATATATATATATATATGTATGTACAGTATATATATATATATATATATTTATATGTACAGTATATATATATATATATATATATATATATGTAGAGTATATATATATATGTGTGTGTGTGTGTGTATAGTATATATATATATATATATATATATATGTATGGATGTAGAGTATATATATATATATATATGTGTGTGTGTATAGTATATATATATGTATGTAGAGTATATATATATGTGTGTGTGTGTGTGTATAGTATATATATATATATATATATATGAGTAGTATATGTGTGTGTATATATATATATATAAGTGTAGTATATGTGTGTATAGTATATGTATATATATATATATATATATATATATATATATATATATATATATATATATATATATATATATGTACAGTGCTGTTCGATAAAAGTGACTCACCTTATCCTTTGAATTTAGCTCAACTTTCATTTCATCGGAGAAGCGAACATTCTTCCAGTCTTCTATGGTGAAATTTTTGTAATAGTGAGCCCATTCAAGTCTGTTGGCTTTGCTTATTAGCGGCTTAAACCTTTGTATACAAGATTTGTAGCTTTGTTCTAACAGCTACCGTCGGATTGTTGAAGAGGCAAGACTAACACCTTGCTCTTCGCTTAGAATGGCTGCAATTTCTTGGCTAGTTATAGTACTATTCTTCGCAACTTCTCTCTTGATTACCCTGCCAGTTCATCAATCTTTTTCTTTCGTACCCGTGTTTCCTTCCTTGGAGCAGGAGTGGCATCATGATGTGCCCTAAGCACCCGAGAGACAGTTAATTGTGAGGTTATAGCAATTTCTCTCGTAGACTTGCCTGCTTTTGAGAGGGCAATAATAGATGCCTTAAGTGGTTCTGATGCATGTTTGTACCCTTTCATCTGGTTAGTGACTTGAGTGGCTATTTCAAGCTGTTTTTATACTGTATGAGGCTTTCTGGAAAATTCTGGAATACTGTAGATTTAATTTAAGCTGTTCTAGAATTTTCTAGAATATTGTTTTGAGTGTACTGTAAAATAGTTTTCAATATTTTGTCAAAAGCTCTTTAAATTTACCAGTTTAATCATTAGAATGCGATATCCGAGTCACTTTTTTCCTGAATCTCATTTATATCCAAATTTATAATTATGAATAGAATACCTTAGGGTCAGACAAAAAACAATAGACAAAAAATATTTTTAGTAATAAATATCAGAGGAGTCACTTTTATTGAACAGCACTGTATATATATATATATATATATATATATATATATATATATATATATATAGATATATATACACACGTGTGTGTATAGCATATATAGATGTGTGTATGGTGTATATATATGTTTGTGTTTGTATAGTATATGTATATATATATATATATATATATATATATATATGTGTGTGTGTGTGTGTTTGTGTCTCTCCCTCTCTCTCTCTCTATATATATATATATTTATATATATATATATATATATATATATGTGTGTGTGTGTAGTATTTTATATAGGAAGCTGACTGAGCATATAATTACTTTTAGTATTACCTCTTTCCCTTTAACTTCTTGTGAAAATTAAACATATGTCTATATACACTATTTACATTGTTTGGACTATTGTCCTCATCTTTGTCGACATATTTATTACAACGTTTCGGCTGTTGTACGCTCCGGCCTTCTTCAGGTGGTTGGAATATCGAACTGAACCCTTTATTTTGCTCGCTGGGGTAGACTGTTCTAGTTCCATGTGCCATGTTTAATGTTAATTCCCCTCTCCAAGTTCTCCACTGCCTTAACTGGGTATTGAACTCACACTCTTTGGGTCCTGTCACTGGATCTAAATAATGCCTTTATCCACTGTGTAAGAATTTCTCGGTTTTATAAACCTAATGTCTTCAGCAATCATTTTTTACCAGTGTTCATATTTCAATTTTATTTGCTGTTATCATATCATGTTTTTTTTTATTGCAATTTTTGTTGTTATTATCACTTTTCTCTGGCACTCCTTATTACTGGTTCGCATATTGTATTCATTTCTATGCTTGGTCGGTTCAGGAGATTTTTGTGGCCTAACATATGTGCTGATTCCTTAAGTTTACGAATTTTCCAATGGTGTTCTTTGTCTATGATTTCAACCTGATCCCACAGACGGCAGTGATCTCCTTTCTCTCTCCATATGTGGTCAGCCACACCTGATTTTTCCACTTCCCCTCATATTACAGCTTTCTGGTGTTCTTGAAGCCTTACCTTAAGGGGGTGGCATTTATATTTCTTTCTGCAGCTGCATGGGATAGCGTAAAGACAGTCTTTAGTCATGTTCTCCTCTATGGGTGGGGGTCTTACTTGGGAGAGATATTTGCGAAGTGTCGTCCAGTTTTTGAAGGTTGTCCTGATGTTATATGGACCACAGATCCTTTGTATTTTCTCTGATAACCCCTTCACATAAGGCAGGCAGACTGTTTTCTGAGTGTTGATGTCCTTCTTTTGTACCCACTTATCCCAGGTTTTGAATCTGCTGCCATGTACCCAGGGTAGTTGTTACATTGTAGGGTATTACTTATACTGACCAATTCTTTATCTAATGTCTCTGGGTCACCACTTATGATTTTTGCTCGGTGTTGTAAGCAGCGAACAATCCCTTTCTTTACGCTGTATGGATGATGGGAATTGAAATTGAGGTACTGTCCGGTGAATGTCGGTTTACGTTATACGGATGTCTTGAACCCATGCTCTGTTCGAGATATTAGAACATCCAGGAATGGGAGTGTATTGTTACTCTCTTTCTCCATTTTGAACTGTATCGAAGGTCTTATTGAGTTCACATGGTCCAGTAGAACCTGAACATCTTCCTGGTGTGGCCAGAGTATGAAGGTGTCATCTTCGTACCATAACCATATAGTTGGCTTTAGAGATATAGATTCTAATGCCATTTCCTCAAAATATTCCATGTATATATTCACCATTGCTGGTGATAATGGCGAGCCCATTGCTAAGCCCTCATCCTGTCGATATATCTGTGATCCCATTCCGAAGTGTGTTGTTTTTGTACAGAAAGTCAACATCTCCATCAGA
Source organism: Acanthosepion esculentum (assembly GCA_964036315.1). NCBI lineage: Eukaryota > Metazoa > Mollusca > Cephalopoda > Sepiida > Sepiidae > Acanthosepion > Acanthosepion esculentum. The sequence goes on along the minus strand of OZ038513.1, from coordinate 70,804,652 downwards.
TTATCTATTGAAATACTGGTCCATTCTTCTAGGGATGAGTCAGAGGCCAATCTGTCTCTGACTACTGTAATAAATATGGTGACAAAGATGAGGACAATAGTCCGAATAATGTAAATAGTGTACATAATACGTCATCTCAGAAATATAGACACATATGTCTATATATTTTGCAAAATAATGTAATCATTTGTATCTGTTCCAAATGAGACTGTCTAGGATTTATATGCAGACAACTTCATGTCATGAACTCTTTAAATTTTTTTCAATTAGTGTAAATTTAGCATTGGTTACATTTGATTGGTTAATCACTGTAAAACCCATAAGTCTTCTTTTAATTGTTTTTTTATTTTTTTTTTCAAAAATGAGGAAGTATTCTGCTTTTGAAATTAAATTAATCGTTCACTTGCCAGTAATTTACCATCGCCTGAGGAGACACATTTGTAGTGTGGAAAGATGATTGTTATTGTGTAGCGATTTTTAACAATTTTTTTGTTTTAATCTCCTATAACAAATAATATTTAGCTCCATGATGTATTGAGCCCTCTTTTAATTTAAATGTTACGGACAGTGGAATTATACTCCATTTGTTCTCATTTTACCTATATATATATATATATATATTTGTAGGTAAGATGTATGGAAAAAATGTTCATATGGCACATTTCATCCCTTAGGACTTCATCCGACTAGGTTTTCTAAATTTAAAATTCCCAGTGCCTCTCATTTGTGCGCAATTGCATCAACATAAACAAACATAGTCTGATGACGTTACAGGGAAACTTTTTCTGAGAAATTTTCATAGAAAATATTCGTTCTCTAACAGGAATCGAACCTGTATCCTATACAGAACCGTCATATAGCCTGACATGCCTTTAACCGATTGGGCCACAGAGGCGCGTTCGGTTAGCAAGGTCGAATTTACTGCCTTTAAACTTCAATCTTCCATGATTCTCTCAGCGTACATTCATATCTGCTCATGGCGTATCCAAATGTAAACAAATGAAATCACACATTATGAAATGGACAAAGTCCAACAATTATTTTTAGTTTACATTTGGATATGCCATGTTCAAGGACGAATATTTTCTATGAAAATTTCTCGGACATTCAGGCCGGTAAATGTTGTTTAATACTGTTTATTATAAACAGAGCATTTACTTAAATATTTGTATCTATAAAAAAGAATGTATAAACATAAAAATGTCTTAAAATAATTGTTGGACTTTGTCCATTTCATAATATATATATATATATATATATATATATATATATATATATATATATCCTGCAGTTTAACATAACTTCATAATCTTATCAGCTCATCATGACAGTATTAAAGTTTGATTGATTTGTTTTGTTACATATTATCAATGCTTTGCAGGTTATTTAAAGCCAGAAAATATATTTTAATTGTAAGAATTTTTTGAGATAACAAGGATTTACTGATACGAGTCCTACTAATTAACCCATAGCTGTGGGGAGAAGAGGTGGATTCATACTTTTCCCAAAGATATTTGTGACTTTTAACCTGTGTAGACTCATATTTCAGCAAATACAAATAAAAGTTCCAATACATTTATGTAGTAAATCAATTTACAGTACATTTTTCTAGTAAAATAGCAATACATTTTAGTAATATAATAATTTTCAGTACAGGACATGGGTCTCCAAAATGGTCGTCATCGTCTTCTTCTTTAACAAATACGTTATAAGAAGAGAAAAAGACATTTAAAAAGGAATAACAAAACCTAATAATGAAGGAATTGGGTAAAAGAATTCCTACCCTTAAATAAAAAAGAACAGGTGTCTCCAAAATGTCCGTCTTCTTCTTTGAACAAATACATCTAGTATAGGAATAGAAATTTAAAAAGGAATAAAAAAAAACCTAAAGCTAAGATTAATCTTATCGAGCACCAATAATGAAGGAAAATGGATTTCTAGCCTTAAAAAAAACATTTATATTATTTACTTTGTTTGGACTGTTGTGTTATTATGTTCATGAGATTTCATCCATTGTACACTCTGGCCTTCTTCAGGTGATTGAAATTTTGAACTGAACCCTTTATTTTGTCCTCTGGGGGTAGATTGTTCTAGTTTCACATGCCATGCCTCTTCCAGATGTCTCAGTTAGCTCCCTTTAACTCATCTCTCCAAGTTTTTGTCCACCACTGCTGTAGCCAGGTATTGAACTCGCAACTCTTTGGGTCAAGTCACTGGATCCAACCAATGCTTAAATGTAAATAATGTAAATAATTACAGTACCTCATCTCAGAAATATAGACAGATCTGGACAAAGACTAAAGCCTACAATGGCTGAAACGTCAGTAGTATGACAACCAGGATGAGGACAAGAGTCCAAACAATGTAAATAATGTAAATAATTATAATACCTCATCTCAGAAATATAGACAGATAAATAAAACATTATTTACGTATTTGTTTTGTACATCGATTTGGTTCAATGTAGGATCAACAATTCCATGAATTGGTTGCTGTATAAAGTTTTGCTGGCGCATAACCTAAACATGTAATTTAACACATAGAATTGCTTTAGTAGAATTGATTTAGTATAAAAGGTCATTTATATCACTGGTAAAAGTACAATGAATTAAAAGAAAAAAAACTGAAAATAATTTGTTAGTGATGTATATATTTTTCTTGAATAATAATAAATTTGATAATTTGTGGGAGAATTTTTATCTAAAATTTTGAATGTTTTCTTTCTTTTCAGAGTCTAGTGATCCGATCAGTTGCTATCATTGTTTAAATAAAGATGAATGGTGTTCAGATCCATTCAATGACACCCATCCGCAGCTGGAAACCATTGACTGTGATGGAATGTGTGTAAAATGGGTAAGGGAACCTGCACCAGGTGAGTAACAGTTGATTTTCATTTTCCATTTCTACAGAAAATATTTCACATGCTAATACAGGGTGTCTAAAAAAATGTATGCACCCTAGCCCTGCTAAGAATTATCATGCTAAGAATTAGAGAACTTTTGGGAGATTCTATTTTTAGCAAGATGAAGCACCATCCTACTACCATTGTGATGTACAATCATACCTGAATGAAATCTTGCCAGATAGGTGGATCGGAAGACAAGGTTTTGTAGAATATCACCTCATTCGCCAGACATTACCATTTTAAACTTTTTCTTGTGGGGATACTTAAAAGATAAAGTCCATGCCAGTGCTTCTCAATCTATCTGATGTGGCATACCGGCAGTTATTTTTTTATTAACCTGCGAGGGACCAGAAAGCAAGCTTTCTAATGCACGTTGGGGTGTGAGGTGGAGCTGTGCCCTGCCCAATTTGTTTGTTTTTTAGATATGTCCTATTTCAGGGTAATTTTGAGACTATACTAAACATGAAGACATGATGTTTTCTTTATTCTAAGGCCAGTCATTAGGCTTTTTTTTCAATGACATATCAACTCTTTATGGGTCATTTAATGCTGGAATTTAATTTTGTGAGTATTGGTATTTTTTTCCAAAAATGCCTGGCTGGTAATTTTTTCTAATGTATTTTTATATTTTCATTTTCACAGTTTGAGGGTGCACTTTCCCCCCATAAGTGGGACCCTAACAGGTTCAACCACCCTGGGTCAAGCTGGATCTTGGAACAACAGCAATTAAGAAGTGGTTCCATGTTCCTCAAAACCTTCTGACCAGAGGCCTTGCTGCCAGATTCATTGTGCCAGAGACTGGTACCATGTGTGTGCCATATAATTATATAATAATGGTCCAAGAAAATATTACATTCACACGATTATTCATTTATTTCTTTGTTTCCTGAAACTCTCCGCGTACTGGCAGATGATATCACACATACCAGCACTGGTGCACATACCACACTTTGAGTAGCACTGGTCTACACTAGAAAGCCAGCAAATGAATGTTTCTATAGAGCAAGAATGCAGCCAAATTCCTTACCGAAATGTTGATTGCTGCTTGTGATTCTATTGTCTCACATTATCAGCAATGTCTGAATCATAACAATCATCAATTTAAAAATATTTGATGAAAAAACTTAATATGCATTAATTAAATTAGATATAGTTGGTTCTCATTGCTTGAATTATTTCTTGAGTAAGTTTCAAAATGTGTAGACATTTTTGGAGATACCCTGTATTAAGTGTCTGATACTATATGAAATTCTAAGAACAATCCTTATTTCAGTATTATTATCACAATTTCAGTATTATTATCACAATACAGCCAATACATTCTTCAGCCTTCTGCACTAGCATTCTGTGTAATTATTATTCATTCTATGAGATGTTTTCACTAGTATTACTATCTTTATTCTATCACGACATTACAGCCAATACACTCTTTGGCCTTCTGCCTTGATATTCTAAGATGAGTACTTAATGTCATTTAAAGTTTTTTGTTTTTGTTTTTTTATGTGAGGGGAGCTAACATTATCGGCCTTGTTTTATTTACATTTGAACTGTTGTCCTCATCTTTTTCGTTATCAAGTTTCAGCTGTTGTATCCTCTGGTCTTCTTCAAGTGGTGTTTTCAATCAGGGTAATGCTCAAGAAATTTTGATGTTTTTTGTTTTTTCTAAGCTTTTCACCCGAAGCAAAGCGGGATGCCACTAACACACTAGGGGTTACAAAGAGTGGGAGCAAGGGTAAAGAAGTGTAATAGAGGAAAGGATGAAGAGAAGGATAGGGAATAGATCAAGGCATCTGGGGATGTCGATTGACATTACATTTGAATAGTTGGAGATTATAGCTATCAAGGAAACAAGTAATAGGAAGGGAATTCCACAGACGGGAGGTGCGAGACATGAAGCTATTGGAGTAGAAGAGATGGCCACATTTAACTGTTTCAACAATGAAAGGATGGGATCGTGATGTGAACCCTTTATTTAATCTATGTGGGAGATTATTTGTCATTTGAAGAAATTAATAGTGGAAGCCATGTCACTTACCTTGATACCTTCAGAGAACTGCTAATAAGACCCTGAACGAGCACCAATCACGATGAACAGATGTCCCCTCGACGAGGCACTGTGCTTTGAAAGACTATTGGCACTCAAGTGGAACTCATATATATATAATCTATCACTAAAGATGCAGGTAAAATGATCAGCTCCCTGTACCGCTCCAGTAAGTACCTGACTCCTCATGCTATCCTCTACCTTTATAAAAGCCAGAACAAGCCGAAAATGGAGTACTGTAACCATATTTGGGCAGCAGTTACCAAGTTCTCACTTTCCAGTCTTGATAGAGTTCAAAAGTGTCTCCCAGTCCTTGTGGGAGAAGAATTATTTTCCACCCTCCAACCTCTCTCCCACGGGCAGGGTGTGGCAAGACTCTCACTGCTCTATTGCTACTACCATGGAAAGTACTTGGATGAACTTACATCCCTTCGTTCTGCCAGGTCTAAATTTCATGGCTAGGACCTGACATGATACTTACATAGTAGAAAACCCTTCACATCCTCTCTGTATTCCATCAGTCAGTTCCACTCAAAAAGCTTCTCCCCCACAAACCATTGCCCTGTGGAACAGACTCCCAAGAGGATGCTTCCCTGATCACTACAATCTTAACTCGTTCAAGTCTAGATTTAACCACTATCTTCCCCGCCTATCCATATAAACTACTCCTTAACATAACCTTCTATCTCAAGTGGCCCCCGGGCGTTGTACATGGTGAACCTTACTGTTAAAAAAAAAATAAAAAAATACATGAGAGAGAGTTTATTGGCAAAAACCAGAGCATTATGGGTAACAAATGTCCATATAAGGAAGGATTCTGTGGTGCTTTTTTTTTTTAAATAATGGTTTTGGAATGCAATAGAGGAGCAAGTTTTGTGATTACCAGAGTTAAAATAAAGTGGCAGAAGCAGCAGCAGTTTGAAGAGAAGTAATAGCAGAGAAAGAAGAGAAAAGTCACATTTCAAGTAGGATCAAGAATTGGTCAAAGGAGTCCAACTTTAGAGCAGACATATTATTTTCCTTCTCATTCATTTCTGTGGCGGGAACTCATGAGTATGAACAGGTTTTCATTCTTGTTCGCTTCATTTGAACCACAATAATTCCTGGGTTCACGTCTTGTAGTGAAGAAAACGGTGAATTACCTCATCGAACCAAGTAACAGCATGTCGCGTGTATTCTATGACGGAAAATGTGGCGAAAAAGAAAGTTACTTACTGAAAAAAAGTGCACATATTCCGCATAGAAACAAGTCAGTTGCAGGCGTCACCATAAAAGTATTTCTGATATACTAATATTCTCTGTCCTTTCCCAGCTGTCGACAAATGAAAAAAAAAAATGCTCCATCGATAAAAGGCATTTGGTTTTCTTGAATTAAGAGAAAAAAGACAAAAATTGTGTATTTGGCTACCGTATTCGTCGAGTTATTTTTCTGGTTGTTTATGTGCATTGTGATTTGTGATATAGTACCTGCGAATTGAGATTTTCTGGTTGTTTATGTGCATTGTGATTTGTGATATAGTACCTGCGAATTGAGATTTTCTGGTTATGTGCATTGTGATTTGTGATATAGTACCTGCGAATTGAGATTTTCTGGTTGTTTATGTGCATTGTGATTTGTGATATAGTACCTACGAATTGAGATTTTCTGGTTGTTTATGTGCATTGTGATTTGTGATATAGTACCTGCGAATTGAGATTTTCTGGTTGTTTATGTGCATTGTGATTTGTGATATAGTACCTGCGAATTGAGATTTTCTGGTTGTTTATGTGCATTGTGATTTGTGATATAGTACCTGCGAATTGAGATTTTCTGGTTGTTTATGTGCATTGTGATTTGTGATATAGTACCTGTGAATTGAGATTTCGACTTTTATTTCTGCCCCTGATATTCGAGTTTGAACTTGCAATTTGTGCTCTTCGTTGTGGAAATAATCAGAAACAAATATTTCCTTTGCAATTCAAGAACTCTTACAAACTATCTCGGCACTATGACAAACAGGACATTTGATGTCAAGTTGATACCCTTGTTTGTGACCGGACAAGCAGATACTGAATGGATTGAGAAGGCAGAATTTGTTTGTGACATGTGTGGAATTAACAAGGTTGAACGTGTTCTTCTCTTGAGGTTGACGGGCTGAGCATTTGCTGTTTACCAGCAGTTAAGTTCAGAGCAAAAAGCAGATGTCGAACAGATTAAGCAAGCCCTGTGGATTGCCTTTGCGCTGGTTCATTTCTTAGCTTATGAGCAGTTTGTGGAATGCAGACTGCACCTGGACGAGTCTGTTGACATGTTTCTAGCTGATTTGAAGAAGCTAGCAGGTTTATTTTGTGTGATATCCAAGCAAGGACTAGCATGTGCGTTCATGGCAGGGTTACCAGAGCACATCAAGCAACTACTGTGCGCGTCTTCCAGGATGAAGGCATAAATACAAACCAACTGTTGGACCAAGCTCGGGTCATAATGAAAGAACCAACTGAGGAAATGGTTGCATCTAGCATTTCACCAGGCGGAGCTGATAAACTTCCAAATGTTAAATGTTGAGAGAGTATGTAATGCTATCGATGCTCTGGGTGGAATCACATTTCCAGAGACTGCCTGATTCAACGAGAAGATGCCAGTGAGCCACACAGGTCACGTGCAATGATGGTGTCAAGAATTAGTCCACATTGCTTCATTGTGTCTGAGGAAAAGAGTAAGGGGACAAGACATTAGTGCTAGTCTCTTTCTTAAGCGAGTTGTGAATGAAGTGCTAACTGTCTTAAATGTTCATATGAACAGAGTTAAGAGAGTGGCACTGGTAGACACAGACTGCTCACAGACACTCGGGAGTAAGTCAGCTTGTCATTCCTGGTGGGAGACAAAGGTGGACATACTCACCATAAACAGAAATACCCTCAATTGTCACAGTTGGAAGTATTAAGATTGACATGGGCAATGTAAACCCTCTCAACATCAAAGTCTTGGTAGTGGATGGAGAGCTATTGGGTTTTGACCTGTTGCTTGGGTTTGACTCCATTAAAAAGCTGAGTGTGGCCGTGTATGGTTTCCCAAGCGTGAGATGGGTTGTTGCGTCACCATTAAAATAGAAGAACCCGATTTCTGCACTGAATTTGACCCAAGCAAGAAGATATGGGTTGTATCATGGAAGTGGTCAAATGGTCAGTCACCAGAGAGTTTGCAAAACAGGATACATGAGTACCCAATACCATCAGGTGTCAAGGAGGAATGCGACTGTGAGCTGCAAACCTGGCTTGGTAATGGTTAGTTGCAGCCTTATCCTGAAAAGGAACTTGGTACTCCAAAAGGTTTAATTCTGTTGATGGCGGGGGTGCAGAAAAACAAACATAAAGTGCATCTCGTATTAGACCATCAAGAGCTGAATGAGTGTTTAGATGCCCACACAGTGCGCACAGAAACTGAGGGAATGGTGTAAAAAAGGACCTGATGTCGCGCTATCCTTGACCTATGGCAGGTCTATTTCCAAGTGCGTATCCACAAGTCACTTTGGCCCAGTTACCTTCAAGGGATGAAGATATTGCTTGACATGAATGGGTTATCGGAAGACACGTCAATTCGACGGGCAACCTCATCATATATTGATGATATTTCTGTTGACGAAAACATGATTTCAGCAGCTTGCATGAAAGAGCACTTGGCTGTTTTTGGTTTGACCTGCAAGGATCCATAGTGGCTACAAGACAGCATGCATGTGCTGGGTCTGCATGTCAAGCAGGATAATGACACTCTTAAGTAGAAATGTGAAAATGACATTCCATCAGTTCCTGAGGTCCTCACACAACATAACGTCTTCTTGTGGTGTGGAAAACTGGTGGGTCATGGTCCTCCTCATAAATGAAATATGGAGAAATTGTGGGTTATTCAATGGAACATGGCGGGTCTTACAAGTAAAAGTCCAAACTGGTGGAACTAAATAGCTCCTCTGAACATTTGCCATGGAAGTAGCAGCATGCTTGCAACATTGTGTCTGTGAGGAAAGAGACTGTAGAGTGGAAAATAAGTCACTCCCTAAAAGACAGTATTAATGATCTTGAACTCTGTCAAGGCTGGAAAGTGAGGATTGGGTAGCTCCAGCCCAGACATGGCAGCAATCATCCATTTTTGGTCTAATCTGACTCTTGAAAAGGTAAAACATAGCATAAAGAATTAAGCCCTTTCTGGAGCATTACAAGAAGCTGACCATTTTCCAGCATTAAGCGTCCTACGAGGCTGGCATCCCGTTCCCACCCCTTCACCGTTGAAACTGTTAGATGTAGACGTCTCTTCTACTCCAATAGCTTCATGTCTCGCACATCTCGCCTGTGGAACTCCCTTCCTTATTCCTGTTTCCTGTTTCCCTGACAAATATAATCTCCAACTATTTAAGTGTAACGTCAATCGACATCTCCAGTTGCCTTGATCTATCCCTTCTCCACATACTTTCCCCTTTCATTCCTATCTGCTCTCGCTCCAAATCTTCTGTAACCTCCTTGCCTTGATCAATCCACTATCTTTCTCCACATCCTCTCCTTTACCACTCCTATCTGCTCTTACTCCAAACCTTCTGTAACCCCTTGTGTGCTAGTGGCTTCCAGCCTTGCTTGGGGTGAAAAGCTTAAAAAAAAAAAAAAAAATTTCTAGTGATGCATGATTAAATCTTTATTCAAAAAAGGTTGATGTCATAGTGCACATAGTAAAACTGGAAAGCAGTCCAATCCAATATTAGTGATTTTCTATACTGTCAGCCATGATGTCTAATATACTTCAGTCCTGAGAAGAGGGGGTGCGATAAAGGAAAAAAGAGATAGTTAACAGAAGTTAGTAATGAAAGATGGAAGCACATGAAGGAGTAGTCTGAGGCCTCTAGGGACAATTCCCTGGCCATCAGAAGATTAGACTGGATGTAAAAACCATGGCCATGCATGTGAATGCTGGAATCTTTTTGGCAGAGGGAAAGATGGCTTGGAACCAAGAATTCATTGATAGCAATTAATTATTAAGGAGAGAGAACAATAAAAGAGTAGGAATTAAGAAGACAGAAGATAAAATTTGGCATTGCATTTTTAAAGATCAAAATTGACTGGAAAGCAATAAGCCAGAAGAGAGTTCCACAAGGGAGAAGAAGATGTTAGCATAGAATTTACAGTTAAATCTAGCAATTTCAACTGTAAAATGAGGTGATCTTGCTGCCAATCTAGAAGTTGAAAATGCATTTGGAGTGTTTCAGAACATTTATTTAGAGACAAAATTCCTGTGGTTGTCCTAAAGAATATCAACCCAGAATTATCCCCAATCCTAATGAATTTATTTAACTGCTGTTTGAAGGGGAAATCCTTCCCAAGCCTGTGGAAAGTGCCAAACATATGCCCAGTTTTCAAGAATGTGGACAAGTGCTCCTCCCCCTTTCAGTATGAACCCATCAACCTCCTCAGTGACATTAGCAAACCTTTTGAAGCTATAATCAACAAAAACGTTGTCGAGCACCTAGATAAGAACAACCTCTTGAGCAACAAGTAGCACAGGTTTCAATCACCCTAATCCACTGCTAATGTCCTGACTACCATCATTTACATAATTAGTGAAGCCCTTGATAACAAATACAACACAAGGACTGTAGCATTAGATATTTCAAAGGCCTTTGACAAGGTATGGCACAAAGGTATGCTGGTCAGGCTTTCCATTTATGGAATCACTGGAAGAATCTTCTCAACTATAAAGTTATTCTTACCTGAAGGTAGTTGTTAATGACCAGTCCTCTGGGCTCCTAGTAATCAATGCAGGTATACGCCAAGGGTCACTTCTTAGACCAACCCTCTTTTTACTTTACATAAATGAACTTCGTAAGAGTATACTCAGACCATTTATGAATATCTATGCCGATGACACAACGATATACAGATGCATTTCCAAAACTGATGATGATCAGAGATTGGCAACTGATCTTTCATCTGATCTAGCTACATGCTATCTTCTACCTTTACAAGGCCTAAATTCGATTGCTGTTGTTATATTTGGGCAGGAGATGCCCAGCTCCTTACTTTCCAGTCTCGATAGAATCCAAAATGTCTCCGAGTCCTTGTGGATGACAAATTATTTTCCACCCTCCAACCTCTCTCTCTCGCAGACAGGATGTTGTGAGCTTCTCACTGCTCTATCGCTACTTCCATGGAAAGTGCTTGGCCGAACTGCATTCTTTGGTTCCACCAGTTCTAACCGTCATAGCTTGGACTCGCCATGCCATGCACATTGTAACAAACCACCCCCATTCATTCCGTATTCCTTTGGCAAGAAGTAAGTTCCACTCAAACAGCTATTTAACATAAACCACTACTCTATGGAACTGACTTGCAAGAGTATGATTTCCTGATTATTACAATCTTAAACTGTTTAAGTCTAGTTTTAACCATTATTTTCCCCTCCTATCTGCATACAAAAAACATGAGAATGTATCCCTACAATGTGGGCTCACATGAAACTGCATCAGTGCAATGTGGACTCATGTGAGACTGTATCCACGCAATGTGGACTCACGTGAGACTGTATCCACGCAATGTGGACTCACGTGAGACCGTATACACGCAATGTGGACTCACGTGAGACTGTATCCACGCAATGTGGACTCACGTGAGACCGTATACACGCAATGTGGACTCACGTGAGACCGTATACACGCAGTGTGGACTCACGTGAGACCGTATCCACGCAGTGTGGACTCATGTGAGTGTGTATCCACGCAGTGTGGACTCATGTGAGTGTGTATCCACGCAGTGTGGACTCATGTGAGTGTGTATCCACGCAGTGTGGACTCATGTGAGTGTGTATCCACGCAGTGTGGACTCATGTGAGTGTGTATCCACGCAGTGTGGACTCATGTGAGTGTGTATCCAAGCAATGTGGACTCATGTGAGTGTGTATCCATGCAATGTGGACTCATGTGAGTGTGTATCCATGCAGTGTGGACTCATGTGAGTGTGTATCCATGCAGTGTGGACTCATGTGAGTGTGTATCCATGCAGTGTGGACTCATGTGAGTGTGTATCCATGCAATGTAGACTCACGTGAGTGTGTATCCATGCAGTGTGGACTCATGTGAGTGTGCATCCAGTGTGTATCCATGCAGTGTGGACTCATGTGAGTGTGTATCCATGCAGTGTGGACTCATGTGAGTGTGTATCCATGCAGTGTGGACTCATGTGAGGGTGTATCCATGCAGTGTGGACTCATGTGAGTGTGTATCCATGCAGTGTGGACTCATGTGAGTGTGTATCCATGCAATGTAGACTCACGTGAGTGTGTATCCATGCAGTGTGGACTCACGTGAGTGTGTATCCATGCAGTGTGGACTCATGTGAGGGTGTATCCATGCAGTGTGGACTCATGTGAGTGTGTATCCATGCAGTGTGGACTCATGTGAGTGTGTATCCATGCAGTGTGGACTCACGTGAGTGTGTATCCATGCAGTGTGGACTCACGTGAGTGTGTATCCATGCAGTGTGGACTCACGTGAGTGTGTATCCATGCAGTGTGGACTCACGTGAGTGTGTATCCATGCAGTGTGGACTCACGTGAGTGTGTATCCATGCAATGTGGACTCACGTGAGTATGTTTCCATGCAATGTAGACTCACGTGAGTGTGTATCCATGCAATGTGGACTCAAGTGAGTGTGTATCCATGCAATGTGGACTCACGTGAGTGTGTATCCATGCAATGTGGACTCACGTGAGTGTGTATCCATGCAGTGTGGACTCACGTGAGTGTGTATCCATGCAGTGTGGACTCATGGGAGTGTGTGTCCATAACATAGAGACTTAGCTGAAGGCATATTTTGCATAATTTGTCATCACTTTTATTGGTGTAAAAATGATTTAACCTAAATAAGTTTCGCTTTTTTTTGTTTATAAAAGTAAAACTTGAGTTGACCCAGTCTTTCTGACCGATCTCATTTTTCTTTGTATTTGCAGGAAAGATGACATTTACCCGAACCTGCTCTTCCAGGCTGAATATCTTGATGAACATTTACCATGTATGCATGCGAGAATCACGTCCAGCAAAGGGGCAGATATGTTTCTGCAACACCCCTCATTGCAATATGGCACCACACACTTTGAAAATGTCATCAACGGCACTGATTTTTACGTGTCTTCTAATATCTCTTGTATTTGCAGGTGATTCAACAACAAACTTGGACCGGTTAGTCCCTGTTTCTCTGCTTTTCTGTTTTTCAACATGCAAGCGAAAGAAACTCCAACACGTACAAAACACATCGTCTTTGAAAAGTCTGGAACATCTCACTACAACTTATCACTAGCATACATACAATGAATTATAAAATGCAAATTGACACCAGGGATAAACTTGATTTCAATATAAAGGCTACACATTTTTATTTATTAATTAAATCTGATTAATTATAGATTGATTTTAATATAGAAACAAACAACAAAAAAAAAACAGAACAAAATAATGAAATACAATAAAACAAACATAAATTGATAGCAATGATGGGAACACCAGTCTTCTAGACATATCTCCTATGACTTTCATAGGGTCTTGCGGTCGATAAAGATTTTACACAGACAATAACCACAGTGCATGGGAATAATGAATTCAAATAGAAAGCTCTTTGATCAATCCTTAGCAAAAATGTTTGTAATGGTGGGAATAGCAGGCAGTAAAATAAAACACAAACCAGAAAGGAAAAAATGATGGGCAAGGTGATTTTGTTTTGTTTATAGAAACAATGATGAGACAAGGTTGTTATTATTTTTTGATTAGTATTTACTTTCATCTTCAGTCAGCCATTATTAATTTTTGACTGGTATTTACTTTTATTTTATTTTTCTGTTAGACAAAGTATTGTCAGCCATTATTACTAATTTTTGACTAGTATTTACTTTCATCTTTAATTTTTAACTTGTATTTGTTTTCCACTCAATTCTTAGTCTCTTTTACTCAAGCAATCAATCTATAACCGTAAGTAGGCAGTACAGAGGTTCAAGCTTGCATCTCCATTTACCTCAGAGAAACTTGGAATGAGTGTAGCTGTTAAAGCATATGGGACATTCAACAAAGTGCCTCCCAGAGGCAAAAGGGTTGTGAGTTCAAGTCTTCCCATGAGCTTATCTTTTATTTCTGACCCTTGTGCTGTCTGCCTACTGCCAAAGATTGGCAGCCTGATTAAAATTCGAGATAAGGTTATGTATTTGTGTTTATTTTACATTTGTCTCTTGATTCAAAAGTGATGCAGAAATATTGCTTCTGTTTATTAAAGGGCTCGTGGTTTGTTGGCCTTGTGCTATACTAAGCTAAATGAAGTAAATATCAGTTTGTATTTTGTTTCTCTATCATTGTAATCTTGATTAAAACAGAAAATATGAATCTTGCTTTTTAATTAGCTTTACTGTTTTCTTTTTTCTCTTTTTGAGATCTTTCTTTTCTTTTTTCTTTTTTCTTTTTTTCTTTTTACATTTTTTCTTTATTGTTTTTCAATTTTATTTTTATTTTTTTCTATCTTTTTCTTTTTTTCTTTTTTCATTTTTGTCTTTTTAGTTTTTCCTATTTACTTTTTTCTTTTTCGCATTTATTTCTATTTTTTTAGTTTTTTCTTTTTTTCAGTTTTGTCTTTTTTAGTTTTTTCCATTTTACTTTTTTCTTTTTCAATTTTACTTTTGTTTCTTTTTTTCTTTTTTTGTTTCTTTCTATTTTTTCTTTTTTCATTTTTGTCTTTTTTTAGTTTTTTCTTTTTTGTTTTTCAATTTTACTTTTTTTTCTTTTTTGTTTTTCAATTTTACTTTTGTTTCTTTTTTTCTTTTTTTCGTTTCCTGCTATTTTTTCTATTTTCATTTTTGTCTTTTTTTAGTTTTTTCTTTTTTGTTTTTCAATTTTACTTTTTTTTTCTTTTTTGCATTTCTTTCTACTTTTTTAGTTTTTCTTTTTTCAGTTTTGTCTTAATTTAGGTTTCTATTTTTTTAGGTCTTTCTTTTTTGTTTTTCAATTTTACTTTTTTCTTTGTATTTCTTTTTTTTCTTTTTTTCCTTTTCTTTCTACTTTTTTTAGTTTTTTTCTTTTTTCATATTTGTCTTTTTTTAGTTTTTTCTTCTTTTTTCTTTTTCTTAACTATATATTTTTAACCAATCACTAATAATTTCTAAAGAAATAACAATTCTCTTGTGATATTTTTATTCAGTGTAATCCTGTATAGCCAATCAATCATGGCTGCCTGCTATTTCTTGGTTTGAATTCCAACAAGTATAACTCAATCACTGCACGCGTATTCTCGTGCATTTCTATCATATCAATTTGAATAATCTTTTTTTATTTTTCTTACTTATTCGATGATCCATGATTTTGTTTTTGTTTTTTTTTTTTGTAATTTCTTTTCATATTTTTTACCATTTAATTATGCATAAATTATTTTAAAAAAGATGACTTTATGCTTTTTATGTAAATAACATTTTGAACGTCGTTTTCTGTTTAATAATAAAATAAACGTGCCTGAACAGCCTTCCTGTGCTTCTGCATCGTACAAGGCAGGCGGGGGTCTTTTTCCACATTATATGTGAATTAATAGATGTTTTTAAATTGGTTTTTCCAGTCAAATCAGTTTGTTTTCTCGTTTTAGAATGAAAAAGAAATAAAACGTTGCTTCTAAGAAATATCATGAAATAGAACAAAACTTTCCTTTTTAAATTTCTGCTTTTTTTTTCTTTCTCGTAAAAGAAAAAAAATGATTTAAATGAATGCACCAAGAGTAATTGAATTTCGTAGAATTCACAGAGAAAAACAAAAAAGAATTTATAATTATGAAAAGATTCCAATTTGAAAAAAAAAAGCGGTTTAAAAAATTGTCTAAAAATCTCAGACATTAACAAAAAAAAAAAAAAAAAGATGCTAGTCATTTATAATACATTTGAGCAGGAAATACATGGTTTACAAATATCAGGGTTAATAAAAATTATGAAATCATTTAATTAAACCTTTCCCATTATCATTTTTGCTAGTAAATGTTGGAATTGAATGAATTGGCACTTTACTACCTTGCAGGTTTGTTTTGAGATTGAATGAATGCTAAAAATAAATTTCACCTCCATTTTTAACACTTTTCTAAATGAGAATCCATATTGGGATTTCATTGCATTCACAGGACATAAGAAATTGACTGAGTAGCCTACAAGCACGCACATGATTTTTCTTTTTCTTCTTTTTTTTTTTTTACACACACACACATATATATATATATATATATATATATATATATATATATGTAAAACACCTTTAACTCTTTTTCTTTATATAAAATTTCCATTCTATTAACAAAAGCATCCTTTATTTTCTATTATTTTTTTTATAAATAATTCAGCCATTTTAAATTATTTGTTGATCCCTTGCCTTTTTATTCAAATGATTTCGTTGAGATTTCATTCTATTTTTTGTTAACTTGACTCTGAACTAAAAAAAACTAAAACATTATTATTATTATTATTATTGTTATCATTATTGTTATTAATATTATTGTTGTTATTATTATAATTACTATTATTAATATTATCATCAGAAAAAGAAGTGTATGCTTATCTTTTTGTGAATATACAAAATATTTATTGCTACTCAAACTTAGACTCAACAATGCAAAAAGTGTCCAAATGCTATTTATAAATTATAATAGTCAATTATAAAATATAATAGTCCAGATCTTTGACTAGATAGAACTTAAACCAAGCACGATAACAATTAAAAATTTCACTAATATTTCTAAATTCTGATACTAATTCTTTTATTCTCCACAATTTTCCAAATTTTCAACTCTTTTCAAACTAAGCCTTCCAGATAGGTTGCTTAAGAGTCGACATAATTATTGTTACTGATATAATATAAATCATTGCACAGATTGTTTGAATGTTATTTTTAGGGAGTCTGTGGTATTGATAAATACAACGGAAAATATTATAGCCTCCTGTATATGTTTTAATGCATGTTAAAAAATTTTAATATGAAATAATAAATAATACTCTACAAAACGTTTATGCAAGAAAAAGTTTCTTCGATTTTTTCTTGGGTAAATACATGGCCTGAAGATTACCATGGACTAAAATAAATACACACACACACACACACACATATATATATATATATATGTTTATTACATTTCAAAAGTTTGAGGTACCCCTGGTAATTTTTTAGATTGGCCCAAAAAGTAGTTGTTTTGTACTTTAAGAGAAAATTATTATACATGGTTAAAAAAAGTGAGACATGATTTTTTTAAATTTTTTTTATTAGAAATGTTATTATGACAAAAAAAGAAAAAAATGATTTTATCATTAAATTTTGCTCTTGTCAAAATATCCTCCTTTAACCTTGATTACTGCAGCACAAAGTTTTGGCATTCGTTGCAAAAGTTTCTCAAAGTATAAATTTGATAATTGATTCCATTCTTTTTTTAATGATTCTAAGAACTCTTTTTTGGATGGAAAGGTTTCACTTTTCTGTTAAGTTCATCCCATGCTAATTCTAGGGGTTGCTTCAAACCTTTGAACTGTAGAGAGTGTGTATGTATGTATGTATGTATGTATGTATGTATGTATTATGTATATATATATATATATATATATATATATATATATATATATATATATATATTATAATATATATGACAACTTGTAAAACTTCTATTCTGACATGTTACATTGATGAGCTGCCTTCATTAAGAAAAAGTATTTTATTTCAACATCTACCAGTGAAATGAAACGTTGTTCACATTAAATGGTTGATTGTTTCATTTGAACTTTGACCGTATCATTTTAGAAATTAGGTGTTAACAATTTCTGCACTAATTTTATTTGTTTATTCACAATTTCATATCCCACATTCAGAACTAATTTTGTCAGAACAAAGCAAGAAACAGAAATAGCTTGGTCATAAAATGAATCACAGGGGATATTTCACTTTCAATGTATCTTCGTCCAAGTAAATTGTATTAAAATGGTATTATTAAAATGGTATTTTCCAAGCCAAAATCGTGAATTTTGTTGAAATAAAATTCTTTTTTCTGATGAAGTTTATCCATCAATGAACTATGTCAAAATATAAATTTTTCAAAGTTGTCTTATATATTTACTATTCCATCAGATTCTCATTCAAACTTTAATTGTGCATATATATATATATATATATATATATATATATATATATATGTAAGCAAATATGTGGATGTAGATCCGACGGTATGATGAAAATATGGAAAAGACAAAGCAAAATCCGAATATGCAAGTTTACTGTTTTAATTTTGATTTACTGTCAACCATCTTCAGAACATGGTTATTGGAAAACTTGTAAACATTTATATTCGGATTTTGCTTTGTCTTTTCCATATTTTCATCATATATATATATATATGTATATTTGACAAAGTGGTAAAGCTTTTTAATGACAACAACACATTTCGCCTTTGTGTGCTAGGTTGCATCACCATGTCAGAATGAAAGACAAAATTATTGTTTTCTCTATAGAAGCCATTAGTATCTGTTTTCTTAGTTGGTATTTTCTGTTTGAAATGAAACCTCCCAAACAGATATTAAATGGATTTAATACAAAAGAAACAGTTTTGTTTTTCATTCTGACCTGAAAAACACCAAATTAACAATTAAAGTCAAAATGTATTGTCCTAAAATCTTTTTACACTTTATCTTCTTTCTCCATTTTTGTTTGGATTCTATATCCTACTAACATACATACATACATACATACATACATACATACTATATATATATATATATATATATATATATATATATATATATATATATATATATCAAGAACAATTTTGGGATGTTTGACAAAGTGGATAAGTTTTTGTGTGACGCATTTATTCCTTTAGGACTTCATCAGCATAAAGTTTGTTTAGGTTGATGTGACTGCACATGCAAACAAATGTGGGTCGCTTGGAATTTTAAATTTAGAAAAAATAATTTCTTTTTCTATATGTATTTTGGGTATATAATCTAGTTGATTTCATTTAGATTCTTTTTCTTTTTGTTTCCATCATCTTTGTTATTAAATATCACACATTGTGATAAAAGAAGATCTTCCAAGGATGGTGAAATATAAGAACTTGGACACAAATTTACTATGGATGATCTAGCGATCAAAGCACTTTCTATACATTTTTGTCTTAGTGAATTGTTTTCTTTTTTAATTAAAAATATACTGAGATAGATAGATCGATAAGAATAGACTGAGATAGATAGATACATAAGAACATAAGACAAGGCACGCACAGAGGGACAACGCGAACGTCAGAGAAAATACAAGAAAACAGCCACTAGACTGTGCACCCCCAACGCTTACACCACATCTCTACTTCGCTCACTTATTTTTTATGTCTTAATTGTAGTCAGCCTCGTTATGGTGAGCAATTAATGCATTTAATGTGTTGTATTTTAAAATGTCTCTTTTGTGTTCGTATAATCTTTTATTTAAACTTCTGGAGGTTTCTCCAATATATTCTTTCTGGCATTCCTTACAGGTGATAGAGTAGTCACATCAATGTAAACAAACTTATTCCAATGAAGTCCTAAAGGACGAAATGTCTCACACAAAACTTTTTTCCACTTTGTCATATATATATATATATGTGTGTGTGTGTGTGTGTGTATGTATATACACACACACACATATATATGTATGTATTTATAAATATAAATGACAATAGGAAAACAGTAGTAATTGCTGACATGTTTTTCGTCCAATGTGGACTTTCTCAAAGCAAAAAACATGATTTATCTATTTTATAGTTGTTTGAATATAACGTGTTAATATAATGACGTTATTTTCAGTTAACAATATGAAAATAGCGTTCTCTACATTCCAGTTGCTAAGAACATTCTGTTTTTTGTTTTTATTAATTACCTTGTTTAATTAAATTCATTTCATTTTTTTTGCTTTGAGAAAGTCCACATTGGACGAAACACGTCAGCAATTACTACTGTTTTCCTATTGTCATCTATATTTATAAAGATTGTCTTCTCTACAGGTTAACTCTGAGAAATTTTCATATGTATGTATATATGCACACTTTTGCTTGAAAGTCTGCCTGGCTGAATGAGAAGCTGGAAGGGGGTTTAATTCTGTCAACCCTTGTATTTTCATACATCCATGTTGAATTCCACTCTCAACAATGTTTACAGAACTTATTCTAATAAAAGATCAATTCACTTGCACATATGAGATCTATTCTGCGTATATGTGTTTCTACATTGACTCCTACTTCTCAATTTCCTTTCCTTGGTAAAAGTAATTTTCATAAATGACTTTAGCTTTTATCACCCTTTGCAGTTTGTAACTTTTTTTTTCTCTCTTATTAAATTAACTCAAATGCCTATGAAAATATAACAAATTTTTGATACAACAGTGTCTGTACCACAGTTTTACACCGGTTTGTTAAAACACATTAGAATGACTCAATTATTATATCGGAAATTCATTATTCTTGTTGCCACAAAAGCAAACATCAGGTTCTTAGAGTTTATCCATCAGTACAGACAGATATTGGAGGATAAATTGTTAAAGATATCGGCAGATAAACCCTTAAATATTTTGAAGGATAAATTGTTAAGGATATCGGCAGATAGATCCTTAAATATTTTGAAGGATAAATTCTTAAAGATATCGGCAGATAGATCCTTAAATATTTTGAAGGATATCGGCAGATAAATCCTTAAATATTTTGAAGGATAAATTGTTAAAGATATCGGCAGATAAATCCTTAAATATTTTGAAGGATAAATTCTTAAAGATATCGGCAGATAAATCCTTAAATATTTTGAAGAATAAATTGTTAAAGATATCGGCAGATAAACCCTTAAATATTTTGAAGGATAAATTCTTAAAGATATCGGCAGATAAATCCTTAAATATTTTGAAGGATAAATTCTTAAAGATATCGGCAGATAAATCCTTAAATATTTTGAAGGATAAATTCTTAAAGATATCGGCAGATAAATCCTTAAATATTTTGAAGGATAAATTGTTAAAGATATCGGCAGATAAATCCTTAAATATTTTGAAGGATAAATTCTTAAAGATATCGGCAGATAAATCCTTAAATATTTTGAAGGATAAATTGTTAAAGATATCAGCAGATAAATCCTTAAATATTTTGAAGGATAAATTGTTAAAGATATCGGCAGATAGATCCTTAAATATTTTGAAGGATAAATTCTTAAAGATATCAGCAGATAAATCCTTAAATATTTTGAAGGATAAATTGTTAAAGATATCAGCAGATAGATCCTTAAATATTTTGAAGGATAAATTGTTAAAGATATCGGCAGATAAATCCTTAAATATTTTGAAGGATAAAATGATATTAGAGAATCAATTGTTGAAAGATAGTCTGTCATTTAATGAAGGTATTTATATTAAAACAAAAAATGAAAACCAGACAATGATTTATCTATTTTATAATTGTTTGAATATGTGTTAATTTAACTTTTCAGCTCATATAAAAACATATATTTAAAGAAATTTTTTTTCTGTCAGTCATCATTGTTGAATTGTTGAGATTACCATGGCAAAAACTGTTAGAAAGGTTTTAGATTATCCATATATTCAGATGTGTACAGTAATTAAATTCATTTAGATTTCAAATAATTAAAATTCATCTTCGTTAAATTTAGCCCATTTTTGTGATGGTGGGAATTAATAGGTTCCAGGTAGAAACCTACAAATGATAGCAGATTTTTATTCTAATTTTTATAATTAGTACTGGATTTTAATTTTAATTTTTATAATTAATACTAGATTTTTATTCTAATTTTTATAATTAATACTAGATTTTTATTCTAATTCTCATAATTAATACTGGATTTTAATTTTTATAATTAATACTAGATTTTTATTCTAATTTTTATAATAAATACCGGATTTTAATTTTAATTTTTATAATTAATATCAGATTTTTATTTTTATAATAATACTAGATTTTTAGTTTAATTTTTAAAATTAATTATGGATTTTAATTTTAATTTTTATAATTAATACTAGATTTTTATTCTAATTCTCATAATTAATACTGGATTTTAATTTTAATTTTTATAATTAATACTGAATTTTAATTTTTATAATTAATACTGGATTTTAATTTTTTATAATTAATACTAGATTTTTATTCTAATTTTTATAATTAATACTAGATTTTTATTCTAATTTTCATAATTAATACTGGATTTTAATTTTTATAATTAATACTATATTTTTATTCTAATTTTCATAATTAATACTGGATTTTAATTTTTATAATTAATACTAGATTTTTATTATAATTTTTATAATTAATACCGGTTTTTAATTTTAATTTTTATAATTAATATCAGATTTTTATTTTTATAATAATACTAGATTTTTAGTTTAATTTTTAAAATTAATTATGGATTTTAATTTTAATTTTTATAATTAATACTAGATTTTTATTCTAATTCTCATAATTAATACTGGATTTTAATTTTAATTTTTATAATTAATACTGAATTTTAATTTTTATAATTAATACTGGATTTTAATTTTTTATAATTAATACTAGATTTTTATTCTAATTTTTATAATTAATACTAGATTTTTATTCTAATTTTCATAATTAATACTGGATTTTAATTTTTATAATTAATACTAGATTTTTATTATAATTTTTATAATTAATACCGGTTTTTAATTTTAATTTTTATAATTAATATCAGATTTTTATTTTTATAATAATACTAAATTTTTTAGTTTAATTTTTAAAATTAATTATGGATTTTAATTTTAATTTTTATAATTAATACTAGATTTTAATTTTAATTTTTATAATTAATATTGGATTTTTATTCTAATTTTCATAATTAATACTCGATTTTATGGGGAATATTAATGAGTTAATAGTAAAAACAAATTTACAAAGATGCAAAATAATTGTTCCCTGAATTATACAAGCTAGTATCTTCATCTTTGTTATATTTTTTTGCTGGTGCCTTCCACAGCTTTTCTCAAATGTTTGCCTAATTTAGCAATTAAAAAAATGAGTTTCTTAAAATTAAAGCTGTTCATTGAGTAGTGTGGAATAGATTTATTCTCAGTCATATTAAGCAGTTGAAATTTCAGAGTGATGAAAATAATTCATATATACTGAAATTAATGTATACCTGTTGATAGTTGGAGAATGAAAATCAGTTGAAATATAGTGATGAAAAAATGATAAGGATATTAGTTTGAATGACCTCTGAAATAATGACAGTTAACACTTAATAATAAAAATTACTGAGTAAAATTATACTAATTATCAATTTTAATTATAATACTTACTAATTTTAATTATAATAAGTATTAATTATTGCAAAATTATTCCAACTGTAAGTATTTTTTTCTCTAATTATTTTGTAATTTTGTTTAAATTAGTTCTCAATGAATTATTAAATGAAGAATTATAAAAATAAAGTATTTCAAAAGACCAAAAAGCAGGATCAATTCCCATTTCAAATTTTCCTTTCTTCCCATTTTTACTTTCAATAAATTCTGTTAATGTATTATGATAACTTTGGTGGGAAAAAGAATTGCTTTTAAATGAATTCATTCAAAAAACCATATACTATAATTTAAATGATTTCATTCAAAAAAACCATATACTATAATTTAAATGATTTCATTCAAAAAAACCATATACTATAATTTAAATGATTTCATTCAAAAAGCCATATGCTATAAACTAAATGAATTCATTCAAAAGTTATACACTATAAGCTAAATAATTTTTATTTAAAAAGCCATATGCTATAAACTAAATTATTTCATTCAAAAGGCCAGATACTATAATTTAACAGAAGAAAATCTTTAAAAAAAATAAAATCTACTAAAAAATATAATTGCTTTATTCATACATATCAATCCGGTGAATATTTTGGAATTTAAGAAAATATTAACGCGAAACAAATAAAAGTTAAAAGGTTTCCATTGAAGTAATAGTAATGTTATCTTGAATTTATTATTTGAGAAAGCATTGTCAACGATTATTAGTATTTGACTAGTATTTCTTTCATCTTTCAAGCACTTTATTTACACTAGTAGTACGGGTAGTCATAATATCTTGAATTTTATTATTTTTAAATGAAGCATTGTCATTTATCATTCATTTTTCATTAATATTTCTTTCGTCTTCATTTTCTATTATGGGACAGAAGTAGTATTATCTATTGCTGCCTCTGTCCCATAATAATTGTTACATTTTCATACACATTTCATACATAAAATGTATCAACTATTATGAGACAGAAGTATTATTATCTATTGCTGCCTTTGTTCCATAATAATTGTTACATTTTCATACACATTACATACACTAAATGGATCAACTCTTATGGGACAGAAGAAGTATTATCTATTGCTGCCTCTGTCCCATAATAATTGTTACATTTTCATACACTAAATGGATCAACTCTTATGGGACACCGGTGTTAACAATTTATGTTAGTTCCTGTCATCTATAACCAACTGTTTTTATTTTTTTCTTAAAATATCTTTTGCCGTTAGTTGCAAAGGATAATAAAACACTTGTTAAACATTTTTTTAATCCTTTCACCCCAAGCAAGGCAATAAAGTCACTAAGACACAAGGGGGTTACTGAGTGTGAAAGAATGTGCAAAAAACATTGTTAAGGAAAGAGGACAATAAAAGAACATTAATTAAGATGACTATTGACATTGCATTTAAATGCTTGGAGATTAAAATTGATTGGATAAAAAGAAGTCAGAAGAGAGTTCCACCAGTGGAAAGTGCAATAGAAGAATCTATTAGCATAGAACTTACAATTGCTTCTAGAAATTTCAGCTGTAAAATGATGGGACCTAGCTGCCAATCTAGTACTGTGCTTAAATTCATAAAGTCAAGGTACCAAAGAGGAAAGTTCATCAGAACAAATGCCATGAACATACTTATCAGATTAAGAAACTGTTAGCATAGAACTTATGGTTACATCTTGCCATTTCAACTGTAAAATGATGAGACCTAGCTGCCAATCTAGTACTGTGCTTAAATTCATAAAGTCAAGGTACCAAATAAAAAAGCTCATCAAAACAATTACCATGAAAATATTTATAGAAACAACATAGGGAAGCTATGTTCGGGCGATGACAACGGGACTGAAGCTAAGATGTTGGGTCAGGACCTATAACATTGCAGATTCTTCTTTGTATTTTATCAATAATCTCTAATTACATAGCTGAAGCTCCCATCCATATGTAGCAGCAATATTCAAAGCATGAATGAATGGTAGACTTACAAAGTTGCAAGATAGATTCTGACAAGAAAAATTGTCTCGTAAATCAACTTTCCTAGCATCGGACGTACCATTAGATTCAATATAATCTTTCTACTTTATGGCAGTGGAAAACATTAACCAGAGAAGGTGCATTGTATCACTCTCCTAGAGGTTAACTTATTTACTGTTTTTTTTGGCAAATCTAATTTAGGTAAAGATTTAAAATTAAACAGTCTAAGGCTTTTTAAACCAGTCACTTGTTTAATTCCCTTGGACCTCAATAATTGAAATTGTTAACTTCAATTATTTTCCACATTATTGTTATTTATTTTTCAGTTTATTTTTCAATCTTTTTATTGGTAAATCTATTCTATTTTTATCTCAGTATTTATGCAACTCGAAACCAAATTTGTCTTCTGCTTTAACCTATATCTATTTAGTTGTCAGATAGATGTAAAATGTGTGGTCAAGTGGTTAAAACACTGTTTTTCAACCTTTTCAAACAACGGCACACCTAGGAGCAAATGAAAATATTACAGCACACTTAGTAAACGTTTTAAATGTCTACATTTAAATGCTATGAAATTAAACCATAGATTTTTAAAAATATACACACAAATATGAACTTACTTTATTTCAATGTTTCTATTCAACTATTTGTGCAACTTATTTAGTGTAAAATCCGGGCCTGGTGTTTTTTCGTGATTACTTCAATGTTTGGTTGAATGTGTGATAAGCAGACCCTCATTTCTTCTTCAGTCTTACTCGCTTCTAATTCTGATGTTATTTAAGGTCAAGGAGCCTAATTCACATAAATAAGATGTAGAAAATTGCAGTAAAACAGATAAAGCCTTTTTAGCTAATGTGGGATATTCCCTTTGTATTGAAATCAAAAATATCACCTGAAGAAGACCAAAGCGTACAATAGCCGAAACGTTGTGAGTAAGATAATAAAGATGTAAATAGTGTAAATAATTCCAGCAGATATGTTCAGTGGGATCCAATGAAGCATTAGATTCATAGAATAATGACAAAGTAATATCTTTATCTTTGTTGTTGCATTTCTGTTTGAATTTGTCCTACAGGGCAATAGATTAGAGCAGTGTCTCTCAACCTTTTTAAGCAACAAT
The DNA here is from genome assembly GCA_964036315.1 of Acanthosepion esculentum. NCBI lineage: Eukaryota > Metazoa > Mollusca > Cephalopoda > Sepiida > Sepiidae > Acanthosepion > Acanthosepion esculentum. Next base: position 70,778,293 of record OZ038513.1, on the reverse strand, counting down.
GGCACACCTAGGAGCAAATGAAAATATCATGGCACACTTAGCAATTTTTTTAAAGGCTATACATTTAAATGTTATGAAATAAAACCATAGATTTAAAAAAACAAATATGTACACAAATATGAACTTACTTTATTTCAATGTTTCTATTCAACTATTTGTGAAACTTATTTAGTGTGAAACCTGTGCCTGGTGGTTTTTCATGATTACTTCAATGTTTGGTTGAATGTGCGATAAGCAGACCCTCATTTCTTATTCAGTTCAAAATAGTCTTTCTCATTTTTGATGTTATTTAAGGTCGAGAAGCCTAATTCACATAAATAAGAAGTAGAAAATTGCAATAAAACTGATAAATGTTTATGACTCATGTGGGATATTCCTTTTGCATTGAAATCCCAAACGTATCAATTGGTACCATCGAATGTTTTATTTTGAGCTCTTGATTCCTAGAAATGGTGGCCAATTCTTCTTCTTAACATAACTAAATCCAATATTAGAAGGAACATTTATGAAAGGATTTCGAATCCAATCAGACTTTTCTGTGCTCAGTGACAGAAAATAATAGTTGATGTTTTTCGTCGAGCACCTTCAGATGGGTTTACCACAATAGGGAGTAACTATTAATATTAACACAAAGACTTTAAAATAACATAGTTGACAAATAGTAAAAAGAATTATTTGTAAAAAAAGTTTAAAACTTATTTATTTATCCTAATACTAATGCTGTACCGTTACTTCTTCCACACAAACATATATATGTCTGCCGTGACTATTTCCCAGCACATTTAAGACGATCGTGGCAAGGCAGTTGTGAATCACTGGGTTAGAACATTAAAGTTCTGACCATGCAACCCAGGTTCAAATCTCACCATTGATTTATCAAGAAGGTAATTTTTGATAACAACTCCCCAGGGAGGCAATCCCAGTGTGCAGCACCATCAATAGTGTCTGAAAACCATACCACAGGTTGATGAAAGTTGAGAACTGAATTGTGTAGGCAAAACTGTTCAGAAGCCCTTGATTATTGTGCTAACACAAATTCACAAGTCATCAGGGTTTAAGTATACCAGCCTTGATCAATTACTGATCACACCAGATTATATGCTCTCTTCCAGTAACTGTAACTAAGGTCTGCTCAATATAGTTTCAGTATAAACTACAGAGTGACACTATAGTTGTTGAAGAAATGCAATTGGACCTGAGCAAGCATCTGCAACAGATTAGCTAGCCACCCTAGCAGATGGGTGCATTCAGTCAGCTATTATTAGATATAGCTTTGAACTGCCTTTTTGAAGTTACATCTGTTTCTTTTTATTTGCTTTCTCAGAAATCAGTTATTATCAATTTATTTATATTTAATAAGTTCACATCTGACTGAGAAAACCTCTTTTATAAATTTGCGTAAAGCTAAATTTTGTCTGTCTCCCCACCTTACAGCATTCAAACAAAACAATTCTCAGCAATACATATCTTTAACAAATGCTGTTTACAACATAAGCTGTAGCATTTAATTTGCATAATAATTTTTATAAAAATAATTCTAAAAAGCAGTGTTCACTTCACATTTCTCCAAACTGCTTTTAGTTTAACTTTATACTTCTAACATCTCCACCTAAACTATGAAATTTTATTTACTAATTTTTTCATTTAATCTTTTACTTATTTATTTATTTTCAATAGGTTCGTCTGTTGCCCAGTTCACACTCCTTCCTCATCTTTTGGACAGTAGTAGAGGTTTATCCCTTGTTATCAGTTTAGGATTGGGTTTCCAATTCTTTCTTCTAAAGTCTTCTCATTCTCTTTCTCTCCCAGTAATACCTTGTGTCTTAGTGGCATTATCGCCTTGCTTGGAGTGAAATGATTAAAAAGAAAAATTAGTTGAATGGAGCAAAAAACAATGTTATGGAATTATCTAAATATCTCAAAATAATCTGTTAAAAATGTCTAGATAATCTGTTTAATTAAATTTTCTTAAAACTGTACCAAATTATTTAAAAAAATGAAAAAAAGTCATAAGTTTGCTGAATTAATTTTTATTATTAATGCAAACATTAGAAAATCATTCAAATGTTTCTCTTATGGTCAGTTATATATAAGTAAAGTTTCTATTGATTCATTTTTATCTTTAAATTCATTGTTTGTACATCTGCCTTGTTAAAATCCAGTTGTAAGTTGAAAACCTAACTCATTCGTAATAAGCATTGTTGTCATCTGCTATTTCCTATCACTACAAATTACTCAAATGGAGTTGGAAATAAATTTATGGAATAATCTAAACAAGTCAATCTGTTAAATAAGATTTTCATAAAACTGTAGTGAATTATTAAAACAAGGTGACAAAATAGTACATTTAGTGACTTAATTCTTCTTCTTAATACAAACATTAGAAAATCATTCAAATGTTTCTCTTATGGTCAGTTATATATAAGTAAAGTTTCTATTGATTCATTTTTATCTTTAAATTCATTGTTTGTACATCTGCCTTGTTAAAATCCAGTTGTAAGTTGAAAACCTAACTCATTCGTAATAAGCATTGTTGTCATCTGCTATTTCCTATCACTACAAATTACTCAAATGGAGTTGGAAATAAATTTATGGAATAATCTAAACAAGTCAATCTGTTAAATAAGATTTTCATAAAACTGTAGTGAATTATTTAAACAAGGTAAAAAAATAGTACATTTAGTGACTTTAATTCTTCTTCTTAATACAAACATTAGAAAATCATTCAAATGTTTCTTATGGTCAGCTCTATATAACTATGTCTCAAGTAGGAAATTCAGCTGAACTTAGCATAATGACAAAACAAACTTGTGACAATAAATGTTTTGCTGAGAATCTTATTTATACAGGAATTCTAGAGAAGTAAGGGAGCTTCTGTGACAGCTTTTCTCTATTCATCCAATGTGTATTCAACTATTAAATAGGAATATAATAAGTGAAGGTTTATAAGAGAGATGTTTGAATATATGAGACACAATGTTTTTATTTCATTAATTATTTAGAGTAGTCATCATAACTTCTCTGTTTTAAGGCAACATTTTGGTCACGGAATCTATTTGCCTTCTTTCAATATGAACATTTTTTTAATCATTTCATCCCAAGAAAGGCAATAAAGCCACTAAGGTAGTAGTGGTTTTTCCCCTCTTTCCTCACAATCAAAATGGAATAGTCCATTATTCATGAGGTATTGGCAGGACATAACGGTCGGGCAAACCAACAAAGGGAGAGACCAGCACAATTATAATAGGATTACTAACAAATAGTGTGTCCAACATTAGCAGTAATATTTAATTTGCATAGCAATTTTTAAAAGCATATTTTAATAAATGTTTCTTCTGGGTTATTTATTTTAAGTTCAAATTTTAAAAATTGTCTTATGTAGGCAATGTTTCTGTTGATGAAGTATGTATATTTGCCTTGTTAAAATTCAGTTATCAGTTAGAAAATCAACCACATTCATAATAAGCATTGTTGTCATCTGCTATTTCCCATCACTACAAATTACTCAAATGGTGCTGAAAAAAGAATTTTATGAAATTATCTAAATAAGTCAAAATAATCTGTTTAATAAGATTTTATTAAAACTTACATGGGTTATTTAAACAAGTGAAAAATAGTATATTTAGTGAATTTCTCTCATAGTCAGCTAGTATATGTAACTATTTTCATAGGATGGGTATTAAACTAGTAAAAGGGGATTTATATAAATGCCCCCCCCCCTTTTTTTTCTTTTTGTTAAATATGAGTTCTTCATTCTGTAATCTATAAATGCTTGCAATGGCTGTTTTGTTTTTTCTCCGGTGGTTATACATAGAGTAGGAAACCCAACACAACTATAATTGATAACTTTTTTATTTTATTCATTTGGATGCAGAATGGAGAAAGGATAATGTTTTATTAACTGAAAGTGTCTTAGCCACCCTCAGCAATGTGGGTGTATCATTCAACTCAATTTGTTTTAAGTGTGTGAGTTTTCAAAAGATATGTGCTCTAAAAATGCCCACTGAATATTAATATTCTAATACACTCACAACTGTAATTTATTGGTCGCTTTATATATGCAGTCATGGTCAAAACTACATATATTTAAACCACGTGACTAGATTACTGTCATATGTGTGTCATTGATGCATCCTCTGAACACATCATCTGCAACTTTACCAAGCAATATTGTTGAATATATTATAATGAATTATAAAAGATTTTTCATGAAAACTTTAATTAACATTTTAGTAAAATAAATTTGACCAAAAATTTTAAAAATAAGAAATTTTTTATATAAATCACCAAATCAGTCAAAATTCAGATACACCCTTGTGCAAATTGATTCAAACAAATGAATAATTCCATTATTATTTACTTTTTTCATATTTTTCGAATGAAACATGACCCAGTGCACATGTTCATACTTTGTTCCTTGCAGACTGACCACAGATTCTCGATTAGATTTAAATCAGGAGAGTTTCCAGGCCAGTCTATAGTACATTGATTTGCTCACTGGTAAGGATTGCCAATGTGTTTAGGCAGTGTTAAAATTTTTGTGCGCTTCCTTAGAGTAACGTCCATCACAGACAATGGCTGTAGGACAACTAATCGACAGTTGAAACAATAGTGTCTAGGCAGGATAAAAATCTGATGCAATCACAAATGACGCAATATTTTTCAAGGCCAAACAAATTTCATCATACACCCAAAAAATAAATTCATATTACTGCACACCATTGCAAATGACCTAATCTGAGGAAAAAACAAAAATCAGTTACACCCTGTCACTCCAGTGGGTCTAAAACTGAATGTATGGTGAAGGAAAGGAAAACTAAAGTGGTTGTTTCAATTAATTTGCACAAGGGTGTATGTATCTATTTTATACTTTTATCCTGAGTTTGAAAATATATTTTCTTATATGTCAGGGTAATTTTCTTTGGAAATTAATCTAGAGTAAGTGCTTGAGTAATGTTAAAATTGATTGCAAAATTTAAAAATTCTGTAACATTTATAAATAGACTAAAAATTATAAACTATAGTTATTCATGCAAACAAGTAGCATAAAAAAGCAGCATTAAAAACAAAATGAAAGTAATTGAACTGAGAGCATTTAAGGATTTCTTTTTATTAATATTCATGAAGTGTGGGTGGTCCAACAGAAGACTGAAATTGGCAAACAGTGTTCACACCCTGGCTGGAACAGTTTGTCTAGACATTGTACTCATACATTTAGAAAAAGCAATAATCAATTCTCCTACAATCTATATTTAAATAGATACCCCAGCCCTACTATTTAAATAGATACCCCAGCCCTACTATTTAAATAGATACCCGTGCCCTACTATTTAAATAGATACCCCTGCCCTACTATTTAAATAGATACCTCTGCCCTACTATTTAAATAGATCTCCCCTGCCCTATTATTTAAATAGATACCCCAGCCCTACTATTTAAATAGATACCCGTGCCCTACTATTTAAATAGATACCCCAGCCCTACTATTTAAATAGATACCCCAGCCCTATTATTTAAAAAGATACCCCTGCCCTACTATTTATATAGATACCCCTGCCCTACTATTTAAATAGATACCCCAGCCCTATTATTTAAAAAGATACCCCTGCCCTACTATTTATATAGATACCCCTGCCCTACTATTTAAATAGATACCCCAGCCCTATTATTTAAAAAGATACCCCTGCCCTACTATTTATATAGATACCCCTGCCCTACTATTTAAATAGATCCACCTGCCCTACTATTTAAATAGATCCCCTTCCCCTACTATTTAAAAAGATCCACCTGCCCTATTATTCAATTTCTCTTGTTTTGTTTTTAATATTTATAAATTTATTCTATGTGGTGCGTCATATGGCATATTACATATTGCCTCTGACACGTGTGTCCATTCTGCAATTTCCTTTAAGACCATAAAGATGAAGTCTAATATTGTTTGCCTTTTATAGAGTTGTTGTTTTCTTGGTAAAAGGACAAAATGCTTCGCAAATATGTCAGATAGCACGATGGAGAAAAATCAAAGACAGTGCCAAAAATGCAGAGAAGCATCTTCATAATTTAATAAATTGAATTTTATTTACCAAAAAAAAAAACATAAGTAGACATCTATAACAATTTCTAATGGTAACTAACAAAAAAAAAAAAAACAGATGGTATTGCATAACGTTTCAAATACCTAAGGTAGAAATAAATATGTTAATAAATTTAATTTTATTTACCAAAATAAGTCATAGGTTGTCTCATCTACCAACTTTGAATGGTAATTCTAACAAAAACAAAGATGACCTTAAAAAATGTTCAAATATCCAAGATGTCACCTTGGGCTTGTGAAAGCCCATCCCTACTAAATTTCTTTGGCCTTTTGGGAATACTTTTAAAATAAACTGGGCTATCTTGTGTTACTAATGAGGAGGAGACCAATTAAAAATTTACTGCTGTTGGGCTTTCAAATGTAGCAAGTTCTGGGTAATAGTGAACATGGTAAGATGTAATTTCGTTAGAGAATTAAATACTGTTAATTGTGTGTATTGTCCTTTTTGTAAACATTTTTATTTTTTTTTACTGGAAGGAATTTAAAAAATAATTAACAGATCTTTCATTGTTTGCAAGTGAAGCGTTTTTTGTTTGATTATGAAATTGCTCTACATCAAGTCACATGATAAAATCAAAATGGCACCTTTCAGAATTTGTTTATTTCCTGTCAAACTAATAAAGTGCAGATGAATGATTTTTTATAAAAAAGAAACAGAATTTGTTTATATTGATTTCTTTAATGCATAAAGGATTATTTTAAGTGATAATTATGACAAATAATATCAAAGCTGTAATAATTTTTTCTTGATTTGATTGTAACTTTTGCATGAGAAAAAGAAAACTTACTTGTTTTACAAGATTTCTTTTTCTTAAGTAAAATTTACAATCACACATTGAAAAAATTTATCTTACATAAGTCGTTTTGTTGCTTTTTCTGCAAATGTGACATCAGCGTTATTAATTAGTGGCCCATTTTTATACTAAATTCATTTTGGTGACTGTTTTTTAAATGTTAGAAACCAGCTGAATGCTAAATATAATCTTTCTTGTGCATTAAGATCAATTCAGAAACTAAACTATTTTGATTTAAGTAACGGAAATTTAAAAAGGCTAGATCCAAGTGAAACTAACATGGAAAGAGATAAGAAAAATTCTTTGATTTAAGTGAAGGAAATTTTAAAGAAGGTTAAATCCAAGTAAAACTAACAAGAAAAAAAATAAGCTAACAATTTTCCAAATCAATAACTGATAAAATAGTTGCACTGATGGATAATTTTCTATTGTAATGATCGACAATAACCATTTTTTTCACATCACTTTAATTTTTTTTTTCTCATTATTATTTTTAGGGCCCCAATTTAAAACAAAAAAAAATCTTCTTTTTTTTGTCTCTTTCTCTCTATAAATATCTAAACTTTTTCTGAACATTTTTTCTTATCCATAAGCTAATCGTCTTTTTTCTTTTATTCCTTTTTTTTAAAAAAAAAATTTTTCAAAGCTTTTTTTTTTTTTGAATCCTCAAAACATTGATGTTTTTTTTATTGAATCCTGAATTTGTTTATTCTAAAAGATTTTTTTTTTTTGTCATTGTCAGTGTTTTTTTATATCTTTACATTGACAGTTTTGTCACTGTATACTTTGACACATCTTTTGACTGTAAATATAATAAATTAACAAACTTGTACTTTATTCACTCTTTAACAATCACTCACACACGATTTACTGAATTCTTTTCTGTCTGACATAAAATCTTGGCTTGTCTACACTTACAGGGGTACTTTGTTCAGGTATTATTTCATAGCTGCCTTTCTACTTTTATAAAAGATTAATTTTATACTTAGTTTCTGTAGGTTTTCAGAAATTGTCAAAAAAAAAAAAAAAATTTCAAATTTCTTTATATGCCTCAAAGCATCTGAAATGCTTGCCATGGGAAAATGATATATTAAATTTTTATATATCAAGAACAATTTTAGGAAAATCTATGACAAAGTGGAAAAAGTTTTTGTCTGACATTTTTTATCCTTTACTTCAGTCCAATGAAATCCTAAAGGGCAAAACATGTCATGCCAAAATCTTTTTCCACTTTGTCACGGATTTCCTTAAAATACTTACTGTAAAGTAAGTATTTGCTCATCTTTTTGGTAGTCATATTAAAAATGAAATATTTTTTAACTATTGTCTTTTTAATTACTTTTTAATTATCAAGAGAAAAATGATATATAAATTTCTATATGTCAAAACAATGCTAGATAATTGAATGACAAATAGAAAAATTCTACATAACGCGTTTCGTCCTCTAAAAGGCCTTCATCAGTAATGTTCTTATTGATGGAATTATATATATCTAAAAGGGAGATATAAATGTAAACAATGGTTATAATTCTACACAGAGCAGAAATGCTGATGATGCAGGAATGCTAGATTTTAAAATTTCTGTCATCCGACAGGTCTAGATGTACAGCTCAGCCGATCTCATTCAGTTTCCCAATGCTTTTGTTCATTTTTTTTTTAACTGCTGTTGTTTTTAAATATCCCACATTGTGACAACAATATATAACCAAAGTTTTCAGCTTCTATCTTCCCTCTCCCCCTTACATATATATAATTCCATCAACAAGAAGATTACTTTAATCTGAGGAAGTTCTTTTAGGAGTCGAAACATGTTACGTGGAATTTTTCCACTTTCTTGGGCAATTACCTTTAATTATCCAGAGATAATGCTGGCATCCCATAAATAACTGACCAATGCCTTTATACAAACAAAAAGAGAAAAAAAGATATGTAGTTTTAAAATTGCCCCTAAAATAATAGACGAGTCAATTTCAGTTTTATGGTGAATATGACGTATGATAACATGCATACATTCTGTGAGCTCAAATTTAAATAAATTGGGTATCCAACATCTAAATTGATTCTATAGAGATGAGTTTTTCCTTTCTTCTTTATTCATTCTTTTCTTGCATGCAAAATGATTTTCTGATTATCAACTATCAGAAAGTGATGGTTGAAATTTCTAGGACACATAATGAGAAAAGAGGACTTGGAGAATTTGACACTCACAGGACATCTTGAAAGCAAAACGACAGAGGGAAACAGCAAGTAACCTACCTAAAATGTATAAATGAATGACAGAACAGAGACTGAGAAGGATGGTGAAAAGACAAACCCTACTAAGAGCTACAAAAGGTAGGAAGTTGTGGAGAACCATGATCCCACTCATCTAGAAAAGAGGGATGGAAACACCGAGTAACCTACCTAACAAGTTTGGAAAATGAATGGCAGAACAGGGAGAGGGATGGATGGTGAAAAGACAAATCTTACTAAGAAGTACAATGGATAGGAAGTTGTGGAGAGCTACGATCCCCTCATCCTGAAGAGACAGAAACAGAGTCTAATATACCAAACGAGCTTGTGTAAATGGATGGTAAAGCAGGGAATGGGAATAATGGTAAAAAGACAAACCTTACTAAGAACTACAAAGTGTAGGAAATTGTGGAGAACCATGATCCCCTCGTTATGAAGAGAGAGGAGGAATCAACAAGCAACCTACCTAACGAGCTCGTGTAAATGAATGACAGAACAGGAAGTGAGAAGGATGGTGAAACGACAAACACTACTAAGATCTACAAAAGGTAGGAAGTTGTGGAGAACCACGACCCACTCATCTAGAGGGATGGAAACACCGAGTAACCTACCTAACAAGTTTGGTAAATGAATGGCAGAACAGAGAGAGGGAGGGATGGTGAAAAACAAACCTTACTAAGAAGTACAATGGATAGGAAGTTGTGGAGAACAATGATCCCTTCATCCTGAAGAGACAGAAACAGTGTCTAACCTACCAAACGAGCTTGTGTAAATGGATGGTAAAACAGGGAGTGGGCGTAATGGTAAATAGACAAACCTTACTAAGAGTTAAGGGAAGGAAATTGTGGAGAACCGTGATCGCCTACGTCCTGAGAGGACATGACACATAGTAGAAATATATATATGAAGTAGAACTTCACCATCTATGGAATGACCCACTTTAGTTTCATTGTATCATATTTATCCCAATGAGCAAAATGTTTATGTGCAAATTTTTTTATTTTTTTTAAGCAGAATCGATTTTGCACTTAAGCTAATTCCTGCGGATGGGGGCCTTCATCACAATACTTAAGGAGGAGTAGATGCAATAGGCAACAATAAACTACAGAAGAACTCAAAATTGATCACTGCATTTGAGTATTGCATTAATATTTAAGCTTACCTTTTAAAAGTTCAACGATAATTCTTCTGCCGCCATTTTAGTTTAAAGACAATTTTATGTACGTAGGTCTTTACTTTCCGTACAAACAATTTTATTTCATGGGTGACTTTTGTTGGATTTCGCAATTAATTACAATTATTCACAAATTTATTTCCAAATTATAAAAATTGTTATCATACAAAAATTTCGCCGCAAAAAATCACGTTAAAAAAATCGCGGTAATGAAAAATTCGGAATCCAAAATTTCAGGATTGCGGGTCCGGATCCGTCCCAGAATGTTTTTAATTTGCTCACAGAGTCGGCCTGATTCCAAAATGGTATGATATATTGGGCTACGGCCTCTAAGAGTAAAGTTGAAAAAGTGTCACACAGCGATACACTGACGTTGGCATTTATTATATAGATGAGTATAATATCAACAAAAGAAGATATTTCTTTATCATTTCACCCCTTACAAGGCAATAAAGCCACTAAGATGCAAGCGGTTACTGAGTGTGAGTGAATATGAGAAAAAAACATAATTAAGGAGATAGAACAATAAAAGAAAAGGAATTAAGAAGGCAAAAGATAACAATTGACATTCCATTTTTGAAAAATTTTGAAGATCAAATTTCACTAGAAGGCAAACGATCAGAAGTGATTTCCACAAGCGAGAAGTGCGATAGAAGAAACTGTTAGCATAAAACTTACGGTTACATCTAACAATTTCAACTGTAAAATGAAAAGACCTAGCTGCAATCTAGTACTTCGCTTAAATTCGAGGTATCAAAGAAATCTTGTCAGAACAATTTCCAAGAGAATATTTATAGACCTGCACATAATTCTTTAATGAGTTTTTTTCTTTTTTTGCCATATCCAATCAGGATGTAAGGGATCATGGCTTTTCACAGATTCATTTTCTTTTATTATCTGTAAATTGCACATTTTTTGAGAAATAGAGAATTGGTTTCCTGTTACCTTTGTGGTTTAGAAGTCAAAATTTTCATTCTCTTAGACTGGCATCTAAAGCTAAAGAACACAATCTACACTGCTTTTTAACCTATAGCTGGAGGAAGAAGAAAATGTGAAATAATAAGAAAATTAGCCTAGTGTCCCATTACTTCAGAAGTCTACGTTGCTTGACACTGCAACTATTCTGTGAAAAGTTTTATCTGTTTGAAGTTGTACGATTTGGAGAACATCCAAAAAGAAAAAAGATCTCTGATTGAAAATGAAAAAAACCGTGCTGGAGAAGAAAGCATAATAATAATATTAATAATAATAAGCGTTTTTAAAATTTAAAAAAAAATGAATCAATTTAAATGTCTTCAAAGCTTGAGTCATCAGAATCCTGAAATTAATAAAAATAAAATGTTTTGTTCATTAACTCCAAAAAAAGTTTTGTCGATTTCATTTTTACACTTGTAGATCACATATGTTTCTTAATAGAGAGAATTTGTGCCCCCTTTCTTATCAAATGGGCTTCTTATGAATAATAAATTAGCACCCGGTCTGAAAGTTATCTACCACGTATAATGAGGTTCTACTATTAAACATGTAACACACACACACACACACATATATATATATATATATATATATATATATATATATATATATATATCAAATAAAAAATATATAAAAACAAGTAAAATAAATCAACCCAAATAAATAAATAAACAAATAAACGACTTCCGGTAAAATAACCGCTGAAATAGACTACCCACAATGCACCACTGACCGGTATATATAAATAGCCGAGAAAAAAAACAACACACGTGGCCTGACGATTGCGTCTAGCATGAAACAGCCTATCGCCTCTAAGTGTTGACTTCAATGTTCAAATTTATATATATATATATATATATATATATACGTTATTTTTATTGGATTCTGGTATTTGAGTAGATGTTCCATTTATTTAAACCCAATTTAGAGAGTTTGAGAAAAATATTTTTTTAAATTCAAACTTTGCATGATTGTTCCCCTTAAGAGAACACTGGTTCGAATCCTGGGCGCATATTTTTATAAGATTTCTTGGATAATAAATATTGTTTAATAAGTCAATGGAACGTCTACTCAAATACGTGCATCCACTAAAAATAAACTTTAATTAATAAAAAAAAACTGTCGGATTAATAAATAAAAAAATCCATTCCTTTCTTTTTTATTTACACACGCAAACAAGCACACACACACACACACACACACACACACACACACACACACACACACACACACACACACACACACACATATATATATATATATATATATATATATATATATATATCGCTGTGAGAGAAGCACTCTCCATATAACATGTAGCACTCACTATTAACCCTTTGAGCCCTGACCACTAACCGGTAATATGTAACATGTATCAAGACATATATGTAACATGTATCAAGACATATATATATATATATATATATATATATATATATATATATATATATATATATCTTAAGAAAGAGAAAGAACAGATACCATCGCCCGATGAGGGACAATTATAGTTTCAAAACATGAAAGATTTTGTGTAGCGATGTAAAATGTTTTACTGTAATCTATTATAATAAAAATATTTTAATATATATATATATACATATACATATATATATGTGTGTGTGTGTGTGTGTGTGTGTGTGTGTGTGCAAATATATAGAAAAATAGGAAAGAACATCGGCGGCTTCAGTCTATCGAAAGATACATTTTGTTTGCTAACATAGTGCAGTTCACTGAAGTATTTTTTTTATCTCCAGTTCATATGGTGAATTGATATTGATGAGATAATAATATAATATGTATTGATTCAAGAGAACTATGCACGGGTCGGGTTGGAGTCCAGTCATGAGTGTTAAAAGATGTATATATTTTATCTACCCTTTAATAAATCGTTCTTTTTATTGTTGCTTTCTTTATGAAAATGCATTTAAATTACACATATATGCCACTACCGGTCCGCGGACAGATTGAAGCCAGTCCTTGGTATAAAAATGGTTGTAGACGATCTGCTTTATTTTCTAATGGTCGCTTTATCCCGCCGACTTTTCGTCTGTGCTGATCAGGCGATCACATCGGGGTCACCATTTTGTTATGATGAGTCTTGCCTCTTTTTTTTGATGGGGGGTAGTAAAATATAACATATAATCATCACAATACCAGAGTGAGGCATTTATAATACAAACACACACACACACACACACATATATATATATGTGTGTGTGTGTGTGTGTGCAAATATATAGAAAAATAGGAAAGAACACATTAGGTAAATAATCCGAAGTACTTTAGTATTTTTGTAGTGCTCAATACAAAAGTAGAGCCTAAAAATTTCGCTTGAGGACGAAACAGAGCTTTTGGGTCTTGTTTTTGAAACATGAGAACTCTTATGTAGCGAAGGAATCATATTTAAAAAAAAATAATTATAATATTATGTAAGTGACAATCCGTTTAGGTGAAACGTAGGTAGGTTTGCCTGGCTCCTTAGGATTATCTTATAATTATATATATATATATATATATTTGTCATCCACAGACAGACTGTTTCGCTGTTTCACAGCTCTTCAGGGTGGCTAGACATCCGGTTGCCTCTAGCTAGGATCGAAACCCGACTGAATTTGCGTCAGTCGGAAATTCTCCCACTAAGCCGTCAGCACACGGTCAGAGATGAAGGTGAATTTTAGCGTGTTTATTTTTAGATTTAGATAAACACACAGTGACTGACAGTGACTCAATTCTGCCAAAGAGTCGTGCAATATATATATATAGATATATGTGTGTGTGTGTGTGTGTGTGTGTGTGTGTGTGTGTGTGTGTGTGTGTGTGTGCAAACACACATATACATGTAAGTATGTAATAAATTTGGGTATGTAATGCCGACAGGGTTTTAAGCTATTGACATGTGTAAAAAACTTTCATGAAAGTATGTTTCGAAAATAATATCCGATAATGCATTTCGTCACCCATTTTCTTTCACTTTTTTAGTCTCGAGACTAAAAGAGAGAAACCAAATGAGTGACGAAGTAGCAACAGTGAAGTATTAACGACAATTGCGGTGAGTAACCTTCTTTTGTTATCTTGGTTGCACATATATAGAAGCACTATTGGCAAGGCATCTAACTGGTTCCACGTTCTTGTCATAATAGCGGTCTTGATTATTGCCTCTCAAGGTGTCTACCATATTGTGAATGACAGATTATGATTGTTAATCAATTAAACTTATGAACTTAGAGAAAAATTCGCTTTTGAACAAAGTCCCTCTGTTCATAACAACGTAAAGAGGATATCCGGATATATTCCATTTCCCACTTTCTTGAGATACAAATCAAATGAGTCATTCACTACCGAGCAGTAGGGGAAGTTTTATATGTTCATATTATAATATCAGCGGAAAATGAGTGAAAGAAATCTGGAGTAGAGGATTAATATCAAGTTTCGTGTGAAGATTATTAAAAGTCAAGACTGATCGCAGTCGGTATAATAGAGTCATTGTAAACTCCACAATCCTTCCATTAGCTGCATAGTAACATATGCTTTGCCAGAAATGTATACGCTTTTGAATTCAGAGTTGTCCTTCTCCTAGACTGGTTGTCACCTAAGGTTTAAGAGTCCAGTCTACCCTACTATTTAAACCATAGCCTTATAAATTTATACATTTCTCAAGGATATATGCGCGAAAGTGAATGTAACGAAACGCGACTGGAATTCGAACTCGTCTCTCCAATTTCTCATCCCAAGCCGCTATCTATTACACCACGCGCACATCCATGAGATTCCCATTTTCCTCCAGGCACGATGAACGGTTCCACTCGCAAAGAGGGCCCCATGCTTTGAACGTCTGTTGGGACGTCAAGTGGAAATCATACGTGCGATCCATTGCTAAAGATCCAGGGAAAATAGTTGACTATTTCTACCGCTCCACGAAGTATCTGGCTACTTCTGCCATGCTTTACCTTCCGATGGTTGTTCTAGCATGAAGTGTTAAGTCATCGTGACCGAGGGTTTGAGCGTACAGGTCTTGCTCAACTTTTGATCACGCCAGATTCTCTCCTGGAAACTGTAACTAAGTTCTACTTAGCTTAGTTTTAGTATAAACCACAAATAGGCCAGAGCAGGCGACTGCAACAGGGATTAGCCAGCCACCTTAGTAGGCTCCTGAGACTGACGGACGCCAACGTTACATTAGATGTGTAATTAGTTAAGGACGTTAGTTCTTATCTTTTCTTTCTAATTTTAATTAGATTTACCAATATGTAAGGTTTCCCTTTTCACCTTTCCACTGATAATGCCAGATTCTTTCGAGTTGACTGTAATTTTGTTGACAAAGCTTTTCTTGTGAATTTGGAGAGTACATGGTAATGGTAATATTAGCCGTTTCCATATATGGAAACATTCGCTATTTATTGACCGAACAGCCAGTGCTAGTGTAGGTTGAAGTTTATAAAATCTTTCTATTAAGACAATTTGTCAGATAATTAGAATTTTTTGTTTATTTAGGTAGATTACAAACCTAATTTCCGATGAAGTTCGTATACATTTTTACCTGAAAACTGATCTACTGAAGTCCTCCGGTATTTCACCACTGTCGTTTATATCATTTATCACCTCAGAATCTTTATTATAGTCTCATCTGATCCTGATGATTGGTTCTTTCTCATCTGACCTAATCTTAATAATTTTGCTTTTCATCCAAACAATCTGGACTGATCCCGTCTTCAGAAATACTATTATTGTATTATTAGGTTTATTCCATCTTATTGTGGCATTTTATCCTACCATAAAAAAGCAGATGCTGCAGTTGGTAGGCTTAAATATAATTAGCCTGTAAGTGTTATATACAGTGCTGTTCGATAAAAGTGACTCACCTGATTATTTTACTTAAAAAATTTTTCGCCTATTATTTTTGGGGTCAAACTAATTTTTAATCCTACTAATATAAAGACCCCTTCCCGACCACCTAGTAAAAAAGTTTACTCACCTTAAGGTATTCTATTGATAATTATAATTTTGGATATAAATGAGATTTAGGAAAAAACTCTGTGCAAAAAAGTGACTCACTTATTTCCTGTAATCAATAGAAACATAACTGAACATCTTGAAATAAAGAATAATAGAGGTATAATTTATTTATAATAGGTAATATAGTTCGAAATATATAATAATCTATGGGTCCTCCTTTATTTTGAATAAACTTTTCAACCATTTTTTGCATTGACTTGATCAGGTTCTGGCAAATCTCATCTCCAAGCATTGAATTCCATTCGGATATGAAATTCACAATCAAATCCTCTTTGTTGCTCAACTGCTTTCTCGAGAGCCTGTACTTTATAATGCTCCATAAGTTTTCTATGTGGTTGAGGACAGGAGACTGGGGCGGCCATGTCATAACACTCACCTGCTTCTTATTAAAGTATTCCTTCATCAATTTTGATTTGTGACAGGGAGCATTATCCTGCATAAAAATGAGCACCCTTTCAGCAGAAGGGAGCAGACAAGACTATAAAATTCTCTTGTACTGGTCGCTCCTGAGTGTCTTTTCAATAGGTTTTAAGAAACCAGTTCCATGAAAAGAAAAGCATCCCCAGAACATTATACTGAACGGATGCTTGACAGTACTTACTACTAAATTCAAAGAGCTTTCAAAGCTTTTTCTTCGGATTTTAGATCGCTTATCATTTGAATTTAGCTCAACTTTCGTTTCATCGGAGAAGAGAACATTTGGTAAAAAAAATCAGGTGAGTCATTTTTATCGAACAGCACTGTATTTATATGACATGGTGTTTAATCTTCAGTTTTAGACACTACATATTTTTGTTCAATTGAATTCTGATGTGAAATAATCAATAAACCGGTTTAGTTGACCGATAAACCAGTTGAGCTCAAATGAGAGTCGACTGATAAACCAGATTAACTCTAATGTCAGAGGGCTGATAACCTGGTTTAGCTCTAATGACAGCGGACTGATAAACTCGTTTAGCTGACAATAAACCAGTTTAACTCCAATGAGGGAGGACTGTTAAAAAGGTTTAATTCTAAAAAGAGAGGGCAGACAAATTGGTTTATTTGACTGATAAACTAGTTTACCTCTAATGATAGAAGACTGATAAACTGGTTTAGTTGACCAATAAACCAACTGAACGCTAATCAGAGAGGACTGATAAACCAGCTTAGATCTAATGAGATAGGACTGATAAACTGGTTTAGTTGACCAACAAACCGGTTCAACTCTAATGAGAGAGGGCCGATAAACAAATTTAGCTCAAATGAGAGAGGTCAAATGAAGCGGTTTAGCTCTGATGCAACAGAACCAATAAATGGGTTTACCCCTAATGAGAAAACATTGATAAACCGATTGTGTTCTTTTTTAAAAACTCTAATGAATTTTTATCTAACTCATAAAACAGTTTAACTCTTATGAGAGATGATCGATAAGCTGGTTCAGTTGACAGATAAATCAGTTTAACTCTAATAAGGAAGGATTGATCTGTTTTAAGTCTAATGAAAAAGGACAGATAAACTTGTTAAGTTGACTGATAAACCAGTTTAACTCTAATGTGAGAGGACTGTTAAAAAGGATTTAGCTCTAATGAGAGAACAGATAAACTGCTTTAGTTGACCAAGAAAACCAGTTTAATTCTAATGAGCAGGACTGATAAACTGGTTTAGCCCTAATGGGAGATGACGGATAAACTGGTTTAGTTGGCCGATAAACCAGTTTAACTCTAATGAGAGAGGACTGATAAAAAAATCTTTTACATTTGGCTGTTCTAGTGGATATGTTACGAACAGTGAAAAAGTATCGACAGTTTCTTTTACTCTTGGAAAATCTAACATCGTAGAAAATGGATAAAATTCGTTAATCGTATTGACTGGTTTCCAACGAAAAATTAAGTTCTCCGTATAAAACATTTTGAAGAGAAATTTATTTTGAAAGGAAAACGAAACAAACTGAACTGGGATTTACATCCAATAACTACAATACACGCAGAAAAAAAAGAAAATCGTCTCTTTTGCCGAATACAAGGGAATTCAGAAAGCCTTCAAATCAATGACCGGTCCAAACCGATGAATTATATGATTTTACTTCAGCTGATACAATGAAGAATTTTACTCAATTAGAAGAAGAAAAGTGTTATAAAGGTTTTGAATTTTAAAAAAGAAAGATTATATTCTAATTTCTAGAATCTTCTTTGACCCTGAAACACATTTTCCATCTATAAAAGAATGTATTCACATTGTCCAAAACCTTCACGTCCAGCTCTAGTGCGATGGCCCCTCTATATCGTTACCACAGTGTTTTATACATGGACATAATGCTAAACTCACAAGATTTAGCCTGTTAGAAAGTTTTTCAAAAACTTGGTGGAATAACAACCATACTCAATGCTAAAAGAATTACAAAAAAGACAACATTACCAACGAAGAGGTCATCCTTCATTTACTGTAGAACTAATACGTTATAACTTACTACTGTGCTATAAGTCCCAACAAACCTACAAATTACTTCTGGAGAGATTTCCATTACCATCTTTGTCTTTCTTAGAGAAAATTCAAAACAATTAATTAAACGTTTGCAATGTGAAATGTGTTCCCTGGTCATGGTAGGCAATGATAGTGATGATGCTACAGAGAAGCAGTACTTTGAATTACTTTCTCGTGGAGGTCTTACGGTTCCGTCTAGCCAGATGGAAGAGTTCATTTGTGCTTGTTTTGCTATACTTGTCTATGCCGATAAATTTATTGTAAAACATAATGAATCCAGAATAAGAGTCTGCTGAAAGAATTTGGAAACTTATTCTCCAAAGTATGTTTTTATTTGTGAACAACACACTGAAAAAGAATTCACTTTGTAGTAAAAATTGTTGTGAATATATTTTACAACAAATGAAAGTTTTAATCAGATGAAGTTTGAAAAAAATATTGTAGAATTTTTTTTTTTTTTTTTAAAAAGCAAAGGTCAAAAGAAAATTGATTTCTAGAGGAACTGTTGGTAATTTTTTTACTTGTATTTGTTTTGTATTACTATTTAAATACTTTAATAACTTTTTTGTTTGTTTGTAATATTTTATTATTAATTTTCTGCTTAAAAAGAGAAAAAAAAACTATTTTTGGACTGTTTTAACATATTTTAGATAAGACAGACATAAATTGATTATAAACCAAATAGGCCTGGTAGAAATTAGTCTGAGATGTGACATGTGGGGCCGTATATATTAGTGAGCCGTGAGGAAACTGATAAACCAGCTTAGCTCTAATGAGAGAGGATCAATAAACTGGTTTAGTTGACTGATAAACCTGTTTAGTTCTAATGAAAGATGACCGATAAACTGGTTTAGTTGACTGATACAGCAGTTTAACTCTAATGAGAGGGGACCTATAAACCGGTGCAGCTCGAATGATAAAGTAGTTTAGTTCTGATGCGAGAGGCCCGATAAATGGGTTTAACTCTATGAGAGAAAACCAATAAACCGGTTCAGTTCTGATGCAAGAGGACCAATAAACTAGTTTAGATCTAATGAGAGAGGACTGATAAACCAGTTTAGCTTTAATGCGAGATGAACGATAAACCGGTTTAGCTCTCTGATCAGAGATAACCGATAATCTGGTTTAGCTCTCATGAGAGAGGAGAGATAAACAGCTTCGATATTACCACATGGCGGTGATGTTATTTTTTTGTTACCTCAGTTTTTTGTTTTCCTTCTAGTTTCAACATGTCCGATTTTTTATCGCTATAATAAAAAAAAATTGTACCCCTGCAAAAATATTTTATGCTTAAAGAATTAAGTCGAAATTTCTAGGATACATAATGAAGAAAAATGACAGAGATAAACAGCTTCGATATTACCACATGGCGGTGATGTTATTTTTTTGTTACCTCAGTTTTTTGTTTTCCTTCTAGTTTCAACATGTCCGATTTTTTATCGCTATAATAAAAAAAAATTGTACCCCTGCAAAAATATTTTATGCTTAAAGAATTAAGTCGAAATTTCTGGGATACATAATGAAGAAAAATGACAGAGATAAACAGCTTCGATATTACCACATGGCGGTGATGTTATTTTTTTGTTACCTCAGTTTTTTGTTTTCCTTCTAGTTTCAACATGTCCGATTTTTTATCGCTATAATAAAAAAAAATTGTACCCCTGCAAAAATATTTTATGCTTAAAGAATTAAGTCGAAATTTCTGGGATACATAATGAAGAAAAATGACCATGGGTAATTTAATGCCCAGACGACATACTGATCGCAAGAGAAGCAAGGCGAAACAGCGAGTCACGTACCTAACGAATTTGTGTGAATGGGTGGCACAACATATCAGTTATGTGCCATGCGTGATACACGCGTAGGAGACCACGTATCTTTCGATACCTGACTGACGAGGCAGATTTTTTTTTCCCGGTAGGTTGTCATTTCTTTCTGCGGTATACCAGTTGCCATCCAAGGCTATAGAACCTGGAGCGGGGATTCGCACCTTTCTTGAGGGTATTAGCACGTAAGTGAATGTAATAGATTCGACTGGAATTCGAACTCGGCTCTTCGATTCCTCAATGCGAGCCGCTATCCATTACTCCACCATTACTCCACCGGCAAAAGCATTTACAAAGGCTATTTAAGGCCAAAAGTTACTTTAGAGCAACAAAGAACTAAAGTTGTGGTGAGTCATAATCGTCCACCTTCTGAAAAAACTTGATACATAAATGTTTTAAGTCTGTTAAACTAGTTCGCTATCAATGACAATATGGCCAGATGGCTTGTTTAGTCTGGCTGTAATTGTTTGATTAAGATTCATTGGGTAATTTGTTTTTTAAGCCCCGCACTAATTATCAAATAAAATATTTCCCGAACAATGATATTTATGTGTAAATGTACATGCTTAAATCAAAAATAAGAAAGAAATTTTGATGAAATCTACCATTTTGGAGTTATCGACAATAAAAGTTCGGACTCATTCGCGTCGTTGGCTGCTACGTCACGACAGCCATTACCGGCGTTGTTTCATAAATTCGCTGCTGAATAGACATGTGCGCAATTCGCGGAAGATTACTTTGTTAACGGCATTTTTACTGATCTTACTTGCCTCAATTACTTCGCAACTGAGGACTCATTGCGTGCGCAATAATCAAGACAAGTGGATTTCTATTCCGCAGCAAATATATGCAAACAACGCCAGTAATAGCTGCCGCGACGCGAATGAGTCCGAACTTTTATTGCCGATAACTCCAAAACGGTAAATTTATTTAAAATGTCTTTGTTATTTTCGAATTAAGCATGTACATTTACACCTAAATATTATTGTTCGGGAAAGTTTTATTAGATGCTTAGCGCGGGGTTTAATAAAATAAATAACTCGATTCATTAACCATGAAGATTAAAAGTTGGAAATAATTTTAGAAATAAGCAAAGTTTTTAAAAAAATGAATAAAAGACATAAAAGAAAACGTACTTTTTTAAAGTACATTTATTTATTTATTTTTAAAAAATATATTCTATTTGTTTTTCTCACAAGAATATGGTCTGTCTATATTTCTGAAGTGAGGTATTATATACGCTATTTACATTATTCAGACTATTATCCTCATCTTTGTCGCCATATTTATTACAACGTACGCTCCGGCCTTCTTCAGGTGATTGGAATGTCGAACTGAACCCTTTATTTCGCTCACTGGGGTAGACTGTTCTAGTTCCACTTGCCATGTTTAATGGTTGTCAATTATCAGTTACCTCCTGTTAATTCCCCCTCCAAGTTCTCCACTGCCTTAACCGGGTATTGAACTCACACTTTTTGGGTCCTGTCACTGGATCTAACTAACACCTTTATCCACTGTGCCATGTGTCATTCAGGGTTCAGTTCGAAATTCCAGCCATCTGAAGAAGGCCGGAGTGTACAACGGCCGAAACATTATAATAAATATGGCGACAAAGATGAGGACAATAGTCCGAATAATGTAAATAGTGTAAAAATAGGGTCGTTTCTATAATTAGAAATACTTAAAAACTATGTTTCTTCAATTGTCAGCATGTTGATGTCATTTTTACATTGTTGGTATTTCTTTATTGCAGGTCCCCATTCAGATGTCGGCATCACACTGGTCTTCAGTCGCTGGGAAAATATAAATAAAATGGATTATGCAATTTCTAAAGGACATAGACTGTGTTGACAGTGCCAGGAGGAAGGCTAGTATTGCGTGTTCTAACTCGTTAACACTAAAATTCTACCAGTCCAGTATTGAACTTCACCCCGTAAGCACATGTATTTTAAGAAAATATTTGTAGAGTAGGCGGAAGTGAACAACATCAAATCAAAGGAGTAAATGACAAAATTAAACACCTGGGTAATATCCGACGTAAATATATTTTTTTTATGACACAGCAGCCGGGGTCATCAGAGAAAATTCGATTATACTTCGAAGCTTCGCCCCGCCCGTAACAGTATCCATAGTATTACATATACACATTCCAGAAATTCTCAACTGACTACCTGCGTTTTCACGTTTGTTTAAACATCGTCCGTTTCGTTAACAGAACTTGAGCGACATATAAGTGTCATAGCAACTTATGCTGCCGCTCCAGACGCAAAATACTTAGGGATGCAAAATAATTAAAAAAATAGTTATAAATAAGAAATGTGACTGTTTCAACTGCAACTTGTTGCGGAACGTCAGGAATTTATTTAAGATGAATAATGAATAAACGGGGTTTTATTCACAAGGCCTTGGTGTTCGTTAAGGCTGGTCCGCACTAACTATCTTATACCTAGCTAATCCGATTCACGACCCATTCACTTATTACAATTTACCTATTCACCACAAGAACTCGTCCATCACCAATCAATCCTCCATGCACCATAATACCACATCCTCTCTAGGGGGACCTACAAAACGCGCCCCATGTCATAAAAATTTAATGATAGTAAAATATATATATAAAAATCTGTGATGAAAAAATGTGAGGGGAGGGAGATGAACCCAGTAACAAACTGAAATATTAACACAAATCAAATTAAACCTAACTGATGTTAATATGGCCCGTCCAACTCTCAAAAACAGAGAGGCCGCTGTATTCTGCCCATGGGACAAAATCAAGAAGCTCTCTCGATAAGGGAGTGAGAAAAAGATAAAAAATCATACGGGCATGGGAAAATATAAAGCTGACCCAGACGAGATAAAAAGGCGCCAAAACAAACTGGGGAGGTTGGGAATCTCAACCTGAATCATAACCAAAGATGTGGCCGAGAACAGGCCGGGGACAACACTTAATCACATTGACTAGGTACACAAAGCTTGTCTAACCTAACCAGGGGAGGGCTCCACAGGAAACCACCCCGATGTGATATAGGTTGACCTAAAAGAGAAAATCAAGGCTAGCCCCGTTCAAACGAACCAAGCTCGCCTTTTTCACCCACCTTTCGCTGAAGACTGTCGAATGCAATCGTTTTCTATCAGTTCTAATCCTCATCTTGAGCTGATGCTCAAAGAATCGGATCAGTTCCTGATGAGAAAGACAATTGCCTCGCAAGACTTCCTCCTGTCACGTCGTCCAAATCACCATTCGGGCCGTGGCCAGCAGCGTCAGAAACACCATTCGTTTCACCCCAGAATATGGGGGCGACACATTGTCACACGCCTATGCGCGATCAATAGGCACGAGCTTTTCGGGAGAGAGACGAGCCGTCAACTCGCCGACATGGTCCCATAAGGGGCGGACCCGAGGATAATGATGGAAGGCGTGCGAAGCCGTTTCCTCTAAACCGAGGCCACACCGTTCACAGTCTGGCAAATCCTCCAAGCCCCATATGAAGACCTTGTTATTGAGAGGCAACCGATTCCGAGTCAATCGCCAGGTAAGCGAAAACTCAGGGTTACTGAGATAATCCGCCACTGGCACCCAAGACCAGTAAGAGCGAAACTCATCCTCCGACACGTCGAGCTCCTCACGTAGGGAATCCTCCGCGACCCCCTCCACTAGAAGACGATAGAAGACTTTTTTTTAAAGACTCTTTTTATTTGTTGCCATGGATATGAGCGTTTTTAAGACTCTTTTTCTTGGTTGCCATGGATATGAACGTTTAGGACTCTTTTTCTTGGTTGCCATGGATATTCTCGTCACAATACCTACGGAGAAAGAGGTGTTTTTTCTCGATCGCAAGTGTTTCCGCTTGATAGACCAGCGGATGGTTTCTTTTCAAGTTTAGTCTTCTAATCGTGTTACTTGTGAACATGCATCGCACCCTTTACCAGTTTTCGGTGCACACCAACAAAACCTAGGATTGCAATGCCACATAATCATTGGCCGGTTGATGGAAACCTTGGTCGAGTGTCGCGGTCTGTTATATATTCAGTTATATATATATATATTATATACTTATCTATTCTGAAATGACTGAAATAATTATTCTGGCACTAGGGTATATTTGCAAGATACATGATGTAACGATGTAGATTGGGTTGCCGGTGCCCAGGGCGAAGCAAATATCGTGCCCACTAAGCTGTTAGCAACCAGTCCAGTATTGACCCCCAACCATATTTAAAGAGGGCCACTTAATATCTTTATCTGAATAACAGCTCCTATGTGACGAGGCATGTCATTTTGAAAATTGAAATATGTTTTGTTTTTAATGCACAAGCTTCAAATGTCTGTTTCTCTCAAAATTGGTAGGTCAGTTCGGTAAGTGGCAGGGTGGTTCGGAAATTGGCTTACCCAAGAATTTCTCATGTTACTTTTTAGAAATTTAATTCTTAATAGCATAGTTAGCAAATAATAGCATAACTTATTTGAGAAGATTTGATTTGTGGTTACCCTTATATGTACGGATTCAGCAAATTAAGCTTTGTACTCGGTGTCATATCAGAACATCAGAACACCTAGGAGCGCCGAGAGCTGACCTAAAGGGTAACCTCAAAGTCACCAAGTGAAGAATCGGGCCTTAAAGGATCTCGATCGGTTCACCAACATAAGGAATTGAACCCAGCTGAACTGAGGACACACATACGCAAGACTGCCGGATAACAGGAAGTTATACGCACTCTAATGTACGAAGGAGGAGAAAGAGAGAGAGAGAGAGAGAGAGAAAGAGAGAGAGAGAGAATATCTTACATCCTCGGAAGAATGAGTTTAAACGTTCGAAGAAAGACACGAAACCACATGCCCTCGATACGGTCGACCTTTATTTGAGATTCCACGAGTGAATAAACAATTATTTTACGAAAGGTAAATTTAGTTTCGTATTTTTGTCAGACGTTTCTAATATAACATTACGAATTTACACAGTTAATTTTTTTAATCCCTATCCACATTCTCATAGCGATAAATTTTAAAACGTGAATTGCAATTTGGAGATACCAAAATGAAACAAGCGAGAAAATTTAATATCTCGGAGGACAGAAAATGTGACACTCAAATCCGAAGGCGTATTCCACTCTTCACGTTCATAACTGTGATGACGTAGGTGATAATGGCTCTCCACAATTTCCTGTCCTTTGTAGCTCTTAATAAACTTTGTCTTTCTTTGTATTTTTCTAAACCCTGTTCTGCCATCCATTTAAGCCCACTAAGTTTGTTATGCGTTGTTTTCCTCTTGCCCTCGATCTGTCCTTGTGAGTATCAGATTTTCCAAGCTCTCCTTCCTCATTAAGCGCTCCAGAAACTGTTTCGTCCTAATGATAAGTATGTTTCCTTTTTGTTTCCATTTTCTCTAAAACTTCGTTGTTCTTCACATGTTCGGTCCAAGGTATCCCCAGCATCATTCTGTAGAACCACATTTCTGTTGCTTCAAATCTCTTCTTCATCTTTGAGAAGATTATCCAGCGCACACTGCCATATAGGAAGACATATATCTCATAGCAGTTTTACCTGTTTCTAGTGAAGTTTTTCTATTTCTCTGCTTAGCTTTTGAAAAGCATCTTTGGCTATCCCAATAAGCCTTCAGATTTCAGTGTCACACTGACCTTTGTTAAAATACTTCCCAGATATTTAAATTTTCGCACTTGTTTGATTTTGGTAGCTTCCATTTGCAATTCGCACTTTGAGATCATCAAGCCTCAGGTATGAAATTTAAAATTTATCGCTATGAGAGTGTGGAGAGAGATTTAAAAATAACCTGTGTAAATGTGTAATATTAAATTAAAATTGGCTGATAAAAACACGTATCTAAATTTACTTTGAAAAATAATTGTTTGTTTACTTCTCTATCAAATAAAATTCGAACGTATCAAGGGTATGTGGTTTCGGATCTTTCTTTGAACGTTCGAACGTATTCTTGCAAGGATGTAAGGGATTCTGTCAATCCTCTCGTAGGTTAGGTATTTATATAACTTTCTACTATACAGCTGTCTTGAGTGTGTGTATCCTAAGCTCAGCTGATTCACTTCTTTATGCTGGTGCACCCACCGATATTCCTTTGAGGCCCGATTTTTCACTTGTTGACTATAAGGTTACCTTTTAGGTCAATTCCTAGGTCTTTTGATATTCTGAGATAACACCGAGTACAAAACTTTCACCCACGTTGTTCAACCTATTTCTCGAGAGAATCATGCAAAAAACCTTGAACGACCATGATCCTTCAATCTCTATCGGTGGCAGACCCGTCTGTAACTTACGTTTTGCAGACGACATTGACCTCATAACAGGTAGTAACAGTGAGCTCCAGGACTTGACCTACAAACCTTTTGAAAGAGCAGGAGCATATGGAATCTAGGTCAGCTCTGAGAAATCCAAAGTAATGGTGAATAGGACAAAAAGCAACACCTGTGTCAACATTACCATAAATGGGAATTCACTGGAGGAAGTGTCCAGTTTTAAATACTTGGGAGCAATCTTGTCTAAAGATGGTTCCTGCAACTCGGAAATCCGCATCCGGATTGCCGCAGACATGGCACCGATGGAAGAGAAAAATCATCTTTCAAACAAAGTACAGACTGTACAGACCGCTAGTAGTCTCTATTCTCCTATATGGATGTGAAACGGAGACAATGTTGGCAGATACAGAGAGAAAGATCGAAGGGTTTGAGGACAGATGCATAAGAAAACTCATTGGCATTGATCTATTAGAGTGAAAGGACGGAACGGCCGCTGACTGACAAGAATAGGTATCACCCAACAAAGAGGAGTAACTCACACCCCATTTCAACGCTAATGCTTCTCAATCCATCAGTGAACGTACAGTAAATTCCGCATTATATATGGTTTCATTTTCGGAACTGTCCAGTTTGAAATACTTAGGAGTAATCTTGTCTAAAGATGGTTCCTGCAACTCGGAATTCCGCACCCGGATTGCCGCAGCGATGGCACCGATGGCCAAATTGACAAGAATGTGGGGGAGCAAAGTCAGCTTTCAAACATAGTACATACTGTGCAAATCGCTGCTAGTCTTCATTCTCCTATATGGATGCGAAACGTGGACACTGTGGGCAGATATCGAGAGAAGGGTCCAGGCGTTTGAGAATAAAAACATGAGAAAACTCCTTGGCATTTTCTATTGGGAACAAAAAACCGATGAGTTTGTGCGGAAATGGGTTGAAAGTTTTGGGGGACACCAGGAAGCTCTTCTCGCCACTGTCAAACGTAGAACGATGTCGTGCTTTGGACACATTACACGGCAAGACAGTCTGTGTAAAACCACCATGCAAGGCCCCGTTGAAGGTGGACGTAAGAGAGGACGCCAATGCAAAAATTGGTTGGACAATGTCAAACAACGGACAGGTATGACTGTGCCAGAATTGCTGATGGCTGCCGTTAAGAAAAAGTGTGCAGGTTCTGCATTCGAATCCGCTCTACGATTACAAAAATCAAGAGGATGATGATGAAGATGATGATGATGATGATGATGATGATGATGATGATGATGATGATGAAGATGATGATGATGATGATGATGATGATGAAGAAGATGATGATGATGATGATGATGAAGATGAAGATTATGATGATGATGATGATGATGAAGATGAAGATGATGATGAAGATTATGATGATGATGATGATGAAGATGAAGATGATGATGATGATGAAGATGATGATGAAGATTATGATGATGATGATGATGATGAAGATGAAGATGATGATGATGATGAAGATGGTGATGATGATGATGATGAAGATGATGATGATGATGATGATGATGAAGATGATGAAGGTGATGATGATCATGATGATCATGACGGCAACACTTAATTTAATGAACCAGTACTTATAGTAGCAATCACAAATCAACTCTTCTTAGATCAATGTTCATACCTCTGGCATTTCATGGTGTGAATTACATCCTCCCCATCCCAGGGATTCAAACGGGGGCTTGAAATGAAACAATCCCATAATAATTTTCTTTTCTTTCTTTTTTTTCTTCTTACTATTTGAAGTGATGACCTGAAATTCAGATCCCTTCTCAGGCAATATATCGCCAAAAAGTTCAATATCTCTTTATTGCCTTCTAACAATTGATTTAATGACTCATGTCTCAAAAGCTCATGCCTTTAACCTGAAATCGTGATGTAACTTTAATTTCTCCTTTATTCTCTGCTGTGGAGAACCGCGTTTTCGTTTATCTTTATGTTCTTTACTCACCTTTAAGAAAGGACCCGGCAGTGACAAGAGTTCGGTAATTGCAGCAACTGGAAAAGGTATGAGTGACAATAGGGCAATAACTCCACCAAAGTAAGACACCCATATCGGAAAAGGCTCCCCGGAGTCGTACTTGAGTGAAGAGTGTCCAATTAATGTTATTATCCAGCATGCCTGTCGAATAAAATAATATTTTCTTTTTGTACGTTTAGGGGCAGGCGGTGTTAGTAAAACTGGATGATTGGGAGAAAAATGAGAAGCAAAAAAGTCAAGGAAGAAAAATAGCAGGGCGTGTTTTGTTAGTGTAAGAAAAATTGACAATTTTGGACCTTAGCGTCTGCGTAAAACAGAGTGTTAAAAAGACAGTTTTCCCATTTTCTATTATTATAACTACCTTCACTCCTCAATTATATTTATTGTTTTGAAAACTGATGATTAGAATTACATTCGAACATATGTAAAAAAGCGCTACATAAATGCCTTTTCATGTTTCGATGCATATCGTTGCATCTCATCAGGTGGTGGTAAATGAGGGTTATTACAAATTTTAATATTAACTTACTGACAAAAAATATCTTTTCCCGCAAAAAAAGAAAAGAAGAAAAGAAAGAAAGAAAGAAGATATAGTCTCCTCTAAAAAGAAAGAAAGACACAAGGTATAGTCGGAAAAAAAGAAAAGAAAGAAAGACAAGATATAGTCTCCTCTTAAAAATAAGAATTATCGCTCAACTATTGTATTGAGCCCTATTTTTAAATTAATGTTCTGAACGTTTGAATTTATATTTGATTCGTTCAACACTCAGAGGCGACGGACTGTTTCATGTTGGACGCAATCATCAGGCGGCCTGATGATTGTGTCCAGCATGAAACAGCCTGTCGCGTCTAAGTGCTGATTTCAATGTTCAATTTTATATTTATATTTACACACGCTCTATCTCTGATATTGAGCACTTTATCCCATAAATATAGCACACCGTAAAACTATATTTCTTCATATATATATATATATATATATATATATATATATATATATATATATATATATATATATATATATATATATATATATTTGATAATTCTCATTGCTTTCTATATTATCTTGGGATTTATTTTTCAGAATCAATAAAAAAAAAATGAAGCAATTGATGATGCCCGATGAAAATTAGAATCATAAATTGATTGAAGGAATTGAGATATTATTGAATTTTTTCATCTACAACAGACTGCGCCTCAAAACATATATGAAAGCATTCAAAATGGCTACCATGACGATTGTCCTTTACATGAATCGGCCATTGAATTAGGCTGCCATGTGTCATTGGAAAGCAACAATTTTTCTTTTACAAAATGAAATATTTATCAAAAAATGAAAGAATTATTTTTTTTTATCAATTCACCCCACTAATTTCACTAAGTCGCAAGAGGCTACAGTGAGTGAAAGAGAACGAGAAAACTTTACAAGGAACTCAATCCTAAACAGGAAACTAGGGATAAATTTCTACCCTTGTCCAAAAGACTTGGGAGGAGTGTGAACCGGACGATAAGCAAACTTATCTATTCCTATTGAGGATTAAAATACAATAAATAAATAATTAAATAGTAAAATAGTTTTTAGAGGAGACGTCAGAAGTAAAGAGATGAAGCAGACTTTAGATTTTCTGGCTTTCATGTCATTAAATATGGTGGGTTCAAATCTCTTGAAATATAAATCGTAGAATTGGTTAATGGAATTTCTACTAGCATTTTCCAATGACTTTTCTCTCTTTTTTTTTTGGTGGCTTTTATCACTACACGCAAGGTCGATACTTTCTTCGACCGCTAACGTAAACAGCACTAACAGGGATTTTTTTTTATTCTGAAAACAGAATGCGCCACAAAAGATATATGAAAGCATTCAAAATGGCTACCATAACAATTGCCCTTTACATGAATCTGCTATTGAATTCGACTGTTAAGTGTCGCTGGATGGAAGGCTGGCAAAGCAACCTTTTTTTTCTTTTGGGAAACAAATTATTCGTCGAAAAAACAATTATAATTAATCTCCTGCTTGTATGTCATTAAATATGGTTGGTTCAAATCTCTTGAAATACAAATCGTAGAATTGCTTAACGGAATTTCTACTAGCATTTTCCAACGACTTTTAATCTATCTTCTTTTTTAAGGTTTTTATCACTACACTCAAGGTCGATACATTCTTCGACCGCTAGTGCAAAAACCTGGAAATGAAAAAAGGTAACTTCTGATGAGGATAAAACGCGCATCCCATAGTTTAGGAGCCACTTTTTCATGGATGTCGCCTAAACCATTTCGGCCACAGAAACTTTAATAATTTATACAAAGAACTAATCTATTGTCCTTCTGTTACCCTCTCCTCATTTATATAATACGCCTTCAGAGATTTACTACAGGGTGATAATAAAGGTATTTTTGTTTTTGTTTTACTTTTGGATTAAACATTTTAAAAAGTATTTTACTAACTGGGCCTGTGGAAATTCCACAGATGTTGACAACTAAGATTTTCTGTTATCTCATTTCTTCACTCTTGTCTCTTTTCTGTATCTTCTCGTTTTCTCCCTTATCCCTTCCAATGCAACTAAGATTGACCATTATCTCATGCATTTGCTCTTTTCTCTTTACCTGTATCTTCTTATTCTCTCCCTTATCCTTTCCATTCCCCGTTGCTTTTTTTATCGCAATTCTAATACAGATTAGTTTCATGTATGAAATAAAATGAGGAATGCACGTATCTTTTCTACTGCACTTCTCTTTTATCTTTTTTCTCTATTTCTCCATAAAGAATTTTAAGAAATACAATTTTTATCGGTTTCAATCCCAACCAGGCGTCCAATCTTTCGTTCATTCTCCCTTATCTCGTGATATGAAAAAAGTCTCGCTGGATTCAGACAACGGACCTGTCTCTCTCTCTTTCTCTCTCTCCCTGTCTTCCATTTCCAAAGCTTCCATAGTCTCTATATATGTAGGACAATAATAATAATAATAATAATAATAATAATAATAATAATAATAATAATAATAATAATAATGACGGAAAATTAAATAAAAGATTCAGTGGACACAGGTATGAGGTCAGACACAAATATGTGACATCAACGTAGCTTACAGAACATTTTACGACAAACGACTGTAATTTCGACCAGCATCTTGACAATTCTGAAAAAATCTTGCCCATTCTGAATAAATATTCAGAATCTATCGGCCTTTCGACCCTAATTACATATGCAAGCTACCTGCCCCGAGGGAATGAACAGAATAACAGTAGAGTTCCATAAGTATCTGCCTATATTTCTGAGATAAGGTATTATGTACACTATTTACATTATTCGGACTACTGTCCTCATCTTTGTCATCATATTTCTTTGTCGTCATATTTATTACAATATTGTACAATGTTGTATGCTCCGGCCTTCTTCGGGTGGTTGGAATGTCGAACTGAACCCTTTATTTCGCTCACTGGGGTAGACTGTTCTAGTTCCACGTGCCATGTTTAACTGATGCCAGTTATCAGTTATATCCTGTTAATTCCTCTCTCCAAGTTCTCCACTGCCTTAACCGGGTATTGAACTCACACTCTTTGGGTCCTGTCACTGGGTCTAACCAACGCCTTTATCCACTGTGCCATGTGTCCTTGAGGTCATCTTTGTATGAATTTCTGGGTATTATATGCTAGGCCACAAAAATCTCCTGAGCCGACCAAGCATAGAAATGAATACATTATGGGAACCAGTAATAAGGAGTGCCAGAGAAAAGCGATAATAGCAACAAAAATTGCAAAATGAGCTCTGGTAAAAACATGAAATGATAACAGCAAAAAATTGCAATATGAGTACTGGTAAAAAATGATAGCTAAGACATTAGGTTTATAATGCCGGGGACGCGGGGAGGAGAAGATGAGGTAGTATCTGGTCTAGCAATCATCCGCGACCAACTGACTCCCACAGACCACGTCTTCTACCAATCTATTCGACAATCAGGTTTCACCCTTGCTGCCCATCATCTTGCAGATCACCATGATATCAACCGCCTACCCTCGGCTAAGACTGCCTGCTTGCTTGTACCAGCTCAACACACTAACTGCCTATTGTCCTTCAACACCTCCCAAGCTGTTTCGTCTTCATCTTCTGGTTACCAACAATCGTCTGCCCTGGGTTACGACTGCCAGCTAGTACCAACCCAATAGATCAACTATCAACCTTCGGCACCACTCAAGTTGTCCCAGTCATCATCAATTGTCAACGCATCTAGGACAAACATTCTTTCGAAATATTGTTTAACATTGTCAAACATTTTTTTCATTTCTTTTTCTTTTTCTAAATCGTCCTCTTCGCTTAAGTGTTGAAAAATACTGGAAGAGTTACATCAATCATTTTGTATATTAATTCAACTAAACAAATACACATGAAAATTGTACTGACCTGATAATGTTAAATTCTTGTATTTAACACCTTTTGCAGGTTAGCCGAACTTCTGCCAAAAGTGCTCAATAGGTAACTAAGGCCTTAATATTAAAAAAATCAAGAAAATTTCAATGGACTTAACTGATTAACCGACTCGGGAGTTTCGTGTTGAGACGCTCTTCAGGGCCACTTAATTCGGTAAGTCTATTACAATCATTATCAGATCCCATCTTTGTATTTATCAGAAAAAAATAAACCAACATGTATATATGTGAATATATGTATTGTTTAGATATATACTCACACATATACATGCATAGATAGATAGATGGGATAGATAGATATTTTTAAAAAAAACTTTTAAAATTTGAATGTTGCTGTATTTTTATCGAAGTTCTACCACGGTAAAAATTTTAATTTTATGATTAGTATTTCTTGCAGGAAGTATAGATAGATAGATAGATAGATAGATAGATAGATAGATAGATATTTAAAAAAAACTTTTTAAATTTGAAAGTTGTTGTATTTTTACCGAAGTTCTACAATGGTAAAAATTTAAAAATTATGATTAGTATTTCTTGCGGGAAGTATAAATAGATAGATAGATAGATAGATAGATAGATAGATAGATAGATAGATAGATAGATAGATTTTTTTTTTTTTAATTTTTAATTCGAAAGTTGTATTTTTACCGAAGTTTTACCATGGTAAAAATTGAAAATTATGATTAGTTTTTCTTTCGGGAAGTGTAAATAGATAGATAGATAGATAGATAGATATTTTTAAAAAATTTGAAAGTTGAAAGTTGTATTTTTTACCGAAGTTCTACCATGGTCAAAATTTGAAAATTATGATTAGTATTTCTTGCGGGAAGTATAAATATGAGATGTGATAAAAAAAATTAAATGGATTTATCAAACATCTGGCACTGTCGCTCTTTAGCCCCAGATGTTCGATAAATGGACTGAAATTATCTGAAGCCTATCAAACAGATATGTTGATTGATCTTTTGTTGATTCTTTCAATCGGCACAAATATATTATTTCTATCTAGTTTTGTTTTCGTTTTTCTCTAGATTTATTTTGAACCTCTTACCATTCCCTCATCTCAACTTCTTTGTTCCATCATTCTTCCCTTTGATTTTCCAAATACCTTCCTGTTTAATATTATTTTTCAGGTTTCTCTGTCAGAAAGTGTAATGGATTCCAGTTTAGAAAGGTTAGGAATCATACTACAGATACTACACTCTGATCATCGGAAGAAAAGTGTTACAGTTGTTATTAAACAAAAGCAGAATAACAGTATAGATATGTAGGTTTCTTAGTCAGAATTGATTTATTTGTTTTTTTTTTACAGTTTAGCAGACCTTTCTTGGTTAGTCAGTACCGAAACATGTATTGGATTATAAGAATATTGTTTGGAATAAAAATGACTTTTCTAGATAAAGTCCTTATTTTTTAATCCAAGAGGAGGGGCGCATTCATAACATTCCCAAAGATATTTCTGCGTAAGTGAACATAAAGAATTCGACTGGAATTGAAACTCGGCTCTCCGATTTTTCATTTCAAGACGCTATCCATTACACCACCAACACATCCACGTCTTCATCAGAAAGCATAAATGATCCAGCCAGTCAGAGACTTTAACAGTAAACAGAAAAAACATAATAGTCGCATATCTGAACAAGCCAAAGAATAGCAGATAAGAATAAGAACAGTAGAAATATAGAATAGGAATGGTAAAATATAGAATAAAAATGGTAAAATATAGAATAAGAATGGTAAAATATAGAATAAGAATGATAAAAAATAGAATAAGAATGGTAAAATATAGAATAAAAATAGAAATATAGAGTAAGAATAGTAGAATTATAGAATATGAATACTAGAAATATAGAATAAGAATGGTAAAATATAGAATAATAATAGTAAAAATATAGAATAATAATAGTAGGAATATAGAATAACAATAGTTAAATATGGAATAAGAATGGTAGAAATATAGAATAAGAATAGCAGAGATATAGAATAAGAATGATAGAAATATAGAATAAGCATGGTAGAAATATAGAATAAGAATGGTAAAATATAGAATAAGAATGGTAAAATATAGAATAGGAATGGTAGAAATGTAGAATAAGAATGATAGAAATATAGAATAAGAATGGCAGAAATATAGGAGAAGAATGGTAAAAATAACTTACAAATGCAGAGACTGGAGCCACATATTTACAGAATGGTTTCCAGATGGCCAGTGGTTTGTAGCCTATCATCAGTGTTATGTCGTCGAATAATCTTGAAACACCTGAAAAATTATAATTTTAAAAAAGAAAATTGGGTCTTATATTTATAAAATAACGGACATTTATGCAGTTATTATCTCTCTCTCTCTCTCTCTATCTATATAT
Source organism: Acanthosepion esculentum (assembly GCA_964036315.1). NCBI lineage: Eukaryota > Metazoa > Mollusca > Cephalopoda > Sepiida > Sepiidae > Acanthosepion > Acanthosepion esculentum. The sequence continues at coordinate 70,742,652 of OZ038513.1, read as the reverse complement.
ATATATATATATATATATATATGTGTGTGTGTGTGTATAATATATATATATATATATATATATATATATATATATATATATATATATATATATATATATATATATGAAGAAATATAGTCTTAAAGTGTGCTATATTTATGGGATAAATTGCTCAATATCAGAGATAGAGCGTGTGTAAATATAAAAGTGGACATGGAAGTCAGCACTTAGGGGCGACAGTCTGTTTCATGCTAGTGCAATTGCCCACCGCTGTAAGGTTGCCTCTCTGTGCGCTTTTTAAACTACTTTCATCGTAATTGTTCGGATGAACTCTTAGCTATGGTACCTAGCCTTTATGAATTTAAGTGCAGTACTAGAGGAGGCATGGTGGAGTAATGGATAGCGGCTTGGGTTGAGGAATCGGAGAGCCGAGTTCGAATTCCAGTTGAATCCATTACATTCACTTACGCGCTAATACCCTTGGGAAAGGTATGAGTCCTCTTCTTCTCCCTCCAGTTATGGTTGAATAGCAGGAAAGAACTTGGATGGCAACCTACTGCGGGGAAAAATTTGCCTCGTCAGTCATGTATCGAAAGATAACTGACTGGCATCAAGATATCATCAATTTACAGTTGAGCTGGCTAGATGTAACCGTATGTCCTATGCTAACAGTTTTTTTATCCCGCATTTCTCGCTTGTGGAACTCCCTTCCGACTCAGTGCTTTCCAACCAACTTTAATCTTTTAAAAATTTAAATGCAATGCCAATCGTTATAGACTGTCTTCCTGATAGCGCTTTTCTCTTTCTCCTCATTACTAATGTTTCTGTTCTTTAACCATTCACACCCTGTAACCCCTTGCGTGTTTGGGGTGTACTGATAAAAAAAAAAAAAAAAACTAACATAATGACAAACGTTCTATAATTAGAAACTGAATAAGCTTTAAATGAATATTTGACAATTACAAATAAGTAAAATGTTAATTTTCTTACCATAAAGGTAACAAACGCCACAAGCTTCCATAAAGGCTAAAAATAAAAGTGATAAGCTCGCACAGTACCAGTCGAGGATTTGTACGATATAAACTCCGCCCTAGAATATAGAATTTCAGTATGTGTGAAAGACAAAATCTCAAAAAGAATGAATAAGGACTTTGCAATATTATTTGAATTTCGTAGACGTACTTTTCATATGAAATTTGGTATGAAATTATTCAAACTATTACGAACATTTTGCTATTGTACTCCTCTTTCGTTTATCGCAGTATAAAGGTACGGCAGGTTGAGAATACTTTACCGGAATTTCTTTAGACCGGAAGTACTTCGATTTTCAGATGTTTTCGGATTTTGGAATATAGGCTATACAACATCTATAAAATGGGGCAGCTTGGGAATGGAACCCAAGTATAAACACGATATCTCTTTACATTTCATAACACAGCTTGTACATATACCCTGAAGGTAGTTTTATATAAATAACATATACCATAAAAGTAGTTTTATGTAAAATTTAATAAATTATGTGTACATACAGATACAGGTAATGACGCTAGTCATGTAATGCTCACACGGATTTTTATGTGGTGAAATTAAGATTTCACATAAAAATGTCTTCTACTTTCTCTAATTGTACAAAGCACACTACTTAAAATATATATATATAAATGCAACACCAAACACTACTTCTACATCAGGTAAAATATGGCAAGTAGCCACATTAGAGTAGGATTTGATTAGTATTTTATTTACTTAAGTATTTCTGTTCTATGTATGAGTATTTGATAAACCTTTTCGTCTTTGTTTTTCTCTAGCAAAGCTTCTGTTCCTTCGATACTCTCTCTGTCTAAGTACAGCCTTCCTAATTCTCGGCTATTTTGAACAAAGACGAAACTACTTAGACATGACATATAACCATACCAATTACAAAATTGCTTCAATACCGCTGTCAGTTTTTGACACGATCGGTAAACAAGTTAATGATAATTGACAATTCTTCCTCTAAGAATATCAGGAATAATATTACTACGAATTCTACTAAAGCGGTTGTAGTTACTGATTTGATAAGCCTATGTTGGCGCGTGATCTATGGATTGAATTCGATCGTGGATGTTTGGGGAAATATAGCGCCGAGAGAAATACTGCACTGAAAATCAATCGTCTCATATTGGTGTAGTTGCTTTTTTTTCTCTTGAATCAAACAAATCGATCAATCGTAATTTGATTATTGGGAATAGAATTGGAAATTTCAGGATTTGTCTTTTATTATGAATTAATAATTTGAGGAGTAGTTGGTCTACTCACGTATTTTTTTTCTGTTCCGTGTATGAGTATTTAAAAAAAAAACTTCCTCCTCTTTGTTTTCTATACTTAGTCTTTTGTGCCTTCGATACTCTGTCTAACTGCAGCCTTCCCAATTTTCGGCTACTGTGGTGTGCTTAACCGATGGTAATATATGAAAAATAGGAACTCCAGATGACATTTCACAATTGTTTTTAGTTTCTTTTTACCTTTTAAGAAATCGTCTGGTATGTGTTGGCTTCTGTAGCTGGGTCAATTTATAATGAATTAACATGCCAAAATAAATTAATCCAATTAAATTTTATAAAATTTAATATATTTTTTTAATATTCTTAATCGGGACTGCTAAAAAACATCATTTTTTGTTCGCAGTGTCTGTTGGAAAACTCCACCGAATAAAATGTTTCGTTCCAAATTCTGCGAATGTTGTCGAATACAACAGGCATTTGAAGAACACCTTGACAACGATCTTGCTTTCCCTCTTGGTTACCTTGACAACGATCTTGCTTTCCCTCTTGGTTACCTTGACAACGATCTTGCTTTCCCTCTTGGTTACAATGTAGCGAGGCTATTTTGATGAAATGTGTATTCATTTTTGGATAAGAATGATCTTGAACAGAAAATCAGCATCCTCTATCAATTGTTCCAAGAAGTGGGACTCATGATAACCCTTTCCAAGACAGAAACTCTCTGGAAATGGAATGAAAGCAGTAATGGCACCTACCCGGAATCCATCATAAAAATCAGGTTATGGAATTAGTAAATGCTAAACACTTCAATACCTCGGAATAAGGATCAGTTATAACAAATTAGTTACAGGAGAAAAAATATTGAACATAGAACAGGATGTACTAGAGGTAATTTCACCCAACACTGGCAATTGCTATGAAACCAAAACATCAACCTGAAAACTAGAGTCATTCGTACCAAAGACGTTCATAAATATATAAACTGTGTGCTTTATACAATCGCTTCCTATGACCAAAAAGGCTTTGAGAAAGTGAAGCCCGAGGGTCTTGGACAAAGATTATCTCCCTTTGAACATTGTGGACTGGTGCTAGAGGATCACATTTGAAAAACTGTACAAAATAACAGAAGACTACCAACAGCGGCAATGACTAAAACGGATAGCACCCTGTAATTCAAAGAGAAAATAATGCCATAATCAAAATGTTAACTGTTTATATTTTTCAGATGAGGTATTGTAATTATTTACATTGTTCGGGCCCCTGTCCTCATCTTTATTGCCATATTCACGAGGTTTTGGCCGTTGTACGCTCCGGTCTCCTTCAGTTCATTGGAATATCATTTTCATTGAAAATGTTTATTGACTTAGACATCCGAAAGAGGCATAGCACGTGAAACTAGAACACTCTACCCAGCTGAACGAAATAAAGGGTTCAGTTCGAAATTCAAATGACCTGAAGAAGGCCGGAGCATTCAGTGGCCGAAACGTCATGAATATGGCAATAAAGATGAGGACAACCGTCTGAACAATGTAAATAATGTAAACAAGATGTTAACATTCCGCACCACTTTAAATAAAAGGTTTAGGAAGGAAACCTCCATCAGTACTGGAAAGAGCGATAACAGCTAACGGAATTGAGAAACCTGTATTTCTAAAAAAATATTTTAAGAGAAAAAATTATAAATTTCAACTGAAAACAGTACTGGCTTCTCGGTCAATGAATGCCAAATGTTTCCTTTTAAGGAAAGGGCAAATAAAGGGTGTTCCAATAACTTGGACCGATTTTAAATGTGAATTAAGTTTAAACGTCTAATGATTTTTTCTTTTTCTTTCAGATTTGGCGGACATTTGGGCGATATTATTTTTCACACATAATTGCCATGACTTAACATGATCCAATAGCGAAATAAATTTTCACCAATAGCACTGATTTATTTACTGCTGAATTGATCCATCTTAATGAAACACCATAGGGTGTTCCAATAACTTGGACCGATTTTAAATGTGAATTGTTTAAACGTCTAATGATTTTTTCTTTTTATTTCAGATTTGGCGGATATTTGGGCGATATTATTTTTCATACATAATTGCCATGGAATTTAGAACCTAACCCATTATTTCGTCCACCGGGGTAGATTGTTCTCGTTCCACATGCCATAATATGATCCAAAAGAGAAATAAATTTTTACCAATAACATTGATTTTTTTTACTGCTGATTTTAATCCGTCTTAATGAAACACCCTTATATATAATTCGTCTTAATGACACACCCTTATATATAACCCCTCTTAATGGAACACCCCTATATATAATTCGTCTTAATGACACACCCTTATATATAATCCCTCTTAATGAAACACCCTTATATATAATCCCTCTTAATGAAACACACTTACATATAATCCCTCTTAATGAAACGCCCTTATTACCATTACTATTAGAGTAGTTCGACCAAACATAATGACTGCATGAATATAGTTGTAATAAAAAATGGCTAAGTATTGGGCAAGAGATGAAAAATCCGTTTATTTGAAATGAGAATAATGTCGAAAATGTTGATTGATCTACAAACCTGAGTAACACAAGGAATTCCGAGGAGAAAAGTTATAATGCATATTATTGCCGTTATAAGCATTTTTCTTTTGCGAAGTTGGTTTGGAAATATATCAGTGAGAGCTGTGACAAGAGTCTGCACATGTACAAACTGGAAAAAAGAACAAAGAACAAAGAAAATAGTTTTTTAATTTCATTTATTCAGTCATATTTTAAATGTTTTTATTGCAATCAGTTTAAGTAACTTAGAGAAAATTTGTCTAAAGAATTTCACAGATTTTTCAGGACTCTAAAAAATGTTAACTATGTACAAGGGGGTGCTGAAAAGTGTCTCTCTCCCTCTCTCTCACATACACACACACATATATATTACTTTCGGAACGTTTTGTATATATATATATATATATATATATATATATATATATATATATATATATATACAATATAAAAAGCTCAAACACTAATATTCCATGGTTATAATTTATTATAGTGGAATCGTAATCACGATCCAATTCATCAGTTTCTTTTTGAATTTGTAAGTGTGATGAATTGGATCGTGATTCCGATTCCAGTGCAATAAATTATAACCATGGAATATTAATGCTTGAGCCTTTTATATTATATTCTTACTCTGTCCGGGACATTGAGTTCTACTTGGATTCTATCCTCTTAGAAATTTATATATATATATATATATATATATATATATATATATATATATATATATATATTAGTAGTCAGTACAATATATATATATATATATATATATATATTGATAATATTAGTAGTCAATACAATATATATATATAAATATATATATATATATATATATATATATATATATATATATATATATATATATATATATTGTATAAATATGTGATTATAGAAGTAAATATCAAATTAAGGAGAATAAAGTTATAAATATAGTTTTAAGACTAGATTTAGCACCCAGCCGGTTCCCAATTGACCTTAAATTCCCATGGTGGGGCAGGAAGAGTCAGTTGCTTTCGCGGTACTTATTGGAAAGCGCTCAATATCAGTGATAGAGCTAACATATTTAGTTAGATTGATGGGAGTTTGTGACCCTGGGTTTCACGTTTTTACGATCGCAAAAGCGTGAAACCCAGGGTCGCAAGCTCACATCAATCCAACTAAATATATATATATATATATATATATATATATATATATATATATATATATATATATATTATTTGGAAATAAAATCTGATGATCCGCGGTCCTTTAAAAGGGCTGTGGTGAAATAATTTATTATATGGAACCTTAAAGTGGTCTGTTTTTATTTAAATTATTAGCTCTGATTTACATTGAGCTCTCTGGACTTTATCCTCCTTGGGTTCTACCCATACGGATTACCTAGTTTTTCGTAAACTATATATATATATATATATATATATATATATATATATATATATATATATATATATATATATATATACACCTTAAATTGGCATGGTTAGGCAGGAAGTGTCAGTTGCTTGCTCATAGGTTTTCGGCTTGCATTACTTCGTGTTATAACGCTGTTAAGTTGCGTTCTATCTTTCACACTAGATCTGTGTTTCCATCCTTTAATAAAGATCGGTTGTCCTATTTTCAAAATAGTTCCGTTGTTTACACATATAAATGCCGATGTGATGCGATGTTCATAGGACGGGCCAACCAAAGATTGGAAACCCGTATTGGGCAACAGCAGTCGCAATCGTTCATTGACGATCATCCAATCTGTCATATTAACGAGGTTTCGGCTGTACGCTCCAACCTTCTTAAGTTGATATAGGTTGGAATTTCGAACCGAACCCTTTATTTCGTCCACCAGGGTAGATTGTTCTAGTTCCACGTGCCATGCCTTTTATGGATATCTCAGTTTCAGTTATTTTCCGTTAATAACTCAACTCTCCAAGTTTTTGTTTATCTTTGCTGTGGGTAGGTATTGAACTCACATCACGTCACAACTATTTGTATCAAGTTACTTCATTATTTCAACCAACGCTTTTATCCACTAGCCCATGTGTCCTTGAAGAACGCCGGCGCGTACAACGGCTGAAACGTCGTAAATATGACAATAAAGATGAGGACAATAGTCCGAACAATGTAAATAGTGTAAATAAATTATTTTTTCATGAATTATACTGAATCAATGGCTGCATCTACTGCAAGGAAAGTTGTGTCACTATGTCGTGTCAGAAGGTTTTTTTCGTTAGAATCCATCTTGTACATTTACAAATCTATCATTCGTCATTGAATACTGCTGCCATATCTAATCTTGTGAGGTGAATAATCTCGCAATTCCTGACAGAATACAAAGAAGGATCTGCAATGTAATTGATCCTGACATGGCATCTCGACTTCAGTCACTTTCTCACCAATGTGACGCGTCTTGCGTCTCTCTTTACTATAAAATTTTTTTTCATGGTAATTGCTCTGATGAACTTGTTCTCCTGGTTCCCTGACTACGTGAATTTAAGCGTGCCCCTAGATTGGCAACTAGCTCCCACCCGTTCATTGTTGAAATGGCTAAATTCAACTGCTACTACTACACCAACAGATTCTTTTCTCGCACTTCCCGCCTGTGGAACTCCCTTCCGTTTACTTGATTCTCTAATAACTACAATCTTCAAAAATGTAAATGCAATGTCATCGGCATCTTCTGTCTTCTTGAATCTCGTTCATCTTTTGCCCTTTCTTCAATCCTCCCTATACTCAGTCTTCTCTTTCACTCCCTGAAACCTCCTGTGTACTAGTGGCATTCCCACCTTGATTGGAGTGAAATGATTAAAAAAAAAAAGAAACTAATATATTATTTATTGCAAATTTTAGGATATTAACAATAATATTACAATATAATAATTATCATATTTGTTTTCGCCTTACCTGACTGTCCATTCCAACCATGAACAACATAAGAAAAAACAGAGAAGACCAAAGTTGAGCAAATGGAAGTGTGGATAAAGCTTCAGGATAAACAATAAATGCAACGCCAGGACCTTTAAAAAGACATTTAATGATTCAATAGATTATTTATTATACAAATATCTATGATTTGGTACCGGAAAGATCCCGGACTAGGTCTAAAAATGTAAACTATTGCAAGAGTAAATATTGAGCAGGAACAAAAGTTCCGGGACACTTTTTAAGCGAATTTCAAAGACAATATTTGAATATTTGTACATATATTTCTTCAACAACATATCTCTCATTTTGTTCCACTACCTTACGCCATTTTAAAATCAACTTCATGATTCCATTCTGCCTCCCAGAACTTGGCATCTTTTTGGATGATGAAAGTTTTTCTCATTAAGAGAATTTTGTAGAGATCGAAGTAAGTGCTAATCGGAAGGTATAAGTTCAGGTGATCTGATAGGTATAGCAAGATATCCTAGACAAGCTGTACCAATTTCTGCCAGATATACAAAAAGACGTGACTAATCCCGTTTTGCCAGAGGCTTTGTCGCTTCACATTGTTGTAAACGATCCATTTTTCATAGTTTGCGATTATTCTTTTCAAAAGTGAATCGTTTTTCGTAGCGTTTGATCAGAAATTAACAGATGGGAATGGCGGCAATTAATTATTATTTCCATTAAATCGTTACGATTCACATATGCAAGTGTTTTCAAATACCTTACAACGCTCATATGTGGAGTATTTCTGCTATGTCCCGTGTCGTGTGACATTTTTTCGATTTGATTTTCATCAATGACTATAGGCATGCCGGAACATTCTTCGTCTTCCAGATCAAAATTTCCACTTCTGAACCGATTAAACTACTTACGAGCAGCTATGGTACTATCTCCATGAATGAATTTTGTTTCTTTATTTTTGTTTCTTTCTTCAAAAGAGTATCAAATGACAAAATCACATCTGATTTTCGTTCATTTTTACTTTTACCGTCATTTAAAATTCAGGAACCACACATGAAACGTATAGAAATAGTCGTTGAAATGTCACCCTTCATAATATATACAATAGAATCCTTAACAACCTAAGAAGGCTTTCCGGATATGAGGAATTGGTCACAAAGTCCGGATATGCGGGGTTATATTTATATTAAAATAAAAGAACTGAAATCAGGTTTAACATTTATTTTCACTGTTTTATAGCAACAAAATAAGCTAATGGTGAGTGAAATATAACAGAATTGATTTTAAGGAAAAAGAAATAAATTATGTAATGTTAATGAAAATTCATTAAATTAAGTATGTCACGTATGCATAACAAATAATGTAACAATATTTTTTTAATCGCTGTTGTATGACGATTCTTTCTCTTCTAATGCCATTCTCAACTTTTTCCGCATTTTGATTGGTTTGTTCTTCAAATGTTTTAAATTCTTCGTGCGTTATTGCAATCGTCATAACTGAATGCTGGCTTTCTTTCCATAAAACTGACAATCTTTTCAATAGCTTGTTCAATTTCAGTCCAGGTTTCATCACAATCATGTTTTTTATTATTTCCTTGTTCTTTGTGATAATGTGAATGCTGAAGAATAGTTTCTTTGGAAGATTTTATATCATACAATGTTGACTTTCCTATGTTGAACTCAGCCATTAGTTACAATTAACTTTCATCAGCGTCTAGTCTGTTTAAAATTTCCACTTTTTGCGATAACTCCAAAGTTGTTCTTTTCCTCTTATTCCCATCATATTTTGCACCAATACAAGCCATTAGGGTGAAATAAGCATAAACAATTATCCAAAGTAAATTTTCTGAAAAACAGAAATTTCAAATCAGTTACATATCACCCAAATAGTTCAAATATACACATCATAATCATGTCCGGATATGTGGGATTCCGGATATGAGGGATTCCGGATATGAGGAATTCCGGATATGAGGGATTCCGGATATGAGGGATTCTACTGTACTTCATAACTTTCAGTCACTTGTGAAATGAAATCATGTTGAAACGCTAACTACTGAAAAAATTCAAGTTTTGAAAAATTAAAAAATTCTGGTTGCAAAACTCCACCGTAAGTTCTATGTTGATAGTTTCTTCTCTTGGACTTCTCCCTTGTGGACCTCTCTTTCCTGTCAACTACGGTCTTCAAAAAGGTAAATGCAATCTCAAATGTCGTCTTCTGTTTCGTTAATTCTTTTATTGTCTTGTTTCTTTCATTCTCAATAACACCCTGGCATTTTTAGCGGCTTTTATTTATTTATTTTTTTGCTTTATGTGAAATGTTTTTTTAAAAAGAGGCCTCGTATTTATGGCATTCTTTATGTCCGAAATGATCGGAATCTTTACTTTTTACCAACACTTCATTCAGAACAACAACTGCGAATAACCATTTCTCGGTAACCGTTTTAAGCCTTGTATTGGGCGAACTTTAATTGTCGTGTCATTAAATGACCTTTCTTACCTTGAGTAACAACTTTACTGATGTCTGTATTACTAATATGAGCCATGTAACCAAGAATGCAAAATGTAGTCAGACCTGCAAACCAACTTGTTAGTCCATCAATTAATGGGAAGATAAAAGCATCCCTGAAAAGAACAATAGAATAACGTTATGTAGGCCCAAAATATATACAGTGGAACCTCGGTTCACGAATTTAATTCGCTCCTGATGCCGTTCGTAACCTGAAATGTTCGTAAACCAAAACTATTTTTCCAATGGGGAAAAAATGTAGAGAAGAAAAAGTCACAGTACAATAAAATTGGAAAATAAAAGCACAACACACGAATGTATACAACACGGCGGTCGACTCAGAAATGATTCCGTTCGTGTTAATTCGGTTCGGCTATGTTGTTCGAGAAACGAAATTTTGTTCGATAACCGAGGTATTTTCATCTCGAATATTCTGTTCGAAAACAGATTTGTTCGATATGTGAGACGTTCGACAACTGAGGTTCCTCTGTATTTTTACATTTGTCGTCAGATGACATTAGGTGTTTTTAGTTAAAATAATTAAGAACTATTTATGTTTACTAATGCTTTTAAATGGTTGTATTAAAAATGATTAGTATACGATTAGTATAGCTGGCCACTCGCATTCGACGATCTCCGTCTAATAGGACGGCTAGCTAATCCTTATTGCCGAAGCTTGTTCAGGCGCATTTGTGTTTATTCAACACCCAAGGAGCCCACCTGTGGTTTATACTGCAACTATGCTGAGCAGACCGTAGTTACAGTTTCTGGGAAGGAGCGTGTCATCTAGCGTGATAAACAATTTGAACAAGACCAGCACACCCAAGCCATCGGCCACAATGACTTGTCTTCCATCTACCCAATTTCACTCATAAGACTTGGGTCAACCCGTGGTATTTTTTTCAGGCACTTTAAAAAAGAACGGATTTTAATTGCCAACGAGGATTGTATAGCTGGCCACTCGTATTCGACGATACCCGTCTACTAGGGCGGCTAGCTAATCCTTATTGCAGACGCTCGCTCAGGCACATTTGTGTTTGTTCAACAACCACAGAGGCAACCTGTGGTTTGTACTGCAACTATGCTGAGCAGACCATAGTTACAATTTCTAGGAAGGAGCGTGTCATCTAGCGTGATAAACAATTTGAACAAGGCCAGTACGCTCAAGCCCTCGGATTATACGATTAAGAATTTCTTTTTATTATACGATTAACAAATAAATAAATACATGTCTAATCTTTTTCTAAACATCGAAAGTTTTCGAATCTGAGAATTCTTTAATTTGTTCCCAACTCACGGTTCGGATTTTGCACATTCAGTTTAATAAGTCGGATTATAAACAATTGAAATTTATTTGGTTGAGTCAAAAAATAATTCCGTTGAGAGAAACCAATTGGAATGAGAAGTGTAACATCATAAGAAAGCGTTCCTCAAATAATTTATAACAACAATGAAAATTGTGTTGTATTCGACAATGTTCAATGCAGTTGATTGACTAACATAAGTATGCACAACTAATCTACATGGAAGAAAAGTAATGTTGTGCTTGTGGTGGAATCGTCGAATTATTATTCATTTAGAGTTTTTAATACAGAATGAAATACAAACTGCACATTTATACGTTCATCAGCTGCAACGTGTCCATAAGAATTTGATAAAAAAAAGCTCTGCGCTTAACAACAGGAAAAAGTTTGTTGTCTTCCATGACGAGGTAGGACCGCTTACAGCAAGAATACCGTGGGAAAAAATTTTGGAACTCGGTTGGTCTGTTTTACTCCATCTACTCTATTCACATGGCCTAGCACCAACCAAGTATTACTTTTTCAGATCGTTGCAAAATGTTATGATGTGGGAAAATCTTTCTCTCGTGAAAGCCAGATTCAAGATTTCGTCGAAGACTTTTCACATCAAAATCTGTGGAATTTACTGACAATCCTGAAAGATCTGCGCCAGATAAGCGACAACAAATCATTTAAAATAAGAAGCGGAAATCTTTTGTGATTCAACTTAATATTTTGATGGAGAAAATGAATTTATGAGAAAAGAAATGTTCTCGGTACCTTTGACAATTATTATTGAAATTATTATAACTGGCCAAGGTTGATATTCCTCCGACACCAACGCCAGCCGAATAGAAGATTTGGACTGCGCCATCTTTCCACACCTAAAAACGATAAAAAATAAAATTTCGATTGTAAATCACGTATGCAGGCTTCGCGTTATAGTGATTATCATGTCAGCTTTGTAAACTGAAAGGCACGAGTGCAACGTCTGCTGCAACAGTTAAAAACTATTTCTTTGCTTCACATACTGTGTTGAATAAGCGAGCCTTTTAATGGATAAAATTATTAGTATCATAAGAAGAACAGGCCAAAAAATGCAAGACAAAAATGTAATGCAAAGTAAAGACAATAACAGAGGCAAGGCAAGAGAATAGCAAATACAAGGAAAGAGAATAATAAAAACAAGACAAGAGAATATCAAAGACAAGGCAAGAGAATATCAAAGACAAGGTAAGAGAATAACAAAGACAAGGCAAGAAAATATCAAAGACAAGGTAAGAGAATAACAAAGACAAGGTAAGAGAATAACAAAGACAAGGCAAGAAAATATCAAAGACACGGTAAGAGAATAACAAAGACAAGGTAAGAGAATAACAAAGGCAAGGTAAGAGAATAACAAAGACAAGGTAAGAGAATAACAAAGGCAAGAGAATATCAAAGACAAGGTAAGAAAATAACAAAGACAAGGTAAGAGAATAACAAAGACAAGGTAAGAGAATATCAAAGTCAAGGTAAGAGAATATCAAAGACAAGGTAAGAGAATAACAAAGACAAGGTCAGAGAATATCAAAGACATGGTAAGAGAATAACAAAGACAAGGTAAGAGAATATCAAAGACAAGGTAAGAGAATAACAAAGACAAGGTAAGAGAATATCAAATACAAGGTAAGAGAATAACAAAGACAAGGTAAGAGAATAACAAAGGCAAGGTAAGAGAATATCAAAGACAAGGTAAGAGAATAACAAAGGCAAGGTAAGAGAATATCAAAGACAAGGTAAGTAAATAACAAATACAAGGTAAGAGAATAACAAAGACAAGGTAAGAGAATATCAAAGGCAAGGTAAGTGAATAACAAAGACAAGGTAAGAGAATAACAATGACAAGGTAAGAGAATATCAAAGACAAGGTAAGTGAATAACAAATACAAGGTAAGAGAATAACGAATACAAGGTAAGAGAATATCAAAGATAAGGTAAGAGAATAACAAAGACAAGGTAAGAGAATATTAAAGGCAAGGTAAGAGAATATCAAAGACAAGGCAAAAGAATAACAAAGAAAAGGTAAGAGAATAACAATGACAATGTAAGAGAATATCAAAGACAAGGTAAGAGAATAACAAAGACAAGGTAAGAGAATAACAATGGCAAGGTAAGAGAAAAACAAAGGCAAGAGAATATCAAAGACAAGGTAAGAGAATATCAAAGACAAGGTAAGAGAATAACAAAGACAAGGTAAGAGAATAACAAAATAAATGGTTCTCAATACAGAAACAGTTTTCACACGCAGAAGGGATGCAGTTACAAACCTGCTGATTTCAAGACAAGAAAGAAAATACATATTTAAGGCCGAGAATTGTTCTTTTTTTATAACGAGGAAGAAAACCCGCCATGCATCTGTATTTGTCTATAAATTTGGGGAGCAGCATTGTTAGCAGTCATATATATTTAATGTAGATAACCTTGAATTGTCTCTCTCTCTCACTCTCTCTCTCTTTCTCTCTCTCTCTCTCTCTCTCTCTCTATATATATATATATATATATATATATAATTACAAACGCAATGAGAACGAAAAGAATATAAATTCAAACGTTCGTTACATTAATTTAAAAGAGGGATCTATACCAAAATAGAGCAATAGTTATTTATTATAAGTTGTCACATACGGACAAACTACAAAGATGCATATTTGTTTCAGTGCTTAAAGGTAAGCATCTCATCAGGTGAGGAACAAAGAAGATATTAAGGATCGTGTGTGTGTATTTATATATATATATGTGTGTGTATTTAGGCATCAACCTTTCATGCACATTTCATTGAATACGACAGACAAGGTGCTTTTATTTTTTTTATACAATTTCTCATGCGATCTAAATAAATTTTTTTTCGGATGATAAATTATATAAAAACTGTCCGAATGTTCTTTTATTTGCCCTATTTAATTTTGTTCTAGGAGATGAATTATTATTTTTAACTATAAGGTTAGAGGTTTTAAATTTTTGTAATAAATAATTAATCTAATTTTTGTGCTATTGTCAACTGGTGTTATGCATTTTTTTAAAAATTAAATATGGCAAATATTATTTACGAATTTAAATACCCATTAAGGAATTGTATTCCTGATCAATCAAAATTCGTAAATATTTATATAGGCCACACTACAACATGTTTGACACGCAGACTCGCTCTACACTTTTCTGACCATAGCTCAATTAGATCTCGTTTAAATATTCATGGAGACCTACCGGACACTATTCGTAACATGCTTGTTGACAACACTAATATAATAGCATCATCTACATGCAAAAAATGGCTAAAAATAATGGAAGCCTTATTAATAAAAAACAAAAACAAAAAAAAATTAAAAATATTAACTTTGAACATGGACACAATATATTGACCGTGTTTTGAAAAATTAAAACATTTTATAAAACAAAGTATTTCTTATTTAACAGTTAAAATATTTAATCCTTGAAAATGGTTAAATGTATAGCCGAAAGCGCTTGGATAAAAAGAACATTCGGACAGTTTTTATATAATTTATCATCCGAAAAGAAAAAAATTATTAGATCGCATGAGAAATTGTATAAAAAATAAAAGCTCCTTGTCTGTCGTATTCAATGATATATATATATATATATATATATATATATATATATATATATATATATAATATTAATTCATAGTAGAGATAATTCCAAGGAAGACATTAATCGAAAGAGAGCTCAATGTAAGAAACAGTGCAATATAATAATAATAAAGTACAGACGATCCTTAAAAATGCATTCGGTTATAATTTATTTCATGAATATATAAAAATATTCATCTCTTCAGGCCGAAGTTATTTTTCTTTTCTTCTTTCCTCTCCCTTTTCTTTTTGTCTGGTCAAATTGATTCCATTAATATATATATATATATATATATATATATATATAAGTGAATTGTCTGCCCTTCAGAGAGAAAGCAGATGATGCATTAGGCTCTTGATTAATTCTTAAATTTAGAAAATATTTTGGGTACATTTTTATTTGTGGGAAAACAGCCATTCTGTTTCCCTCCAAATTCCGAGAAGTGTATTAGGAGCCTACCTGTAGGTTATTTAATGGGGGCTTGGATTTAATTTTTGGAGCTGTTACGGGAACCCAGGTCGCTTCAGTCCAGAAAGAAAACAGCACTGAAGAAATTTGACAACCACCAGATGAGAAAGTAACATATAAGTCGCTCCTACATCAAGGAAAAAAAAATCTTCGACTGATATGATTACCACGAACTTTGCTTCGAAAATTGTGCCACATTATTCTTTAAAAACTATCCAGAGAAATATTTCCTCTTTTCCTTCAATTTATGTATTTTCTTTTCTGAGGACTTTCTTATATACAGTGTTATAAATTTTAATTGTAAAAAGGAATATTTGATTTTCATTCATATACATGTTATTGGCCATCATGTGGCACACAAAACACTTAACGTGTGTAAATTCATTTTTTGTGTGTCAGGCCTAAACTTTTCGTATGATTTTTAAACTCCGTGTCGTCTGTCTTTGTTGCGTCCCCATGCCACTAACTTATTTTTACTTCAAATACTTGTTTAAACTATTTTTGTTTTTCTTTTACCAAAAGAATTCCTTTCCGGTACTTCCATATTCTTCATTATTTTAAATTCTAAGCATCTCCTTAAGTCTATGCGTGATGTCAGCACATACGTTATCACATTTATTTTCATAACCGCTTCTTTATAAATGTGACAAATGTTTGTTGTTTTATTTTTTTTTGTGTGTATGGGAGTTTGATATTAATAATTTTGATTTTTTTTCCAAATGTTGTAAATGAAACTACTTACAGAAAATTCCTTGAGTTTTTCCCATTTCGGCAACATATAATAAAGTAATCCATCTTTTGACCCGGGAAGAGTTACGGCGCGCCCGAGTAAGATCGTCAGAAGCAAGTAAGGTAATGTGGCTGCAACATAGACAACCTAAGAGAGAGAGAGAGAGAGAGAGAGAGAGAGAGAGAGAGAGAGAGAAAATATTTTTAAACATATTGAACCATTGACGGATTTAGTTTAATTTCTATACAAGATAAAAATGGCAGATTGATCAAAAATAAAATGAAAAAAAGTGAAATAAAAAAAATATGGCGAAGATTTTAGAGGAGAGTAACATTCTCAGAGTTTTTTCCGGATAGACTCTAGTTAGAACAACTCTCGTCATTCTTTCCATTTCTAAATCTCTCTCTCTCTCTCTATCACTCTCTGTCTTTCTCTCTCTCTCTAGTGCGCGCTCTCTTTCTCTCTATCGCTCTCTCTCTCTTTGTCTCTTTCTCTGTCTCTATCTCTCTAGCGAAGGCTCTCTTTCTCTTTTTCTCTCTCTCTATCGTTCTCTCTCTCTCTCTCTCTCTCTCTAGTGTGCGCTCTCATTCTCTTTCTCTCTCTCTATCGCTCTCTCACTTTCTCTCTATCTCTGTCTCTAGCGCACGGTCTCTTTCTCTGTCTCTAGCGCGCGCTCTCTTTCTCTCTTTCTCTTTCTCTCTCTCTCTCTCTCTCTCTCTCTAGCGCGCGCTCTCTTTCAAAAGAGGAATAACAATGCTCCTACCTTCAGTGGGTTATTGTCGGAGCGATTTGTCCCTGCAAAGGAAGCATGGAGAAGCAGCAGTCATGTCGTCATGACGTGAAGTTCCGTGCAGAGAGAAATACGGCGCATCCGTGCGATGTGTCTGACGGTGAAGGAAGAAAAATATTTCCCCTACTCGACGCCACATTCACACCTCTGCCAAAGGATGATAACTGATACCAATACAGAAGTAAATCGGTGACCGATTTACTCATTTTCATGTTTTTTACAGTAGGTACCTCCTCTAATTCGCTGAAAAAACAGCATAGCATGATGAAAAAAGGCCCCAAACTTAATAAAAACAAAGTTTTATCGTCGAAATATTTATGTTATTATTAAAAGGAAAGACCGAAGTATTTTTTTATCGTTTTATTAATGTTTTTAATATTTTGTAGCACGTTCTAAATTTTGGTTAAAATCTTGTTTTATCTGCGTTAGCGATCGGCCTAAGATTAAAACGGGTGTTTTAGTGCCTTTTTTCCAGTAAAAAACATTGATTTTGAAATACTTGCAAAAATCAAATAATTGTCGGATTTTAATGAAACTTTCAGGACTTATTCATAAATCAATGAAATTACTTCTAAATTTAAAAAAAATCTTGCTAAAATATCTTTTGCATATGTTATCCCCCTGTAACAGAGAGAGGTTGACGCACACACTCACATGTATGCACACACGCAAATATAACGTTTATTGATTGAAAATGGAAAACACGAGGTTACAAGCTGCGTCAGCGCTATTAATAGAAAAGAATCTAGAACAATGATATACGAAACTTAAGACGGCTGATGGATAAAGAGTAAAATTCAGATCGGGTTGGCGAGGTCTTGTTTATAAACAAATGCAAGAGGGCAGGAGGCGATGTTTAATTTGGGTCATTAAAAAAAATAGACGAAAATAATATTTTTGATAAAAACATATGGAAGTAAATTGGACCGGGAAGGTAAGATCAGTGTATGTTTACCGCTAGCGAAATCTGATCTAAACATAAGTTGTATCCGCTGAATTTGGTCATCGAAAAAGACAATTGAAATGAACATTGAACTAATTAATTTTATCCACTAAGAGATTTGAAATAGATTTGAGTAAACTTTGCAGATACACGTGATTATGGCGACACTAGTGTTGAGCGCGTGAACAACCTGGCTTATAACCTTCGGTTGCTATATTAACTCGCGATTTTGCTAATAAGGCAGTCGGTGAAGCAGAGACGGGAGAGACCGCTATCGGTCGGCACATCGTTGTTACTGCGTGCTGTCACGTGCGTGGGCACCCGCAGCGACCATTACGGGTCGCGGTGCTACAGGAAGATGAGAAAGACCAACGAGAAAGACAGACAGAAGAGGCCAGACGAAAGAGACAGTCGTCGAGAGAGTCGGGAGAGAATTCTCGAAGAGACGAAAGAGACTGTCGTCGAGAGAGTCGGTGAAGCAGACTTGGGCGTTGGACGTGAGTCAGGTTGGAGAGTGACGTTGGGAGAGAGAGACTGTCGTTGCAGGAAGTCGGTCCAGTGGCGAGCCAGAGATAAGGACTTCAAGAAACATTATCGTCGTTGTAGCAGTCGCATTGAAAAGTCGCTGAGACTTAACGTTTGTTACTTACAACAACCAACTGAAAGGCCACACTTCCACGTAGGGCTGGAATTACGAGTCACATACCCTCCCAAGTTGATTCGGAATGAGTTAACCACACACACCTCTCTCTGTTGGAAAATTGGTAGAGGAGTAGTCCTCTGTTCTTATGTTAATTGCTGTAAACTTTTTCTACTGTTTTTGTTTTCTTATATAAAAGACAACAATATTTTACCCATTGTTGTTCGGCTTCTGCAGATGTTATTTCCTTTTTTTCGCCACATTCTAACTTTCCTGCCACCCACCCTCACAGCCGTTCCTACATCCCCAATCGACCGTGAACGTATGGACAACACCCCACTTACTGGATCTAAAAACTAACACAACGTGGGCAGCAGGCGGAACTTGGTCAGTGACCGGCTGAACAATCTACGGGTACTCAGGGAGCGTGCGGCCAGCTACCCCTGAGTTCGGTTCAGACCGAGTAGGCGCCTCAACCCAAAGAGGAAGACTCCGGAGGTTGAGGGGTTGAAGGGTCGAGTGGTAGACCCCAACCAACTTACGTAATTTCATGGAATTTCGAAAAATTAAGTTTTATTTGCCAAATTTGTTTTATTAGTTAAATGCAAATCATCATTTATCATTTAATCTTGGTCTTATCCTTTGTTCGTATAGCGACAATGACGTGGTAGATGCAGATTACATAGCGGCACATACACTACAGGCAGAAAGTTTGGGGTCGCACTGCATTTCTTTAAAAACTGCTAAAAATGAGATATTTTTCATTATTTTAAAATAAAAGATAAAATTTCAGTAAGTAAAACGTAATTTTGACAAAAATAAGCACTTAACTATGGAGGATTATCATACAACAGCATCATATTTTGTTTCCTCAATAAAACCACCACCTGCCTTAATTACTGCTTTATAAATTCTTGGCATTCTTTCCAACAGTTTTTGAAAAAAGTAGACGACAGACCTTCCGAAGCATTCTTCAAGCACTGAAAAAGCTCACTCTCACTCTTTGGGTATTCTCTTCGAACACTACAATGCAATTCATCTCGTAGTAATTCAATTGGAGAGAGGTGAAATCATAATTTCCAAAATTTTGTTCCTTTTTAGAAGAGTATTTTGGATCGTTGTCTTGTTGAAAGGTGAATTTTTCCTTAATAGTAAACCAGATGGTATAGCATGTCGTTGTAAAATTGAATGATATTTTTTTTTCATTATTCCCTTGATCTGAATCAAATTTCCAACACTGTTGGTAATCTCCAAATGTCTACTGATGGGTTAATGGTGAAAAAATATAATATATCATGCAAAATGTTCATAATTTAGCAAAATATATTGTGGACAGACGAATCCAAATTTGAACTTTTTAGTAGTAAGTGGAACCTGGAGGAAGACTGAAAAATCAAAGCAAATACGCTGTAGTGTAGTAAAATTTTATCCTTTACTTTAAAAAGTAAAACATGTCATTTTAATGTGTACTTTTTAAAGAAATTCAGGATGGTCCCAAAACGTTTCGCCTGCAATGAAGGTACCATAGAGGAGAGCCGATCAGAACATAAATACACATACATCATGACATCGTATATATAAATATGTATGTGTATGTGCGTGCAGATATTAATTCTGGAATAAATCATCATTATAAATAGTAAGTGGCTATTAGGGGTGATGGTGTAGGAGCACATTTGAAATGTATACTGCAAAACACATATAGCAGAAATCTGAAAATATGATCAAAGCTGTACACAAAATTCTACACTTCAGTGATTATAACGATATTTTTACATAAATGCAATATCCCATCAGAACGTAGGCGATCACGACTCTCCACGAATTCCCTTTTTTATTATCTGTGAATTACTATGACTTCTTGTGAAAGGCGTGTATATGAAATAAACTGAAATAAAGATATTTAATTTTAAAAGTTTTTTGATAAATAATAATAATAATAACTGCTCTGTTACTACATCAGGCATGGCTCACATGGCTTATGAGCTTATCTGATTGAAACTGTTAATCCGGTTCTAGGTACGATCACCGGTTAAGCAACGTCGAAGCTAGTCAGTACCCAGATAGGTGACCACTTGGCAATACCAGGTGGTGTAAGCTTGGATGTGCTGGTGGTGCAATAAATAATGTCTCGGAATTGGAAATCGGAGAGCCGAGTTTCAATTCCAGTTGGGTTCGTTAAATCCACCTACCAGCAAATACCCTTGGGAAAGGTATGAATCCACTTCATCTACCCCCAGCAGTGGGTTGATTAGTAGGACCTGTATCAGTAAATCATTGTTATCTCCCCGAAATTATTACAATCTAAAAATATTTTATGGCTTTAAATAACCTGCAAACGGTTGATAAGCCGTAAAAAATCAAAACAATCAGTCAACCATGGAGATGTTACTATTTTATCACTTTAAATGTTAATTTTTAATGGGGGATTTTCGTTTATAATGCATTAGCCGGCTTTGTTTGATCGGTAACGCACTCCGTTGCTGAATCGGCCTAGAGCACATCGGATCTAATGACGGTTTCTCATGCAAATGGGGAAGCAGGTTCGAATCCTGCTAGAGAGCACATTTTTTTCTTTAATTAGATTTCTCGAATATTCAGGCCGGTAGATGAAAATAAATAAATTCATTCATTTTATTTAATAGAATTAAATTATGACACATCGGCATGGGAGAAATGGCTAACAAGGACAGGCTTATTGATCATTACTATCATTTAGTGAGTTCGATCCTCATAGGGTGCCTGAACAAAATTCGATATTAAATAAATCAATAAGGGTTGGTATGACGAAAATCAGATCGAATTAACGTAATTTTGATTTTATTTAATTTACCGAATTATTTTTTTTTAAATTTATAAGGAAAGGAATACTTTTTTCCATTACCGTTAGAGATGAGAACAGATACTACACTTTGATTTCAGTCCGATGGCCAGGGAGTGAAAAAATGGTTATAGAGTTTGGCTAAATACAAATGGCCGTCTGGGGCATACTTATAGTCTACGGGAGATCGCGACATTGCATATAAGTACTGTACATTGAATACACAATAACAAATATTTTATTAGGTTGGTGCAAAAATAATGTCGTTTTCTCACATGAAGTTGAACGTCAAAAAACGACATTATTTTTGCACCAACCTAATACTTTAAATAAATCAAAACATTTTTAAGGGAGTCTTGGTCAGACCGAAACGTTTTCAGCAATCCCCTTCTATACAGTCAGCTACATTCCTGAAATCTACCTGCAATCGTGTTATCAGATGTTGACTTTAGTGCCAATTAGAGGGGACGTCGATGCCATTAACACACCTGTATCTCACCTGTATATTAGCAGACGTTTTCTATTGAAAAATTAAATCATGCAGCTTATGACATGCTTGGCATACGGCTATGTTACATTGTAACAACAGTTCCCGTACAGTCAGCGAAGTTAAGCAACGTCGTGCCTGGCCAGTACCTAGATTGGAGACTGCTTGAGAATACGAGGTATTGTACACTGGGATGTGCAGGTGGTGTAATGAATAATGGTTCGGAATTGTTAAACGGAGAACCAAGTTCCAATACCCGTCGGGTTCGTTACATTCACTTACGCACAAATACTCTTGGGAAAGGTATGAATCCACCTCTTCTTCCCTCAGCTATGGATTAATTAGTAATACTTTTATCAGTAAGCCATTATTTTAAAAAGTTCTTAAATTCTAAAAATATTTTCTGTTTTCAAATAAGCTGCAGAGGGTTGATAAGCCGTAAAAAATGAATCAAACAATGTGCTTGTCACACGAGAAACTTTTGCAAATATTTAATAGATTTTAATTATTTTTTTAACATTTCATATATTGAATAAAGAAGAAAGTTTCTTAATTCTGAAAGAAAAAGCAAAAAAACAAAACAAAAAACAACCTTACTTTTCCAGAGGATTTGATGCCTTTGATGAGACAGATGAAGACAAAAATCCAAGAAATTGCTAAGCACAACAGTAACGGATAACGAATGCTCCCCATGTTGCCTGCACCGGATGTTATCTCCAATACATGATGCCTTTTGTGAAACGATGAAAAAAAAATGGTTTCATTAATTAGTCATGTCTTTTTTTGCATATACAGTAGAATAATATTTTACATGAATAATAAGGACAAGGTTTTTAAATTAAAGACTGTTCCAATAACTTGTACCGACTTTAAATGTAAATTACGTTTAAGCGTCTAATGAGTTTGTTTTCTTGCAGATTTGGCGGACATTTGGGCGATATTATTTTTTATACATAATTACCATGACTTAAATAACATGATACAATAGAGAAATAAGTAAAGTGTCAACAATAACACTGATTAATTTACTGCTGACTTTGATCCGTCTTAATGAAACACTCTTTATATAAAAAGATTAAACTTTTAAAAAAAATTTTTATTAAGGATATTAAAGCAAAGAACAATGGGAAAACGTGGACCTTCGTCCCCGCATCCACTAGAAAAGGATGCAGTGTCAAAAGGATGGTTTTCTCCGTGACACCGCTTTTAACTACCTTCACTCCTCGGAAATATTTATTGTTTTAAAAACGAAGATTAGAATTGTAATAAAACTTAAATATTTGAATGTGGGTTTATACAATTCCTTTGTTCTTGTGAACTGATAACAAAATTAAAAAACACTATTTATTTATTTATTAGATTCTTTAGTTACACTATTTATTTATTATTTGGCTTATTGGAATCGGTGGCAAAATATTGGCTAATTGCGAATCGATTTAACCTTTACAAAAGGGTAAATGATAAGGATTTCTTTACAGTTGATTCACATATTTTAATAATTTAGTAAATGTTTGTAAATTTATGAATAAAACTTTTCATATTTATTTTTTTATAAATTGATAAATGATAAATATTGCATTGCTTTAGTCTTTGCTTGCCAAGAAGCCGATAGGTGGCGTTGTTTCAGGACTTTAAAAAGAAGAGGCAATAAAACCTCTTCCACTTTTTGCTCACTCAGTCACAGGATCCGGTAGGTTGAAGACATGTTCAGTACTCCTCACCTATGAGATTTTATTCCCCAAACCTTCTTTTCAATTTCACCCAATCACATAGCGTTTCACACACACACACACACACACACACACACACACACACACACACACACACACACACACTACAGTTAAGCAGATCAACATTTTCTGTCTTGTTTTTTGATATCTTTACCTATGATATTTATCTTAGAAGATCCGTAATGTAATCGATCCTGACTTGGCATATCGACTTCAGTGACTTTCTCACCGGCGTGGCTTCCCTCTGTCTTTTCTACAAATATTTTCATGGCAACTGCTATGACGAACTTTTTTCCCTGGTGTCTCGACTATATGAATTTAAGTGTGCTACTGGATTGGCATCTAGGTCCCACCCTTTTATTGTAGAAATAGTTAAATATAACCACTACTTCTACTCCAACAGTGAACTCCCTTCTGTTTACTTGTCAAGCTTTTTCTTCTCTCACTTTGTTATAAAATCGTCTTTGATAATGGCTAAAAAAAATTAGCAGAAAGCGCTTGGATAAACCGAACATTTGGACAATTTTTACACACATATATAAAACTATGATTTGGTATCTCCACTTCAGACACTTTCTCACAGACGTGAAGTGACTCCCCTCTGTCTTTTCTACAAATATTTTCATGGTTACTGCTCTGACAAGCTTTTTTCCCTAGTGTCCCGACTACATGAATTTGATCGTGCTACTAGATTGGCATCTAGGTCCCACCCTTTTACTGATGAAATAGCTAAATGCAAACGACACTTCTGTTTTAACAGTTTCTTTTCTCGCACTTCTCGCCTGTGGAAATCCCTTCCGTTTGCTTGTTTCCCAGACAATTACAATCTTCAAAAATTTAAATGCAACATCAATCGCCATCTTCTGTCTTCTTGAATCCCGTTCATCTTTTATCCTTTCCTCAATTTTCCTTATTCCTTGTCTTCTCTTTCACTTTCACTACCTCCTGCGCTCTAGCGGCATTCCCGCCTTGCTTGGGGTGAAAAGATATATATATATATATATATATATATATATATATATATATATATATATATATATATATATATATATAGCATAATGAGAAGCCACGTATACTTTCTTAATATGTATATAATATAGAAAAAACAACTGAAAAGTTGCAAATTAAAAAAAATTGAATGTAAAGAAACTTCAGAAAACAGCCATTTCTGATGAAAGATCGGGGCCGATCTGAAATATCAAATATATATATATATAAAATATAAATAAATACTTTAATAAAAAGAACATTCAATTTTTTTTAATTTGCAACTTTTCAGTTGTTATATATATATATATATATATATATATATATATATATATATATATATATATATATATATATGACGTTCTTAGCTGCTCTGAAGTCGAAAGACTGTATTGAATCCATTGCTAGTTCAGCTGCTAAGACTGCTAAGGAAGTTGGTCCCCTGTGTTGTGCGAGACGGTTTTTCTCTCCGGAATCTATCTTGCATATCTATAAGTCTACCATTCGTCCATGCTTAGAATATTGCTGGCACATATGGTCCGGTGTCCCTACTATTTATCTTGATCTCCTTGATAAAAGCCAAAGAAGAATCAGCAATATTATCGGTCCTGATCTGGCGGCTCGGCTTCACTCACTTTCCCACTACCGTAAAGTTGCCTCCTTGTGCCTTTTCTATAAATATTTCATGGTAAATTGTTCGGATGAGCGCTTCGCTATGGTATCTAGACTTTTTGAATTTAAGTACAGTACTCGACTGGCGTTGAGGTTTTATCAATTTACTGTTGAGCTGGCCTGATATAGCCGTAAATTCTATGCTTACATTTTCTTTTCTCGCACTTCTCGCTTGTGAAACTGACTCCCGACTGCATGCTTTCCAGACAACTTTAATCTGAAAAAGTTAAATGCAATGTCAATCACTATCTACTGTCCTCCTGATTACTCTTTCCTCTTCTCGCTCATTATTAATGTTTCTGTTCCTAATTCTTCCACACCCAGTAACCCCTTGTGTCTTAGTGGCTTTATTGCCTTGCATAGGGTGATATTTTGAAAATGTTGAATTCGTTTACTTTGGAAATCTTCATCAGCAACAAGTCGTAACTCCTCCACGCTTTAAATTAATGGTCAAAAGCAACTTTGTCCATGAGAATGTTTTACATATTCGATACATTTCAAATTCCAAAAAATAAAAAAATGATATGAATATCTGAGTAGGTTTGTTTAGAGGAATATCAACTCCTTATGGGTTATTTAATGTCGAAATTTAATTTTCTTGACAGCATTGGTAATTTCTTTTATAAAAATGTATTGCTGGCACTTTTTTTCAAAAATGCATTATTATTATTTTTTTTATACAAAAACGTATTGCTGATATTTTTTTTTACTATGAAAATGTTTATACTTTTATAGTGTTTTGACCCAAATTTGGAGGTTAGCTATTTACCCATAACTGTGACCCTAACGCGTGCTACTATCCCGGGTCAGTGTGAACCTGGGCACAACAGCAATTAAGAGGCTGTTCCATGCTCCTCAAAACCTCCCGATCAGAGGCCTTGCTGCCGGTTGTAGTTTAATGTCGTACCCAAGACGGGCAAATAATATGTGTAAGTTAAAAATATTAATATGAATTTTCGAATATTATCAAAATTATTGTTTCGCTGAAACTCATTATTTTATTTCAAACTAGCCGGTCGCTCGTAAGTTCGTGAGTGCATTCACTTTGCACCTGCAAGTGCATTCACTTTGCACCTGCAAGTGCATTCACTGTGCTCATGCATTAGTGAGCGTTTCATTCGACAAAGTGCATACAATAGTGAGTGCGAGGCATTCAACCGTACACGCCTCAATCCATGGACACTGATCGCCATTTCTCGACTTTTCTCGTCCACCATGGCATCCGTCTTAAGTACCCAATCACAAACTCGCAGTGATCTGTCCAAGGAGAGTGGAAAAACTACATCCCAACATAAATATGGAGAAATATATCATATTCCATAATATAGGTTTTACTTAATTAGCTATTATGTTTCTCTATTTCTTCAAATGTTGAATGTATAACTAATTCTAATTTCTATTGTTCTGTCACCCATGAAATAAAAATAATTTGTACAGAAAATAAGGATCTACGTACATCAAATCGTCTTTAAATTAAGTGGCAGCAGAAGAATTATCGTTGAACTTTTAAAAGGTAAACTTAAACATTAATTCAATATTTAAATGCTGCGATCAATTGTGTGTTCTTCTGTAGTTTATTGATGCCTATCGTATCTATTCCTCCCTAGATATTGTGATGATGGCCGAATCAAGAGTCTGATTAATTTCTCTGCATTCTAAACTAAAAGAATTTTTTAAAAAAGGGTTCCTTGTATGAGGCTTCTTCTTCTTCTTCTTCTTCTTCTTCTTCTTCTTCTTCTTCTTCTTCTTCTTCTTCTTCTTCTTCTTCTTCTTCTTCTTCTATGTCCCGTGTCCCTTCAGGGCGTAGGCGTTCATGGTCTCCATAGTTTCCTGCCTTTTGTAGCTCTTAATAGACTTTTTGTCATCTCCCCTAAACCCTGTTTCGCCATCCATTTACTCATTCTCGCTAAGTAGGTTATGCGTTGTTTTCCTCTGTCCCTCTTACCCTCAATCTGTCTTGTGAGTGTCAAAATTTCCAGACCCTCTTTCCTCATTATTTGTCCTAGAAATCTCAACAGTTTTCCTGATGATAAGTATGTGTCCTTTTGTCTATATTTCTGAGATGAGTTATTGTAACTATTTACATCGTTCGGACTGTTGTCCTAATCTTTATTGCCATATTCACGACGTTTCGGCTATTGTACGATCCGGCCTTCTAAAAGATCTGTCTATATTTCTGAGATGAGTTATAGTAACTATTTACACAATTTACATTGTTCGGACTGTTGTCCTCATCTTTATTGCCATATTCACGACGTTTCGGGCGTTGTAGGCTCCAGCCTTCTAAAGAATGTCTCTATATTTCTGAGATGAGTTATAGTAACTATTTACACTATTTACATCGTTCGGACTGTTGTCCTCATCTTTATTGCCATATTCACGACGTTTCGGCTATTGTACGATCCGGCCTCCTTCAGGATCTGTCTATATTTCAGTAAACTAGTGATTAAAATAGTCACGACTTCAAGTAATGTATTTCTCAACACTTCTTTTATATACTATGTTCATAACATTAGACAAGTACTAATAGATAATCGTAAAAAAATAAAATTATTTGGCTGTGATGAAAATGAATGTTACAAAATACTTGGAGATATTCTTAGAAAAAGGAAACACGCGCGCGCGCACACACACACACACACACACACACACAACCCAATATCTTTTGCCATATGCAAAAGCATTTTAAAATGTGCTTAGAATTTTAAATTTTTTTAAATAATATCTTTTTCTAAGGTACTGATATGTCATTGGACTCCAAATGGACGAACTGGAAAAATAATATATTCTTTATATTTAGTTATAAGCAATACTTACAATGTGATTTCCGATGACGCGTGACATATGATACCACGTGAATTACGATGGCACGTGACATGCGATAACAGTTACACTTTAAAAATTAGACAATAGAAATGCTGGACTCTCCCGTCGTATTCAACGCATGAGGGTCAAGCAACTCAGTTTCTAGGAACCGACAGTACATATGGCCCAGACACCAGCACGTACGATTTGATTATAGTGGTGAAGGCTTTGTACAGAACCAACCACACATTTTAAAGGGTCGAATACAGAGATCTGGTGCACTACGTGCCACGAGGTCCCCAAACGACTCTCCGCAGGTTTTGAATTCAGAGTTGTCCTTCTCGTAGACCAGTTTCCATCCACGGCGATAGAACCCAGTCTGTCCTGCTATTTACCCATTTACCTTGAGGGAGGATTAATACCTTTCCCAAGGGTATTAGCACGTAAGTGAATGCAATGGATTCGACTGGAATACGAACCCTCTGATTCCTCAATCCAAGCCACTATCCACCCTGCCACTATACAATATAAAAATGCCAGGATGTAATTAATCAGAACTCTTCTGTCTGAATTTCTGGGATGAGGAGTTATCATTATTTACATTCAAAATATTGTCTTCATCTTTGTAGTTATTATCCCAACGTTTTAGCCATTGACCCCCTTAAAAAAATTGACTTGTGCTGTTAAATAGCCACGTCAGATCGAAACCTTCATATGAATGCCATGCGTGGAACGAAACTCGTTCAGAAATATTTAAACTGTCAGCTCTTTCCAACTGCTTTCTCAGATTCAATGATTAAAAATCAAGATTTTGGCATTCCACACTATTTTAAACAAAAGTTTAGGAAGGAAACCCCCATCAATACTGGAAAGAACGATAATTGTTAGTGGACTTGAGAAAACCTATTTTCCTAATAAATTCTCTTCATAGAAAGATTTTATAAATTTCAACGTACGGTAGCACTGACTTCTTGGACAATGAATGGCGAATGTTTCCTTATGAGGAAACGGTTAATTTTATTATTGCCTTTAGCATTGCGCATTCTGTTGGTATCCTAATTGTAAAACCAGTATTTCCAGGTTAAATGATGCCAATAGCAATGGACGCTACCTGACTCAAAATGAATCCCATTACGGGGCTAAAAGGACTCCAACTGTTATGATGTTTATCTATAGATAGTGGTTATTCATGCCTTTACACTAGTGTGTGTCTCAGCGTCTGTTGTGATGCGTCTAGTGTGGTAGTCTGTAGTGGTAGTGCTTGTCGCTTCTCGCTTTCAGTTACCGCCGCTGGCTAGCAGCAATGCGGAAAGGGGGGCCGAGTGTGTAAGTCTTCCCCTGCCAGTATATAGCCTCTCCATCAGCAAGCCCTATGTAGTGCCTCCTCGTGGCGACACATGGCAACCGAGCACCTTGCGGAATTGGGCTAAACTTCAGGGGACGGGGGAAAAGTTGGCCCCCTTAACAAGCGGCATGCAGGCCCACCGGTGTGTGGACATGCTATGGGTTAAATAGCTCCACTGCCTTGTGGAAATCTTCGGGAGAAGAAAAGGCTAAGGAGTAAACCCTACACAAATCCGGAGTGGAGCCCCTAAGGCGGATGGATGGCACTCTGTGCTACCTCCCGGCAACTCATGCAGCCGCGCTAGTACCAAACTGTATTGGTTCATCCTCTCCTTTGGACTCTGCTAGCAAGGTCGAGAGGGGGAACTAGACATCCGGGCAGCCCTAGTTCTCCATACATCCTGCGCAGGGTCGTAGCGCAAAGCGCTACTCCATCGTCTCCCGAGACGGACGGACGGATGCCGAACGAACGAACGAACGAACGAACAGTAGTACGAAGTGGATGCAGACAGCTCGGCTGTAGTTTGAACTTGGTTTTTCGAGTCTATTCTCCGTATCATTATCAATGTACTTAAAATTAATTAACGTATTGTACAATAATTCTGTAAGTAATAAATAAAGAATAACGCCATGGTTGTTTTTCAGGTCCGAAGAATCTTTGTTTTGCAATTCGTTAGTAGATCTATAGTTAGCTCCATAAACCAAGTCTGGATACGCAGAGTCTGGGGTATGGGGGATACTGGAAGTCAGTGGTTATGACTAATACCAAAGTTGCATAATGGTGGT
Source organism: Acanthosepion esculentum (assembly GCA_964036315.1). Lineage (NCBI taxonomy): Eukaryota > Metazoa > Mollusca > Cephalopoda > Sepiida > Sepiidae > Acanthosepion > Acanthosepion esculentum. The sequence continues at coordinate 70,712,352 of OZ038513.1, read as the reverse complement.
GTTCTCTTTAAGTAGTGAAATTTTGACGCCGAACCTCTTAGAAGTTTTCAGATGCTTGGTGGACTGGATAATAACACACCAATGCCAACGCCATTGGTCGGCAGTTCACTTCTTCTTTAACTCTTTTGGAATGTTCTTGCAACAATGGGGGTTAGTTTTGATTGTGTCTTTGTAGTGATTCTTTGTTCGGCCTTGATGCAATCTGCTGCATAGAAGCTCTCCGCGCAACAGGCGTCTGGAAATGCGATGTTGCTATATGCGGACGATGTAGCCAGTCCATCGGACTTGTGCCTTGAGGATCCTTGATTCGATGCTGGTCTAGTCCCCACGAGCCCAAATCTCAAAGTACTGACCAGGTGACGTTATTGATCGTACAGTAACCGTTGTTTTAACGTGCTATGGCCGTAAGAAGAGTAGAAAGATTCTCCAATCATCCAGTTCGCACTCTTTTCTGGCCTTTCGAACAGGAGTAGAGGTTTATTTCCGGTTTAGGATTGGATTTCCGGTTCCTTTTACAGTCTTATTCTCTTTCACTCCCAGTAATCCCTTAAGCCTTAGTAACATTATCGCCTTGCTTAGGGTGAAATATATTTTTTAAACGAGAAAATAAAAAGCCTGTGCATCTAAAAAGAAATCCCAACATAAAGAAAATACAATTATGTTAACTCACTTCCAAAATTGTTCCGAGGCGGAAATGGCGCGGCGGTGAAACGTACTATTTGAATTATTCAATCCAAGTGATTGCTGCAGGTAGGTACTATTGTCGTTCTGAAAGGGGAAAGTGCGATTTGTATTCGGTACAGTCTCATAACACTGCCAGGTGTTCCAGGAATTGCTGCAATACCTCCACGCCAAAACAGGGTGCATGGAAATGTAGAGATAATAAAGAGCCCAGGATAAAATCACCGTGTAAAAAATGGAAATGATGCTGCTCAAAATGACCATACCATAACCGATACCTGTTTGAGTAAAAGAAAAGTATACATTTTTTATAAGCATTTCACCCCAAGCAAGGCAGGAGTGCCACTAGCACGCAAGGGGTTACAGAAAGTGATAGCAAGAGTAAAGAGAGGTGTATGAGGAAAGGATATGGAGAAGGACGAGGATCGGGATCAAGGCTTCAGAAGATGTCGATTGACATTACATTTGAATATTTGAAGATTATAACTACCAGGCAAGCAAGTAAGAGGAAGGGAGCTCCACTGTCGGGAAGCGCGAGAGAAGCTGTTGGAGTTGAAGAGTCAGTTACGTTTAACCGTTTCGACAGTGAAAATGTGGGACCGAGATGCCAACCAAGTAGCACGTTTAAATTCATGCGGTCGGGGTACCAGTGAAAGTAGCTTGTCAGAGAAGTTGCCATGAAAATATTTATAGAAAAGACAGAGGGAAGCCGCATAACGTCTATGAGAAAGTGACTGTAGACGAGATGCCAGCTCACAGTCTATCACATTGCATATCCGTCTCTGGATTCTGTATAGGACCTAGAATATATATAATTCAAGGTCATCTACAGTAAATTTGCGCCCTTGCTCTTACAACATTTAATTATTCCTGGCAAATCTCCTATTATCACAATGTGAGATATCTAATGACCAAAGTGAAGGAAAGAAAAAGAATTTAAATGAAATCGGCTAGATTTTTTTAAAAAATTAAATAAAAATTTAAAATTCCCAGCATCCCTCGTTCGTGCGCATGTGTAGTCGCACCAACATAACAAATTTAGTCCTCTGAAGTCTTAAAGGACGAAACACGCCACAAGAAAACTTTTTCCACTTTGTCATATATTTTCCCCAATGAAATAAATGAAAAACGGGATAATTTTTTAAATTAACTCAGAAAATTAAATAAAATGAAAATAATTAAATTAAGAAAATTAAAATTACGTTAATTAGATCTGATTTTTGTCATACCAACCCTTATTGAGGTATTTAATGTTGGACTTTGTTTAGGGCACTGAGTGTAGTTCACTAATAATCCTGGCCTTGCTAACCATTACTCCCAACTGATGCGTTATAATTTAATTCTATTAAATAAAATGAATTAATTTCTTTATTTTCATTTACCGGCCTGAATTGTCGAGAAATCTTATTAAAGAAAAAATGCGCTCTCTAGCAGGATTCGAACCTGCTTTCCCATTTGCAGGAGAAACCATCGTTAGATCCGATGTGCTCCAAACCGACTCAGTAACGAAGTGCGTCGCCGATCAAGCAAACCGACCAGTGCATTATAAACGAAAATCCCCCACTAAAAATTAACATTTAAAATGATAAAATAGTAACATCTCCATAACTGACTGTTTTGTTTTTTTTACGGTTTATCAACCTTTTGCTTGTTATTTAAAACCAGAAAATATTTTTATATTGTAATAATTTGGGGGAGATAATAATGATTTGCTGATACAGGTCCTACTAATTAACCCACTGCTGGGGGTAGATGAAGAGTATTTGCGCGTAGGTGAATTTAACGAACCCAACTGGAATTGGAACTCGGCTCTCCGATTTTCAATTTTGAGCCATTATTTATTGCACCACCCGCACATCCAAGCTTACACCACCTGGTATTGCCAAATGGTCACCTGTCTGGGTACTGACTAGCTTCGACGTTGCTTAACCGATGATCGTACCTAGAACCGGAATAACAGTTTCAATCAGATAAGATCAAAAGCCATGAGAGCCATGTCTGATGTAGTAACATAGCATTTATTATTATTATTATCAATTTTTAAAAAAATTTCTTACATCTTTATTTCAAAGTTAGTTTCATATACACATTTTTCACAAGAAGTCATAGTAATTCACAGATAATAAAAAAAGGAATGCGTGGAGAGTAGTGATCGCTTACGTCCTGATGGGATATTGCATTTAAGTAAAAACATCGTTATAATTAGAATTTTAAGTAGACCTTTGATCATATTTTCAGATTTCTGCTGTGCGCAGTTTGCAGTGGACATATATTTCAAAAGTACTCGTTCACCATCACCCCTAATAGCCCGTCACACTTTGTAATGATGATTTATTCTGGAATTAATATCTGCGCACGCATACGCACATATATCTATATATCGTATATACTCACGTGTCATGTGACTTTTGAAGACCTAATTTGGAAGCTAATTTTAAGAGGGTCGCATCATACACGGAATATAAACTTAGCGTATGTACTGTTGGCCCTGGCTACGCCGTTGACCAAACTATATATCCATTTACATTGGTCAAAAAATACAGCTGTATTTAAAATAAACATGATTTTGATAAAACTGATATTTTACTTAACTGTATCCAATAATAATGCATGCAATATTCATTTATTAGTATCATAGACGAGTATTCATTTATTAGTATCATAGACGAGATATAAAATTAGCGTATGTACTGCTGGCCCTGGTTACGCCTATGACTAAATTATATATCCCTTTATTGTAGTCAAATTAGCTTCAAAATTAGGTCTTCAAGAGTCGCATGATACGCGAGTATATATATATCCTTATAAAAATTCAAAGGAAGGGATGGTAGAAAGTGGGTGATCAGTTTTGTATTGTTCTTTAGTACTAAACACAACCCCCATTTCTTGGTCATATTAGATTCATAGATGAAATTCCAAAACATCCTTATAGGTTCTCAAATGAATCTAGACAGGATTTAAGTAACTTCCAAAAAATATTCTTATAGGTTGGTTTGTTTATATATCGTATATACTAGCATATCGTGACTTTTGAAGACCTAATTTTGAAGCTAATTTTAAGAGGGTCACATCATACACAAGATATAAAAAATAGCATATGTACAGTTGGCCCTGGCTACGCCGTTGACCAAATTATATATCCATTTACTGTAGTCAAATTAGCTCTAAAATTAGGTCTTCAAATGTCGCATGATACGCGAGTATATACGGCATGTGATGTCATGATGCATATGTATTCATGTTCTGATGAACTTTCCTCTATGGTACATGGACTTTATGAAGTTAAGCGTAGTATTAGATTGGCAGCAAGGTCTCACCATCTTACAGTCGAAACGGCTAGATGTAGCCGTAAGTTCTATGGTAACAGTTTCTTCTATTACGCTTCTAACTTGTAAAACTCTCTTTCGTCTTGTTGCTTCCCAGTCAAGTTTGATTTTCGAAAATGAAAATGAAATGACAATCGTTATTTTCTGTTTTCTTAATTCCTTTTCTTGTATTGTGCTCTCACCTTAATATTGTTTTTTTTCTCATAATCTCGAACACTCAGTATCCTATTGCGTCTTAGTGGCTTTATTGCCTTACTTTTGGTGAAATGTTTAAAAAGGATGGGCATATATATATATATATATATATATATATATATATATATATATATGTATATATATATATATATATATATATATATATATATACGACATCTAATGAAAGAAGAAAACCCAGGAAAGACCGCGGTTGGCGGTTGAAGTGGTTACTAGTGATCTTGCTTTGGCTTGTCACTGGGTGAATGGCACCCGTGTTGTACAAGCGTTTCTCACTATAATCCAATGATGTGCAAATATCTTAGCATCTTTCTATATTTCTGAGATGAGGTATTATGTACACTATTTACATTATTCGGACTATTGTCCTCATCTTTGTTGCCATATTTATTACAACGTTTCGGCCTTTCAGTATCTCTTTATATTTCTGAGATGCAGTATTATGTACACTATTTACATTATTCGGACTATTGTTCTCATCTTTGTTGCCATATTTTTCACAACGTTTCGGTCGTTTTACGCTCCGGCCTTCGTAGGGTGCTTGGAATGTCTAACTGTACCATTTATTTCGCTTGCTGGGGTAGACTCTACTAGTTCAACTTACCATGTCTAATGGATGTCAGTTATCAGTTATCTTCTGTTAATTCACCTCTCCAAGTTCTCCACTGCCTTAACCATGTATTGAACTCACAACTCTTTGGGTCCTGTCACTGGATCTAACCAACGCCTTTACCCACTGTGTCTTTATCCACCTGAAGAAGGTACGAGTGTACAACGGTCGAAACGTTGTGATAGTGCCCCAGCATTTTATCTCATTGTTCCAGGATATTGTCATCTTATCCAGATGGTTCTGAATGTATTGCACATGGAGAGATGCAACGCTTTTGAGGATAAATGTCTCAGAAAGGCAGGCTCAGTTCAATCACGAGGCATTCACTTTGATTTACCCAGTAATATGCAGCCTTGTAGATGTGGTGTATGTGCGCGCATTCTGTTGTCGAGGGTATATTTTATGTGAACCAGCTGAAAGGTCATCATAACCAGCAGAAGCAAGCCAACTATGCGATCCTGCCTCATCGTCCTGCCGACAATACCTGCATTGTTTACAACAAGGTTTGCAGATCATCATTATGATGGTACGTAGTGGAGTTTAAGGGGATGCAGATCCAATGACATCCAATCAAACGCTGGTCTCAAGTGTCATCATGGACGACGGAACGAGACAGAAAGCATTACAAAGAATGCGAGGGGATGGCAACCATTATATATATATATATATATATATATATATATATGTGTGTGTGTGTGTGTGTGTGTGTGTGTGTGTGTGTGTGTTTTAAGGTATGTCCCTGGTTCCCCGACTACGTGAATTTAAGCGCGATACTATATTGGCAACTAGGTCCCACCCTTTTACTGTTGAAATAGCTAAATTACAACCGCTATTTCTACTCTAACAGCCACTTTTCTCGCACTTCCCGCCTGTGGAACTCCCTTCCGTTTACTTGCTTCCCTGATAACTACAATCTTAGAAATTTAAATGCAACCTCAATCGACATTATCTATCTTCTTGAATCCCGTTTCATCTTTTGTCCTTTCCTCCCAATATCCAATCTGTTCTCTCACTTTCACTCCCTATAACCACCCACATACTACTGGTATTCCCGCCTTTCTTGGAGTGAAATGATTTAAGAAAATAAAAAAATTATGTTAAAACAAGAATTTTTACTCAGATATTGTTAAAATTATTTTCATTAAATGGGTTGGAAATTTTAAGATGGATTTCAAATTATAGACTGACCTTTAAAGAGTGGGCAAAGGATCCATACTTTTCCGGGTCCAAGATTTGAATATTGCGAATAGGATAGCTCCACGAATAAAAGTGGGACGGCAGCAATAAACAAGAAAAAGAAAAACGGTATCAAGAAGGCACCTGTAAAAAAAGTGGATAGACGGGATGAAGAACAGAGCCGTTGAAAAATAGGGAAAAGAGTGCAATATGGTAAGTAAGGCAGTTGTTAAAAATAGAATTGAGAAGGTACTGCTTGAAAAAAATGGCAAATCAGGATTAAGGCGGCACTTGTTAAAAAAAATGGAAAAAACAGGATCAAGACGGCACTTCTTAAAAATCAAAAAACTGGATCGAGAAGGCACCTCATAAAAATGGAAAAACAGGATCAAGACGGTACCGCTTAAAAAACGGCAAAACAGGATCAAGACGGCACCTCTTTAAAATGGCAAAACAGGATCAAGACGGTACATCTTAAATATGGCAAAACAGGATCAAGACGGCACCCCTTATAAATGGAAAAACTGGATCGAGACGTTACTGCTTAAAAAACGGCAAAACAGGATCAACACGTCACCTCTGAAAATGGAAAAACTGAATCAAGACGGTACCTCTTATAAAGGGAAAAAAAGGATCAGTAAGGCACCTGTTGAAAAAAATGAAAAAACAGGATCAAGAAGACACCTGTTCAAAATTTGAAAAACAGGAACAAGACGGCACTGCTTAAAGGATGAAAAAGCGGGATCAAGAAAACACTTGGCAAAAAATTGATGGTATGATACAAGTTAAAACAAATATCAATAAAGTATATTTTGAAAATGTAAAACGTATTCGAGAAGTCGCAAACTCAGAAGGTAACACGGGATCATAAGACACAGGTTGAAAATACTGGAAAAAACCTCGATCAAAACTGTACCTGTTGCAATAAAAACGACAAATGAGTTCAAGCAAGTAGATGTTGCAATAAAACCGACAAATGTATTCAAGCAAGTACATGTTGCAATAAAAACGACAAATGTGTTCAAGCAAGTACATGTTGCAATAAAAACGACAAATGTGTTCAAGCAAGTATATGTTGCAATAAAACCGACAAATGTGTTCAAGCAAGTACATGTTGCAATAAAAACGACAAATGTGTTCAAGCAAGTATATGTTGCAATAAAACCGACAAATGTGTTCAAGCAAGTACATGTTGCAATAAAAACGACAAATGTGTTCAAGCAAGTATATGTTGCAATAAAACCGACAAATGTGTTCAAGCAAGTACATGTTGCAATAAAAACGACAAATGTGTTCAAGCAAGTATATGTTGCAATAAAACCGACAAATGTGTTCAAGCAAGTACATGTTGCAATAAAAACGACAAATGTGTTCAAGCAAGTACATGTTAAGAGGGAAACACGAGATCAAGACGGTACCTATTGGAAACAAAAATACAAGCAAGATTAATAAAATAAAGCATGTTGAAAAAAGTAAAACCTGGATCAGAAAGACAATTGTTGAAAATGAAAGACGGGATCAAAAACTAACAATTTTAGGCATTATTTTTCCACATTTATATTTGTTATGTTCTCCGTACTTTGGTTAATGAAACTGTATACGCAGCACCAATATCTCTATGGTAGGGGACAGCACCTCCCGGCCACATTCGGTCTGCGAACTTAACACCTGGACACTAATTATCCAATCAATTTGCAGAGTAAGTGGCAGAAAAATATCGATACATTTCCAGCAAATTGTTTTTCGGTCAGGCATAATGACCAGTATTTTCCAGCCGCCGACATCCAAACAGTTGGGAATGTAGAGGAAGGTCTGTCGATCGAGAATTATGTCAAAACTCTATTTCCCCATTCACGTGCTTAAAGGCAGCACCTAGAAAGTGCCCGCACCGAGAAATGTAAATAGTCAGGTGCACCCCTAACACTTCATAGGGACCTCGAATACTGCTACTTGCTCCTACGCCTTCCATTGTGTTATGTCCAGATAATTACTCCTTTTGTAATCAGTCCATGACTGACTACTACCACACAGTCTTCGGGATTTGGTAGTAGTACATCTCTCATGAAGAAAGTTTTGCGCTTGATAATCTGTTGGCGCTTAACCCCCAAAGACGCCAGTGATTTGATCATCTTTCGCCGAACGACAGATTATGGCGTGCGCTTGTCTACCACAGACAGACACTGTTCGTTTTTTCCTAACTTCTCTAGTTGCTGGTGATCTACAAAAACCCATCTTCTTTTATTAGACGCATAGCTTTTACACCGCTTTAGGAATTCATTAAGTTTCATAATGCATTTCGGGCGTAACTTTTATTTTCTGGGCAACTTTCAGCAAACGGGAGATTCCCTTGTTGCATTGTTGTCGTTGTTTCTCTTTCGTGATCCTGTTCTTTCTCACACATTTTTACTTTCTCATTTTAGACTACCATGTTTTTCCGTTCTCCTTTGCTTTATCTTTGATTTCTTGGTGTTTTGCATTCTGCTGGGTTTTAGGGGTTGTTGGTTCCAATGATGAATAGGAAATACTTTCCCCCTCCCCAATTTATAGGCAGAAGCAAACAAATGCATGCTGGGATTTCTTCCGAGCTAATAAAACAGGTCGGTTCTCGGTTTCATCTAACTCAGCCCTAGTCTGTCTTGTCTTGACTTGACGTCAGAATGCTACGTTTGCTTGTACAAACTTGCTTTTGTGTGTCAATGCTTAATTCTTGGTTTGTTAACGTTTCGTATATTACTAATGCTTTTCATGATTACTGTTAATTTACCTCACATATATTGCTTGCTTATTTTTTGCCCTTTTCGTTTTCTTGATATTGCTTATTGCAAAATTTGTCAATTCTGTTTGTTGGACACTTCTGCCGTTTATTTTGCATTTGACCATGGCCTCTCACACGACAAGTCGCCTCACCATCCTCTTACTTGCTTCTCTGGTAGCAAAAATCTTGAAATATTCAAATGTGATGTCAATCGACATCTTCTGATGCCTTGATCTTGATTCCCCTCCTCCTCTTTTATCCTTTCCTCAAACACCTCTCTTTACGCTTGCTCTCACTGTCTGTAACCCCTTGTGTACTACTAGTAGCACTCCTGCCTTGCTTGGGGTGAAATGCTTAAAAAAATTATATATTTTCATGACAATTGTTTAAATGAGGGAACTATTTGAATATCATTCTTTGCTTATCCCCCCTGTTAATATGCACTATACTTGGCCAGTCTTGTGACCTCATTAGCCAGTCGGTGGAGCCAGATTTCTATAAAAACACGATCTGGTAGATGCTGCTAAAGGATGAATCCTGAGTAGACAGCTTTTGCAACATGAGTTAAACTTGTGAGTAAAGACAGTCTTTTTTGTAACATTCACTAGCTTTCCTTTTCAAAGTCGAAGAGAAGTCATGGAAGATTCCTGACCTTGTTAGCCTATTTTCGTTCTAGAAAATAAAATCTTAATTTACATTCTTATGACCTCTCCTGAACTGTCTTTACATTTTATCATGTATAGATTACCGTATACTTTTAACAGCCAGATACTATCATGGCGACTGAACAGGTCTATTAGAAAACTTTCCACGCTGTCTGTAACGGTAGATGTACTTTTATACCTTTTAAGCAATGAAAGTTATTATTTTGTATTCAAAGAGAACATAGATAAGAATTCAGTGTTTAACTTTTTGAATGAATAGTAATATTCATTATACAGGGTGCAGCAAAATAACCTGGCACAAATTTGCTTCGTTTATTTGCTTCGTTTATTTTATGTTCTGTATTTTTTATTTGCTTAAAGCAAAATTTGTCAATTCTGTTTGTTGTATAATTCTGCCATTTATTTTACATTTAGCCATGGCCCATCACTCTACAGGGTTTGTTTCAGAACAAATCGCTGAATTTTTTTCAGGTCATTTTAAAGCTTTTGTCGGCCATATTGGATTATTTTATTTTCCTCCCTCGGTAAAATTTTCCTTTCTCTGCCTAACAAGAAATGTTCCTTTTTATAAAATTAAAAGAAAAGAAAAAAAAAAACTAAGAACGAAAATCTAAACAAAATAAACTTAAGGTTCTAGCACAAAAAGAAGAAAAGAAAAAAGTCCCACAAAACAATCAAATTAATATCATAAAAATAAATTACAATACAAATAAAACTAAAATATTGAATACAGTAAAATACTGTATTTATACCAAGAAAATAAATTCATTTGTGAAAAGAAGCTCGTACATTATTTACATTATTCAGATTGCTATCCTCATCTTCATTGCCATATTCACAACGTTTCGGCCGTTGTACGCTGCGGCCTTCTTCAGGTGAATGGAATTTCGGATCGAACCCTTTATTTTGCCCACCGGGGTAGATTGTTCTAGTTCCACGTGCCATGCCTCTTCCGGATGCCTCGGTTAAACTCAGCTTTCCAGGGTTTTTTTTTGGTTCACCACTGCTGTAGCCTCGTATTGAACTCACAACTCTTTGGGTCTTGTCACTGGATCTTATCAAAGTCTTTATCCACTTGGCCATGAGCGAATATGGCTATGAAGGTGAGGATAACAGTCCGAATAATGTAATTAATGTAAGCAATCATAATACCTCATCTCAGAGATATAGACAGATATTGAAAAGAAGAAATTCCACAAAATAAAATTCGACATGAGTTAAAAAACAAAAAATCTAAAAATTTATAAGTTTCAAATAAAAGAAGAAAAGTTTTAAAAGATACAAAAAAGGCGACATATTAAATCAAATTCGAGCTTTGACAAAATAAATAAATGAAACAAATATAAATTTCTAAAGAAAAAAGGAAATCAAAATAAAACCTCGTACAGAAAGAACTTAAAAAATTGTTTGTCCTAATCCCCAAAGAGTTTTAACTAAAAAAGACAGAAAAGATAAAAAGTAAACCAAAAGTTTTAAACGGGAAACGGGGTAAAAAAAAACCCAAGGTGAAACTAAATCTTATACCAGAAAAATGAAATAAAAATTCGTCCTACAGTCGAGTGGGAAAAACTGAAAAAAAAAAAAAAATGAAATAAAAAATTCAAAAAATCAAGCCAACAAAACGAATATAGTAAATTACAGAGAAACCTCGGTTCTCGAACGTTTCACATATCGAACAAATCAGTTTTCGAACAGAATATTCGAGATGAAAATGCTTCGGTTATCGAAAAACATTTCAGTTCTCGAACAACATTGCCGAACCGAGTTAACCCGAACGGAATCATTTCTGAGTCGCCCGTCATGTTGTATATATACGTGTGTTGTGCTTTTCTAATTTCTCTTTTCTAATTTTATGGTACTGTACCTTTTTTCTCTTTATTAGTCGTCAGTCATGGCTCCAAAGAAAGCTAGTAGTGAAACTGGTAAAGGAAAAAGAAAAGTTAAGAGAAAACCAATTGTTGATGATCTTGTCACTTCCTCCTCAGTTTCATATGGCAAAATCAACGATCTATACTCTTCTTATAAATAAAGAGACGATCATGTCTTTCCTTCCCCTTCCACAACACCTTCATCTTACGCCATCAGCTCTCCTTAATTACAGGTACAGTGAAATTAAAGTGTTAGTCTATATTTTATCTATTTCGTATTGGCTTAGATTTAATGATTTTCATTAGCTTTGTGTATTATTTGAGTTTCATTAGTTTTGTTTATAAACTTGTGCACAAAGTACTGTTGTTAAAGCTTAAATAAGCAATCATCTTGGGACCAGGAACGGATTAATTCATTTTACATTGATTCCTATTGGAAAAACAGATTCGGGTTACGAACATTTCGGGTTACAAACGGGCTTCAAGAACGAATTAGATTCATCAACCGAGGTTCCACTGAATTGACAGTCTTTAATATGAGTAATCCCAAGTGTTGGCTGAAGCCGAGAACATTAGCGTCGTGAGCCTCTTCATTCGAAAGGAGAGCAATCCAGAATTTCGCGCTAAATCAATGGTGGCACAATTCGAAGCGCCTAAAAAACAATTATCATGGTTGACCCAAAGCTTTTGAATTAAATTGGGCAAACTAAACTGTTCGGAAACCGTCGATGGTTGTTTTTTTATTGATGTGTTTTTTACGGCTTATCAACCCTTTGAAGATTGTTTAAAACCAGAAAATATTTTTTGATTGTAAAAATTCATGTTTGCTCATAGTTATTTACTCTAATATTCTTGATAAATCACTTTTTATTCATGCAAGATATTATTCTACTGTATATGCAAGACATGACTAATTAATAAAACCTTGTTTTTTCATCGTTTCACAAAAGGCATCATGTATTAGAGATAATATCTGGTGCAGTCAACATGGGGAGCGTTCGTTATCCGTTAGTGTCGTGCTTAGCAATTTCTTGGATGTTTGTCTCCACCTGTCTCATCAAAGGCATCATATACCCTGGAAAAGTAAGTTTTTTTTTCTTTTTCTTTCAGAATTAAGAAACTTTCTTCTTTATTCAATATATCAAATGTTAAAAAAATAATTAAAAACCATTAAATATATGCAAAAGTATATATATATATATATATATATATATATACTTTTTTCCGATTTCTTTTTTGTTTGATGAATTGGATCGTGATTACGATTCCAATTTAATAAATGAAAACCATGGAATATTAGTGTTTGAGCCTTTTATATATATATATATATATATATATATATATATATATATATATGTGCAAAAGCATATCGTTTCTTTGTTTGATTCATTTTCTACGGCATATCAACCCTTTGCAGGTTATTTAAAGCCAGATAATATTTTTAGAATTTAAGAATTTTTGGGGAGATAATAATGATATTGTGATAGAATTATTACTAATTAACCCATAACTGGGGAAAATAGGTGGATTCATACCTTTCCCAAGGGTATTTGTGCGAAAGTGAATGTAACAACTCAACAGGTATTGGAACTCGGTTTTCCGATTAACAGCCCCAAGTTATTATCCATTACACTACCAATAATATAGATAAATACATATTATAACTAAAGAATCTAATAAATAAACAGTTATTATTTTTGTTGTTAGTTCTTAAGAGCAAAGAAATTGTATAAACTCACTTTCAAATGTTTAGGTTTTATTACAATTCTAATCAACGCTTTTTAAAACAATAAACATTGCCGAGGAGTGAAGGTAGTTAAAATAAAAGCAGTGTCATGGGAAAAACCGTCCTTTTAAATTTGCGTCCTTTTCTTGTTGGGGTGCTGGAACGAAGGTCCACGTTCTTTCCTTTAATATACTTAATAAATCAATGAAAATTGAAAAATGTTGAATCTTTTTATATAATTTAAAAACTTGTCCTTATTATTGATGAAAAATATTATTCTACTGTATATGCAATAAAGACATGACTAATTAATAAAACCTTTTTTTTTTCATCGTTTAACATAAGGCATCACGTATAGGAGATAACATCTGGTGTAGACAACATGGGGAGCATTTATAGTGAATGCAAGATAATAATAAATCTCTTTACCCGCTCATTTCATATTCGGAGGAATTAGGAAAAAAAATGTAAAGGAATTCATGAGCTTATGTGAAATTTTCCTTGGACCAATGAAAACCTTTCTTTCACACAGATTGACCAGCGAGATGAAAAGATGATGGAAATAAATTCGCGAGCCTATGTAAAATTGTTTTGGGACCAATGGAAATCTTGTTTCTACAGAAATTGGCCGTTGAGCCAAGAAGAAGAAAGAAAAGAAAGTAGTGAGCTTATGCGAAATTACTTTTGATATATAATGAGGAGAAAGATTAAATTAATAAAGTCTGAAGTCGTGTGAAAGGTTTATTCTGTTCACCGTGTCCAGCGTTGAAATTTTCGCCAGTGCCAAATTACTCGCCAATTATATTAACGGCTTTAAACCAAGCTAGCGGTTCTTCAAAGAATTTTCTTTTCAACAATCAATAAAGAAAAGTATTTCAAACTACCCCTCTTCGTCTACTTTTGAATGTATGTAACCATATATCCTTTCTGTGAGCAACGAACTCTCTTACCTTTGTTTTAAACATTTCTGAATATTATTTTGGGTCAGATAATTTAATCTGTTGTATGAAAATTTCCTCTTCATTAAAATTTGTTAAAACTCCGCACTTGAAAAATATCTGATTTATTTTTTCTGAAACGAGCTACTGACACAACTTCAAGCGTGTACATTCGTAAATAAATTCCTTATATTGTTTTGTCAAAAATTTACCCGTACGTTTCCTCTACATTATCATCATTCCTTAATCTTCTTGGCGTGGGTAAATGAACTGTTCATTTTAATCCCGAAGCCAGGAAACATTCGTTATCCGTTACTGTTTTGCTTATCGATTTCTTGGGGTTTTGTCTACATTCCTCTCATCAAATCCTTTTTTGATTTGCTTTTTCTTTCAGATTTAAGGAACTTTCTTCTTTATCAAATATATGAAATGTTGAAAAATAATTAAATCTATTAAAATCTAATTAAAATCTATTAAATATATTAAAATATATGAAATATATTAAAATCTATTAAATCTATTAAAATCTAATTAAAATCTATTAAATATATTAAAATCTTTTAAATATATTAAAATCTAATTAAAATCTACTAAATCTATTAAAATCTAATTAAAATCTATTAAATCTAATAAAATCTAATTAAAATCTATTAAATCTATTAAAATCTAATTAAAATCTATTAAAATGTAATTAAAATCGATTAAATATATGCAAACGTTGCTCATTTGACAAGCATATCGTTTGTTTGGTTTGTTTTCTACGGCTTATCAACACTTTCATATTATTTAATGCCAGAAAATATTTTTAGATTGTAAGAATTTTTTTTAGACATAATAATTGTTTAATGATAGAAATCTTACTAATTAACCCATAACTGGGTGGAGAAAACTGATAACTTTCCCAGTGGTATTTCAGCATAAGTGAATATAATAAACCCAACTGCAATTGGAAACACTTTACGGCACCTGGTATTCCCAAGCGTTCAGATATTGACTACGCTCGACGTTGCTTAACTTCGGTGATCGTACGGGAACCGATGTTTCAACGTGATTTGGCCGTAAGACTGTCGATAGTTGTGCTAGGACGAAGTCAACACTCCTCATCTAATAGCCTAGGGTGGCAAATCTAAATGAAAATGATTTCTCGATAATAGAAACAAAACAGCCATTCTCCAGGAGCCTCAGTTTGAGAATCCCACAGATGAAACGTCACATGCCTCTCGCTTCTCTTTCTACATTTCCATGGCAACTATTCTAATTACCTACATTCATTACTTTCAGAAGGTCAGACCTTTCCAGCTAAAAAAAAAACACCACTAGGTTCGAACCATCCTAATTCTGTTTGCAGTCTATTAGTGAGTAGGAATTTTAATTCGGACAGCTTTTTCCCAATGACCACTACTTTGTGGAAAAGACTCCCGAGGGGTTGCTTTCCCGATCGCTATCATCTTAACAGCTTCAAATTTTAAATGAACTATTATCTAATTTCAACAACTTCATTCATTAACCCTCTACCTTGAGTGGCTCTTGTACTGGGTAGTGAACAACAGTAAAAAGAAAATGACCGAAGTTCTTAAAAATCATTAATTAATTAGAAATATTGCACGATCAGTCAAAGGTTGGCTAAGCCTATTGTGAATCTATTTTCCTTCTACTTTGTTTTATAGACGATTTTATGCTTTCTAAACAAAACCGGACTTGTCTAAACCAACATTACGAAATTATTGCTTGTCAGAACGTTTCCACAATCTTTCGCCTTCATTTTTCTTTCTTTTATATGTAAATTTATATTTAATCAATATTTGCCGTTGTGTATTTATGTATATCTGTTTATACGCTCTATGTAATTTATTAACAAGTTGCGAGATCAATCACTTTCTCATGTTGCTGTCTTTTTACCAGCCTCGGCGTTTGCTTACAAACATTTGTAAGGAGCGTTCGCCAGAACAAACACAAAAAAAAAACAAATTCAAAAGAATTATCGAAAATAAAAAGTAATCATAGCATCGTGTTCAAAATAAAACCTTCACATGAAGCATGTTGACAAAGGTATTAATTGACTGGACAGTTCATCGGTATGTCGCAGTTAGCTCCTCCTCAGTTCTTTAATCCTTCAACAGGGGTCTCTCTTCCCTGACTATACATACTGGCTAACCCTTCTCTCTCTCTTTTTCGACTTAGGCCTTGGGCCGCTACCTCGCGCGGAGGCGAGGTAAAATCTCTCTTTTTCCACTTACACCAATACGTGACCTCTCACAGATACAGCGTTTCCCAGATTCTGGGAACGCGCTAAGAACAATACACGTACGTACGAACACTTACAACACACACACATAATTTCTCCATACAAACTCTATGTAACAGTCCATGTCTTTGTTTAACTTGTTTTGTTATTAATATACATTTGTTTACCCATGTATATCGGTCTTGTTTGTTTTCTTTGGACTTAATTAAAGTCCGACATTCTTATGTAACTGGACCCGCCAGCAGGAAAGTTTAACCTTCTGATATCTCTTCACATCATCACCCCGCACGGTCCGCTACAGGTAACTTCTGTTTAAGTTGTGAGTTTTGGAATGACTTTGAGAAGTGTAACGCACGGATTAAGGATCTTTTTCCATTTTAGCAGTTTGAAAAGAAAAGACAACTCTTGTGGAGATAAACACACCTCGCCAGAAGAGGACTTGGACTCGTCTAAATACATATATAGACCGAAGAATCGTCGGTAGAAGAAGTAAACAAGTAGAGAGTTAAAGATCTAGGTTATCAACTTACTACCTATTTCAGCAAGATAAACGATATACGACATTGATTGTGTTATCTTTATTCAATACATTGAAGACATACAAACAACTATCAATGCAGCTATCAATTTTTTTGCATGCTAGCATGCTAGTTAACATTCGTGTCAGTCAGCTGTTGGCTCTCACGCTGGCCAATAGAATCTTCCTGCCTATTCGTGGCAGCCAGCTATAGGGTCTCACTCTGGCCAGTAGAAAATGTCCACAAACTACATGAAAACTGCCGTAGAAGCATGAAAAAAATCGATTATTTCCACTATCGATGGGAGTTAGGAACTGCAAAGTCGGTCTTGGCCTTTCCACTAACTTGGAGCATGTGCATGTAAGTTTTGGTGCAAATCCGTCGAAAATTGCGGCCGTGCATTCGTTACACATATACACACACATCCTGCCTTTTATAGATATAGATATATATATATATATGTATGTGTGTGTGTGTGTGTGTGCGTGTGTGCGTGCGTGTGTTGATGTACTGTGCGTCACTCTTCCTGAGTAAGATTGGAGTAGAGAGTTCTTTTTTTTTTTTATTTTCAAGGCGATTTGGGACTTACATCTGGATAGTAATAAATGCATTCAAAAGAGACCACCTGAACAGACTGAAATTATTCCTAACTGGGAACACACCATGCTGCTTTTATCAAAACCTATCACCATATCGGGCATATCTGGCTGAGATGCACATGCCAGGCATATTTTCATCAGACTGGTTGTTATGAAAGTAGAGTTTTATATCCCCCCACCTATGGGTTAAATAGTAAGACCTGTATCTGGAAAGAAATCATTGCTGTTCTTAAAAACTGTTAACGCAATATTCACTCGCAAAAAAAAGAACTGCTTTTATAAACCAAAATATGTTTCGGTTTTAAATAACACATAATGGGTTGATAGGCCGTAAAAAAACAAACAAAATTATTCAAGCGTGTATTTGCAGCCAAGAACCAATTTTGGGCTTTACTTCTCTCACCCTCAATAACAAGGATGACAATAAAGCGAGTTTCTGAAAATTCCATGTATGTTGAAAACTAAGATAAAACACAATATAATGCGGATAGGTATATGCGCAAGCTCTATAAAAACTGTATTGTTCTGCGCAACAGGAAACAAATGGTAGCCATTTGCAATATTAACACGATATAAAAGTGTTCCAGACTATAAACGAGTGTCATTATAAAATCGTGCAATTATGGGTCGCAAATGTGACTTGATCCCTTCTGAGAAAAATATTATAACATCTGAACTTTCCAAAGGCAAATCTATATTAGAAATATCCAAAATAATTGGAAGATATCACCAAACTATGAAAAGATTTGTTGTAACTCCTATGAAGTAACCTAAGAGGGCCGATAACGGTCCCTCGAGCGTTGTTTCCCGACTTTCTTTGTCACGAATGAGACGTGAAGCTGTAAATAAGCCAGGCCTGACCAGTGGAGCACTTTTCAGGAGCATTGGAGAAGCAACAGTGTCCAGAAGTACTTGCTATCATCTTCTGAAAAAGGCCAGGACATCAGTGAGATCAGCGACAATGCCTCGATTGACAAAAGTACACATACAAAGGCGTTCTGAATCGGCAAAGGAGAACATCAAGGTCGATTTCTCTAAAGTTCTACTCACAGATGAAAGTCGTGCATCTCTTGATGGCCCTGATGATTGGAGAAAAGGCTGGGTCGTAAATGGACGAGATCGTCATCAACGCTTGACACGCCAACAAGTAGGAGAAGGTATTATGATTTGGGCTGGTATTATTGGAGGTATCATGATTGGTCTGCAGAGAGTACCTTACGGTATGAAATTAACCGCAGATGCTTATATAGTCTTCCTCAAAGAATGCATGGAATCTTAGCTTAAAAAGCAAAGAATCACCTTCAGGAGAACGGTCAGAGTTATGCAAGATAATGCTTCTTCGCATTCAGCGCATAAAACTACGGAGTACCTGCAGAAATTATGCTTCTGTGGACCTCGGAAGATGAACTGGCCGGTCAATTCTCCAAACTTAAACCCAATTGAAAACTTGTGGAGCATTCTGAAGTGACGTGTTTGTGAGAACGAACGCCAATTTAGAAGCAAGGATGACATATGGCGGGAAATAGTCAACGTATCACGTGAAATTACATCAGAGGAGATCCAGAAATTGACATGTTCGATGGACCAGCGCCTTTTCCAAGTCATTTTAAAAAAAGGATCACATATTTCATATTAACCAAATCCATGATCCTTTTATTAACTCTTTTTACTTTTTTATTTCGATTTAATTTCATCTTAGTTACTGTATGGATCCATAAAAATCTGTAAATGAAGCAATTAAAGTGTTATTTTCTTTTTTAAAGGTTTTTTTTTTATTATACACCGTAACTTTTCAGCTTGTGGAGAAGGCTTGTATGTCAAAAGCTTTCGAGATGTTCAAGCTTCAGCCCGGGTTTCGCCGTTTTTATCTAGAGCATGATAGATTCTTTCCGCAATTATCGTTATTACATCAGCAGTTGACCTGGAGAAACGAAAGCCATATTGCATGTCTGAAAAAAGTCCTGCGATGATTAGGGCCTCTAGGAGTTTCCCAAAAAGAGGTAGAAGTTTAATAGGCCGATAGTTGAAAGAGTCGACGGCTCACCAAAGTTCTTAAAAACTAGAACAAAAAAAATGATGACTTCCATCAAGCAAGAAAGAAGCGAGGCATTTATGATACAGTTTAAAGCGAACAAGGTCTACTTCAGGAGAACACTACTTAATGACTATTGCAGGGATACCATCGTGTCCACATGCTTTTTGGGAATGTAGATTAGAGAGGGTAGTAGAAACCATAGAAGAGGTTATATGCATATCACTCAGTAGAGAATCAGTTCTAAGTGGGGAGTTAGACAGGGATACTCCAGATGAGCCAAGAATAGAGTTTAGGGGAGAATTTACGGGCAAAGCATTCAGCTTTATCAGTAGAGGATGTTAACACCTCAAATCGGTTGAAGAGGGGAGGAATAGAGACTTTACTTAATTTAATACGCCATTAAAGAGCCCCCAGTAATTATGAGAGCCACAGTTGTTAGATGCAATGCAGTGCCTCATTCTATCGTCAAACGGGGGGGGGGGGGCTTAGCTCCCTCGAGGACTCATTTACATTTATTACGAGCAGTAACGAATAAGCGTCCGTTGTGTCGGGAGCTGTCACAATGGTATAGCCGAAAATAGTGGTTCTTGTGTGCTACAGAGTCCGAGCATACTGGTGTGAACCATGGAAAAGATTCACCTGCTATTTTCGAGAAGGAATGAATGTATCCATATCGGCTTTGACTCAATAAAATTCATTGGTGCAATTCTTATAATTAATTATTTTTAAGGAAAATATGAGACAATGTCTACAAAAAACTGCTATTTCATTTCTTTGATTTAATAAATTTTTATCTTTCATAAACTTAATAATATATATCTTTTTATGTAGGCACAAAGGACATGGGTCATTTAAGATCAACATGTTCTCATTTTTTTTATTAGTTTTCATTTTACTGTGGGTATTTTATTTGTTTCTTTTAAATGTCATTTAAAAATAATTTGCATAATTATATATCTATTATTTGATCATCAATAAAATAGTTTCGAAATACGTAATTAAATTCAAATATTTTAATTTTACGATATCATATATAGATTATTAGTAAACATAATAAATATATTATTCTAGATCTTTATAAATAAAAATATTAATATAAATAATATAACGTAATCATATTTGAAAGTCACTTTAAGAAAATCTCGATGTAGTTTAAAAATAAGAAAATAAATAGAAAATAAATAAAAATAACAACTGAATTGTCGTGTAACCCCCAAAACAGACTGTAATGACATGTTCGCATAAAAGGAAGTCAGTATCAACAGACAGAAATTTCAAACCCCCACCTAACCGTAACCGATTTTCACTTTGCCACATAAAAATATACTTGTATCTTGATTTGTCAAAAAAAAAAAGAAAAGAAAAAAGACAACATCCCCTTAATAAAAATATTTTGAATTCTCATTCCCCCATCAACTTAAAATATAAAATACTATTTGGCTTATAAATAAAGTAAATCATTTTTTCGAAGGTTATTCTGCATCTCTTGAAAATAGAACTGAACTTTAAATTTTAAGTTTAATTTAAGATTTAGTCGAAATATGGTAATTTCTGTGTCGCGATGATTACATATTATATATATATATATATATATATATATATATATATATATATATATATATATATATATATATATATATATACAGTGCTGTTCGATAAAAGTGACTCACCTTATCCTTTGAATTTAGCTCAACTTTCGTTTCATCGGAGAAGAGAACATTCTTCCAGTCTTCTACGCTGAAATTTTTGTAATAGTGAGCCCATTCAAGTCTCTTTGTTGGCTTTGCTTATTAGCGGCTTAAACCATCGTGTACAAGATTTGTAGCCTTGTTCTAACAGCCACCGACGGACTGTTGAAGAGGCAAGACTAACACCTTGCTCTTCGCTTAGACTGGCTGCAATTTCTTGGCTAGTTATAGTCCTATTCTTCGCAACTTCTCTCTTGATTACCCTGCCAGTTCTATCCTCAATCTTTTTCTTTCGTCCCCTTGTTTCCTTCCTTGGAGCAGAAGTGGCATCATTATGTGCCCTAAGTTCTGAAGAGACAGTTGATTGCGAGGTTATAGCAATTTTTGCAATTTCTCTCGCAGACTTGCCTGCTTTTGAGAGGGCAATAATAGATGCCTTACGTGGTTCTGATGCGTGTTTGTACCCTTTCATCTGGTTAGTGACTTAAGTGGCTATTTCAAGCTGTTTTTATACTGTATGAGGCTTTCTGGAATATTCTGGAATACTGTAGATTTAATTTAAGCTGTTCTAGAATTCTCTGTAATATTGTTTTGAGTGTATTGTAAAATAGTTTTCAATGTTTGTCAAAAGCTCTTTAAATTTACCAGTTTAATCATTAGAATGCGATATCTGAGTTACTTTTTTTGCACAGAGTTTTTTCCTGAATCTCATTTATATCCAAATTTATAATTATCAATAGAATACCTTAGGGTGAATAAACTTTTTTCCTAGGTGGTCGAAAGGGGTCTTTATATCAGTAAGTTTTAAAATTATTTTACCCCGAAAAAACAATAGACAAAAAATATTTTTAATATTAAAAATCAGGTGACTTTTATCGAACAGCACTGTATGTATATATATATATATATATATATATATATATATATATATATATGTGTGTGTGTGTGTGTGTGTGTGTGTGTGTGTGTGTGTGTGTGTGTGTGTGTGCGTGTGTGTGCAGAGTTGCATGGAGAATTGTTTGTAACCTTAGATTTCATGCTTTCACGATCTTCAGAGAAACTGGTTTATTTTTTCAGAAATGGATCTATTTATATTTTATTTGTGTTTGTTTATTTGTGTGTGGTGGTGGGAGGGGGAATTGTCTTGTTTTGTGTTTGTTTTGAGATGACTCCAACATATACATAGACGCACATACATACATACAGGGATATACAAGTTATTTCATACATACACACCCATATTCATAATCTAGAGCGTACGAATATGTAACTGTGCTTAACCCAAGATTATGAATATGGGTGTGTACTGTGGGATTGACGCTACCCACACCTTCATTGTGACGCACGCGCGACATTTTCACCCCTTCCTCTCACGTTCGGTCAGTCATAGTAGTAAACCGTCGTCTTAGCCGAAGATGAGGAAGAATTTATTTTTCGCGCGCTTTTGCGTGACGTCACGGCAAATTTGGCGTTTCAAAATTAGTCGCCCCAGGTCGCTCGACCTGACCGGGCCGGCTCACTTTCCTCTCGCCGGTGAACCCATAGATACTGGCAGAGAATTTTATTCGGCAAAACCTTGCCTAGACCTCATGGCTCGTCTCGGTATCTTAATACATACGACACGGTCGTATCACCTTCATGACAGAAGCTAACATCTACCGAGATCTCAATCCCAGGAACTTCCAACCTGATGAACGAGCATTTTTCACATTCTTCGAACGCATACTCTCAGAACCTGTTACTTTAAAAAGAACTACATACACTCACAATCATAAACTCTCGCAGTGAGTATTTTTCCTTGCCGTATGTTACTATGCATTACAACTGACTTTCTGAACCTTTCTTCTCGAAGAACTCCTTCCCGCCATAGTCATCTTGGATTTGAATTTTGGCGCGTGATCTAATTTCATTCACTACAACATTTCCCAGTACATTTACTGAAGGTCTTCACAGAAGACAATTTACTAATCTGCTTGGCCTCTTCTTCAACTACATTTCCAGTACATTTACTGAAGGTCTTCACTGAAGACACTACTTGTTAAACTCTTAATAAAAATCTATGTTTGTTCTTAACCTTTTGTTGTTTTTGCCTGTCTACTTCTTTTCACTTTGTACGTTTGTACGGTGGAAAGAGCACGTCTTTATATTTTCTTTATTCTTACTTTGATTGTGGATTCGGTAGTGGTGTGTGGTGTCTGGCACAAGGCCATATTTTCGTAAACCAGCGCTGCAACCCTATCGGGGTTCGCAACAGTATGTATGAACTAGGCCGAAGAGTCACTCGACGTAGATGGCATAGTTTATGAGATATGTGGGGAAGATAACGGTTGACTTGTAGACTTGAACAGGTTAAGATTGTAGTGATCGGAGAAGCAACCTCTCGGGAGTCGGTTCCACAAAGCAACGGTTCGCGAGAAGAAGCTGCTCGAGTGGGACTTCCATCTCACCAATGGAATACGAAGGGAATGTGGATGGTTCGCTACAATGGCGGGTCTTCGCCGTGAAGGTTAGAACTGGTGAGACTTTGAGCCTATGCTCCCCATGGTAGTTTAAGGAAATCAAAGAGAGAAAGATTTAGGGAGGATCAAATCAAAATGCTTATGACGATGCGAACATGTTTTCTAGTATTCAGATTTTCTCTTTATTCGTTCCTTTGTCATAACTAACGATTTATCTTATTTTCCAGTGATTCATATGAAGATAAGTTACAATAATATACAGAGTAGGTATTTGTTATATATCGTACCTATGAACACTAATGGGTATGTCCCAATCATCATAAATACGTTGGACACTATTGTAAGTGTGTGTGTGTGGTGGTGGTGGTGGGGGGATATTTAGTCTAAATAGTCCACCACTAGCAGTGGTCACCTACTTCACGCCGCTGGCGAGAATTGTATTGTGTTGATGTTATAAAGATTGCCATTTCATTTTATTATGAAAATGCATAGGGAAGGGATTTTATTACGAAAATATATAGGAAAGGGATTTTAGTATGAAAATGCATTGGAAAGGGATTTTATTATGAAAATGCATTGGAAAGGGATTTTACTATGAAAATGCATTGGAAAGGGATTTTACTATGAAAATGCATTGGAAAGGGATTTTATTATGAAAATGTATGGGAAAGGGATTTTACTATGAAAATATATTGGAAAGGGAATTCATTGGAAAGGGATTTTACTATGAAAATACATTGGAAAGGGATTTTACTATGAAAATGCATTGGAAAGGGATTTTATTATGAAAATGCATTGGAAAGGGATTTAACTATGAAAATGCATTGGAAAGGGATTTTATTATGAAAATATATGGGAAAGGGATTTTACTATGAAAATGCACTGGGAAGGGATTTTACTATGAAAATACATTGGAAAGGGATTTTACTATGAAAATGCATTGGAAAGGGATTTTATTATGAAAATGCATTGGAAAGGGATTTTACTATGAAAATGCATCAGAAAGGGATTTAACTATGAAAATGCATTGGGGAGGGATTTTACTATGAAAATGCATTGGAAAAGGATTTTATTATGAAAATTCATCGGAAAGGGATTTTATTATGAAAATGCATTGGAAAGGGATTTTACTATGAAAATGCATAAGATAGGGATTTTAGTATGAAAATGCATGGGAAAGGGATTTCACTATGAAAATACATTGGAATGGGATTTTACTATGAAAATGCATTGGAAAGGGATTTTATTATGAAAATGCGCTAAAAGGGATTTTACTATGAAAATGCATTGGAAAGGGATTTTACTATGAAAATGCATTGGAAAGGGATTTTACTATGAAAATGCATTAGAAAGGAATTTTACTATGAAAATGCATTGGAAAGGGATTTTACTATGAAAACGCATTGGAAAGGGATTTTACTATGAAAATGCAATGGAAAGGGATTTTACTATGAAAATGCATTGGAAAGGGATTTTATTATGAAAATGCATCGGAAAGGGATTTTATTATGAAAATGCATTGGAAAGGGATTTTATTATGAAAATGCATTGGGAAGGGATTTTACTATGAAAATGCATTGGAAAGGGATTTTACTATGAAAATGCATTGGAAAGGGATTTTACTATGAAAATGCATTGGAAAGGGATTTTACTATGAAAATGCATTAGACAGGGATTTTAGTATGAAAATGCTTTGGAATGGGATTTCACTATGAAAATGCATTGGAATGTGATTTCACTATGAAAATGCATTGGAATGGGATTTCACTATGAAAATGCATTGGAAAGGGATTTTACTATGAAAATGCATCAGAAAGGGATTTAACTATGAAAATGCATTGGAAAGGGATTTTACTATGAAAATGCATTAGAAAGGGATTTTATTATGAAAATCATTGGAAAGGGATTTTATTATGAAAATATATAGGAAAGGGATTTTATTATGAAAAAGCATCGGAAAGGGATTTTGTTATGAAAATGCATTGGAAAGGGATTTTACTATGAAAATATATAGGAAAGGGATTTATTAAGAAAAACATTGGAAAGGATTTTATTATGAAAATATATAGGAAAGGGATTTTATTATGAAAATGCATTGGAAAGGGATTTTATTATGAAAATGCAATGGGAAGGGATTTTACTATGAAAATGTATTGGAAAGGGATTTTATTATGAAAATCATTGGAAAAGGATTTTACTATGAAAATGCATTGGAAAGGGATTTTACTATGAAAATATATAGGAAAGGGATTTTATTATGAAAATCATTGGAAAGGGATTTTACTATGAAAATGTATTGGAAAGTGATTTTATTATGAAAATTCATCGGAAAGGGATTTTACTATGAAAATGCATTGGAAAGGGATTTTACTATGAAAATATATAGGAAAGGGATTTTATTATGAAAATGCATTGGAAAGGGATTTTACTATGAAAATGCCTTGGAAAGGGATAATATTATGAAAATGCATTGGAAAGGGATTTTATTATGAAAATGCATGGGGAAGGGATTTTACTATGAAAATGCATTGGAAACGGATTTCATTATGAAAATGCATTGGAAAGGGATTTTATTATGAAAATGCATCGGAAAGGGATTTTATTATGAAA
Organism: Acanthosepion esculentum; assembly: GCA_964036315.1. NCBI lineage: Eukaryota > Metazoa > Mollusca > Cephalopoda > Sepiida > Sepiidae > Acanthosepion > Acanthosepion esculentum. The sequence goes on along the minus strand of OZ038513.1, from coordinate 70,686,240 downwards.
ATGCATCGGAAAGGGATTTTACTATGAAAATGCATTGGAAAGGGATTTTACTATGAAAATGCAATGGAAAGGGATTTGACTTCATATTCTTATTCACGAAGACGCTTTGTTGAAGAAATCTTAGAAAATTCCCAGTAATCCATTATAATAGTAACCACTCTTATTTTCTGCTAATGTTGTATACGATCGAATCATTCATTCTAGGTAACTCCAAAAACACGATATCTAAGTGTAAAATGCATTCTAAAAAACGAAGATTCTTCCCTGAGGATTTAATTTTAATTCCAAGTTCATAGGGTAAATATAACATTCCCAATGAGCAAAATATTTTTGTGCGTTTCGAACTTATAAATTTGTCCATATTGACAGATCTATCGACACTGAAATAATTTCTCGAAATTTCACAGAAATTATATGGATAGATGTAACAGATGAAAAAATATTTTTATGAAGATTTTCTAAAAACGAAACTTTTCTATTGTAGAGTAGCTAGCACCCCTTCAGCATTCTACCAGATGGCTTGGCTGATAGCCTTATATAGGCTACGATTAAGGACCTCAACAGCTGATTAATAAGTCGATTAATAAGTTGATGCGAAGCTAATTAATATTCGAATTGATCTTACTTGGTTTGGCTATACAGCATTTGACCCTCCTCTATTCCTTGTAAGTTGTCTTGTTAATTGTTTTGTAACTTACCGTTCTGTGTTTTTTGTATGTATCTGTTAGCACCGGATACTGGTGCTGAATAAATATATTAAGCACTCATTCTTCTCTGTGTATCATTCACCTCGACGATGCAACATTTTCAAAAATGGTTTAATTTATTTCTGAATAAATCCTGTAAGTTTCATTAAAACCTGACAATCAATAACTTTTTCAACGTAAAAAGACTCACAAATTTCCTGACCAAATTTATGGTCCCGCGTTGACGCCAGTAAAACAAAATTTTAACTAACATTTCCAAGGTTCTAAAAAGAATGAAAAAAACTTCCATAAAGACACTCTTTAATCTGTCCTCTATGACAAAGATTTTAACGATCAAATTTTGTTTTTATTATGTTTGGGGCATTCTTTTTTCATCATGTATTCTTCATTTTTAGCGAATTTTTGGAGGTACCTAATCCAAAGCCTATTTTTTATAACAAAATAAGAGGAAATTATGGTAAATGCCTTTCTGTCACCTATAGAAGATTTATGAAGGCAAGAACCCACACATATGGAACGCAATCTGTTTACATACACTGAGATGTCAAAAGCCATAAGATATATGAGGTTGAATCATAAGTAAATGTATCTTTCTAACTAATCGTTCCTTAGATATATCATAACAGGTGATGAAAAGTGGGTTGCATACAACAATGTTCAACGCAGAAGATAGTGGATTGGCAAGGATAAATCTCCACAATTTACTCCAAAATCTGAGAAGGAAGGTAATTGTTGTAACCTAGTGAAGGTTACTGAACAGAATAATCACACGAAGGTAGGTAATGAACGATAATTCTTAGGGCGTAGAAGTAGTCAACTGCTAGAAGTGAGTCAAGTGAATTCCACAATGAATCTCCAACTGCAGGATATCTATCAACCGCTTCACGCAGTCAGATGTGGCACAAGGCCGAATTTATTGTGAGGTATCCGAGCCCGTAAGCTCGGCCAAAAATTCCCCGTAGACCCCGTATAAAACGGGGTCGGGTACTGTTTCCCGAGACGAGACTCTGCTCTTCAACATAGCCACATCCGGGGATCCTCTCTGCTCGACGAATCTCCAACTGCAGGATATCTACTAACCGCCCCACACGGTCAGATGTGTCACAAGGCCGAATTTAATGTGGGGTATACGAGCCAGTAGGCTCGGCGAAATTTCCCCGTAGACCCCGAATAAAACGGGGTCGGGTAGCTGTTTCTCGATACGAGAGTCTGCTCTTCGACATAGCCTCGTCTGGGGATCATCTCTGCCCAGAGGCGGAGAGTTTAACCAGCACAGCTGGTGACGAATCTCCAACTTTAGACCAACATACAGTATTTACTACTGTATTTATGTGAATGGGGACATAGCCATTATCGTCCTTAGCTATGCTACAACAGTAATATTGCATGTATAATGGGATCGTCGGGTTATTATCCATTTAGAGTTCTTAAAACGCAATGAAACACTAAATGCGCATTTATACGTCCAGCATCTGCAACGTGTCCATAAAAATGTTGCACAGAGCGCCGATACACACATGTGACCGCAAGCACTGGCCGCCGAGAACTGGCGGAGATAGGAGTTGAATAAAATAAAATGCTAATTATGAGATTAATTTTCGTATTCTCATTGATCGGCACGACAATAATATTACGGGAATACAGAAAGATCTACGCTTATATTTCATAGATAACACCAAAGCATTTGATAGGCTACGACACAAAAACCTACTTGGAATGGAAATAGAGAATGAATTCAACAAATACACATAAATAGAAAGAGAAGGAAAACGGGGGGGGGGCGTTTCCTCGCATGATTTATGCAGCCTACATAGCAAGATCATTCTGAGAGAACTGGAAGTCCTAACGGGATTTGATATCGGTAACCATGCGAGATCATTATAAAAGAACGAGAAATCCTACGAGGATTTATTATCGGCGATCATACAGATAGATAATGAATTTATTCAACCTACGCAGCAAGATCATTCTAAAAGATTCATTATCTAACCGTATGATCGCCGCCAATAAATCCTGGCAGGACTTCTCGTTCACTTAGACTGATCTTGCTGTGTAGGTAGAATAAATTAATTACCTATGCGTATGATCGCCGCAAATGAATCCATGTAGGATTTCTAGTTCTCTTAGAATGAACTTACTGTGTAAGTTGAATAAATTCATTATCTTTGTAATAAATCCTGTCAGGACTTCTAGTTCTTTTAGAATTATCTTGCAATTAGTTATGGTCCAATATCCTCGCACTACTGTTATGGTCCAAGGTTAAGACCAAGGAAGAACAACACGAACACAAGAATAGGAATAACAAAGATATATTAAACAGAATAATAATACCAGAAGTTGAAGGTGTTAGTATGACTGTCAGTCTGGTTTAGAGTGAACTACTATTGTCTCGACTCGTTCCCTCTCGACTCGTTACACTTGTTCTCTATCTATCTCTCTTGAGAGACGCAGTCTTTATAGTGTCAGGAAGAGTTCATTATCGTTACAGGTAAGATCCCATAACACAATGTGGATTGGATAAATTCATTATCTATCCGTATGATCGCTGCTAATAAATGCTTGTAGCTAATGAATTTATTCAGCTTACACGGCAAAATCACTCTAAGAAAGCTAGAAGTCCTAACAGGGTTTATTATTGGTACCTCTATATTTTTGATTGCACCGTCTTCATATGTGTTCTCATCTCAAGGTACTCTAACGTCTATCAGGATCGATTCCCAGCTGCTCCTATGTCCCAAGTGTGTGATATCAGCGCGTTTGCTCACCGACGCATGTTTGTCAAGACAAGCTTCACTTGCTCATTCTTGGTAGCTGGCCATTTTGCTGCGCACCCGAGGCCATATTTTGTTCCTGTTTTAAATAACTTTAAAAATGTTTTATATTTGCATAGGTTCCAATGTATCCCAATTTGCTATGGCGTCATCTGCACTCTTTTTAAGCCAGCTGAGTGCAGCTAACGACAATATATTATCGATTTTCAGTAGCTTTCCCACACACAAACAGAAATCAAGTTATGTCATCTCTTGAATAGATCGATTGCCTCATAATGGATTCTTCGCCTTATTCATTTATTTTCCCAGCCAGGATGAAATCGGAGTCAAATAAAATCTCAAGTTTAGGAAGTAGTTTTTTTTTGTTTTTTTTTAATCATTTCACCCCATACAAGGCAATAAAGCCACTAAGACGTAAAGTGTTACTGGGTGGGAGAGAATATGAGAAAGGATTATTAAGGAGAGAGAACAGTAAAAGAACAGGAATTAGAAAGACAGAAGGAAACTATTGAGATTGTATTTAATTTTTTGAAGATCAAAGTTGACCGGAAACCAAGAAGTCGGAAGTCCACAGAAGCAAGAAGTGCGATAGTAGAAACTGTTAGTGTAGAACTTACGGTTGGATCAGGCCATTTTAAGTGTAAAAAGATGAGAGATTGGCGTCAATGTAGTACAGCGCTTAAATTCATAAAGTCTAGGTATCATAGAGAAAAGTGTTATTTATTTGGAAAAAAAAAGTTGCACAAAGCCAAAAGGTGAGGGCTAGGGGAAGACTGGTCTTCAATCTGTCTTGAACTTAGCTAGCAGCAGTTACTGACCCAAACATACTACAGTATTCCTTACATCCTAACAACACATTCTTACTTACCACTCTTAATACAGTCATCATAATACCTCTGGGTCTCTATAAATTCATAACTAGTTTCCATATGTACAAGTTGTCTGGAGGAGGATAAAAATAACAACTTAAAAATAGAAGAAAGTTCATAAGAACAATTACCATGAAAGTATTTCTAGAAAAGGGACAAGAACGTTAGGTTATGGCGGCGTGAAAGTGTTGAGGGGACTCCCCTTTTTACACAAATGGACTCACCTAAGGTATACATATACTACTGCCAGTGAATACCCGTCAGTACGTTGAGTCGAGTCGGACAGTAGTAGTGGTAATAGAACGTTGAGTCGGTCGAGTAGAACAGCAGAATAACGTAGCGGCAAGAGTCACAGTAACAATCACGTAGACTCAGTAAGAAGTCATACAGCGATGCGTCGATATCAAAGACTGTATATATATTTGGCTACCAACCCGCATTCCTGGAACTACTAACCTGTATTACCAGTTTGTATTATTACGTTAATACATTTATTTCCTATCTTCATTCTTGGCGTTTGTTATTAATTGCTACCGGATTTCATCGTGGAATCGACAACAGAAAGTAACTGAAGCCAAGATGCCAGGTCAGGATTAATAATATTGTAGATTCTTTGTATTTGTCAAGAATTTCTAAATATATAGCAGAAACACAAGACTAGATATGACAGCAATATTCAAAGCAAGAACGAATTGTATACTTACAAATATGTAAGATAGATTCTGACGAAAAAAATGGTGTGGCGAAACGCAGTGAACCAACTTTCATCGCAGGAGACCTAGCAATTAATTTAATATAATCTTTCATATGATATATGAAATTATATTCATATCATCATAGTTTTAGTTTAGGTATAGAGGCTAGAAGTATAGAGTTGAAGTAGACTTTAGAAGGGACCGGAAACCCAATCCTAAACAGGAAACAAAGGAGAAACATCTACGCCTATTAAAAAACCCTATCTACTTCTACTGAAAGAAGAAAATAAATAAATGACAATTCAGAGTTTAGGCGGAGACGTTAGAAGTATAGAGTTGAAGTAGACTTTAGAAGGAACCGGAAATCCAATGCTGAGCAGGAAACAAGGGATAAACCTCTACTCCTTTCCAGTTTAATTTTTTACTGATAATTGTAACACCTTTTTAAATTTTCCACTTTTTACTAAAGGCCATTATAAAGCCATTATAGATTGTGCGGAGTATAACTCATAATATATCTTTATATTTGGTTTGGATGTATATTGGCCTGTCGTGTAATGATTAAAAGGATATGAACAGAGTGTTGATAAATGCAAAATAAATCGTTATATAACGCAATACAGACGGATGAGGTGAAAGCTGCTTTCAAGAGATCAACTGTAAAACTACGGGAAGTATATATATATATATATATATATATATATATATATATATATATATATATATATATATATATATGTATATACATATATATATATATATATATATATATATATATATATATATATATATATATATATATATATATATTGAGACATGTCTCATTAAATAATTTAGACCAGTTTTGTTTCCTCTCATTTTTATAAACAACTTTCCTTATTAAAGGATTATTAGAGCATGCTTGTCTACTGGAGTGGCTAGCTAATATATATAAAAGTGAACATTGAAGTCAACCCTTAGAGGCGACAGGCTGTTTCATGCTAGACGCACTCGTCAGGCCACTCACGATTGCGTCTAGCGTGAAACAACCTGTCGCCTCGAAGTGTTGACTTCAATGTTCACTTTTATATTTACACACGCACTATCTCTGATATTGAGCACTTTATCCCATAAATATAGCACACCTAAGAGTATATTTATTCATATGTATATATATATATATATATATATATATATATATATATATATATATATATATATGTGTGTGTGCGTGTGTGTTTGTGTGTGTGTGTGTGTGTGTGTGTGTGTGTGTGTGTGTGTGTGTAGTAATGATACAATATGGTAATCCGTATGGAATTTCCAGGAGGATATAGATCCAGGGACAGCTCTATGTCAAAAGACAGAGAAATATTATTATTAATTAAAGAATATCAAACACTTAAACTCCCATAGGTAATAATTTTTATTTGATGAAAGCTCTAAAAAACCGCAGCTCTTAATCTTCAAATCTACAAAAAAAAAAGGTTTTGTAGGTCTTGAAGATTGAGAGCTGCTTTTTTTTAGAGCTATCATAAATTAAAAATTATTACCTATGGGAGTTTAAGTGTTTGATATTCTTTAATTCATAGGATTTTAAGTGTTTGATATTCTTTAATTAATAATATATATATATATATATATATATATATATATATATATATATATATATATATATATGTGTGTGTGTGTGTGTGTGTGTGTGTGTGTGTGTGTGTGTGCGTGAGAGAGAGAGAGAGAGGTGGGGAGAGAGCGTATGTGTGATAAAAATATGGTTTTAAGGTTTGCTATATTTATGGATGCTTAATATCAGGGATAGAGCGTATATCAAACAGACTGTCACTGCTGTGTGTTGACTTCAATGTCGACTTTCATAAACTTATATATATACATATATGTCTCTCTCTCTCTCTCTCTCTATATATATATATATATATATATATATGTATGTATTGGGGAAAATGTATGACAAAGCCGATAAGTTTTCTTGTGATGCGTTTCGGCATTTAGGAATTGATCGGACCAAATTTGTTATGTTGGTGCAACTATACATATGCACGAACGAGGGATGCTGGAAATTTTAAACTTTTAAGTTTGTTTGTTTTTTAATCTAGCTTATTTCATTTAAATTAGATTTAGATTCATTTAGAAAAAGGCAAATTATCTAAATGAAATCAGCTAAATAATAAAAAAATTAAATTCTCAGCATTCTTCACAAACGTGCTACAAGAAAACTATTTCTAATTTGTCATACATTTTTCCCTATAAACCAAGGCCGTCCAAAGAAGCGATACAAAGTGGAAGCAAATCTCCAGGGGTGCAAGCTCAAACCCAAAGAACTAGAGGAGCGCGCCAGTGATCGACCACGTTGGCGCATCACAATCCATGATGATGCTGTCACCTTCGAGGATGATCGATGCCGGAAACTTACCGCTGCCACAGGACAACGTCACAGGGCATCGTCAGCAGTGATTACGACAACCAACGGACTTTCAGTGTCCCCACTGTTCCAGACTCTGCGCCTCCAGCCTGGGGTTGTGGAACCACCTCCGAGTTCACAGATGAGATGCAGAAACGATACGTCATCTTCGAATTCGAAGGACAACCGATAATTATATATATATATATATATATATATATATATATATATATATATGTCATTCACAGACAGTACTGTTTCGCTGTATCACAGCTCCTCAGTGCGACTAGACTTCCGAATGCCTCAAGCCAGGATTGAAACACAACTAATTTGGTGTCAGCCAGAGCTATCTTCACTCGGTAGAGTTACACAACTAAATCTAGCGTATTGTTTTTACAAATGTAAACAAATGCCCATCAACCAAAGTGCTCCATTCATTTTACTGAAGAGCTTTGCATTAGTGATATATATATATATATATATATATATATATATATATATATATATATATAAACTAGTTATTGTTTATTGGATATGTAACACATTTATATGAACGTAGTATTTAAAATTAATAATTCTTAAAAAAGCGGGTATGCTAATAAATTAGAATATAGAATAGCAAATAATATACCCTACTACTCGTTTCCCCACAGGCATAAAGTCGCAAGCTTATCGCTAATCTATCGCTATTTCCATGGCAAATGTTCTGAGGAGCTTCACTCTTCGGTTCCGCTTGACCTCTACAGATAAGACCTGTCATGCTACGTTCACGGGGTCGAATCATCCTCATTCCCTTCGCATTTCATTTGCAAGCAGAGCGGCCTAGTCAAGAGAGATTTTCTCCCCAAGAAACGCTACTTTGATCGACAGACACCCGAGAAGATACTTCCCCGAACATTGTACTCTTCAGGTCAAAGGTCAATCATTATCTTTCCTCCATATTTCCATAATCTTCATTTCCTCTTTCCTCGCGGTGGGTGTAATGGATAATGGCTCTGAATGAGAAATCGATGAGCCGAGTTCGAATTTCCATCGGGTTCGTGGCTTTCACTTTCGCGCAAATAAATTTGAGAAAGTTCTGACTCGATATCCTCCACCAGTTGTGGGTTAAATAGCAGGACTTTTATTTGGAAAAATCATTATTATTCTTTGAAAAAAAAAATGTTCAGACAATATTCACACGCAAGAAAAGAATTATTCTTACAATTCAAAATATGTTTCGGCTTAAATAACCTACAAAAGATTGATAAGCCATAAAAATAAATCATCTCATCTTATTTCCTCCTCTTACGCCCATGCTACTTACCTCATTAATTAATCCTCTTTTTTGAAAGGCTCTTGAGCCTTTGTATTGGCGGAAAATTAGTAAAAAAAATGAATAAATCTAACAAGTCGATAATGGGAGAAAGGTTTTGATCTTTTATTCTAAATTGTTTAATAAATAAAAAAAATAAAAATTAAAAATAAAAATAAAAGAGTAATAAAAAATAAAAATTTTAAAAATAAAAATGAAAAATAAACATAAAATAAAACAATGAAATATAAAAATACAAAAAAAAAAATTAAAATTAAAATTAAATTAAAATAATAAATAAATATTAAAAAACTATTTCAAAATAATTTGTGGAAATCACTTGTGCCATGCTCCGAACATTAAGAAATGGTAAATGTTGTACCATTTTTTTTTCAACTATACTTTTCCTGTACTTCTTCTATACTATGATTCTAAATCCCTTTGACTCAATTTAACGTAATTCTTTCATTTGGATTTCCCTTTTCTCTTTCCTTTCTCTTCCTTTTTTACCTATATCTCAGTTTTTCCGACCCACCCCCGGCCTTAAGCGGAACTCTCAATCTATTTTTCTTTCCTCCTATGCATCCCATATCTCCGTCGGTGCGGGCATATATATATATATATATGCGAAGAGTATCGACAAGTCATGGCACCATTCTTCACTGCACTCGAAAACTGAGCAAAGAATATATATATATGTATACTAATCTCTGTCTGTCTGTCTCTCTCTCTCTCTCTATATATATATATATATTGTCGGGCTATGTCCAATTCAAAAATATATATATATATATATATATATATATATATATATATATATAGGTGTATATGTTTATCTGCATGTACATGTGTATATGTCCGCATGGGTAGGGATCATATTGAATGATTTTTTAATTTATTTTATTTATTTTATTTTTTTTCGTGGCTACAGGTGTAATTATCTAACAATGTTCTGCCTTTTGTCTTCTCTTTGTGTGAAAATGTAAAATTTATCTTTTAGTGTCTAGTAGTTTGAGTGATGACCGGATATATATATATATATATATATATATATATATATATATATATATATATATATATATATATATATATATATATATATATATATATATTTCCCTTACCTCTACCCCTTTGTTTAATGAATTCTTTGATAGTCTGCCTGCCAAACTGTAGTAGAAGATCCAGCCTACCCCATAAAATTTGATAAGTATCTGTCGTTGGCGACGGAGAGTTGAACATTTGTGGAAATCACTTGTGCCATGCTCCGAAAATTAAGAAAAGGTAAATGTTGTACCATTTTTTCAATTATACTTTTCCTGTACTTCTTCTGTCCTATGATACTAAATCCCTTTGACTCAATTTAACTTTAATTCTTTCATTTCGATTTCCCTTTTCTCTTTCCTTTTTCTTCCCTTTATATATATATATATATATATATACTAAAATCTGATACTCCCCCTGGGAGTTGTCACTCTGACTTTTACTAAGTTAAAACTTAGTATAGTCTACCCCACTGAACACAATACACTTTTATGAACTATTCCACCTCCGATATATCATTTTGGGCGTGCTTTGGGGCCTTTTTCCAGAGTCGTTCTAAAGCTAGTAACTTGAACAGAATTACCCCTTAGCGGTCAAGGTTAAAACGCAAATCTCTACTAATTTCAATGAATACGAATAAAATTTCATACCGGATCGGTCGTCACCCGGGTCAACAAGGGCCACGTCCCTCAGAGAGGAACCAGTCTGAGGACGAAAAATATGTCACTGGAACAAACTCTTCCACAAACGAAGAGACACTAGTTCACCAAAACCGGATTATTGCCAACCTTGAACCAAGGGATTCAATACCAAATCGACTAATAAAAAGAAAACGAACGAAATGGACCTGCGAAGAGTATCGACAAGTCATGGCACCATTCTTCACTGCACTCGAAAACTGAGCAAAGAACACCACCAATCAAACATACCAAATATGGAGAAGTATGGAGGGAAATGATATAAGACCTAACCTCAATCCAAACATGCTTGCTAATGTCCGTAGGGACATTATGCGAAACAACAGACTCTCAAAGACGGAAATAGATAGGATAAAATTAGATATAAGACAAAATACTATGACCCATCACTCAAACTGTAATGAGATGAATGTAGAAATGAGTAATGTGACAGAGGATGAGGTAAAAACTAAAACAAATGAAATGCGAAATAACCTCCCAGGAAATGAAATCAAAGACTATCTTAAACATAACCTGCAGTTCTCCAGACAATGTCACTGAGGATGACTCCAGGTACATTAAGTCGGAATTCCTTGAAAACCACAAATCCGAAATCACCGAAGCGAAAAACCACATCATTCAAGTACTCAGCAGAGTAACTTTCATACAATTGTCAGAAAGAGACCAGCTACCCAAAATCCATATGACGAATTCCAACAAGCACGTTGTGAAAATATACAACGCTGCTCTGGAAACACTGTTAACAGATAAACCACCGAGAAACATCACTGAAGTTAACAACGTCATATACGCAACAGCTTTAGCAGCGACTCGGAAGCTTGGGATCAAGACAATAATTAAAGTTAACAGACATAGAGAGCCAGCTTGGAAAGCAAAACTGTTACGAGAAATAAAACAAATAAGATGTCAGCTTTCTATATTAGATGAGCTCACCAGAAACCCTAATATTTCCACACGCAAGTGCAAAAAGATCAAGAGGAAATACAAAATTAAATCCCTACTTGACATTCCATCAACCACGGAAATACTGAAGCAGAAACTTCAACTAAAGGCTCAGAGAACAAGACGATACGAAAAACGTTGTAGGTTCTATCGCCAAAATGAAATATTCCAAACGGACCTTAAGAAATTTTACAGGGAAATTGGAAAAACACCTATACATGTCGAAAGGCCACCACCGATTGATAATGTACAGACATTTTGGGAAAATATTTGGAGCAGCCCAAAGGAATATAACCCGAATGCAGAATGGATCCGACGTGAAGAAGAACGAATGCTGGACACACCTCTGCAAGAATGGGAAAATATATCCACAGATGATGTTAGGCAAGCTCTAACGAAATCCCAAAAATGGAAATCCCCAGGAAAAGACAAGGTTCCCAATTTCTGGCTTTATCATCTCTCATCTATCCAGAAAATCCTTGCGAAAAGATTATCAAAGCTTGTAAATAATCCCAATAAAACCCCGGAATGGATTACTGAAGGTATTACGTACCTCATACCAAAAACAAATGAAACAGACGACCCGAAAAATTATCGACCGATAACATGTCTCTCCGCAACGTACAAGTTGATCACGTCTGTCCTGGTGAACCGTGCTTACTCCTTTTTCGAAACAAACAGCGTTCTTCCGCTGGAACAGAAGGGATGCAGGAGGGGTTCATATGGCTGCAAAGATCAACTACTGATAAATAAAATGATCCTGGAAAATTGCAGGAGAAGACGTAGAAATCTTAGCGCAGCGTGGATTGATTATCGTAAAGCCTTTGATAGTGTTCCACATTCTTGGATCCTTAAGACTTTGGAAATGTACAAAGTCTCCCCTGTGGTATTAAATTACCTTAAGCACAGCATGGGAATGTGGAACACCAAACTATACCTTAGTCACACCAGAGGCACTGCCATATCCAACCGACTAAATATCCGACGTGGAATCTTTCAAGGAGACTCCCTGTCACCCTTTCTGTTTTGTTTGTCCTTAATCCCTCTTACGCATGAACTGGACAACAGTAGCTATGGTTACAAAATAAATAAGAATATATTCAATCACCTACTCTACATGGATGATCTCAAACTCTTTGCCAAAGACGACAATGAGTTGAAGGGCCTCCTCTATATAGTAAAATACTTCAGTGACGACATAGGTATGAACTTCGGATTAGATAAATGTGCAAAAGTTACATTCAAGAAAGGTAGAATTACAGATGTAACCTTAATAGATTTAGATTTTGTCACAAAGATTAGGGGACTGGAGCATGATGAAGCCTATAAGTACCTAGGAATTAGCGAAGGGGATGGCATACAACACCCCCAAATGAAGGAGAAGGTAAGAAAGGCGTACTACAGGCGTGTGCGTCTGGTACTAAATACCGAGCTAAACTAAAAAAACAGAATATCAGCCATAAACACCTTGGCTATCCCTGTGGTGCAATACAGCTCTAACGTCCTTAACTGGACCATAGCTGAAATTAAGCGAATGGATGCCAAAACGAGAAAGATCCTCACTTGCTACCGCATGCATCATCCCAAAGCTGATGTTGATCGCCTGTATGTGCCCAGATCCGAAGGAGGCAGAGGATTAGTTCAACTAGAACTGTCCTACAAAACTACAACAATTGGCCCCCAAAGATACTTGGAAACTACAGAAGACTGGATGATGATATGTGTCAAGGAACATGAAAGTAGTAAGCGTCTTTACTCCGTAATAAAGGAAGCCAACAAATTGAAAATGGAGTTTCAAATGGGCGCAGAAATACAAGTACAACACGGTAAACCGGCTGAAGCTGCAAAATACTTAAAAAAGAAAGCAAAGACAGATGCAACCGATAAGATACAGAAACAATGGCAAGATAAACCGCTTCATGGCCAATACTTTGCCCGTACCAAACAAGCTGACATAGACAAAAACTGTACCCATCAGTGTCTACGTAGTGCAGGGTTGAAAGCTGAAACTGAAGGTTTTATCCTTGCTGCACAGAACCAATGCTTGTTAACTAGGAATTATCAAGCACATATACTAAAATACTGTGTTAGCCCAAAATGTAGATTCTGTGATAAATATCCAGAAACCATTGATCATCTTGTATCAGGTCGCACGATATTGGCACCCACTGAATATAAAACCCGGCATGACAGAGTGGGCCAATATCTGCACTGGAAAATTTGCAACTTTTACGGGAAGGAAATTGAAATAAACTGGTACGAACACCACCCTGACCCGCGTACGGAGATAGGACCTGTTACAATTCTATGGGACTACACAATACACACTGACAGAACAATCAAAGCCAACCGCCCAGACATTGTTATTAAAGACCACAAACAAAATAAGTGCCTCCTTATTGATATGGCAGTCCCTGCAGACTGCAATGTATCTTTGAAGATATTCGAAAAGCTGTCAAAATACAAGGACCTTGAAATAGAAATATCAAAAATGTGGCACATCGGAACATCAACAATCCCTGTTGTAGTTGGAGCCTTAGGATTGGTTGGAAAAGATTCCAGTAGACTAATTGAAGGGATCCATGGAAGTCCATGCCTCAAAGAGATACAAAAAATTATTCTGACAAGTACAGCCCATACTTTACGAAGGGCTTTATCTATGTAATAATTTTTTTTTTCAGTGGAAAGTGTCATGATACCATTTCTAACCTTAGGTCCCTGGGCGGGACCCGGAAAGAAATGTATAAACGGCAGATATCAGAGGAAATAAATAATAATAATAAATAAATAAAAAAACAATTTAAAAAAAAACAATTAAAAAAAAAACAATTTTGAAAAACTAATAGTAATAGAAATAGAAATAGAAAAATAAACTGTTAAATTCTTACCGCCTCCATTCTTGTAGCAGAGATATGGGAATCTCCAAATATTCGCCAAGCCCACCATGGAGCCAAGAACAGAAAAGAAAAATTCCGTCCATTTGCCCCAGTTTTCTCGTTTCACTTGTTTATTATTCATGGTTGAAATCTAAACAAAACGAAAAACAGAAATAATAATCTTTTTTTTCTTTTTTCTTTTTTTTTGTAATTGGGATTTATAAATTGCGACTACGTTCCTCAAAAAAGAAAATGACATATATGCTAGAATCTTTTCGGTAAAGAGAGGAAGATAACCTGGAACAGAGAATTAATTGGGAACAAAAGGAGGATTTAAATTAGTTTCCCAAAGTGCGAAGATATCTGGAAACTGTTTGAAGAGAGAACCTTCTACACTAAAGAAATTGGAACGAACGTCACGAATATTGGAAAAAGAAAGATTGAGAAAGTTGGGTGATATTTTGTTTACTGTTTTACATGTATTTTCTTTTCATTTTATTTTGATTTACGAAGAAAAAACCGAAATAATTATCACTATCTGTCATTTATGGCAGCATTTCTCAACCGGAGTTCCCCGGAACCCTAAGGTTCCGTAAAAGTTCCCCAATGGCCCTACAAGAACAGGTGAGATAAGCTAATGCATTTTAATGATACTTTTAAATTAAGTATTTGTGTAGCAAAAGACAGTCACAGGCTTCACATTAGAGAAGCATGTTTCACATCATCAAAATGTCTCTGAAAGTAACATTTTCTAAGCCCATTTATTGGTTCACAGGACATTTTGCCTTGATTTACCTGATGTCTTTTCAACATTGCCAGTAAAGGATAAAAAAATAAAAAGAACTGATGCAGCAATTGTTTTCGTTCTGCTTACATTTATATTATATGTAAATAATATTGGTTACTTATTGTTGTGGGGCAGACCCCTTTTACACAAGATGAACTCGTCCAAAGTATACTTATACTGACAGAGAGAAAACCTGGGTTGAGATACGTTGAGATACGTTGAGTCAGGGTGAGAGATACGGAGACAGACACAGGGTGTTCACAGAGAGTTATACGTAGAGTCCCGAGAGAGAGAGAGAGAGAGAGAGAGAGAGAGAGAGAGAGAGAGAGAGAATTACGGCTTCACTTACAGAGACTTGTACATATACTTTCTACTAACCCGCATTCCTGGGCTACTAATCTTCACTTTAAGTCTGTATTCTTACGTTTAATACACTTATTTTTCTATCTCAATTTCTGGCGTTGTTTATTTATTTGTGCAGGATTCTATTCCCGGAATCCACAACATTTATGTTGTTTTTTTACGTTTGAGCTTAGATTTTTTTTTGTATGACTGAAACTCCCTAATAAAGTATTATAAACGAACGGTATGAATTTTATTTAGCATTACCGAAAAATTTGACAAAGAACTATTCATTTTTCCTTAAACCAGTTATTCAAAAATATATACTATGATATTTAACTACGATGAAAATAAAATGAGAAAGATATGGTATATAATTTTGTTTCTGGGCAGAGGCTCCTTAAGACATGTAATTTATTTTAAGGGTTACGCCAGGGTAAACAGGTTGAGAAACGCTGATCTATGGCAATACAAATTGGCCAGTGGGTGGCAAATGGAAATAACAGTCAATATATTTGTAAAATTGTAGTCAGTTTCTTCAGGGTTGTTACCAATTCCCGTAATCCGTTTTCTAGAGTCAAACAATCCGCCAATACTGACCACAAACCGTGTCTTCTGTTCGCTACCGCAGTTACACTGTCATCTCTTTATGCACCTTTTATAGCTTGAATGACAGCCAAAATTTACATATGTTAAAAGAGATTCTTACAAGCATCTATCCAACTCCGATATCTATCTGTTTTAAATGTGTATAATTTGTGAAGCTGCCATTTTTTTTCCTTTTGGGATAATTTACATGCGAGACACATCCAAATCCGTTTTTGTCCTGGAGGTAAGCCATTTCCTCTACTGTTAAATTGACTGTGTCAAAAAAAATGCATGCAACCCTGGGCCTCTTTGCCCTCTGCGGTAGTTCACTACACTAAGACTAAAGCATAATGTGGCCTCAGGATTGCCCACCAGAAATAAATGTAGAGGAACCTATCCATGCGCGACACGGCATTACAAATACCCCGATATTTTACGGCTGTTGATCAGAGCAATCTCTCTAATCGCTACCAAAGAGTTCATGCTCCTCACCACGAGTCGGAAGCAGCAACCAGAAAACTGCCAACTGTCATAATGAAAAAGTCTCAACCAGTGACCAGTCAGATCATCAAAAGGTTAACACAGTTAAATCTTTATGGCCATGGAAGGAAGAACCGGTAAACCACATTAGAAAAAGGGATAAAATTCCATTCCTGTTCAATAAACATGGAAGGAGTACAAACCGGGCGATAGGCGAAGCTATCTTCTGCTATTAACCTGTTTACAGCACACGAGACAGGGCACTTTTATCGAGACACCATATCTAGGAAGGTTGCCGAATAAGGCTCTAGACATCTTCTAAGCCAAAGGGAATTTACTAAATTTTTTAAAACCTCTCTTAATTTTAACCCAGGAGTTGAAATCAAAGTAATATTGACATAAAATTACATAACTTAATCTAGTTAAAATTAATAAAAAAAAATTAAAGTTTAAACACACACACGCACGCGCGCACACACACGCACGCGCGCGCACACACGCACGCGCGTGCACACACACGCACACACACGCACACACACGCACGCGCGCACACACACACGCACACACACACGCACACACACACGCACACACACACGCACGCGCGCACACACATGCACGCATACATGTATATTTTATCCTGGGCATCGGAGTAAAGATTTTGTTGTCAAATGGACCACTTATTTTATAAAGACTTCGTTGTCAAATGGACCACTTATTTTATAAAGAATTCGTTGTCAAATGGACCACTTATTTTATAAAGAATTCGTTGTCAAATGGACCACTTATTTTATAAAGACTTCGTTATCAAATAGACCAATTATTTTATAAAAGAATTCGTTGTCAAATGGACCACTTATTTTATAAAGACTTCGTTGTCAAATGGACCACTTATTTTATAAAGACTTCGTTGTCAAATGGACCACTTATTTTTACTATTATCAAAATTGCTGTTTAAATTATGAATAACAGAAATCAATCAATAAATATGAAAAGAATATGTATATACCATCTGATAAATAGTCTATATTATCAATCTATATTATAAGATCGTTTTTATTATTGTTGTCGTTGTCAAACCTCACTGAACAATAGACAATAGGGAGGAAATCACCTGTACAAGAACAATTAATCAAAAATAAGCAAAAAGAAATACACCCTTGTGCAAATTAATTGAAACAAAATGAATAATTCCGTTATTATTTACTTTTTTCACATTCTTCCAATAAAGCATGACCCAATGCACATCTTAATACTTCGTATGTCCATTCCACGAAATTGTTCCGTGCAAATTGACCAAAGATTTTTGAATGGATTTAAATCAGGATAGTTTCCTGGCAAGTCTATGGTACTTTGATTTGCTCACTGGTAGGGCTTGTCAGTGTGTTCGTGCAGCGTTACAATTTTCATACGCTTCCTTGGACATCGCAGACAATGGCCGTAGAGCAACTAATCAACAGTCGAGACAATAGTGTCTGGGCGTGATAAAAATTTAATTCAATCACAGATGACGCAATATTTTTCAAGGCTAAACAAATTTCATCATACATTCTTGTTATGGGAACCTACCCATAATAGTAATGGACTAGTCCGTACCCCATAAATACTGCACCAAGAGAGACAGACAGAGTGAGTCAGACAGAGAGAGTCGGTGAGTGTCAGAGTTTTGAGTCAGTCAGAGACAGAGTCGCGTCAGACGATTTCTGTAAGACATTGGAATAGTGATACTTCGAGACAACATAGTTCTCTCTTACCTAACCTGATTATTATTACTAACACTTCTACTCTTTTATACATATTCTATTTGTAATATATCTGTGTTATTCCATATCTGTGTTCGAGTTATTCTTCATTGGCTCTACCTTGGCCCATCACCGTGGTACAAGGACCCTGGACCATAACAATTCCGAAAATAGATTCATATTACTGTACACCACTGCAAATGAGCTAATCCGAGAAAAAATAGAGATCGATTACACACTGTCACTGCAGTGGGTCAAAAACTGACCGTATGGCGAAAGAAAGGAAACGAAAGCGGTTGTTTCAATTAATGCGCACGAGGGTGTAAATAATACAACAACAAAACGCTTTCCTTCATAATTCTTACAATTACAAATGAAATAAGAAACGGGGATTGTATGTTTGTGTGTGTTATTGTCAATGATTTTAACCGGTAGGTCTCCCATTTCCGACATTAACACACCGAAAACATGTGATGTGTTTCGAGTGGTCCTTCTATCGAGGGTCGGTAGATCGGAAGCAACCAGGGTTACTTTTATTCTGGCCTTTGATTCATGAGGAAATACAAGCCACAACACCATATATATATAGGTAGTAATCCGTTGTTATAATCCAGGAAAGTCCGATTAACACAATATAGTATTTGAAATATGGTATAAAATGACAATTGGAAAAATCTTAGATTTTGCCGACGGGTTTCGTCTTTCGGCTTTTTCTAGGCAAAAATGAAATCGAAATATCTCTGTTGTTATAGTTACATTAAAAATCCAAATTTAAAAAGATAGACGCTTCTGTCCAAGCCTTTCTTTCTGGTTAATGTAAATTACCTTTATAGTAAGAGATATTTTTTTATTAACAGAGATATTTCGCTTTCATTTTTGCCTTGAAAAAGTCGGAAGACGAAATGCGTCGGCAAAATCTAAGATTTTTCCAATTGTCATTTTATACCAATTGGAAATATGTTAAAACTGACTCACAAAAAAGTGCTCAATGTTTGTTTTCATTAAACAGAGAAAATTTTCTTTAGAATTGGAATTAAAATACCTTTGGTTAATGTCCATTTTCACCAACGAATTTTAATTTAAAAATTCGCAGGAGATATATATATATATATATATATATATATATATATATATATATGAAATGCGAAAATGTCTGTGTGTGTCACATTTTTTTCAATTAAAGGTACACAACTCTCTGAATAATTCTTACATCCGGAGCCATCTACAAAGACTCAGCCTGAAAACAAACATGAGGGTTAGGATCACAGATGACCTTGAAGCAGGAAGATTTTCTGCTTTGCTCTTGGAACCATCAAAATGAACCAAAATGGAGATATTTTACTCACAAATGGTTGTGGAGTTGATTAACTTTGTCTATCTAAACATTAAACGTCATTTCATGGATTTGAACTGGCTTTGTGAGAGGACGAAGAATCCAACTGTGGATAGCATCAACTGGAAACTTCTCCAAGAAATTCCAAAAGAAAACATAGTACTTTTTCCATTGACACTGTGGCTGAACAAGAGCAGGCAGTGAATTATCCAATAGAGTTCCTGAATTCATTCAGTCCTCCTGCAGTGCCTTCATACAAGCTGGAACTAAAATAAAATGCGCCAGTTATACTATTGAAAAATCTGAATCTTCCAAAGCTGTGTACTGGAACAAAGTTAATTGTCAAAAAGATGCTTCCTCATCTCTTGGAAGCAGAGATCCTTACTGTTCCAGCAAAGGATAAAAGATTTTTAATTTCATGAAGACCCTTAATTCCTTCATATGTTCCTTTTGACTTCAAAAGACTTAGGTTTCCTGCGAGAGTGAGCTATGCAATGTCAATCAATGAGTCCCAAGGACAATCATTGAAAGTAACTGGACTTTATCCGACGGAACCGTCCTTTTCTCGCGATTGGTTGTTCAAGGTTTGGGAATAGAAACAAGCTATTTGCATTGACCCCAAATGGGAAAACCAAAAATGTTTATCATGCAGCTTTGCAATAAGTTCCAAATAGACAAATTATATCATTGTTTTGATGAAAACTGTTAATTGTTTGAAAAATATTGTTCAAGTTTAATAAAATTTAATATGTAGCCAGGGCATGAAGTGTCAATGTTGGACCGAAGACCTAATCAAGAGTCATCCGAAGGAGTTAGCGTAAATGCCGCTCGATATGGCGGCTTTTAAGCTAATATATATATATATATATATATATATATACATATATATATATATATATATAATGAAATGGATAAAGTCCGACAATTATTTTAAGACATGTTTTTTATGTTTATACGTTCTTTCTTTATAGATACAAATATTTAAGTAAATGCTCTGTTTATAATAAACAGTATTAACGACATTTACCGGCCTGAATGTCCGAGAAATTTTCATAGAAAATATGCGTCCTTCGACAGGATTCGAACCTGTATCCTATACGGAACCGTCATATAGCCTGACGTGAGGAGCGTTTCGGTTAGCAAGGTCGATTTTACTGTTTTTAAACCACAATTCTCCATGATTTTCTCTCATACATTCATATCTGCTCGATGCGTATCCATATGTAAACAAATGACGTCACACATTATGAAATGGACAAAATCCGACAATTATTTTAAGACATTTTTTTATGTTTATACGATTTTTATGTTTATATATATATATATATATATATATATATATATATATATATATATATATATATATACAAATTCCATTAATAAATACTGACAAGGTACTGCGGTAAGTTTTTTATTTAATTTTTCATATGTTATAATTTTCTTATTCTTTTCTGGACATAAATTATGTAGAAATTGTCCGATCGCTTTCGGATATTCTTTTAACTTTTAACTAAGATGATTTTATTTTTACATTTAACTGAGTGTATGGATTTGTCTTCAGCTATCCTTGATAATTGCTAAATGAATGACCAAAAGCCATATATATGTTTCAGGCTGTTTCATGCTGGACGCAATCGCGAGGCGTCCTGACGATTGCGTACAGCATGAAACAGCCAGTCATCTCTGAATGTTGACTTCAATTTTCACTTTTATATATATATATTATAAAACAGAGCATTTACTTAAATACTTGTATCTATAAAAAGAATGGTAAGCATAAAACTGTCTTTAAATAATTGTCAGACTTTGTCCATTTCATAATGTGTCACGTCATTTGTTTACATTTGATACGCCATGAGCAGTTATGAATGTACGTGAGAGATTCATGGAAGATTGAAGTTTATAAGCAGTAAATTCGACCTTGCCAACCGAACGATCCTCAGTGGCCGAATCGGTTAAGGCACGCCAGGCTATATGACAGTTCCGTATAGGATACAGGTTCGAATCCTGTCGGAGGACGAATACTTTTTATGAAAATTTCTCGGACATTCAGGCCGGTAAATGTTATTTAATACTGTTTATTATAAAACAGAGCATTTACTTAAATACTTGTATCTATAAAAAGAATGTTAAACGTAAAAATTTCTATATATATATATATATATATATATATATATATATATATATATTAAAAAGAAGAGAGGTACCGCAAACTTTTTTGCAATACCAGTGAGCTAAATATGTTTTTCGAAAAACTCTGGAACCTCAACCTACAGGAAAAATCCAAACCGTTCGACAACCTCACATACAGCCAAAGACTAGCCTTAGAGAACATCCGAAAAAATAATAACATAATTATAAAAGAAGCAGATAAAGGCAGCGCCATAGTGATCATGGACAGAACATACTATAAAACAAAAATTCTAGAAACACTAGAGGATAGAAATAACTACAAATTAATTGACACTAACATAGACAAAAACATTATATCAAACATTACAAAACTCTGCACAACACATAATAAAATATTAACAAAAAAAGAGAAGGATTTCCTAATAAACTTTGTACCAAAAACAAGCAATTTCTACGGACTACCTAAAATTCACAAATAACGTGAAATAAAAGCAGCTATAGAGACACAAAAATCTGAATACATTAGCATCCCAAACCCCAGTGACCTTACATTCAGACCAATAGTAGCAGGACCAGCCTGTCCAACTAGTAAACTAAGTAACCTGATAGACATAATATTGCAACCATATACGAAACAAATTAAAAGTCATATCAGAGACGATATACATTTCCTTAGCTGCATACCACAAAAGGTGGATCCGGGAACGCTTACGGCAACTTTTGATATTAGTAGCCTATACAGCAACATACCCCATGAACTAGGAAAGAAAGCAATCTCATTCTGGATTGAAAAACATCCAGAAACACTACATCCGAGATTCACTAAAGAGTTCATTATCAATAGTATAGACCTAATTTTAAACAATAACACCTTTGAATTTGACAATAAAAATGATATCCAAACCCTGGGTACAGCAATGGGAACAAAGATGGCTCCAACATATGCCACCCTAACATTAGCTTACCTAGAAGAAAACCTCTATGAACAGATAGAACAAATATATGGGGCAAATATAAAAGCCCAGTTCACTAAATCTTGGAAAAGATACTTAGATGATTGCTTCATCTTTTGGAAATCCTCATGGGGCGACATTAACCAATTTCACACTCTACTTCAAAACTTACACCCAAAAATCAAATTCACGCAAGAATATAATTTTAACGAATTACCATTTTTAGATATACTCATTAGAAATAAAAACAACCATATAATCACAGATATCTACCACAAACCCACAGACACCCAACAATACGTTCATTTCAAGAGCCATCACCCCAAAAGCTGCCTAAAATCCATCCCCTATTCCCTAGCACGTAGAGTTTGTACTATAGTGACTGATAAACACCTCCGAAAAACCCGCTTAGAATAACTACATAAAACTCTAAAAAAAAACAGGCTACTCCACAACACTAATAAACAAAGGTTTTGAACTCGCAAAAAAATCCCTCTAGACCAACTTAGAAATAAAAAGAAACGTAACGTCGAGCCAACTCTAGCATATGTCTCAACATACAACAAAAACAATCCAGAAATATTCACAAAAATTACCAAAAATCTAGACCTACTTAGCAAGAATAATAAACTGAATAATATACTAAAAACAACCAAAATAATTAAAAGCAAACGCCAATCTAAAAACCTAAAACACATATTAACCTCATCTAAATTTACCCAACACACAATACAGTGAGTCACAAAATGCAACAAAAAAAGGTGTGGGGTTTGTGACATCATTATAGAAGGAAACTCCTACACTTTTGAAAACCCCAAAACAACGTTCACAATAAACAAAAACTTAAACTGCAACTCCAAAAATGTGATTTATGTACTAAAATGCACAAAATGCAGGAAGTCATATATAGGCATCAGCCAACAACTGAACAACAGGGTCTCCATACACAAAAGCAACATAAAGTTGCCAGACAACAGAAAACTTTTTGTTTCACAACATATCTTTGAATGTAACCAAGGTAAATTTAATATCATGCCGATATATCAAACAGACAATTATTCCTACCTACAAATACAAGAAAAAAACTTCATAAATAAATTCAAACCGGAACTAAATAGATCATGACCCCACACAGCATGCACATATGGTGACCAAATTACAGTGATCAAGCCATTCTAATACATACACGCACACTCACATGCGGGTATCTGTGGAACACGAAAAATGTATATATGTACGCATATGTGTGTATGTGTGTGTATGTATATATATATATATATATATATGTATATGTATATATATATATATATATATATATATATATATATATATATATATATATATGTATATATGTGTGTATGTGTGTGTATATGTGTGTGTGTGTGTGTATGTATATGTATGTATGCATGTATATGCACGCATATTGGCGAAAGCAGGGGAGCTACTCACACAAACCCCACACAACTTAGGAAATACGTGTGTATGTATATGCGTATGTATGTGTATATGTGTGTGTGTGTGTGCGTGCTGGTTCCATGTAACTTGGGAAGAATGTGTGTGTTTGTGTGTGAGTGTGTGTGCGTGTGTACGGACTCCTTGTGGTGGGAAAATGTACGTGTGTGCGTGTGTGTGTGTGTATGTTTGTGTGTGTGTGTGTGTATGTGTACAAATGTGTTTACTAATTCTTCGTAGTGAGACAGTGTATGTATTCAGGGGGAATGTACACACACATATATACACGCATGCTGACAGAAACACACGAAAATGGAAATAGATCTAAGAACACACAGGGGTTATTAAAACATTAAAAGATAAGACAACCGATTCATCACTTCTCAAATCAACCTTAATTGTTTTATGACCCTTCGCTCAGAACTCTTCACTGCCATTTAAAGAAAGACATTCGAAGGACCAACACAAAAACAGAGAATGTCTCATATCGAGAATATTTAACATTGAAAAACATAAAGGAAAAAAATCTATTATTTTTTAATAATATGTGGAAATCTCCACCCTTTACCTGAAGACGGTCGTGAGACCAGAAACACGTGTTGAATTTATTTATGAAGAATAAAGAATAATATTTTTTTAAAAACCCACATTACAACCCAAAAAGTTTGCGGTACCTCTCTTCTTTTTAATATACACACTTTTCTCTCGTTGGAACCATTATAACCTCTTCATTTTATATATATATATATATATATATATATATATATATATATATATATATATATATATATATATATATGGACAGAGAGAGAAAGAGAGAAACATACGCAAACACATGAACACACATATATAGTTTACACTGGATATCGGAATAAACAGTTCGTCGTTAAATGTACAAATTATCATTATTATTATTATTATTATTATTATTATTATTATTATTATTATTATTGTGTTGTTGTTTCTATTTTCATAATTTAAATGATGAATAATACAAACTAAGCAATAAATAATAAAAGGAGAAAAGTATAAAATAATCATGAAATCTATCCGAGAACATTTTTATTATTGTAGTTGCTCAAAATGATTGAAAGATAAGTAACAGAGGAAGACATTGTTTTTTCTAAATCGATAGTTTAAAAAACAGTTTTACTAAAAAAAAATAAAAAAACAGTTTTTAAAAATCAGTTTTTAATAAAAAAAATAGCATAAAGAAAATAAAAATATGTAAAAAATAATAATATAAGAATAAACTAAAAGTTTTTTAAAAACAGTTTTTAATAAAAAGTAGAAAAATTGTTTGAAAGGTAAGTAATAGAAGAAATTGACTTTTATGAATCAGTAGTATAAAAACAGTTTTATTAAACAATTAGTTTTTAAGAAACACTTATTGAAAAACTGTTTTTAAAAAAGTTTTAATAAAAATAATATAAAAAGTTTGAAAGATAATAGAAGAAAATGACTTTTTTGAATCAATAGTATAAAAACAGTTTTACTAAGCAATTGTTTTTTAAGAAACAGTTTTGAAGAAACAGTTTTTAAAAACAGTTTTTAATAAAAATAGTATAAAAATGTTTGACCGATGATAGAAGAAACTTACTTTTTGAATCAATAGTAAAAAGTAAACAAAACAAAATAATTTTACGACTCGAAACACTTTTCTAACAAATTTGAAAATAAGTTCTCGTCCATAAAAAATGTTACGTTAAATTATAAATACGGTAGAAATTATTCATACTAATTAAAAAGTTCTTTAGTCAATACAATGTACTAAATGTTCATAATAATATAATTCTTAGTGATAATATATTAGATATTCGTAATTAAAGAAACACGCTAAATAACATTTATTTAAAAAGAAAATAATCAATATCACGACGCCTTTAAACAAAATATGTATTTTCATGAATAAAAATAAATGAATAAAAAATATAATAAAATTATAATATAATAAACAATGAAAAACATACGAATAAATAAAATAAACATAACTTTCCTTAGCTTTCCTGGAGCAAGAAAAATACATCCATTCATTACCTCATTCAGTATTCATATAATTTTACACTGTTTGAAATTTAAGCATGCCAGAGAATAAAATATTATAGACATGTGTTTAGGTTTTATACCTACTATCATGTCAGATTTGTCTGACTGTTAAATGAGGTATTAAGTGTTGGGTTTGACTTACATATGCGTCGGCACAATCAGATCTTCATGAAACTCA
Organism: Acanthosepion esculentum; assembly: GCA_964036315.1. Lineage (NCBI taxonomy): Eukaryota > Metazoa > Mollusca > Cephalopoda > Sepiida > Sepiidae > Acanthosepion > Acanthosepion esculentum. The sequence continues at coordinate 70,659,921 of OZ038513.1, read as the reverse complement.
CAGTAAAAATGAAACTCTCTAACAGACTTGACTACTACTTAAGTAGACACCTCCAAAAAAATGTGATGCCTAAATTTAAAAGGCATCAATTCTTCTAACGTCTTCGCTTAAATTCTGAAATTTTCACTATTTATTTTTCTGCAATAAGAGTAGATAGGTCCACCAGGTTCACACTCCTCCTCAGTCTTTTGAGCAAGAGTAGAGGTTTATCCCTTGTTTCCTGTTTAGAATTGGGTTTCCGTTTTTTTTCCATACTATTTCACTTCCAGTAGCTCTTTTCGTCTTAGTGACATTATCGCCTTGCCTGGGGTGAATTGATTAACAAAATATAAATTAATAAAAAGCATCTTTTTAACCGTTTTAAAAGCATCCTCAATGAAGCAAGTAAAGAATTAACTAAGGGGCGTTTGTCATACTTTGCACTTTACACTTACGTGTTTTGCATAGGACTTAGAGTTTAAAGTAAAAAATGTAAACAACTGGAATTTAACAAATAAAATTTATATGAGACAATGAAACTAACTTGAAAATCTTGTCCAAGAGTACAAATTATTGATCCCCCATAACTTTAGTGACGTCAAGTCAGAATCGAGCAGATAAGCTCGCAAGAGTACTGCAATGATGGTATGATGTAGGTACCTCCAATAATTCGCTGAAAAAAAGAGCGTACCATGATGAAAAAAAGGCCCCAAACTTAATACGAACAAAGTTTTATCATCAAAATGTTTATGTTATTATTAAGCGGAAAGACCAAAGTATTTTTAATTGTTTTTTTAAAATTTTCCCTCCTTTCTAATACGTTCGAAATTTGTGTTAAAAATCTTGATTTTCTTGTGTGTGTGTCGACGGTGTAACAGATATGGTAATGGACATTTTCGCGTTGCCGTTTTCGGTGAAAAACATTCATTCTGAAAGTCATGCAAAAATCAAATAATTGTCGGATTTTAATGAAACTTTCGGGACTTATTCACAAATGAATGAATTTATTTTTGAAATTATTATTTTTAGAAAATCTTGGTAAAAATATTTTTATATATCGGTTAACTACCCTACTTGACTTAATTTCATAAAATTTTCTAGAATTTAAAAACACCAACGAAAGTTTTTTATTAGTGAAAAGCTGGACACCTTGGAGAATGTAAATCATCATTTTTTTTCCAAACTATTACTAAAAAAAAAAGCTTCTCCAAACCGTAAAATAAATACTGCAATAAAACTATCAAATTATTAATAGAAATAGAAGAAATTGACTTTTATGAATCAATAGTATAAAAACAGTTTTATTAAACAATTAGTTTTTAAGAAACACTTATTGAAAAACTGTTTTTAAAAAAGTTTTAATAAAAATAGTATAAGAAGTTTGAAAGATAATAGAAGAAAATGACTTTTTTGAATCAATAATTGAGGCTAAAAGAAAACTTCAAGAAAGATTTTCCATTTATGAAAATACATTTAAACCTTAGGTATACTGAATTTTTGGAGTAATCGACATGTGATCAAGAATGACTTATATGCGCTTCGATGATGAACGAAATCTCTGTAAGTCAGATAAGTGCATACATTGCCAGAATGGACGTCGGCGGACGCTGTATTTTTTGAGACGAATTAACCCTACGACATCCAAGAGAGCTATCAGGGCAGTGGTAAGAAAATGTAAAGAATACCAGTCAACTGACCCCGCCTCAAGTCGTTGGCCTCGAAGCAATTTAAGTGTGATTGAATCTTTGAGATTAAAATGGCTACGTATGATGCATGTTAGAGAGCATTCCTTGGAGATTAATATGGCTACGTATGATGCAGGCTATAGAGGATCTCTTTGAGATAAAAATGGCTACGTATGATGCATGTTAGAGAGCATTACTTGGAGATTCAAATGGCTACGTATGATGCAGGCTATAGAGGATCTCATTGAGATAAAAATGGCTACGTATGATGCATGTTAGAGAGCATTCCTTGGAGATTAATATGGCTACGTATCATGCAGGCTATAGAGGATCTCTTTGAGATAAAAATGGCTACGAATGATGCATGTTAGAGAGCATTCCTTGGAGATTCAAATGGCTACGTATGATGCAGGCTATAGAGGATCTCTTTGAGATAAAAATGGCTACGAATGATGCATGTTAGAGAGCATTCCTTGGAGATTAATATGGCTACGTATGATGCAGGCTATAGAGGATCTCTTTGAGATAAAAATGGCTACGAATGATGCATGTTAGAGAGCATTCCTTGGAGATTAATATGGCTACGTATGATGCAGGCTATAGAGGATCTCTTTGAGATACAAATGGCTACGAATGATGCATGTTAGAGAGCATCCCATTGAGATTAAAATGGCTACTTATGATGCATGTTATAGAGCATCCCTTGGAGATTAAAATGACTACGTAATGTGCAGGTTATAGAGCATCCCTTGGAGATTAAAATGACTGCGTATGATGCATGTTAGAGAGCATCTCTTTGGGATTAAAATGACTACGTAATGTGCAGGTTATAGAGCATCCCTTGGAGATTAAAATGGCTACGTATGATGCAGTTTATACAGCATCCCTTGGAGATTAAAATGGCTACGTATGATGCAGGTTATAGAGCATCTCTTTGAGATTAAAATGGCTACGTATGATGCCGGTTATAGAGCATCTCTTTGAGATTTAAATGGCTACGTATGATGCATGATATAAAGCATCCGTTGGAGATTAAAATGGCTACGTATGATGCAGGCTATAGATGATCTCTTTGAGATAAAAATGGCTAAGAATGATGCATGTTAGAGAGCATCCCTTTGAAATTAAAATGGCTACGTATGATGCAGTTTATAGAGCATCTCTTTGAGATTAAAATGGCTACGTATATGCATGTTATAGAGCATCTCTTTGAGATTAAAATGGCTACGTATGATGCAGGTTATAGAGCATCCCTTGGAGATTAAAATGGCTACGCATGATGTAGGTTATAGAGCATCTCTTTCAGATTAAAATGGCTACGTATGATGTACGTTATAGAGCATTCCTTAGCGATTAAAATGGCTACTTATGATGCATGATATAGAGCATCCCTTTGAGATTAAAATGGCTACATATGATGCAGGTTACAGAGCATCCCTTTGTGATTGAAATGACTACCTATGATGCCGGTTATAGAGCATCTCTTTAAGATTAAAATGGCTGCGTATGATGCATGTTATAGATCATCCCTTGGAGATTAAAATGGCTACGTATGTTGCAGGTTATAGAGCATGCCTTTGAGATTAAAATGGCTACGTATGATGCTGGTTATAGAGCCTATATTGGTGATTAAAATGGCTACGTATGATGCATGTTAGAGAGCATCCCTAGGAGATGAAAATGGCTACGTGTGATGCAGGTTAAAGAGAATCTCTTTAAGATTAAAATGGCTACTTATGATGCATGTTATAGAGCATCCCTTGGATATTAAAATGGCTACGTATGATGCATGTTATAGAGCATTCCTTGGAGATTAATATGGCTACGTATGATGCAGGCTATAGAGGATCTCTTTGAGATTAAAATGGCTACGTATGATGCATGTTAGAGAGCATTCCTTTGAGATTAAAATGACTACGTATGATGCAGGCTATAGAGGATCTCTTTGAGATTAAAATGGCTATTTATGATGCATGTTATAGAGCATCCCTTGGAGATTAAAATGGTTACGTAGGATGTACGTTATAGAGCATTCCTTGGAGATTAAAATGGCTACATATGATGCAGGTTACAGAGCATCCCTTTGTGATTGAAATGACTACCTATGATGCCGGTTATAGAGCATCTCTTTAAGATTAAAATGGCTACGTAGATCATCCCTTGGAGATTAAAATGGCTACGTATGTTGCAGGTTATAGAGCATGACTTTGAGATTAAAATGGCTACGTATGATGCTGGTTATAGAGCCTCTCTTTGTGATTAAAATGGCACTGTATGATGCATGTTAGAGAGCATCCCTAGGAAATCAAAATGGCTACGTGTGATGCAGGCTATAGAGGATCTCTTTGAGATTAAATGGCTACTCATGATGCATGTTATAGAGCATCACTTGGAGATTAAAATGGCTACGTAGGATGCAGGTTATAGAGCATTCCTTGCAGATTAAAATGGCTACGTATGATGCAGTTTATATAACATCTCTTTGAGATTAAAATGGCTAAGTATAATGTATGTTATAGAGCATCCCTTGGAGATTAAAATGGCTACGTATGATGCAGTTGATAGAGCATTACTTGGGGATTAATATGGCTACGTATGATGCAGGCTATCGAGGATCTCTTTGAGATAAAAATGGCTACGTATTATACATGTTAGAGGGCATTCCTTGGAGATTAAAATGGCTACGTATTATGCAGGCTATAGAGGATCTCTTTGAGATAAAAATGGCTACGTACGATGCATGTTAGAGAGCATTCCTTGGAGATTAATATGGCTACGTATGATGCTTGCTATAGAGGATCTCTTTGAGATAAAATGCCTACGTATGATGCATGTTAGAGGGCATCCATTTGAGATTAAAATGGCTACCTATGATGCGTGTTATAGAGCATCCCTTGGAGATTGAAATGGCTACATATGCTGCAATTTATAGATCATTCCAAGGAGATTAAAATGGCTACGTATGATGCATGTTAGAGAGCATTACTTGGAGATTAAAATGGCTATGTATGATGCAGTTTATAGAGCATTCCCTGGAGATCAAAATGGCTAGGTATGATGCAGTTTATGGAGCATTCGTTGGAGATTAAAATGGCTACGTATGATTCAGGTTATAGAGCATTCCTTGGGGATTACAATGGCTACGTATGATGCAGCTATAGAGGATCTCTTTGAGATAAAAATGGCTAAAAAGTATTTGTTGTTAACATTCTTTTTTCATTCGTTTTTTCCAGTTACGAGTCCTTTTTTAAAGCTGATCGTTTTGTGTTCATTTTGTTTAGTTCTTTTTTCGTAACAGATTTAATGTTTAGTATAGAGCTTAGAAAAAATCGCAGTGTGGGATAGGCAAGAAGTAAGGCATGTAGCAACATCAGCACGGCAAAGGGAACTCCTTTAAAGGCAAGGAAGGGCAAAAATATTTTAAGTCAAGTGATAGCGATTGCTATATGAGTCGTACGATTTTCTTCTGCTAGTATATATATATATATACATATATATATATATATATATATATATATATATATATATATATATATGTATATTGTCATCCACAGACAGACTGTTTCGCTGTTTCACAGCTCATCAGTGTGACTAGACGTCCGGTTACCTCTAGCTAGGATCGAAACCCAACTGAATTTGCGTCAGTCGGAACTACTACCACTAAGCCGTCGGCGCACCAGCAGGAATGAAGGTGAATTTTAGCGTGTTTATTTTTAGATTTAGATAAACACACAGTGACTGACAGTGACTCAATTCTGCCGAAGAGTCGTGCATATATATATATATTATTGATTTTGTCTACTGGCCTGCACACTCAAGAGAACTTATTAAAGAAAATGGGCCCTCCAGTATGATTCGAAAATGCTTCTCTCTTTTCAAGAAAAGCCAACAACACTGTTTTATCCGGTGTGCTTTAACCACTCGTTTACAAAGAGCTTCCCAATCAAGCAAAGTTCTAATTGTCTTTCAAACAGGCTCACTCGTTCAGATTTTCTCTAAAGTTTTTTTCTGCTCAGTTTCGTCTTGGAAACATAAACAAAGCAATTTCGAAAGAATTAATGGATTTTAATTTTTAATCCGACATTTTTGTATTACATGAAACGTTCTTTTTAGTGGATACTCGTATTTGAGTAGACGCTCTGTTATATTTTAAACTGCATTTATCTCATCTATCGGCCTGCACACTCGAGAAAACAAATAAATATTGTTTAAAATGTAACGAAGCGTCTCCTCAAATCGGATATCAACTAAAAATAACAGTTGATGTAATAATAATAATAATAATATATGAAGAACACAGTAAAATTCAGCTTCAATTGCACCGAGAATATAACACAAATAATAAAAAAGCACACCAGGAAAACTATCAACAAACCACTCGAACAAATTAAACCCATTTTTAACTGCAGATTAAAGAAGGAATGTCCCTTAAACGGTAATTGCTGACAAAACAATGTAATATACAAAGCTACGGTAAAATCATCAGATAACGAAGAAAAAATATACATAGGAGTAACTGAGGGAACCCTGGAAACAAAGAAACTACACACAAAAAACATCTTTCACAAATAGAAAATACGTGAACAACACAATGCTTGCCAAGTATATCTGGAAAATTAAAAACAAAAAGCAAATCACCCAAAAATATCATGGAAAATAAGGAAAAGAACATCACCCTACAACAATTAATCCAAAAACTGCAAACTCTGCTTGGAGGAAAAATAGCTGTAATTACCTTCCCAGACCAAAACAAACTACTAAATAAACGATTAGAACTCATCTGAAGATGCAGATACAAAAACAAATTTTTACTATGTTACTTAAAACTCGAAAACAGAAAAGAATAAATCAGAATAGATAAAATTAAAATACATAATTAAAAACAAGTAAAATAAATTAATCCAAATAAATAAATAAATAAAGTAAATAATAAACAAATTAACAAACCACTCTTGCCAAAATAACCGGTAGAATAGACTACCCACATTGCAAAAAAAAACTACCCAGAATGCATCACTGACCAGTATATATAAATAGTCGAGAAAAACAAAACGCATGTGGCCTGATCATTGCGTTTAGCATGAAACAGTCTGTCGCATCTGAGTGTTGACATCAATGTTCACTTTTATATTCTTTAAAATTATTAAGTTTAACATTACAAGGCATAATGAGGGATGAAAAATATAAAGAGGAAAAAGAAATAACCGGTTTCGCGCCCGCTCATCAAAGTTTCTTTATCGGGAGAATTTACAGTAAAATATATTAAATATGAGATTCGAATTAGTCAATGATGGGAATAGGTGGGGAGGAAAGGAACTACTAGAAACTGATCACAGCAATGCCTAGCAAACAATCTCGTTGTATACACAGGGTCTGCGAGATCTGATGTAAACCGATTTTAGTACTTTGAAAAAGTGAATGTGAATTGGCTAAAACAGACAACCAATCCACACTAAATTCCATAGCACATTTTCTGCTATTCATCAGATGTTCGCAAATTGAAGAACAATTTCTACTATTCATTCGATGTTGGCAAATTGAGGAACAGTTTCTGCTATTCATCAGATGTTCGCAAATTGAGGAACAATTTCTGCTATTCATCAGATGTTTACTAATTGAGGGACAATTTCTGCTATTCATCAAATGTTCGCAAATTGAGGAACAATTTCTGCTATTCATCAGATGTTCGCAAATTGAAGAACAATTTCTGCTATTCATCAGATGTTCGCAAATTGAAGAACAATTTCTGCTATTCATCCGATGTTTGCAAATTGAGGAACAATTTCTCCTATTCATCAGATGTTCGCAAATTGAGGAACAATTTCTGCTATTCATCAGATGTTCGTAAATTGAAGAACAATTTCTGCTATTCATCAGATGTTCGCAAATTGAGGAACAATTTCTGCTATTCATCAGATGTTTGCAAATTGAGGAAAAATTTCTGCTATTCATCAGATGATCGCAAATTGAATAACAATTTCTGCTATTCATCAGATGTTCGCAAATTGAGGAACAATTTCTGCTATTCATCAGATGTTCGCAAATTGAATAACAATTTCTGCTATTCATCAGATGTTCGCAAATTGAAGAACACTTTCTGCTATTCATCCGATGTTTGCAAATTAAGGAACAATTTCTGCTATTCATCAGATGTTCGCAAATTGAAGAACAATTTCTGCTATTCATCAGATGTTGGCAAATTGAGGAACAGTTTCTGCTATTCATCAGATGTTCGCAAATTGAATAACAATTTCTACTATTCATCAGATGTTCGCAAATTGAGGAACAGTTTCTGCTATTCATCAGATGTTCGCAAATTGAGGAACAATTTCTGCTATTCATCAGATGTTGGCAAATTGAGGAAGAGTTTCTGCTATTCATCAGATGTGGGCAAATTGAGGAACAATTTCTGCTATTCATCAGATGTTCGCAAATTGAAGATCAATTTCTGCTATTCATCCGATGTTTGCAAATTTAGGAACAATTTCTGCTATTCATCAGATATTCGCAAATTGAGGAACAATTTCTGCTATTCATCCGATGTTTGCAAATTGAGGAACAATTTCTGCTATTCATCAGATGTTCGCAAATTGAGGAACAATTTCTGCTATTCATCACATGTTCGTAAATTGAAGAACAGTTTCTGCTATTCGCCAGATGTTGGCAAATTGTGGAACAGTTTCTGCTATTCATCAGATGTTCGCAAATTGAGGAACAATTTCTGCTATTCATCAGATGTTCGTAAATTGAAGAACAACTTCTGCTATTCATCCGATGTTTGCAAATTTAGGAACAATTTCTGCTATTCATCAGATATTCGCAAATTGAGGAACAATTTCTGCTATTCATCTGATGTTCGCAAATTGAAGAACAATTTCTGCTATTCATCAGATGTTCGCAAATTGAGGAACAATTTCTGCTATTCATCAGATGTTCGTAAATTGAAGAACAATTTTTTCTATTCATCAGATGTTTGCAAATTGAGGAACAATTTCTGCTATTCATCAGATGTTCGCAAATTGAATAACAATTTCTGCTATTCATCAGATGTTCGCAAATTGAGGAACAATTTCTGCTATTCATCAGATGTTCGCAAATTGAATAACAATTTCTGCTATTCATCAGATGTTCGCAAATTGAAGAACAATTTCTGCTATTCATCAGATGTTGGCAAATTGAGGAACAGTTTCTGCTATTCATCAGATGTTCGCAAATTGAGGAACAATTTCTGCTATTCATCAGATGTTCGCAAATTGAAGAACAATTTCTGCTATTCATCAGATGTTCGCAAATTGAGGAACAGTTTCTGCTATTCATCAGATGTTCGCAAATTGAGGAACAATTTCTTCTATTCATCAGATGTTGGCAAATTGAGGAACAGTTTCTGCTATTCATCAGATGTTGGCAAATTGAGGAACAATTTCTGCTATTCATCAGATATTCGCAAATTGAGGAACAATTTCTGCTATTCATCTGATGTTCGCAAATTGAAGAACAATTTCTGCTATTCATCAGATGTTCGCAAATTGAGGAACAATTTCTGCTATTCGTCAGATGTTCGTAAATTGAAGAACAATTTTTTCTATTCATCAGATGTTTGCAAATTGAGGAACAATTTCTGCTATTCATCAGATGTTCGCAAATTGAATAACAATTTCTGCTATTCATCAGATGTTCGCAAATTGAGGAACAATTTCTGCTATTCATCAGATGTTCGCAAATTGAATAACAATTTCTGCTATTCATCAGATGTTCGCAAATTGAAGAACAATTTCTGCTATTCATCAGATGTTGGCAAATTGAGGAACAGTTTCTGCTATTCATCAGATGTTCGCAAATTGAGGAACAATTTCTGCTATTCATCAGATGTTCGCAAATTGAAGAACAATTTCTGCTATTCATCAGATGTTCGGAAATTGAGGAACAGTTTCTGCTATTCATCAGATGTTCGCAAATTGAGGAACAATTTCTTCTATTCATCAGATGTTGGCAAATTGAGGAACAGTTTCTGCTATTCATCAGATGTTGGCAAATTGAGGAACAATTTCTGCTATTCATCAGATGTTCGCAAATTGAAGAACAATTTCTGCTATTCAGCCGATCTTTGCAAATTTAGTAACAATTTCTGCTATTCATCATATATTTGCAAATTGAGGAACAATTTCTGCTATTCATCTGATGTTCGCAAATAGAATAACAATTTCTGCTATTCATCAGATGTTGGCAAATTGAGGAACAATTTCTGCTATTCATCAGATGTTCGTAAATTGAAGAACAATTTTTTCTATTCATCAGATGTTTGCAAATTGAGGAACAATTTCTGCTATTCATCAGATGTTCGCAAATTGAATAACAATTTCGGCTATTCATCAGATGTTCGCAAATTGAAGAACAATTTCTGCTATTCATCCGATGTTTGCAAATTAAGGAACAATTTCTGTTATTCATCAGATGTTCGCAAATTGAGGAACAATTTCTGCTATTCATCAGATGTTGGCAATTGAGGAACAGTTTCTGCTATTCATCAGATGTTCGCAAATTGAATAACAATTTCTGCTATTCATCAGATGTTGGCAAATTGAGGAACAGTTTCTGCTATTCATCAGATGTTCGCAAATTGAGGAACAATTTCTGCTATTCATCAGATTTTGGCAAATTGAGGAACAGTTTCTGCAATTCATCAGATGTTGGCAAATTGAGGAACAGTTTCTGCTATTCATCAGATGTTGGCAAATTGAATAACAATTTCTGCTATTCATCAGATGTTGGCAAATTGAGAAACAGTTTCTGCTATTCATCAGATGTTCGCAAATTGAGGAACAATTTCTGCTATTCATCAGATGTTCGCAAATTGAAGAACAATTTCTGCTATTCATCAGATGTTCGCAAATTGAGGAACAGTTTCTGCTATTCATCAGATGTTCGCAAATTGAGGAACAATTTCTGCTATTCATCAGATGTTGGCAAATTGAGGAACAGTTTCTGCTATTCATCAGATGTTCGCAAATTGAGGAACAATTTCTGCTATTCATCAGATGTTCGTAAATTGAAGAACAATTTTGCTATTCATCCGATGTTTGCAAATTTAGGAACAATTTCTGCTATTCATCAGATATTCGCAAATTGAGGAACAATTTCTGCTATTCATCTGATGTTCGCAAATTGAAGAACAATTTCTGCTATACATCAGATGTTCGCAAATTGAGGAACAATTTCTGCTATTCATCAGATGTTCGTAAATTGAAGAACAATTTTTTCTATTCATCAGATGTTTGCAAATTGAGGAACAATTTCTGCTATTCATCAGATGTTCGCAAATTGAATAACAATTTCTGCTATTCATCAGATGTTCGCAAATTGAGGAACAATTTCTGCTATTCATCAGATGTTCGCAAATTGAGGAACAATTTCTGCTATTCATCAGATATTCGCAAATTGAAGAACAATTTCTGCTATTCATCAGATGTTCGCAAATTGAGGAACAGTTTCTGCTATTCATCAGATGTTCGCAAATTGAGGAACAATTTCTGCTATTCATTAGATGTTGGCAAATTGAGGAACAGTTTCTGCTATTCATCAGATGTTGGCAAATTGAGTAACAATTTCTGCTATTCATCAGATGTTGGCAAATTGAGGAACAATTTCTGCTATTCATCAGATGTTGGCAAATTGAGGAACAATTTCTGCTATTCATCAGATGTTCGTAAATTGAAGAACAATTTTTTCTATTCATCAGATGTTTGCAAATTGAGGAACAATTTCTGCTATTCATCAGATGTTCGCAAATTGAAGAACAATTTCTGCTATTCATCAGATGTTCGCAAATTGAGGAACAATTTCTGCTATTCATCAGATGTTCGCAATTTGAATAACAATTTCTGCTATTCATCAGATGTTCGCAAATTGAAGAACAATTTCTGCTATTCATCCGATGTTTGCAAATTAAGGAACAATTTCTGCTATTCATCAGATGTTCGCAAATTGAGGAACAATTTCTGCTATTCATCAGATGTTGGCAAATTGAGGAACAGTTTCCTTTTATTCATCAGATGTTCGCAAATTGAATAACAATTTCTGCTATTCATCCGATGTTGGCAAATTGAGGAACAGTTTCTGCTATTCATCAGATGTTCGCAAATTGAGGAACAATTTCTGCTATTCATCAGATGTTCGCAAGTTGAGGAACAATTTCAGCTATTCATCAGATGTTGGCAAATTGAGGAACAGTTTCTGCTATTCATCAGATGTTGGCAAATTGAGGAACAATCTCTGATATTCATCAGATGTTCGCAAATTGAAGAAAAATTTCTGCTATTCATCCGATGTTTGCAAATTAAGGAACAATTTCTGCTATTCATCAGATGTTCGCAATTTGAATAACAATTTCTGCTATTCATCAGATGTTCGTAAATTGAAGAACAATTTTTTCTATTCATCAGATGTTTGCAAATTGAGGAACAATTTCTGCTATTCATCAGATGTTCGCAAATTGAATAACAATTTCTGCTATTCATCAGATGTTCGCAAATTGAGGAACAATTTCTGCTATTCATCAGATGTTCGCAAATTGAGGAACAATTTCTGCTATTCATCAGATATTCGCAAATTGAAGAACAATTTCTGCTATTCATCAGATGTTCGCAAATTGAGGAACAGTTTCTGCTATTCATCAGATGTTCGCAAATTGAGGAACAATTTCTGCTATTCATTAGATGTTGGCAAATTGAGGAACAGTTTCTGCTATTCATCAGATGTTGGCAAATTGAGTAACAATTTCTGCTATTCATCAGATGTTGGCAAATTGAGGAACAATTTCTGCTATTCATCAGATGTTGGCAAATTGAGGAACAATTTCTGCTATTCATCAGATGTTCGTAAATTGAAGAACAATTTTTTCTATTCATCAGATGTTTGCAAATTGAGGAACAATTTCTGCTATTCATCAGATGTTCGCAAATTGAAGAACAATTTCTGCTATTCATCAGATGTTCGCAAATTGAGGAACAATTTCTGCTATTCATCAGATGTTCGCAATTTGAATAACAATTTCTGCTATTCATCAGATGTTCGCAAATTGAAGAACAATTTCTGCTATTCATCCGATGTTTGCAAATTAAGGAACAATTTCTGCTATTCATCAGATGTTCGCAAATTGAGGAACAATTTCTGCTATTCATCAGATGTTGGCAAATTGAGGAACAGTTTCCTTTTATTCATCAGATGTTCGCAAATTGAATAACAATTTCTGCTATTCATCCGATGTTGGCAAATTGAGGAACAGTTTCTGCTATTCATCAGATGTTCGCAAATTGAGGAACAATTTCTGCTATTCATCAGATGTTCGCAAGTTGAGGAACAATTTCTGCTATTCATCTGATGTTCGCAAATTGAAGAACAATTTCTGCTATTCATCAGATGTTCGCAAATTGAGGAACAATTTCTGCTATTCGTCAGATGTTCGTAAATTGAAGAACAATTTTTTCTATTCATCAGATGTTTGCAAATTGAGGAACAATTTCTGCTATTCATCAGATGTTCGCAAATTGAATAACAATTTCTGCTATTCATCAGATGTTCGCAAATTGAGGAACAATTTCTGCTATTCATCAGATGTTCGCAAATTGAATAACAATTTCTGCTATTCATCAGATGTTCGCAAATTGAAGAACAATTTCTGCTATTCATCAGATGTTGGCAAATTGAGGAACAGTTTCTGCTATTCATCAGATGTTCGCAAATTGAGGAACAATTTCTGCTATTCATCAGATGTTCGCAAATTGAAGAACAATTTCTGCTATTCATCAGATGTTCGGAAATTGAGGAACAGTTTCTGCTATTCATCAGATGTTCGCAAATTGAGGAACAATTTCTTCTATTCATCAGATGTTGGCAAATTGAGGAACAGTTTCTGCTATTCATCAGATGTTGGCAAATTGAGGAACAATTTCTGCTATTCATCAGATGTTCGCAAATTGAAGAACAATTTCTGCTATTCAGCCGATCTTTGCAAATTTAGTAACAATTTCTGCTATTCATCATATATTTGCAAATTGAGGAACAATTTCTGCTATTCATCTGATGTTCGCAAATAGAATAACAATTTCTGCTATTCATCAGATGTTGGCAAATTGAGGAACAATTTCTGCTATTCATCAGATGTTCGTAAATTGAAGAACAATTTTTTCTATTCATCAGATGTTTGCAAATTGAGGAACAATTTCTGCTATTCATCAGATGTTCGCAAATTGAATAACAATTTCGGCTATTCATCAGATGTTCGCAAATTGAAGAACAATTTCTGCTATTCATCCGATGTTTGCAAATTAAGGAACAATTTCTGTTATTCATCAGATGTTCGCAAATTGAGGAACAATTTCTGCTATTCATCAGATGTTGGCAATTGAGGAACAGTTTCTGCTATTCATCAGATGTTCGCAAATTGAATAACAATTTCTGCTATTCATCAGATGTTGGCAAATTGAGGAACAGTTTCTGCTATTCATCAGATGTTCGCAAATTGAGGAACAATTTCTGCTATTCATCAGATTTTGGCAAATTGAGGAACAGTTTCTGCAATTCATCAGATGTTGGCAAATTGAGGAACAGTTTCTGCTATTCATCAGATGTTGGCAAATTGAATAACAATTTCTGCTATTCATCAGATGTTGGCAAATTGAGAAACAGTTTCTGCTATTCATCAGATGTTCGCAAATTGAGGAACAATTTCTGCTATTCATCAGATGTTCGCAAATTGAAGAACAATTTCTGCTATTCATCAGATGTTCGCAAATTGAGGAACAGTTTCTGCTATTCATCAGATGTTCGCAAATTGAGGAACAATTTCTGCTATTCATCAGATGTTGGCAAATTGAGGAACAGTTTCTGCTATTCATCAGATGTTCGCAAATTGAGGAACAATTTCTGCTATTCATCAGATGTTCGTAAATTGAAGAACAATTTTGCTATTCATCCGATGTTTGCAAATTTAGGAACAATTTCTGCTATTCATCAGATATTCGCAAATTGAGGAACAATTTCTGCTATTCATCTGATGTTCGCAAATTGAAGAACAATTTCTGCTATACATCAGATGTTCGCAAATTGAGGAACAATTTCTGCTATTCATCAGATGTTCGTAAATTGAAGAACAATTTTTTCTATTCATCAGATGTTTGCAAATTGAGGAACAATTTCTGCTATTCATCAGATGTTCGCAAATTGAATAACAATTTCTGCTATTCATCAGATGTTCGCAAATTGAGGAACAATTTCTGCTATTCATCAGATGTTCGCAAATTGAGGAACAATTTCTGCTATTCATCAGATATTCGCAAATTGAAGAACAATTTCTGCTATTCATCAGATGTTCGCAAATTGAGGAACAGTTTCTGCTATTCATCAGATGTTCGCAAATTGAGGAACAATTTCTGCTATTCATTAGATGTTGGCAAATTGAGGAACAGTTTCTGCTATTCATCAGATGTTGGCAAATTGAGTAACAATTTCTGCTATTCATCAGATGTTGGCAAATTGAGGAACAATTTCTGCTATTCATCAGATGTTGGCAAATTGAGGAACAATTTCTGCTATTCATCAGATGTTCGTAAATTGAAGAACAATTTTTTCTATTCATCAGATGTTTGCAAATTGAGGAACAATTTCTGCTATTCATCAGATGTTCGCAAATTGAAGAACAATTTCTGCTATTCATCAGATGTTCGCAAATTGAGGAACAATTTCTGCTATTCATCAGATGTTCGCAATTTGAATAACAATTTCTGCTATTCATCAGATGTTCGCAAATTGAAGAACAATTTCTGCTATTCATCCGATGTTTGCAAATTAAGGAACAATTTCTGCTATTCATCAGATGTTCGCAAATTGAGGAACAATTTCTGCTATTCATCAGATGTTGGCAAATTGAGGAACAGTTTCCTTTTATTCATCAGATGTTCGCAAATTGAATAACAATTTCTGCTATTCATCCGATGTTGGCAAATTGAGGAACAGTTTCTGCTATTCATCAGATGTTCGCAAATTGAGGAACAATTTCTGCTATTCATCAGATGTTCGCAAGTTGAGGAACAATTTCAGCTATTCATCAGATGTTGGCAAATTGAGGAACAGTTTCTGCTATTCATCAGATGTTGGCAAATTGAGGAACAATCTCTGATATTCATCAGATGTTCGCAAATTGAAGAAAAATTTCTGCTATTCATCCGATGTTTGCAAATTAAGGAACAATTTCTGCTATTCATCAGATGTTCGCAATTTGAATAACAATTTCTGCTATTCATCAGATGTTCGTAAATTGAAGAACAATTTTTTCTATTCATCAGATGTTTGCAAATTGAGGAACAATTTCTGCTATTCATCAGATGTTCGCAAATTGAATAACAATTTCTGCTATTCATCAGATGTTCGCAAATTGAGGAACAATTTCTGCTATTCATCAGATGTTCGCAAATTGAGGAACAATTTCTGCTATTCATCAGATATTCGCAAATTGAAGAACAATTTCTGCTATTCATCAGATGTTCGCAAATTGAGGAATAGTTTCTGCTATTCATCAGATGTTCGCAAATTGAGGAACAATTTCTGCTATTCATTAGATGTTGGCAAATTGAGGAACAGTTTCTGCTATTCATCAGATGTTGGCAAATTGAGTAACAATTTCTGCTATTCATCAGATGTTGGCAAATTGAGGAACAATTTCTGCTATTCATCAGATGTTGGCAAATTGAGGAACAATTTCTGCTATTCATCAGATGTTCGTAAATTGAAGAACAATTTTTTCTATTCATCAGATGTTTGCAAATTGAGGAACAATTTCTGCTATTCATCAGATGTTCGCAAATTGAAGAACAATTTCTGCTATTCATCAGATGTTCGCAAATTGAGGAACAATTTCTGCTATTCATCAGATGTTCGCAATTTGAATAACAATTTCTGCTATTCATCAGATGTTCGCAAATTGAAGAACAATTTCTGCTATTCATCCGATGTTTGCAAATTAAGGAACAATTTCTGCTATTCATCAGATGTTCGCAAATTGAGGAACAATTTCTGCTATTCATCAGATGTTGGCAAATTGAGGAACAGTTTCCTTTTATTCATCAGATGTTCGCAAATTGAATAACAATTTCTGCTATTCATCCGATGTTGGCAAATTGAGGAACAGTTTCTGCTATTCATCAGATGTTCGCAAATTGAGGAACAATTTCTGCTATTCATCAGATGTTCGCAAGTTGAGGAACAATTTCAGCTATTCATCAGATGTTGGCAAATTGAGGAACAGTTTCTGCTATTCATCAGATGTTGGCAAATTGAGGAACAATCTCTGATATTCATCAGATGTTCGCAAATTGAAGAAAAATTTCTGCTATTCATCCGATGTTTGCAAATTAAGGAACAATTTCTGCTATTCATCAGATGTTCGCAATTTGAATAACAATTTCTGCTATTCATCAGATGTTCGCAAATTGAAGAACAATTTCTGCTATTCATCCGATGTTTGCAAATTAAGGAACAATTTCTGCTATTCATCAGATGTTCGCAAATTGAGGAACAATTTCTGCTATTCATCAGATGTTGGCAAATTGAGGAACAGTTTCTTTCTATTCATCAGATGTTCGCAAATTGAATAACAATTTCTGCTATTCATCCGATGTTGGCAAATTGAGGAACAGTTTCTGCTATTCATCAGATGTTCGCAAATTGAGGAACAATTTCTGCTATTCATCAGATGTTCGCAAGTTGAGGAACAATTTCAGCTATTCATCAGATGTTGGCAAATTAAGGAACAATATCTGCTATTCATCAGATGTTCGCAAATTGAGGAACAATTTCTGCTATTCATCCGATGTTCGCAAATTGAGGAACAATTTCTGCTATTCATCAGATGTTCGCAAATTGAGGAACAATTTCTGCTATTCATCAGATGTTGGCAAATTGAGGAACAGTTTCTGCTATTCATCAGATGTTCGCAAATTGAGGAACAATTTCTTCTATTCATCAGATGTTCGTAAATTGAGGAACAATTTCTGCTATTCATCAGATGTTGGCAAATTGAATAACAATTTCTGCTATTCATCAGATGTTCGCAAATTGCGGAACAATTTCTGCTATTCATCAGATGTTCGCAAATTGAATAACAATTTCTGCTATTCATCAGATGTTTGTAAATTGAAGAACAATTTCTGCTATTCATCAGATGTTCGCAAATTGAAGAACAATTTCTGCTATTCATCAGATGTTCGCAAATTGAGGAACAATTTCTGCTATTCATCAGATGTTCGCAAATTGAATAACAATTTCTGCTATTCATCAGATGTTCGCACATTGAAGAACAATTTCTGCTATTCATCCGATGTTTGCAAATTAAGGAACAATTTCTGCTATTCATCAGATGTTCGCAAATTGAGGAACAATTTCTGCTATTCATCAGATGTTGGCAAATTGAGGAACAGTTTCTGCTATTCATCAGATGTTCGCAAATTGAGGAACAATTTCTGCTATTCATCAGATGTTCGCAAATTGAAGAACAATTTCTGCTATTCATCAGATGTTCGCAAATTGAATAACAATTTCTGCTATTCATCAGATGTTTGTAAATTGAAGAACAATTTCTGCTATTCATCAGATGTTCGCAAATTGAATTATAATTTCTGCTATTCATCAGATGTTCGCAAATTGAGGAACAGTTTCTGCTATTCATCAGATGTTCGCAAATTGAGGAACAATTTCTGCTATTCATCAGATGTTCGCAAATTGAATAACAATTTCTGCTATTCATCTGATGTTGGCAAATTGAGGAACAGTTTCCGCTATTCATCAGATGTTCGCAAATTGAGGAACAATTTCTGCTATTCATCAGATGTTCGTAAATTGAAGAACAATTTCTGCTATTCATCAGATGTTGGCAAATTGAGGAACAGTTTCTGCTATTCATCAGATGTTCGCAAATTGAGGAACAATTTCTACTATTCATCAGATGTTGGCAAATTGAGGAACAGTTTCTGCTATTCATCAGATGTTGGCAAATTGAGGAACAGTTTCTCCTATTCAGCAGATGTTCGCAAATTGAATAACAATTTCTGCTATTCATCAGATGTTCGCAAATTGAGGAACAGTTTCAGCTATTCATCAGATGTTGGCAAATTGAAAAACAATTTCTGCTATTCATCAGATGTTCGCAAATTGAGGAACAATTTCTGCTATTCATCAAATGTTCGCAAATTGAGGAACAATTTCTGCTATTCATCAGATGTTCGTAAATTGAGGAACAATTTCTTCTATTCATCAGATGTTGGCAAATTGAATAACAATTTCTGCTATTCATCAGATGTTCGCAAATTGAAGAACAATTTCTGCTATTCATCAGATGTTCGCAAATTGAGGAACAATATCTGCTATTCATCAGATGTTCGTAAATTGAAGAACAATTTCTGCTATTCATCAGATGTTCGCAAATTGAAGAACAATTTCTGCTATTCATCCGATGTTTTCAAATTAAGGAACAATTTCTGCTATTCATCAGATGTTCGTAAATTGAAGAACAATTTTTTCTATTCATCAGATGTTTGCAAATTGAGGAACAAATTCTGCTATTCATCAGATGTTCGCAAATTGAAGAACAATTTCTGCTATTCATCAGATGTTCGCAAATTGAGGAACAATTTCTGCTATTCATCAGATGTTCGCAATTTGAATAACAATTTCTGCTATTCATCAGATGTTCGCAAATTGAAGAACAATTTCTGCTATTCATCCGATGTTTGCAAATTAAGGAACAATTTCTGCTATTCATCAGATGTTCGCAAATTGAGGAACAATTTCTGCTATTCATCAGATGTTGGCAAATTGAGGAACAGTTTCTTTCTATTCATCAGATGTTCGCAAATTGAATAACAATTTCTGCTATTCATCCGATGTTGGCAAATTGAGGAACAGTTTCTGCTATTCATCAGATGTTCGCAAATTGAGGAACAATTTCTGCTATTCATCAGATGTTCGCAAGTTGAGGAACAATTTCAGCTATTCATCAGATGTTGGCAAATTGAGGAACAGTTTCTGCTATTCATCAGATGTTGGCAAATTGAGGAACAATCTCTGATATTCATCAGATGTTCGCAAATTGAAGAACAATTTCTGCTATTCATCCGATGTTTGCAAATTAAGGAACAATTTCTGCTATTCATCAGATGTTCGCAATTTGAATAACAATTTCTGCTATTCATCAGATGTTCGCAAATTGAGGAACAATATCTGCTATTCATCAGATGTTCGTAAATTGAAGAACAATTTCTGCTATTCATCAGATGTTCGCAAATTGAAGAACAATTTCTGCTATTCATCCGATGTTTTCAAATTAAGGAACAATTTCTGCTATTCATCAGATGTTCGCAAATTGAGGAACAATTTCTGCTATTCATCAGATGTTCGCAAATTGAATAACAATTTCTGCTATTCATCAGATGTTCGCAAATTGAGGAACAATTTCTGCTATTCATCAGATGTTCGCAAATTGAATAACAATTTCTGCTATTCATCAGATGTTCGCAAATTGAGGAACAATTTCTGCTATTCATCAGATGTTCGCAAATTGAGGAACAATTTCTGCTATTCATCAGATGTTCGCAAATTGAATAACAATTTCTGCTATTCATCAGATGTTCGTAAATTGAATAACAATTTCTGCTATTCATCAGATGTTCGTAAATTGAATAACAGTTTCTGCTATTCATCAGATGTTCGCAAATTGAGGAACAGTTTCTTCTATTCATCAGATGTTCGTAAATTGAATAACAATTTCTGCTATTCATCAGATGTTCGCAAATTGAGGAACAGTTTCTGCTATTCATCAGATGTTCGCAAATTGAGGAACAATTTCTGCTATTCATCAGATGTTCGCAAATTGAATAACAATTTCTGCTATTCATCAGATGTTCGCAAACTGAAGAACAATTTCTGCTATTCATCCAATGTTTGCAAATTAAGGAACAATTTCTGCTATTCATCAGATGTTCGCAAATTGAGGAACAATTTCTGCTATTCATCAGATGTTGGCAAATTGAAGAACAGTTTCTTTCTATTCATCAGATGTTCGCAAATTGAATAACAATTTCTGCTATTCATCCGATGTTGGCAAATTGAGGAACAGTTTCTGCTATTCATCAGATGTTCGCAAATTGAGGAACAATTTCTGCTATTCATCAGATGTTCGCAAGTTGAGGAACAATTTCATCTATTCATCAGATGTTGGCAAATTGAGGAACAGTTTCTGCTATTCATCAGATGTTGGCAAATTGAGGAACAATCTCTGATATTCATCAGATGTTCGCAAATTGAAGAACAATTTCTTCTATTCATCCGATGTTTGCAAATTAAGGAACAATTTCTGCTATTCATCAGATGTTCGCAATTTGAATAACAATTTCTGCTATTCATCAGATGTTCGCAAATTGAAGAACAATTTCTGCTATTCATCCGATGTTTGCAAATTAAGGAACAATTTCTGCTATTCATCAGATGTTCGCAAATTGAGGAACAATTTCTGCTATTCATCAGATGTTGGCAAATTGAGGAACAGTTTCTTTCTATTCATCTGATGTTCGCAAATTGAATAACAATTTCTGCTATTCATCCGATGTTGGCAAATTGAGGAACAGTTTCTGCTATTCATCAGATGTTCGCAAATTGAGGAACAATTTCTGCTATTCATCAGATGTTCGCAAGTTGAGGAACAATTTCAGCTATTCATCAGATGTTCGCAAATTGAAGAACAGTTTCTGCTATTCATCAGATGTTCGCAAATTGAGGAACAATTTCTGCTATTCATCAGATGTTGGCAAATTAAGGAACAATATCTGCTATTCATCAGATGTTCGCAAATTGAGGAACAATTTCTGCTATTCATCCGATGTTCGCAAATTGAGGAACAATTTCTGCTATTCATCAGATGTTCGCAAATTGAGGAACAATTTCTGCTATTCATCAGATGTTGGCAAATTGAGGAACAGTTTCTGCTATTCATCAGATGTTCGCAAATTGAGGAACAATTTCTTCTATTCATCAGATGTTCGTAAATTGAGGAACAATTTCTGCTATTCATCAGATGTTGGCAAATTGAATAACAATTTCTGCTATTCATCAGATGTTCGCAAATTGCGGAACAATTTCTGCTATTCATCAGATGTTCGCAAATTGAATAACAATTTCTGCTATTCATCAGATGTTTGTAAATTGAAGAACAATTTCTGCTATTCATCAGATGTTCGCAAATTGAAGAACAATTTCTGCTATTCATCAGATGTTCGCAAATTGAGGAACAATTTCTGCTATTCATCAGATGTTCGCAAATTGAATAACAATTTCTGCTATTCATCAGATGTTCGCACATTGAAGAACAATTTCTGCTATTCATCCGATGTTTGCAAATTAAGGAACAATTTCTGATATTCATCAGATGTTCGCAAATTGAGGAACAATTTCTGCTATTCATCAGATGTTGGCAAATTGAGGAACAGTTTCTGCTATTCATCAGATGTTCGCAAATTGGGGAACAATTTCTGCTATTCATCAGATGTTCGCAAATTGAATAACAATTTCTGCTATTCATCAGATGTTCGCAAATTGAATAACAATTTCTGCTATTCATCAGATGTTTGTAAATTGAAGAACAATTTCTGCTATTCATCAGATGTTCGCAAATTGAATAACAATTTCTGCTATTCATCAGATGTTCGCAAATTGAGGAACAGTTTCTGCTATTCATCAGATGTTCGCAAATTGAGGAACAATTTCTGCTATTCATCAGATGTTGGCAAATTGAATAACAATTTCTGCTATTCATCTGATGTTGGCAAATTGAGGAACAGTTTCCGCTATTCATCAGATGTTCGCAAATTGAGGAACAATTTCTGCTATTCATCAGATATTCGTAAATTGAAGAACAATTTCTGCTATTCATCAGATGGTGGCAAATTGAGGAACAGTTTCTGCTATTCATCAGATGTTCGCAAATTGAGGAACAATTTCTACTATTCATCAGATGTTGGCAAATAGAGGAACAGTTTCTGCTCTTCATCAGATGTTGGCAAATTGAGGAACAGTTTCTCCTATTCAGCAGATGTTCGCAAATTGAATAACAATTTCTGCTATTCATCAGATGTTCGCAAATTGAGGAACAGTTTCAGCTATTCATCAGATGTTGGCAAATTGAAAAACAATTTCTGCTATTCATCAGATGTTCGCAAATTGAGGAACAATTTCTGCTATTCATCAGATGTTCGCAAATTGAATAACAATTTCTGCTATTCATCAGATGTTCGTAAATTGAAGAACAATTTCTGCTATTCATCAGATGTTTGTAAATTGAAGAACAATTTCTGCTATTCATCAGATGTTCGCAAATTGAAGAACAATTTCTGCTATTCATCAGATGTTCGCAACTTGAGGAACAATTTCTGCTATTCATCAGATGTTCGCAAATTGAATAACAATTTCTGCTATTCATCAGATGTTCGCACATTGAAGAACAATTTCTGCTATTCATCCGATGTTTGCAAATTAAGGAACAATTTCTGCTATTCATCAGATGTTCGCAAATTGAGGAACAATTTCTGCTATTCATCAGATGTTGGCAAATTGAGGAACAGTTTCTGCTATTCATCAGATGTTCGCAAATTGGGGAACAATTTCTGCTATTCATCAGATGTTCGCAAATTGAATAACAATTTCTGCTATTCATCAGATGTTCGCAAATTGAATAACAATTTCTGCTATTCATCAGATGTTTGTAAATTGAAGAACAATTTCTGCTATTCATCAGATGTTCGCAAATTGAATAACAATTTCTGCTATTCATCAGATGTTCGCAAATTGAGGAACAGTTTCTGCTATTCATCAGATGTTCGCAAATTGAGGAACAATTTCTGCTATTCATCAGATGTTGGCAAATTGAATAACAATTTCTGCTATTCATCTGATGTTGGCAAATTGAGGAACAGTTTCCGCTATTCATCAGATGTTCGCAAATTGAGGAACAATTTCTGCTATTCATCAGATGTTCGTAAATTGAAGAACAATTTCTGCTATTCATCAGATGTTGGCAAATTGAGGAACAGTTTCTGCTATTCATCAGATGTTCCCAAATTGAGGAACAATTTCTACTATTCATCAGATGTTGGCAAATAGAGGAACAGTTTCTGCTCTTCATCAGATGTTGGCAAATTGAGGAACAGTTTCTCCTATTCAGCAGATGTTCGCAAATTGAATAACAATTTCTGCTATTCATCAGATGTTCGCAAATTGAGGAACAGTTTCAGCTATTCATCAGATGTTGGCAAATTGAAAAACAATTTCTGCTATTCATCAGATGTTCGCAAATTGAGGAACAATTTCTGCTATTCATCAAATGTTCGCAAATTGAGGAACAATTTCTGCTATTCATCAGATGTTCGTAAATTGAGGAACAATTTCTTCTATTCATCAGATGTTGGCAAATTGAATAACAATTTCTGCTATTCATCAGATGTTCGCAAATTGAAGAACAATTTCTGCTATTCATCAGATGTTCGTAAATTGAAGAACAATTTCTGCTATTCATCAGATGTTCGCAAATTGAAGAACAATTTCTGCTATTCATCCGATGTTTTCAAATTAAGGAACAATTTCTGCTATTCATCAGATGTTCGCAAATTGAGGAACAATTTCTGCTATTCATCAGATGTTCGCAAATTGAATAACAATTTCTGCTATTCATCAGATGTTCGCAAATTGAGGAACAATTTCTGCTATTCATCAGATGTTCGCAAATTGAATAACAATTTCTGCTATTCATCAGATGTTCGTAAATTGAAGAACAATTTCTGCTATTCATCAGATGTTCGCAAATTGAAGAACAATTTCTGCTATTCATCCGATGTTTTCAAATTAAGGAACAATTTCTGCTATTCATCAGATGTTCGCAAATTGAGGAACAATTTCTGCTATTCATCAGATGTTCGCAAATTGAATAACAATTTCTGCTATTCATCAGATGTTCGCAAATTGAGGAACAATTTCTGCTATTCATCAGATGTTCGCAAATTGAATAACAATTTCTGCTATTCATCAGATGTTCGCAAATTGAGGAACAATTTCTGCTATTCATCAGATGTTCGCAAATTGAATAACAATTTCTGCTATTCATGAGATGTTCGCAAATTGAATAACAATTTCTGCTATTCATCAGATGTTCGTAAATTGAATAACAATTTCTGCTATTCATCAGATGTTCGTAAATTGAATAACAGTTTCTGCTATTCATCAGATGTTCGCAAATTGAGGAACAGTTTCTTCTATTCATCAGATGTTCGTAAATTGAATAACAATTTCTGCTATTCATCAGATGTTCGCAAATTGAGGAACAGTTTCTGCTATTCATCAGATGTTCGCAAATTGAGGAACAATTTCTACTATTCATCAGATGTTCGCAAATTGAATAACAATTTCTGCTATTCATCTGATGTTGGCAAATTGAGGAACAGTTTCCGCTATTCATCAGATGTTCGCAAATTGAGGAACAATTTCTGCTATTCATCAGATGTTCGTAAATTGAAGAACAATTTCTGCTATTCATCAGATGTTCGCAAATTGAGGAACAATTTCTGCTATTCATCAGATGTTCGCAAATTGAATAACAATTTCTGCTATTCATCAGATGTTCGCACATTGAAGAACAATTTCTGCTATTCATCCGATGTTTGCAAATTAAGGAACAATTTCTGATATTCATCAGATGTTCGCAAATTGAGGAACAATTTCTGCTATTCATCAGATGTTGGCAAATTGAGGAACAGTTTCTGCTATTCATCAGATGTTCGCAAATTGGGGAACAATTTCTGCTATTCATCAGATGTTCGCAAATTGAATAACAATTTCTGCTATTCATCAGATGTTCGCAAATTGAATAACAATTTCTGCTATTCATCAGATGTTTGTAAATTGAAGAACAATTTCTGCTATTCATCAGATGTTCGCAAATTGAATAACAATTTCTGCTATTCATCAGATGTTCGCAAATTGAGGAACAGTTTCTGCTATTCATCAGATGTTCGCAAATTGAGGAACAATTTCTGCTATTCATCAGATGTTGGCAAATTGAATAACAATTTCTGCTATTCATCTGATGTTGGCAAATTGAGGAACAGTTTCCGCTATTCATCAGATGTTCGCAAATTGAGGAACAATTTCTGCTATTCATCAGATATTCGTAAATTGAAGAACAATTTCTGCTATTCATCAGATGGTGGCAAATTGAGGAACAGTTTCTGCTATTCATCAGATGTTCGCAAATTGAGGAACAATTTCTACTATTCATCAGATGTTGGCAAATAGAGGAACAGTTTCTGCTCTTCATCAGATGTTGGCAAATTGAGGAACAGTTTCTCCTATTCAGCAGATGTTCGCAAATTGAATAACAATTTCTGCTATTCATCAGATGTTCGCAAATTGAGGAACAGTTTCAGCTATTCATCAGATGTTGGCAAATTGAAAAACAATTTCTGCTATTCATCAGATGTTCGCAAATTGAGGAACAATTTCTGCTATTCATCAGATGTTCGCAAATTGAATAACAATTTCTGCTATTCATCAGATGTTCGTAAATTGAAGAACAATTTCTGCTATTCATCAGATGTTTGTAAATTGAAGAACAATTTCTGCTATTCATCAGATGTTCGCAAATTGAAGAACAATTTCTGCTATTTATCAGATGTTCGCAAATTGAATAACAATTTCTGCTATTCATCAGATGTTTGTAAATTGAAGAACAATTTCTGCTATTCATCAGATGTTCGCAAATTGAAGAACAATTTCTGCTATTCATCAGATGTTCGCAAATTGAGGAACAGTTTCTGCTATTCATCAGATGTTCGCAAATTGAGGAACAATTTCTGCTATTCATCAGATGTTGGCAAATTGAATAACAATTTCTGCTATTCATCTGATGTTGGCAAATTGAGGAACAGTTTCCGCTATTCATCAGATGTTCGCAAATTGAGGAACAATTTCTGCTATTCATCAGATGTTCGTAAATTGAAGAACAATTTCTGCTATTCATCAGATGTTGGCAAATTGAGGAACAGTTTCTGCTATTCATCAGATGTTCCCAAATTGAGGAACAATTTCTACTATTCATCAGATGTTGGCAAATAGAGGAACAGTTTCTGCTCTTCATCAGATGTTGGCAAATTGAGGAACAGTTTCTCCTATTCAGCAGATGTTCGCAAATTGAATAACAATTTCTGCTATTCATCAGATGTTCGCAAATTGAGGAACAGTTTCAGCTATTCATCAGATGTTGGCAAATTGAAAAACAATTTCTGCTATTCATCAGATGTTCGCAAATTGAGGAACAATTTCTGCTATTCATCAAATGTTCGCAAATTGAGGAACAATTTCTGCTATTCATCAGATGTTCGTAAATTGAGGAACAATTTCTTCTATTCATCAGATGTTGGCAAATTGAATAACAATTTCTGCTATTCATCAGATGTTCGCAAATTGAAGAACAATTTCTGCTATTCATCAGATGTTCGTAAATTGAAGAACAATTTCTGCTATTCATCAGATGTTCGCAAATTGAAGAACAATTTCTGCTATTCATCCGATGTTTTCAAATTAAGGAACAATTTCTGCTATTCATCAGATGTTCGCAAATTGAGGAACAATTTCTGCTATTCATCAGATGTTCGCAAATTGAATAACAATTTCTGCTATTCATCAGATGTTCGCAAATTGAGGAACAATTTCTGCTATTCATCAGATGTTCGCAAATTGAATAACAATTTCTGCTATTCATCAGATGTTCGTAAATTGAAGAACAATTTCTGCTATTCATCAGATGTTCGCAAATTGAAGAACAATTTCTGCTATTCATCCGATGTTTTCAAATTAAGGAACAATTTCTGCTATTCATCAGATGTTCGCAAATTGAGGAACAATTTCTGCTATTCATCAGATGTTCGCAAATTGAATAACAATTTCTGCTATTCATCAGATGTTCGCAAATTGAGGAACAATTTCTGCTATTCATCAGATGTTCGCAAATTGAATAACAATTTCTGCTATTCATCAGATGTTCGCAAATTGAGGAACAATTTCTGCTATTCATCAGATGTTCGCAAATTGAATAACAATTTCTGCTATTCATGAGATGTTCGCAAATTGAATAACAATTTCTGCTATTCATCAGATGTTCGTAAATTGAATAACAATTTCTGCTATTCATCAGATGTTCGTAAATTGAATAACAGTTTCTGCTATTCATCAGATGTTCGCAAATTGAGGAACAGTTTCTTCTATTCATCAGATGTTCGTAAATTGAATAACAATTTCTGCTATTCATCAGATGTTCGCAAATTGAGGAACAGTTTCTGCTATTCATCAGATGTTCGCAAATTGAGGAACAATTTCTACTATTCATCAGATGTTCGCAAATTGAATAACAATTTCTGCTATTCATCTGATGTTGGCAAATTGAGGAACAGTTTCCGCTATTCATCAGATGTTCGCAAATTGAGGAACAATTTCTGCTATTCATCAGATGTTCGTAAATTGAAGAACAATTTCTGCTATTCATCAGATGTTGGCAAATTGAGGAACAGTTTCTGCTATTCATCAGATGTTCGCAAATTGAGGAACAATTTCTACTATTCATCAGATGTTGGCAAATTGAGGAACAGTTTCTGCTAT
This sequence comes from Acanthosepion esculentum, assembly GCA_964036315.1. Lineage (NCBI taxonomy): Eukaryota > Metazoa > Mollusca > Cephalopoda > Sepiida > Sepiidae > Acanthosepion > Acanthosepion esculentum. The sequence goes on along the minus strand of OZ038513.1, from coordinate 70,631,518 downwards.
TCATCAGATGTTGGCAAATTGAGGAACAGTTTCTCCTATTCAGCAGATGTTCGCAAATTGAATAACAATTTCTGCTATTCATCAGATGTTCGCAAATTGAGGAACAGTTTCAGCTATTCATCAGATGTTGGCAAATTGAAAAACAATTTCTGCTATTCATCAGATGTTCGCAAATTGAGGAACAATTTCTGCTATTCATCAAATGTTCGCAAATTGAGGAACAATTTCTGCTATTCATCAGATGTTCGTAAATTGAGGAACAATTTCTTCTATTCATCAGATGTTGGCAAATTGAATAACAATTTCTGCTATTCATCAGATGTTCGCAAATTGAGGAACAATATCTGCTATTCATCAGATGTTCGCAAATTGAAGAACAATTTCTGCAATTCATCAGATGTTCGTAAATTGAAGAACAATTTCTGCTATTCATCAGATGTTCGCAAATTGAAGAACAATTTCTGCTATTCATCAGATGTTCGCAAATTGAGGAACAATTTCTGCTATTCATCAGATGTTCGCAAATTGAATAACAATTTCTACTATTCATCAGATGTTCGTAAATTGAATAACAATTTCTGCTATTCATCAGATGTTCGTAAATTGAATAACAGTTTCTGCTATTCATCAGATGTTCGCAAATTGAGGAACAGTTTCTTCTATTCATCAGATGTTCGTAAATTGAGGAACAATTTCTGCTATTCATCAGATGTTGGCAAATTGAATAACAATTTCTGCTATTCATCAGATGTTCGCAAATTGAATAACAATTTCTGCTATTCATCAGATGTTCGTAAATTGAAGAACAATTTCTGCTATTCATCAGATGTTCGCAAATTGAATAACAATTTCTGCTATTCATCAGATGTTCGTAAATTGAAGAACAATTTCTGCTATTCATCAGATGTTCGCAAATTGAAGAACAATTTCTGCTATTCATCCGATGTTTTCAAATTAAGGAACAATTTCTGCTATTCATCAGATGTTCGCAAATTGAGGAACAATTTCTGCTATTCATCAGATGTTCGCAAATTGAATAACAATTTCTGCTATTCATCAGATGTTCGCAAATTGAGGAACAATTTCTGCTATTCATCAGATGTTCGCAAATTGAATAACAATTTCTGCTATTCATCAGATGTTCGCAAATTGAGGAACAATTTCTGCTATTCATCAGATGTTCGCAAATTGAATAACAATTTCTGCTATTCATGAGATGTTCGCAAATTGAATAACAATTTCTGCTATTCATCAGATGTTCGTAAATTGAATAACAATTTCTGCTATTCATCAGATGTTCGTAAATTGAATAACAGTTTCTGCTATTCATCAGATGTTCGCAAATTGAGGAACAGTTTCTTCTATTCATCAGATGTTCGTAAATTGAATAACAATTTCTGCTATTCATCAGATGTTCGCAAATTGAGGAACAGTTTCTGCTATTCATCAGATGTTCGCAAATTGAGGAACAATTTCTACTATTCATCAGATGTTCGCAAATTGAATAACAATTTCTGCTATTCATCTGATGTTGGCAAATTGAGGAACAGTTTCCGCTATTCATCAGATGTTCGCAAATTGAGGAACAATTTCTGCTATTCATCAGATGTTCGTAAATTGAAGAACAATTTCTGCTATTCATCAGATGTTGGCAAATTGAGGAACAGTTTCTGCTATTCATCAGATGTTCGCAAATTGAGGAACAATTTCTACTATTCATCAGATGTTGGCAAATTGAGGAACAGTTTCTGCTATTCATCAGATGTTGGCAAATTGAGGAACAGTTTCTCCTATTCAGCAGATGTTCGCAAATTGAATAACAATTTCTGCTATTCATCAGATGTTCGCAAATTGAGGAACAGTTTCAGCTATTCATCAGATGTTGGCAAATTGAAAAACAATTTCTGCTATTCATCAGATGTTCGCAAATTGAGGAACAATTTCTGCTATTCATCAAATGTTCGCAAATTGAGGAACAATTTCTGCTATTCATCAGATGTTCGTAAATTGAGGAACAATTTCTTCTATTCATCAGATGTTGGCAAATTGAATAACAATTTCTGCTATTCATCAGATGTTCGCAAATTGAGGAACAATATCTGCTATTCATCAGATGTTCGCAAATTGAAGAACAATTTCTGCAATTCATCAGATGTTCGTAAATTGAAGAACAATTTCTGCTATTCATCAGATGTTCGCAAATTGAAGAACAATTTCTGCTATTCATCAGATGTTCGCAAATTGAGGAACAATTTCTGCTATTCATCAGATGTTCGCAAATTGAATAACAATTTCTACTATTCATCAGATGTTCGTAAATTGAATAACAATTTCTGCTATTCATCAGATGTTCGTAAATTGAATAACAGTTTCTGCTATTCATCAGATGTTCGCAAATTGAGGAACAGTTTCTTCTATTCATCAGATGTTCGTAAATTGAGGAACAATTTCTGCTATTCATCAGATGTTGGCAAATTGAATAACAATTTCTGCTATTCATCAGATGTTCGCAAATTGAATAACAATTTCTGCTATTCATCAGATGTTCGTAAATTGAAGAACAATTTCTGCTATTCATCAGATGTTCGCAAATTGAAGAACAATTTCTGCTATTCATCCGATGTTTGCAAATTAAGGAACAATTTCTGCTATTCATCAGATGTTCGCAAAATGAGGAACAATTTCTGCTATTCATCCGATGTTGGCAAATTGAGACTAAACATTTTCAAATTGACAGTAAACAATTTCAAATTGAAACTAAACAATTTCAAGTTGCTATCTGTCTATATTTCTGAGATGAGGTATTATGTACACTATATTATTCGGACTTTTGCCCTCATCTTTGTTGCCATATTTATCACAACGTTTCGGCCGTTGTACGCTCCAGTCTTCTTCAGATGGTTGAAATGTCGAACTGAACCTTTTATTTCGCTCGCTGGGGTAGCTTGTTCTAGTTCCACATGCCATGTCTAATGGATGTCAGTTATCAGTTATCGCCTGTTAATTCCCCTCTCTAAGTTCTCTACTGCCTTAACCTGGTATTGAACTCACAACTCTTTCGGTCTTGACACTGGATCTAACCAACGCCTTTATCCACTGCGCCATGTGTCCTTAACAAGAAGGCTGGAACGTAGTACGGCCGAAACGTTGTGATAAATATGGCAACAAAGATGAGGATAATAGACTGAATTATATAAATTTCAAGTTAGTACTAACCAATTTCAAATTGAAACTAAACAATTTAAAATTGGCAAATATATTTTTCACGTTGGAACAACATTAATCTCTCCAATGGGAGGAGAAAGAAATGCAACAAACACCGGCTACAATACTACACCGGAAAACGCCCAAGGTACATGGACGCATAACTTCAAATTTTCAAATTGTGGGCGTTTGTTGTATTCAAACACATAGCCTCGTCTATCTCATTCAACTTTCTATGTTTTTTGTATTTATTTTTATCGCCATGTTCCACATTGTAATAACATCAGTTTTATTAAGAAAGGCGATAAGTTATAGAAATCTTTCCAAACGACGAAACACGTTAAACAGGACTTTTTTTTATTTTGTCATTCACTAACCCACTATTAGTCTATATTTGTATATCTTCCACTTTCAGTCAGTTATCTGCCATGCGTGGCGCGTAGGCGATCATGTATCTTTCGATACATGACTGACGAGGCAGATTTTTTCCCGCAGTAAGTTGCCATCTCTTTCTGCGGTAGGCCAGTGGCCATCCAAGGCTATAGAACCCGGTCTGTCCTGCTATTTACCCATAGCTTGGGGAAGAAGAAGAGGATTCATACCTTTCCCAAGGGTATTAGCGCGTAAGTAAATGTAATGGATTCGGCTGGAATTCGAACTCGGCTCTCCTATTCCTCATTACTCCACCGTGTGTACAATATTTCTTATGCCGATACAAATTAAATAGGTATAATTCCAGCCCTTACTGAAGAATTTAAAGAGAAGTAATTTCGTTCTTTATTATATATATACTGAAAATTTAATGAAACCCCAATAATTAGTTGATTTTTAATTTTCAAAGTCGAGGTGTTGTTTTTTTAATAAACATTACCTCCTGCAAACTATTATTATCAACAGATTATAATTCTGCTCTTTCCTTAGATAACACGTATGTTACGTCCTGTCCTTTCGCCTGTTCACTAATTTAGGTTGTTTGTCCCCTGTCCACAAATTATAGCTATAACAGCAGCCGACAGGTTAAATCTAAACATTTTTTAGCTTACGGCAAGCCTCACTCTGAAAGAAAGAAAGAAATAAAGAAAGATAGATAGATAGATAGATAGATAGATAGATAGATAGATAGATAGAAAGAAAGAAAGAAAGAAGGAAAGAAAGAAAGAAAGATAGATAGATAGAAAGAAAGAAAGATAGATAGAAAGAAAGAAAGAAGGAAAGAAGATAGAGAAAGCGGTAACGCCTTCATACGTTTTGTTATTGTCTAATTCAGTGAAATCGTTTAGTAAAATGAAATATACCCACACGAAAGGATTGGCTTTAGTAATAAAAATTAATAAAACCATGTACGTTTATCAAATTCCGATTTACAGGACTAAGGAATATAGATGTGATATAAAGAAATTAATTAAAAAAATATTATAATGCGATATGCGGTATCTAACTGTATGGCCATTTAATGCTTATAATATAGCTCTTAAAATGCAAAGGTCAAGTGTCAACCGTAGAATATCTATAGACCCAGCTAGTTATTATTGGTAGTATTATAAGTGAGTGAGTGAGTGAGTGAGTGAGTGAGTGAGTGAGTGAGTGAGTGAGTGAGTGAGTGAGTGAGTGAGATAAAGAGAGGGCGATGTGGAGGTACGGTGGTGTAATGTATAGCGAATTCGTTTGAGGAATCAGAGACCTGTGTTCGAATTCCAGTCGAAATCATTGCATTCACTTACATGCTAATAACCTTTGGAAAGGTATGAATCCATCTCTTTCTCACAGCTATGAGTAAACAATAAGAGAGATTGGGCCCTATAGCATTGGTTGCCGCCGGTCTAGGAGAAGGAATCTTCTTAATTCAAATCAACCTTGAGAAATTCTAACCGTTTTAAACAAAGGTTAGAAGGGAGTAACTTCAAAAACAAATTCGCCGAGCATGTTGTCTTGAAGAAAGGACCTGCTCCCCTACTTCGAATTGCGACAGAAAATAATGGACCCCCCCTCCCACAAGACTGGGACAATTCACAGCGCCGTGGACGTCTGGTTTCGGACCATTCGCTCATGGTTGTATCAAGTAAGGCACTTTAGACGACGAAGACCAGTACACCGTCAAAGGGACGCTGGGGTTTAAATACATGAAGCCCTATGATATACCCATCATGGTACCCAGTTTAATAAGGGTATACAAAACACATGCATCACAGTCATGTGTCCTTAAGAAGAAGGCCGGAGCGTACTACGGCCGAAACGGTGTGATAAATATGGCAACAAAGATGAGGATATTAGTCCGAGTGATATACATTTCCAGTTGCTACTAACCGTATATACTGATAGGTTTTGATAGAAAGCAATGCATAAACTTGCAGGTCGAGAAACAAATTTTTCTCAGGCGACCCCCCAAACATGAAAATGTGACTTCGAAGTCACCTTCGCTTTATCATCCTTCAAACTTAAAAAAAATGCTTAATACCCAGCCACCACTACTTCTCGATACTACATAATGCCTTAAGGGAGATGCCCAATTGATTACGGTCAGGCAATCACTAAACGGGTGTGTTTTATTATTATTGATTTCATTATGTTCGCGGGTAATGAATTTTATGAAAATATCTCCAGTTCTAGGAGAACATCGATTCACGAATTTAATTAGTTCCTGAAGACCGTTCGTAACCCGAAATGTTCGTAAACCGAAACTATTTTCCCAATAGAAATCAGTGTAGAGAAAAAAGTCACAGTACAATAAAATTGGAAAAGAAAAGCACAACATATCACACGAATGTATACAACACGGATGTCGACTCAGAAATTATTCCGTTCTGGTTAACTCGGTTCGGCTATGTCGTTCGAGAACCGAAATTTTGTTCGATAACCGAAGAATTTTCATCTCAAATTTTCTGTTTGAAAACCGATTTGTTCGACATGCGAGACGTTCGAGAACCGAGGTTGCTCTGTATATAATTTTGGTATCTGATTTTAACCAGTCACAAAGATTTTGACAATAAGCGTATTTTTTCTATAAATCTTTTTTTTACGGGTTGCGTTTACCCGTTGAATCTTTTGGGCGTACCGAAATAAATTTACATCTCTGACCCGTGGCATCAAAAGCTGCCGGAGTGATTCCGAATTAGTGAAGTCAATACTTCTTTATTTTAGTTGACGATGGAAAATACGACATCAAAATTCAAGGGCGCATAGGAATATAGAAAAATGACTTCCAAACGCTAAGCAAAATATTAAGAGACGGGAAAATTTCACCAGGCACAACAAAAAAAAATGAACTGTTAAGTAATATCAATCAATAATGGCAGTGAATGCTGGACAATTTCCTCGCAGATGAAGAGGAGACTTGAAGTAACAGAGATGTGGTTCTACAGTAGGATGCTGAGAATATCGTGGATGGAGCATGAGAACAACGAGGAAAATTTAAGGAAAATTGAAACGAGATGGAAACTTGAAATTAGGATCAGAAAAAAAAGGTTAAAATTTCTGGGATGCATAATGAGGAAAGAGGGTTTGGATAATATGACATGCTGAAGGCCAACGGAACATGGGAAGCAGAGAATATGCTACATAACAAGCATGTGTAAATGGATGTGAGATTAGGGACTGACTGAGAGATAGCAAGGCGACAAACATTGCTTACAGCTACGATGGATAAGAAATTATGCGACCGCATACGTCCTGAAGGGACACAGCACATAAAAGAAAACGATTCAATTATTGAAAAGATTGTTATGAAAAATATTAGTTGATGGCTTGTTTCGTTTTATAGATGCGGGAAAACTGAAAAGAAAAATGTCCGGCAGAATTGTACGGGCAGGTGAAATCTTTTCTTATTTGACAGAAATTGACAGTTTCAAAACGACGTCTTCCCTTGATACACAGACAAGGGTGACAATAGTCCAGCTTTGTTGATTTTCTTTATGGCTGTGGCGTGTAAAGAGAAGGAAAACCGACCTTCTAAAATGGGGCACATCAAAAAAAGATAATTGATTACAACACATTTTAAGATAAACGTCTTTAGCCGAAATCAGTCAGTTATGTAACATGCGTGATGCATGCTTAGGCGATAATGCATCTTTCGATACATGACTGGCGAGGCAGATTTTTTCCTGCAATAGGTTGCCATTTCTTTCTGCGGTAGACCAGTTGCTATCCAAAGCTATAGAACCCGGTCTGTTCTGCTATTTACCCATAGCTGGGGGGAAGAAGAGGATTCATACCATCCCCAACTTAACTTTAGTTTACATTTACAAATTTCCCAAAAAGGGCGGTCATAATCGGTTTTTATGGCAATTTCGCTGACTCAAAAAAAAAGCAAATAAAAAAAAAACAAGACTTTTAACTAAAATTTCGGACGGGCTAGAAAGGATTAAAAAATGTAAAAAATTAATCAAAAAATACTTTCGTCTTTCCTTTTAATAATAACATAAACATTTAGACGATAAAAAAATGTTTTCTTCAAGTTTAGGGCCTTTTTCATCAAGGTACGCTCTTTTTTTTTAGCGAGTTAGTGGTGGTTGTTTGTTTAATGCTAACCTGTTTCTAATAACATGATTTTCATGTTAAGGTAAAATGAGAAAAATATAGATAGGTAGATAAAGATAGGGAGAGAGAGAGAAAGAGAGAGAGAGAGAGAGAGAAGAGAAGGCAAGGACTCACCGCTTGTGGTTTGCTAACGTCTTCTTGGTGATGATTTGTTTTATTGACTTACTTCCCAGTCAGATGACGTCTTCTTTTTATACCGAAATTGAATTTATTCTTGTTCATTTTTCCTATGAATTTCTGTTGTGATCCGAAGTTCCGGTGATTTCACTTTGTGCTTTCAAGTCAGGTTACGTATTCATTTCATATCTGGGTCACCAGTGTGTTTACATCGGAAGGTTACCAGTAGGGCAAAGATAGTAGGACAATTATTTTATAGGAAACTTTGGGAATAAAATGAATTGATTCGAGGGTTAAAATAAATATTATATTTTTATTTATTTTATTTTGATGTTATTGGTAAGTCCTTTGGTATTCGGCGGAGCAAAAAGTTCGTTTATAAGGGGAAGTCTGGAGAAATGTCCGTCTCGGTAGTGTGATGTAAGACTATACTAGGGGTAGTAGTACTCTCATAAATGTCAAGCTACTGTGTTGGCTCTGGGTAGAGCGGAAATATAAATAGCAAATAACCTTTTAACTGCTTCTTCAAGCATCACGCATGGCCGGTTTCTATGCGGTAGCGTTCTTTGGTTGCGTGCTATCCTACCTTCCTTCTGCATCTAGCCCACAGTTGTCAAGTTATATCCTTTTGTCCAGGTTCAAGGATTTGGAGCGAACATTGGTTTCGGCTAACATCAAAAGTCTCTTTGTGTGTATATATATATATATATATATATATATATATATATATATATATATATATATATATATATATGTATATATATATATATATATATGTATGTATATATATATATATATATATATATATATATATATATATATATATGAATAAATATAGTCTTAAAGTGTGCTATATTTATTGGATAAAGTGCTCAATATCAGAGACAGAGCGTATGTAAATATAAATATAAAAGTGAACATAGAAGTCAACACTTAGAGGCGACAGTCTGTTTCATGCTAGATGCAATCATCGGGCCACGATTGCTGTTATTTTTGATAAATGAAGAAAAAGTATACATAGGAGTAACTGAAGGTCCCTGGAAACAAAGAAATTATGTACACAAAACATCTTTCACAAATAGTAAATATGCGAACAGCGCAATGCTTTCTAAGTATATCTGGGAAATAAAAAACAAAACGCACACCACACCAAAAATATCTTGGAAAATAAGGAAAAAATCATCAGCCTACCACAATCTATCAAAAACTTGCAAACTTTGCTTGGAGGAAAAAATAGCTATCATTACCTTCCCAGACCAAAATAAATTATTAAATAAAAGATCCGAGCTAATCTCCAAATCCTTGAACCTGGACAAAAGGATATATGTAAGCTGGAAGTCAAGGGCCCATTGCTATACACACACACACACACACACGTATACACACACACAGATATATATATATATATATATATATATATATATATATATATATAACGGAAGTTCTGCGTGGAGCCTCTCTGATGATTTCGGGTATTTTTCAGTCACAAGTAAGTAGGCTCTGCTTTTCAGCTTAGGCTTTAGCAAACACGGAAGACGAACTCTCTGCTTTTGAGCACAGAGGAACCCAGACGAGCCCATGTCGAAGGGCATAGTCTCGTCTGGGGAGGTTGACAAACCCTATCCAGTGTATGTGAAGTCTACGAGGAAATTTTGCTCGTGCCTACGAGCTCGGCTCGCTTATGTTGTTTTACGGCCGATTTCAGTATTTTCTTCTCGTTGGTTAAGAGATGTATAGAAAGAAAAGTTTAGAGAGTGTAGCAGACGTAGTGAACCAGAACTCGAGTCGAGGGGCGGAATCGGTGAATCAGATTTTGCCGAAGTCTCGGGGTGAGAAAGTTGGCCTGGGTATGGTATGTAGGACTTCTATTTGAGAGAAGGCGAGTGCCTCGTTCCGTCAAACGAGACCATCTTGGAGAAAAGAGTGAGTTCTGTCGGAGTACATCGTACGATACGTGCAGTTGTGATAGAACGAACGAACGAATGAACGAAGCGGCTACAAGGCCAAGAACGACGATAAATACCAAGAAACCGGTGTGGAGGAGAGAAACGCCCAATCTGAAATTGCGTCCGACAACAGAGTCGCTAATTTCTTTTGACCACAGAGAGGGAGCCAGGAGAAACAGAGAGAGAGCCAATAATGAATCCTGGTAGGACTTCTAATTCTCTCAGAATCGCTTCACTGTATAGGTTGAATAAGTTTGGGGAGAAGACACGTTCTTGTCTTAACAAAAACAGAAATTGCGACACTGAAATCCGAAGGGGCATTGGGATAGCGAAAGTTGCCTTCCGAACAGACTAGCACCTGTTCGACTCCCAGCTTTGGGCAAATAGTTAACCCCGAAACTGAGGTAAAAATCATTATAAAAGTGTAAAAATAGGTTTTAATACCAGAAATACTTTATAAAAAATTATTACCAGAAATAAGTTTTTGAGGGAAAAAAACCATTACTAATATATTTTTGAAAAATAATATGACCAGCAATATATTTTTGAAAAAAAGTATTGCCAGCAATATGTTTTTTCAAGAAAAAAAATATTACCAGCAATACATGATTTAAAATAATATTACCAGCTATATATTTTTGAGGAAAAATAATCTTACCAGAAATAAATTTTTGATAAAACAAAATATTACCAGAAAAAAAAATTGTCGGCATTAAATGACCCATTGAGGTGTTGATATGCCGTAAAACGCAACAAACCAAACAAGCCAAACCTTCTCTTCGCTAGTTCCCAAACTGCATGAATTTAAACGGCATCTCAGTCCCACTCTTTCACTGTCGAAACGGTTAAATGTAGCCGTCTCTTCTACTCCAAATAGCTTCATGTCGCGCACTTCCTGTCTGTGGAACTCCCTTCCTCTTAGTTGCTTCCCTGGTAGCTATAATCTCCAACTAGTCAAATGCAATGTCAATCGACATCTCCAGATGCTTGATCTATTCCCCGTCCTCCTCTTCATCTTTTCCTCTTTCATGCCTCTTTACTCTTGCTCCCACTCTCTGTAACCTCTTGCGTGCTAGTGGCACTCCCGCCTTGTTTGGGGGGGAGTTTTTAAAAAAAAGTGTTTTACAGAAGACAGAAAATCCGAAGACGCACTGGAATAGCCAAATTTGCATTCCTAAAGCTAAGCAAAGTATTAAGAAACAGGAAAATTAAGAAACAGGAAAATTTTGTTAAAAATAAAGAATCGAACATTGTTATGTAATATCAACCCTCCCCTACATGTCAGTGAATGCTGGACAATCTCCTCAAATATGAAGAAGAGACTTCAGGCAAAAGAGATTTGGTTCAACAGGAGGATGCTGAGAATACCATAGGCAGAACATGGGAGCAACGATGAAGTACTATATATAATGGAAACAAAAAGGACACGTACTTACATTGTTCGGACTGTTATCCTCATCTTCATTGCTATATTCACAACGTTTCGGCCGTTGTACGCTCCGGCCTTCTTCAGATGATTGAAATTTCGAACCGAACCCACTGGAGTAGATTGTTCTAGTTCCACGTGCTATGACTCTTCCGGGTGGCTCATTTATTTCCCTTTATTCAACTATCCATGTTCGGTTCACCACTGCTGCGGCCTGGTACCGAACTCACAACTCTTTGGGTCTAATCACTGAATGTAACTAACGTCTTTATCCACTGGGCCACGTGTCCTTGAGAACATCTATGAATGAATTTCTGGTACTTAAGAACCTTACTCAGTAACCATTTTTTACCAGTGCTCATATTGCAATTTTTCTGTTATTATTATTGCATTTTTTACCAGAGCTTATATTGCAATTTTTGCTGTTATTCATTGCTTTTCTCTAGCATTCCTTATTACTGGTTGTCTATTGTATTCATTTCTATACTTGGTCGGCTCAGGAGATTTTTGTCGCCTTCGCATATGTGCTGATTCCTTAAGTTTTCGTATTTTCTAGTTCTAAGTCTATTATTTACGCCTGATTTTTCTATTTTCCATTGTGATCATCGTCCCTTGTGGGATAAGGTACGTGGAACTAGAACAATGTACTCCAGAGGACGAAATAAAGGGTTCGGTTTGAAATTCAAATCACCTGAAGAAGGACGGAGCGTACAACGGCCGAAACGTTGTGTATATGACAATGAAGATGAGGATAACAGTTCGAATAATGTAAATAATTATAATACCTCATCTCAGAGATATGGACAAATAGGGACACATGCTTAACATCTAGGACGAAAAATGAGGAAAGAGGGCTTGGAAAATTTGATTCTCACACGAGATACTGAAGGTAAGAGAGAAAGAAAAATAGACAACGCATAGCCTACCTGGCGAGCTTGCGTGAATAGAAGGCGGGGAAGGTTTTGGGAGAGAAGGCAAAAAGATAAAAAGGACGGGACTTTATGGAGAGGCACGACCACCAACTTCCTGAAGGGACACAGCACATACTACCACCACTACTACCACTACTGAAACAATAATAATAATAATAATAATAATAATAATAATAATAATCGTTATTAGAGACAAAAAATTGCTTATTGATATGGCAGTCTCTGCAGACTGCAGGGTATCTTTGAAAATCTTCAAAAAGCTATCAAAATACAAGGACCTTGAAATCGAAATCTCAAAAATGTGGCACATGAGAACATCAGTAATCCCTGTTGTAGTTGGAGCCCTCGGATCAATTGGAAAAAAAATTCAATAGACTCATTGAAGTGATTCCTGGTAGACCATGCCTTAATGAAATACAAAAGAATTGTACTCACAACTACATCTCACATATTACGAAGCGTTCTTTCTATGGAAAATGTATGTGATCTTAGGATTTAATAATAATAATAATAATAATAATAATAATAATAATAATAATAATAATAATAATCTTGAAGTGAAAATCTCAAAAATGTGGCACATGATGACACCAATAATCCCAGTTACAGTTGGGGTCGTCGGATTAATTAGAAAAATACGATAGAATCATTGAAGGGATTCCTGGTAGTCCATGCCTTAAAGAAATACAAAAAATGGTTCTCATGTGTACAGTCCACACCTTACAAAGGGCTTTATCCTTGTAAAATATGTTTGTGTTTTTGTTGTTTGTTTTAAATTGCTCAGGGGAAAATGTGATGATGCCATTTCTGAGCTTAGGTCTCTGGTTGGAACCCGGAAAGAAATCACCAGAAATCAAAGGAAATAATAATAATAATAATAATAATTGGCACCCACTGAATATAAAAACCGGCATGACAGAGTGGGCCAATATCTGCACTGGAAAATTTGCAACTCCTATGGGAAGGAAACTGAAAAAAACTGGTACGAACACCACCCTGACCCAGTTACGGAGATAGGACCTGTTACAATTCTATGGGACTACACAATACACACTGACAGAACAATCAAAGCCAACCGCCCAGACATTGTTATTAAAGATCACAAACAAAATAAGTGCCTCCTTATTGATTTGGCAGTCCCTGCAGACTGCAATGTATCTTTGAAGATATTCGAAAAACTGTCAAAATACAAGGACCTTGAAATAGAAATCTCAAAAATGTGGCACATGGGAACATCAACAATCCCTGTTGTAGTTGGAGCCCTTGGACTGGTTGGAAAAGATACCAGTAGGCTGATTGAAGGGATCCCTGGAAGTCCATGCCTCAAAGACACTTTAAGAAGGGCTTTATCTATGTAATTTTTATTTTATTTTTTTTTTTTTTTTCAGTGGAAAGTGTCATGATGCCATTTCTAACCTTAGGTCCCTGGGCGGGACCCGGAAAGAAATGTGTAAACGCCAGATATCAAAGATAATAATAATAAACTCAAAAAACTGAATATCAGCTATAAACACCTTAGCTGTTCCTGTGGTGCAATACAGCTTTAATGTACTTAACTGGACCATAGCTGAAATTAAGCGAATGGACGCCAAAACGAGAAAGCTCTTCACTTGCTACCGCATGCATCATCCCAAAGCTGATATTGATCGCCTGTATGTGCCCAGATCCGAAGGAGGCAGAGGACTAGTTCAACTAGAACTATCCTACAAAAGTACAACAATTGGCCTCCAAAGATACTTGGAAAATACAGAAGACTGAATGATGGTATGTGTCAAGAAACATGAAAGTAGTAAGTTTCTTTACTCTGTAGTAAAGGAAGCCGAAAAATTCAAAAAGGAGCTTCAAATGGGCACAGAAATTCAAATACATCACTATACACCGGCTGAAGCTGCAAAAAACTTAAAAAAGAATGCAAAGAGAAATGCGACCGACCAGATAAAGAAACAATGGCCAAATAAACCGCTCCATGGCCAATACTCTGCCCGTACCAAACAAGCAGACGTAGACAAAAACCGCACCCATCAGTGGTTACGTAGTGCAGGGTTGAAAGGTGAAACTGAGGGTTTTATCATTGCTGCACAAGACCAATGCTTGTTAACTAGGAATTATCAAGCACATATACTAAAATACTGTGTTAGCCCAAGATGCAGATTCTGTGACAAATATCCAGAAACCATTGATCATCTTATATCAGGTTGCACGATATTGGCACCCACTGAATATAAAACCCGGCATGACTGGAAAATTTGCAATTCCTATGGGAAGGAAACTGGAAGAAATTGGTACCAACACCACCCTGACCCGGTTACGGAGATAGGAACTGTTACAATTCTATGGGACTACACAATACACACTGACAGAACAATCAAAGCCAACCGCCCAGACATTGTTATTAAAGACCACAAACAAAATAAGTGCCTCCTTATTGATATGGCAGTCCCTGCAGACTGCAATGTGTCTTTGAAGATATTCGAAAAACTGTCAAAATACAAGGACCTTGAAATAGAAATCTCAAAAATGTGGCACATGGGAACATCAACAATTCCTGTTGTAGTTGGAGCCCTTGGACTGGTTGGAAAAGATTCCAGTAGGCTGATTGAAGGGATCCCTGGAAATCCATGCCTCAAAGAGATACAAAAATTGTTCTGACAAGTACACCCCACACTTTACGAAGGGCTTTATCTATGTAATTATTTTTTTATTTTTTTTTGCAGTGGAAAGTGTCGTGATGCCATTTCTAACCTTAGGTCCCTGGGCGGGACCCGGAAAGAAATGTGTAAACGCCAGATATCAAAGGAAATAATAATAATAATAATAATAATAATAAATTATAAATATAAATTTAAAATTTATATATTTATAAATTATAAATTATATTTATAAAATTATAAATAAAGGAAATAAAAATAATAATAATTTCGTCAGTTTGGTAGATGTTTTTAAAATGTAGCTGTGATTCGCCTAAAATGTCCCTATACAAATTATTGCATCCAGGAGCGGACTTTCACGTGTTGAGTCGCTCAGCTATATAAAATGCGAGACGCTTTTCTAAAAAATATTCCGGTTAAAAATTTTAAATAATTATACTTGATTTTTATTTATTCATGATTTTACATAATTTTTTTATGATTTAGTTTTAAAGAATAAAAACTAATGATAAAAAATATTTAAAAAATGATGCCCCCCACCCGTGTGCGTGATTGACCCACCACCACCCTCACCCAGTGTGATGGCCTTGAGGGTGTGTGGTCTTAAGCTATAACTTATTCAACTTATAATTCCATCGCTGATTGCATCAACATTTCATAGAGCTTAATTTTTCAAAGACGAAATCCCCGGTCTTACACATCCGGCAGCATAGAAAGAATCCTCCTCGTGCAGAAAATAGTGAGAGAAAGCGAGAAGAAAGGACTAACTATCAACTGAAAGATGACAGAATTCATGGTTGAACCCAAAGTGCGAATTGAAAATCGGAGACACCAAAATCAAACAAGTGCGGAAATTTAAAGATCTGGTTAGTGTTTTAACAGAGGACGGGAAGAGCGGCACTGAGATTCGAAGGCGTGTTGGGATAGCCCAGGAAGATGCCTTCCAGAAGCTAAACAGAGTACTAAGAAATAGGAAAATTTCGCTAGAAACAAAGGAAAAAGAGTACTAAACTGCTATGTGATACCTATTCTCCAGTATGGCAGTGATTTCTGGACGATCTTCTCAAAGATTAAGAGGAGAGTAAGCAGCAGAAACTTGGTTCTACAGAAGGATGCTGAGGATGCCATGGACTGGACATGTGAGTAATGACGAAGTTTTAGAGAAAATGGAAACAAAAAGGAAACTAATATTTAACATCAAGAATAAACAGTTGAGGTTTCTAGGTCATATAAAGAGGAAGGAAGGCTTCGAAAATCTGATCGTCACGGGACGGACTGAAGCCAAGAGGGACAGAGGAAAACAGCGCATAACATAGTGAGCTTGAGTAAATGGATGACAGCGCAGGGCTTAGGAGAAATAACAGAAAGACAGTTTATTAAGAGATACAGGCGACAAGAAGTTGTGGAGCGCCATGACCGTCTACGTCCTGAGGGGACACAGCACATAAAGAAGTAGAATGGACAATGAAACCTAATCTGCAAACTGATTTCTTACAAAGAATACATATGCATACACATTTAAAAAAAAAAAATTTACCAATCATACATTTTGGAAAAAAAATTCCAGCAATACATTATTGTAAAAACAAAAAATTTCCAGCAATACATTTTTGGAAAAAAATATTACCAGTAATACATATGACTCCCGACAAATATCCTCTTTACAAAATACGAGGGTCATTCAATAAATAAGGTGAATTTTTCGGTATAAGGACTTCTAATACAGATAGAAGCTTACTCTTTTTTATTTATTTTTTTTGTTTTACTTCTTTTTCACATGGATTTAATTTCTTTTGCAGATTAAAAAAAAAAAAACTTTGAGAGTTTTGGCGATTAACAAAGATGGCCGACCAAGAAGCATGCTCCAGGATTGAACAGCGGTCGGTTATCAAGTTTTTGGTTGCTGAAGGGTGCAAACCAGTTGAAATTCATAGGAGAATGTCAACTGGGTATGGTGCCACATATTTCAGCCTAAAAAATGTCTACAAGCGGGCTAAATTGTTTAAAGAAGGACGGAACAGTGTTGAGGATGAAGACAGGCCTGGGAGGCCTACAGAAGTGAGGTCTCCAGAGGTGATCGAATCAGTCAATGACCTCATTCAGTCTGACAGAAGGGTGATAGTGGATGACATTGCAAGGACTTTGATCTTATCTGTTGGGACAAACGCAGGGGTCATCAGTCAGAAGGAGTCATCTTGCATCATGACAACGCAAGGCCTCACACAGCAGCCCAAACGGTGCAGACCATCAACGAGCTGGGCTGGGAACTGCTCCCTCATCCCCCTTTCAGCCCAGACCTTGCCCCTTCAGATTTTCACCTGTTTGGTCCCTTGAAAGCGTTCACGAGAGGTACGAAGTTTAAAAGTGACGATGAAGTCAAAAGTGTTGTGAGCGACTGGCTGAGACATCAGTCCAAAGATTTTTACGCTGAGGGTGTCGGAGTTAGCTCCTCCTCAGTTCCTTAATCCTTCAACAGGGGTCTCTCTCCCCTGAGTATAAATACTAGCTGACCCTTCTCTCTCTCTCTCTCTCTCTCTCTCTCTCTCTCTCTCTCTCTCTCTCTCTCTCTCTCTCTCTTTTCGACTTAAGCCTTGGGCCGCAACCTCGCGCGGAGGCGAGGTAAAACTTTCTCTTTTTCACTTAGGCCAATATGTGACATCTCACAGATACAGCGTTTCCCATATTCTGGGAACACGCTAAGGACAATACACGTACGTACGGACACTCAACACAACACACACACATAACTTCTCCATACAAACACTATGTAACTTTCCATGTCTTCGTGTATTAATATATTTGTTTACCCATAATATATATTTGTTCACCCATGTATATCGGTCTTGTTTGTTTTCTTTGGACTTAATTAAACTCCGACATTCTGATGTAGCTGGACCGGCCAGCAGGAAAGTTTAACCTTCTGATATCTCTTCACATCTACACCCACAGTGGTCCTCTACAAGATGGGAAAAGTGTGTGACAGTACTGGGAGACTACGTTGAAAAAAAGTAAGCTTCTATCTGTATTAGAAGTCCTTATACCGAAAAATTCACCTTATTTATTGAATGACCCTTGTACATTAATATAGTCAAAATTTAAGTTCATAACTTATTTAAAATGCGCTTGTCAGTTATTTTTAGAAAGTCCGTGGAGGCGCCTAATTTTTTCAGTTGTAAGCAAAATGGGTGTTTTCTTGTTTTAATTAGTTTAATTTTAAATAAGAAATCATTTATTGAACAAAGCAACTAATAATAACAAAACAAATACATTAATGAGACCTGATCTATAAACTGATTTCTTACAAACAATATATATTCTATTCCTACGAAACTTACCTAAAAGATCTTGTCGGCATTAAATAACCCATGATATGCCGTAAAACAATAAACCACAAATCACCACGAATGGTGCAAGGCTCATTACGATAAAATTAACATGTTCAAAATATTCTGGTGTTTTTTATCGACATTCATCGCCTTTTTTATCAAAAGTGCACGAAATGCTCTTCTACAGATGAAAGAAAAAAATACTTACAGAGAAGGGTGTAACTTCAGCTTGTACCAATTGAAATAACTACATTCGATTCAATTGAAAATAGGTATCCAGATGTTGAACACTTCGCTGAAATGTCAAAAGGGTAAATATTGAACACGTTGTCCGATGTGAACTACACAACGCTGGAAATCAAAGCAGCGTAAAGACAAGCTGAAACAGATTTCGTGAAAAAGAAATGAGCCCCAATTACAGTGTCCCGCTGTTGATAAAATGCAGATATCGACCCAATCTTTTCTGCTCGTCAAAGTAAATTATATGTGTAGATGTTTTACTATAATTCTACTTGTCCCTGATACCCACTTAGTTAGCACGTCCGTTACACTCTGATAATGGCTCATAAATTATGGACGATTCCGTTTTGTTCGTGCTGAAAAACGAAAAAACATGTCAGATATGAGACTTGATTTCAGTGAGAAAATGAAAGAAATGAAGAAAGAAGGGAAGATAGATATGTTTAACGTCTGTTTCAGTGAAATAGAAAAAGTTGTCAATTTCAAAATTTTGCATTTGTACCCCCTTACTTCTTAAAATAACGATCAGCTTTCACATTTATGATTGTTATTGCAATATTTTATTAAAGTTATTAAGCTCAAATAGTTAACGATGTAAGAGGGGAATTTCTACGGATGTTTTATTGTCGTAGAACTCGCCATGAGCTTATTCAATCATTAACTTAAAAATTAATATTAATCAGAAAATTAATTTTTTTAAAGCTATTTCACCCCAAGCAAGGCGGAAGTACCATAAGTTCAGAGAAGGTTACATAGAGTAAATGTGACAAAAAAAACTGTTTAGGGGGAATGAGTAAAGGATAAAAGATATTTATATTTTTGAAGATTGTAGTTATCAGGGAAGCAAGAAAACGGAAGGGAATTCCACAAATTAACTATTTCAACGGCAAAAGAGCGAGGGGGCATAGATGCCAATCTAGTAGCACGCTTAAATTTATGTAGTCGGGAATCAGGGGAAAAAGCTGAGGGGAGTAGCTATGGAAATATTTGTAGAAAACACCGAGGGAAGCCACATCACGTCTGTAAGAAAATGGCTGTAGTCGAGATGCCATTCGTCTGTCTTGGGTATGACGATAAACGACATCCGCGTCCTGGGTAAACAATAAACTACAACCGACAGCCAGGACTCTGTTCTGTAAGTTTTGAGGAGCGTAGAACCATCTCTTAATTGCTGGTGTTCCTTGGTCCACTCTGACCTGTAGTGGTCGCGCCTGTTAGGGCAAGTAGTTTGGATCAAAATACTATGAAAGTGTAAAAATAGGTTTTAATACCAGAAATATTTTGCAAAAAATTATTACCAGCAATAATTTTTTGAAGAAAAAATATTACCAGCAATGCATTATTACCAACAATACATGTTGGAAAAAACATTACCAGCAATACATTTTTTGAAAAAAAAAATATTACCAGGTATACATTTTTTGAAAACAATATTACCAGAGATAGATTTTTGAAGAAAAACCATTACCAGCAATACATTTTTTGAAAAAAAAAATATTACCAGGTATACATTTTTTGAAAACAATATTACCAGAAATAGATTTTTGAAGAAAAACCATTACCAGCAATACATTTTTTGAAAAAAAAAATATTACCAGGTATACATTTTTTGAAAACAATATTACCAGAGATAGATTTTTGAAGAAAAAACATTACCAGCAATACATTTTTTGAAAAAAAAAAATATTACCAGGTATACATTTTTTGAAAACAATATTACCAGAAATAGATTTTTGAAGAAAAAACATTACCAGCAATACATTTTTGGAAAGAAAAATATTACCAGGTGTGACACCCGTCTTTTTTGGTCACGACGCCAAATGTGACGTCGGTCCTTTGTGACGGGCTAACCCTGGGACATCGGTTGAAGTCTTGTTGGGTTCTAGTACCAACTTGTCGTACTCGGCTCGCTTCCAACGCCTGGTCACCGAAGCAACTGCTTTGATCGCGATTCAACCTACCCACGTTGTGATTTGATCTTAGGTCGACGAGATCAATCAGACGTCGGGCCGTAGTGCCAGCCGAATCCGGGTCAAGGTGATACTGCACAATAAATGTAGACAAAAAAAACAAAAGCACAAACAACAACTTCAAGGCGAGCGACTGGTTAGGAATAGTGATTAATTTTATGTCGGTTTGTTGAGTTACAGGAGTGCGTCTCTCTCTTTCTCTCCCAGCCCGAAGAAAAAAAAATGTGGATTGTAACACTTTCGCGTTCTTAGCTAGTTCTGGATATCTGGATTGTTTTTCAATAAAGTCGGCTCTGGTGGAAAATATAAGCCAGACTTCTATAATTTGTTCTTGGTTAGAAGTCTAAGTCGGAAACTTGTTTTGGTGGGAAATCTAAAGTCGGACTTCAACAAATTTGTTCTTGGTTAGAAGTCTAAGTCGGAAGGCATGGAATCGTGCGGTCACCTGTGCGAGGCGTTATCTTCTGAGTCCCCTTGTCTCTTGGGCTCGACTGGATCTCTCTGCGAACTGCACTGCTCTTGGACTGCACTGCCAAAAACTAACTTAACTCACTCTCTCACTGCCAAACGCCCGAAGACGTTTGCTTATATGGACGCCGATCAAACCCGGCGTGGGTCGGACGTGGTGTGGCCACCACGTTGATTTCAAATCCCCAATAAGGATTTTCTTTGTTTTCGGTCAGAAACACTTATCATTTTCCATTTTTGGAAATCTTCTTCCACTCCCACCCTTTTCTGCTCTCATATGGGTATCTCACCATACTTTAGAGGGCGTCAACGGTTTTCCCACTTCCTCGCAGTAACATCTCATACCTATCCTCTCAATGGGCGGTGGCAGGCCTCCTCCCTGCGTCACATGATCACCTCCGCCTGGCTATTCGGCCAATAGGCGTCAAAATAGTGTGAATCTGATAATCTCAATTTTTATCCAACTTCACGGCATATGGAATTCCTCAATCAAGTTTTTCGCCAACATTAAGTGGACGGAATTTTGGGCGAAATTGGGTTAATTAAAAAAAAATCCAATAACATGGCTTTTGTTATCACAAACGAATTTCAACAGAACACAGATGTCTTGTCCAACCGACATCTCCTCAACTCAGGGCCGGGCCCTGTGTGCGGTCGGCAGATGACCTATTAAATCCTTTCCCGATAATATAAGTTTTGGCTATCATGACACAGTTAATGTTTTATCTGCCCAAAAACTCTGGGATTCATCAACTAATTTTTACGACAATGACCATCAGAAGTTTCGCCGCCCCGTTATCAAAACAACATCGCTTTGTGGGTGGCCTTTTTCCTTATCATCTAAGTTGTTACATCTTGTCCCTCTGTTTCTTTCTTTTCTTGCTCTTTTTCTTTCCTTTGTCCTCGGAGAGAATTCTCATCATTCTCTGATAACACTGTTGTCACTATAACACAGTCAATGGGTATCCATTGAAAACTCTGGGAACATTTGGCATATCTCAGCGTCAAACTTCCGCGAGAAAGTAAAAATGACCATCCTGATTCGCACCCGAAAACAACAAAATAAAAAATCCTTTTACCCATCCCCCGCTTAGGGGAAAATAACAAAACAAAAAGAATATCGCTCAGTATGTCTTTCGTTCTATCTATCGGTTTAAGTAATCCCCGTAATTAACTTCTGTGGTTAATTAATTGGTTAATTAACCTGCCGTTGCTAAATCGTGTTACACAGGTATACATTTTTTGAAAACAATATTACCAGAAATAGATTTTTGAAGAAAAAACATTACCAGCAATACATTTTTTGAAAAAAAAAATATTACCAGAAATAGATTTTTGAAGAAAAAACATTACCAGCAATACATTTTTTGAAAAAAAAAAATATTACCAGGTATACATTTTTTGAAAACAATATTACCAGAAATAGATTTTTGAAGAAAAAATATTACCAGGTATACATTTTTTGAAAACAATATTACCAGAAATAGATTTTTGAAGAAAAAACATTACCAGCAATACATTTTTTAAAAAAAAATATATTACCAGGTATACATTTTTTGAAAAAAATATTACCAGAAATAGATTTTTGAAGAAAAAACATTACCAGCAATACATTTAAAAAAAAAAAAAAATATTACCAGGTATACATTTTTTGAAAAAAATATTACCAGAAATAGATTTTTGAAGAAAAAATATTACCAGCAATACATTTTTGGAAAAACAAAAATATTACCAGCAATAAAAATTTTGTCGGCATTAAATAACCCATTGAGGATGACATGCCGTAAAGCAAAACAAACGAAACCAAACCAACAGTCTTCGTTCGTCAGTGGTGTGTCTGTTGGTTACGCCTTGGATAATTCTTCACCTTCCCTTTTGCTGGCAATTTCAGCTGACTTTGTTTTCTTTTCTTTCGTGATGAGAAAAACTCGATGAAAAATATTTTAAGCAAAAAACAAAAAAAAACGTAAATACCGTAAGAAAAAAAAATTATTTAGCTAGAAAGAAGACCAAAACATTTAAAGCATCTTTTATCAGTGTTTATATTTGATTTTTTTTCAAACCGTAAGTATGACTATTATAGAGATAAAAAAATCAAAATAGAACTCCCCTAGCTTGACTAGCGAAATCGCCAATTCAAGAAAAGAAATTTGTGACTAGATGTGAAGTAGATATTCAATTAATGAGAGGCCTCGCTTTGGGGAAACTAGAGAAACAAAGAAAGAAATTCTGGAGCCTATGTTAGAAATAAATATTCAACCACTGAGAAGCATCGCTTTTGGGAAATTAGAGAAAATGAAAAACATTAACAAGCTGGCACAAAATTAAGCTGACATATAAACAGATACAAAATGCTGGCAACTGACAGAAAGCAGTAAAAAAATGGAGAAACTTGGACATAGAAGGATGCAAATGTAACTTGTTTTAACAGTTGACCTTTCAGAACATTGATGACAAATTTATTTCTACGATTCAACTTACAAAGAAAAACTTCTACTACACAAGAAGAACTCTAACCGAACAAAGGACTGCTGTAAGATAAAAAAAATTGAATTCCGTTTCCATCATAAAATTATACGCCATCTTGCTACCAGCCTACTTATTATTTCTCAACCTGAATAAGTAAATATTTTCAACATTGACACTTTTCATTTATCGCCTTTCAAATACTAATCTCACATCACTTCAATTAACAAGAAATTTTATATATTTTGAACGTTATTTGTTCTTTGGAATTTTCACTGAAACATTGAACTTATATTTAACAAAGAATAATTGTGTTGTACTAAAATATGTTGCTAACTTTATATTGTTATCAGTAATCAATTATTGATTATATTATGATCAATAATAAGAGATTGATAAAGACAGACGTATATTCATTAGAATTTAGATTAATAGCCGTCTACTATGGCCTTTGAATAGCAATGAGCAAGGTCTAGTTTCAGTAAGGTATATCAATTATTACTGTGAGACTATCTAGAGCTGGGAGCTGGAGCCGGAAATTTCAAAATGTTGTAACTGAAACTAGTAAATTTCAAAATGTTGGAGCTGGAGTAGGAGTTGAAGATTTAGATGTCAGCTCTACAAACCTGCTTTTGAGCAGCGTTGCCAGGTTCTCACAACCGTATTTCCCTTGGCAAACCATTAAAAACTAAAACTTTCCCTTTCTTATTTGAGGCTATAATACAACTTTTGTAACTTTAATAATGACGATTCGCGCATATTTTAAATGTTCATAATATCTTGACTAATTTTTATCATTCTATACTGATCTCTGATAGAGATAATTAGCATGATTTTCAATAACAACAACGCATATATAAGCCTATTTCTTTGTGTTTGCTAATATTTATTTATCTTTTTGTTAAGATTTATTTATTTATTTGTCTTTTCGGAATAAAATCATTTCTCGCTTAATTCTAACCGATTACGTTCAAAAAATTAAAACAAACTTTAAACGAAGAAAATAAGACGTTCAATGATGAATGGGAAATGCAATATTTTTTAATGTTTAACAGTGGTAAAATGTTTTGATTTTTTGTGATACTGAAATTTCAACAGTTCAAAAATCCAATGTGCATTAACATTGCTGTTCATAAAGACAATAAATATTCTAAATTGGAGGGAGGAGCTCAAAGGATTGCACTGAAGAAAGTAAAGGGTGGAAAACAAAAGCAGAGACAATTATTCTATTCTGTATTAAATTTAGGAAATACTGCAAGAGAAGCAAGCTGTCTGAAGACCAACTTCTCGAGAGCTCCTCTCTGCGGCTGCTCGGTCTCACGCTGTCCGCTGATCTGAGATGGAACAAATACATCGAGTCAGTTGCATCATCCACCGCAAGAAAAGTTGGTTCCCTGTGCCGAGCCAGGAATTTTTTCTCCCCGGAATCTATCCTCCAAATCTATAAATCGACCATTCGCCCTTGCATGGAGTATTGCTGCCATATATGGTCTGGGGCCCCTGCGTGTTGCCTCAGGTTTCTTGATAAGATCCAGAGACGGATATGCAATGTGATTGGACCTGATCTGTCATCTCGTCTGCAGTCGCTCTCTCACAGACGCGATGTTGCCTCGCTCTGCCATTTCTACAAGTACTTCCACGGTAATTGCTCCGAGGAGTTGCTTTCGCGTGTCCCTAAGCCTCGTGAATTTAAGCGTCCTACGAGGCTGGCATCCCGTTCCCACCCCTTCACCGTTGAAACTGTTAGATGTAGACGTCTCTTCTACTCCAATAGCTTCTTGTCTCGCACATCTCGCCTATGGAACTCCCTTCCCTATTACTGTTTCCCTGACAAATACAATCTCCAACGGTTTAAGTGTAGCGTCAATCGTCATCTCCAGTTGCCTTGATCTATCCACTTCCCTTCTCCACTTCCTTTCATCTTTCATTCCTATCTGCTCTCGCTCTAAATCTTCTGTAACCCACTTGCCTTGATCGACCCATTGTCTTTCTCTTTCTCCACATCCCTTCCTTTACCACTCCTATCTGATCTTCCTCCAACCCTTCTGTAACCCCATGCGTGATAGTGGCCACCAGCCTTGCTTGGGGTGATACGCTTAAAAAAAAAAAAAAAGCTATAAAGTTGAATATTTGCTTTGAAAAAAAAAAGGTAAACCATTCCGAGATGCAGAATTAAGGAATTCATTGTAGAAGTTGTAAAATGCTTAGATCCAAATAAAGTTAGCAAATATAAAATGCGTCTTTTTCAAGAAGGATTGATACAGTATGGATTGGTCAGTCATGTAACAGAGCAGCTCCAAAATATAATCATTAAAGACAATGTATATTTCTCCTTAGCTTTGGATGAATCGACAGATTCCACTGATTCGGCACAAGTATTGTATTTAATTCATGCAATAACTGACGATTTTCAATTATTTGAAGAATTACTTGCTTTAGGCACCCTTAAAGGAAAGACCCGAGGAATAGATATTTTTAATAACTTCAAAGAAAAATGTCATAAGGTTGGGATGAATCTTATTAAATTGGTAAGTGTGTCTACTGATGTTGCTCCAGCTATGATGGCTAAAAATGAAGGATTCATTGCACATTTGAAAATAGAAAATCTCTGTGCAAAATCTGTTATTTTAAATAACACCATATATATATATATATATATATATATATATATATATATATATATATATATATATAACACCTTATAACTTATATTATAAGTATCGCATGTAAACTCCTATATTTTACGGCCAATAAGTGAAGCACGAATAAGAGACGCCTACAAATAAATCCTACTAAAACCAGTAGATATGAAAGAACTTTACAATTCTGTACCAAACACGGCTCCAAAATTAAATAATTGGTTTCTGCAACCTGATTGGATACGTGATGGGCTCTATGACATCCGCGCAGTTGAACTCCAAGTGACCTGGAAATAGTCCAGGTCTTGAGTCCCGGAGTACGTTCCCGCGAAAAACTCAGATTTCATGAGCTGATCGTGAGCTGATCACCGACTCACCATAAGCCATAAAAACAACGACCATATTTTAAATAGGACGGTCGGCGACGAGATCTGAAACAGTACAATCAGCGAACAGGCTCGGTACCGACACACGTTACCGTGACAACGCGCCATTCTTTGATGACCTTTTTACATACAAAGCCTCGACGAAACGGAGTTCTAGATCCCCTTCTATTGTTTTGTTTTGTTTGTTTTGTTTTTTGTTTGTTTGTTTTTTTTGTTTGTTTTTTTTTTTGTTTGTTTGTTATTTTGTTTGTTTATTGTTTTTGTTTTTTGTTTGTTTGTTTTTTTTTTTGTTTTTTTTTGTTTGTTTTTTGTTTTTGTTTTTTGTTTGTTTGTTTTTTGTTTGTTTTTGTTTTTGTTTTTTGTTTGTTTGTTTTTTGTTTGTTTGTTTTTGTTTTTTGTTTGTTTTTTGTTTTTGTTTTTTGTTTGTTTTTTGTTTGTTTGTTTGTTTGTTTTTTGTTTTTGTTTTTTGTTTGTTT
The DNA here is from genome assembly GCA_964036315.1 of Acanthosepion esculentum. Classification (NCBI taxonomy): domain Eukaryota; kingdom Metazoa; phylum Mollusca; class Cephalopoda; order Sepiida; family Sepiidae; genus Acanthosepion; species Acanthosepion esculentum. The sequence continues at coordinate 70,604,741 of OZ038513.1, read as the reverse complement.
TTTGTTTGTTTTTTTGTTTCTTTGTTTTTTTGTTTGTTTCTTTGTTTTTTCACCCCAAGCAAGAAGAGACGCCACTAGAACGCAAGGGGCTACAGAGAGTTGGAGCTAGAGCAAATAGGAGTGATAGAGGAAAGGATGAAGAGAAGGTTAGGGGATAGATCAGGACATCTGGAGACGTCGATTGACATTACATTTGGATATTTAGAGATTATAGCTATCAGGGAAACAGAAAGAGGGGAGGGAGTTCCACAGGCGAGAGGTGCGAGACATGAAGCTATTGGAGTAGACCAGACGGCTACGGCTTAACAGTTTCGACAGTGAAGAGGGCGTGAGCGAGATGCCAGCCTAGTAGAACGCTTAAATTCATGAAGTTTGTGAACCAGCGAAAGCAGCTCATCGGAGCAGTTACCATGAAAGTATTTGTAAAAAAGGCAGAGGGAGGCGAGGCACGTCTGCTGTGAGAGAGCGACTGCAGACGAGATGCCAGATCAGGGCCAATTACATTGCATATTCGTCTCTGGATCTTATCAAGAACCTTGAGACAAGCATAAGGAGCACCAGACCATATATGGCAGCAATACCCCATGCAAGGGCGAATGGTTGATTTGTAGATTTGAAGGATCGACTCTGGCGAGAAAAATTTCCTGGCGCGGCACAGGGAGCCAACTTTCCTTGCGGTGGACGAAGCTATTGAGTCAATGTATTTGTTCCATCTCAGGTCAGCAGTCAATGTGAGGCCGAGTAGTCGCAAAGAGGAGCACTCGAGAAGTTGAGCGTCAAACATTCTAATAGGGGGCAGGGATGGTTCTCTGTGGTGAGTAATAGAGAACAGTTTTGTTTTTGAGGCGTTAAAGTTAACCAGCCAATTCCTGCCCCAGTTCACAACCGATTGGAGGTCCTTTTTGAGACGAACGGCCAGGTTAGTTTTGTCAACAACACTAGATTTGTTTTTGAGACAGGAGAAAAATATAGTGTCGTTCACGTAAATGCCTACTTGGGAATCTATGACGTCAGGAAGATCGTTGATGAAGATAAGGAATAGAGTAGGACCTAGGATGGTGTCTTGGGGAACACCTGCGTTCGTGGGATAGGAGCTGGAGCAGAATTTCACAGAGATGCTGCATTTGTGTGTGATGTAATGACAAAGCAATATTAGTCAAATATTTTGTTACAAGTCAGAAATAAATTAATATATGGTATGTGGCAAAAAATTCTTTCATTTAGAAAGAAGTTATTTTACAAGTTCTTTCTTGCTCATTCAAAACTTTCAGAAGAACATTTTCCCTTCTTGTCAGTGAAAGTGAAGAGAATATCTCTGAATCTTTTTAGGAATACCAGTCAGTCTTAGACTCATTAATAGAAGAATACAGCAGAGGATTCAGTGATTTTGAAAAGCATAGCATCAACCTGAAACTTGCTTTTCAGCCTCACTAAGTTAATGTATCACAGAAGTTACAAATGGAGCTTATTCAGTTGTCTGAAGATAATATACTGAAAAACTATGTTTGATAGCAGGAAAGATCTGATTGAAATTTGGAAAAGGGTGGTAGAATATCTTTTGCCTTTGGGAACATGCACACCAACTTATTTCATGTTTTTCTTCAACGTACACTTGTAAATCTGCATTCTCATACTTGACACAAATCAAGAATGTTTCTAGAACACAGTTGACAGATGAACATCTTGAAGATCAATTAAAACTAAAAACTGCCATGTTAGAGTCTGATATCAAAATACTAGCTCAAAAGAATCAATGCCTAAGAAAGTCATTAATTTGTCAAAATGGTGAATAAAGTATTTATTTGGACATGTCTTGTTTTTCAGTTTTATAATGTTGTCTGTTTTTATTAGATTATATATTTATTAAATTCTATTTTAGTTGTGGTGAACTAGAGTAGAACGAACTCTTCTTCCTCTCATAAATACTAACTGCGAGAGTCGGGTGGGAGAGTATAGACGCAGTGTTAACCTACCGTTAGGCAGGCGCCAGTGCTTGAGACCGCATTGCCTTTTACTTTTGCGAAGTACGTGTTTCGACAAGCTCGTGTCTGGACATTTAACGTTTTTCATTTTTATTTTCTAAAACTTTTCAGTTTTCAGTCTTCTTTTGTTCTTATTTTGTGCAGATTTATTTGTACGACTTTTTCGTTTTTGTGCTTATTTCCTTTTGTTTGTATTTTTACACTCCCCCTGTTTTATTTACCTTTTTCTTTGGTTTACTTCTTACGTGTTTATTGGTTTTATTTTTCCACCTTTTTCATTTTATTTGGTTGTTCACAATTTTTGTTTTTGCATTTTGTGCCTGCATTATAAAAAATATAAATACACAGAAACAGGCCAAGTCTTATTTGTTTTTCCGTGGTGGCTATCTGCTAGCATGAGCGAAAATTTAACTACGCCGCCGGAGCAGGTGGAAAATACGTCCCCACCGGGAAAAAAACTGTCCTGGGCTGAAAAACCCGCAGAGAAACGTGTCGGCCGAAGTAGGGCAGAAAGAAGCCTGCCAAAATATAGGTCTTCATCAGTTCCGGTTTCACCAGGACAATCTACAATAGAACTGCCCAAATCTAGGAGCCACCCCCACTTCACCCACTCAAGCTCCATCCCCCTCTCCCTCCACTTCCCCTGCCAGTTCAATATCCACTCCCCTTCACTCTTCCACTTCTTCCCCACCCCACCGTGCAAGGGAAAAGAAAAAGAAAAAAAGATTTTTCCCTGACGCAGAAAAAATGTGCAAGGTAGATATGGATCAAGTTAAGAAAGGCCTGTCGAGCCATAAAAGATCTTTACTGGGCCTTCTGATGAAAATATATACAGTAGATGGGAAAACCATTAAGGACCCCAGAAACTTTCCAGGGGTAATCACTTGTGTAAAGGACACAGGTGGCTACCTAAAAGTTTGGACGCATCTAGTGGAAGTGCAAGAAGCATTCCCAAAAATTAAAATGTTGACACCAGATGATGACTATTTGAAGAAATTAAGACAATATTGTTCGGGGAGGGTCCCTGTCATGCTCCATCCCTCCCTATATAGGTGTGTGAAATTAACATATCCCACGAACGTCAGCGGAATTGTCCTGGAAGGACGAATGACATCAGAGCTAGGTGTGGGGAGCCTAGGACAATCCTGACTAACGCAGATTTCCGGCCCGTATGTGAGGAAGTCTTTTTCTTTTCTAATTTATTTTTTCAGATCTAATCGATGTCTGTTAAGATAGCCAGTTTGAATGTGAATGGCTTGAGGGATCGGGGTAAGGCTTCTCGCCTGCTCCGTGATCGTTCGGCGTGGGTGTCGACGCGATTCAAGAGACCCACTTTGTTTGCAGTCTCGATGCTTGTGTGCTGTATGGCGACTTTGTCATCTATTTAGCATATGGGAACCGGCAGGCCAGAGGAGTCTCTTTGCTGATGAAGCGGACTCTAGATGCGAAGGTGGACCTTGTGAATACTGATGCCGAGAGCCGGTTGATCATGGCCGATATTGCCGTGAAAAGGGGTTCGTTTCGGGTCGTTTTGGTTTATGCGCCCAACGACCGGGAGGAGCGGGTCTCGTTTTTTTGGCAGTTGGGGCCGTTCCTGGTGGATTCAACACGCCTAATTTTAATGGAACGTGGGCTCTTAATTGGCCTTCTGACCGGGTGGTTAGCTACCTGTACAGAATGTTAGTTAGAGGAGCCGACGTAGACTTGTTAGATTGTCCCACGTTCCACTGGGTAGGCTATTCGGACCACAAACTCGTTTGTTCCCGGATGGCGTTAGATGGTAGGCCTAGAATGGATAGTTACTGGAAGTTCAATCTGTCTTTACTGGACAGGCGGTACTTCCGGGGGAAGCTAACTAGCTTAGTGCAGCGGGGGCTAGTGGGGACAGTTATCGAGAATAAGTGGTGGGGGAGACTTGTGTAAGATTTTTTCAGCACGGATTTCAGCAAACGGCTCGCCCTAGATAGAGCTGATAAGGTGAAGACGCTTAAGGCTAGTTTTTTCCCGAGCGGTGGTTGGGGAGATCCCTTAAAGATAGCCTTAGCTAGGGAGGCCCTGACGCGTTTGAGTAGCGAGCGCTACATGGGCCAGGTAATTAGACATAGGTTAAGCAAAATGTTCGAAGCTGTGAGAGCATGGGCGCAGATTTGCGCAAGGAAGAGATCCGTTGAGGTTCCGATCGTTACATTCGTGAAGTTAAATCCTCAGAGAGGCATACTCTTCGGGCCACTGACGACATGTGCGAGGCGTTTCGGCGGCATTTCGAGAGCCGCTTTACCAAGGAGCCTGGTCTTCGTGAGGACGAGTTTCGCAGCTATTTGGCTGACTTTCCTCAATTTTCGTCGACTGAAGCGGCTGGCTGTGAGCGAGAGATTCCGGACGGCGAAGTCTACTCGGCATGAAAAAGATCGGCAGAGGCAAGTCGCCCGGTCTGGATGGTTTGCCCTATGAATTGTACTTGCTTCTGTCCTGCAGGCCGCCGGATTTGAACCCGACTTCTGCCGCTCGATTAACATCCTGTATCGCTCCCACAGTGCTGTAGTACAGGTGAACGGGAAGCTGTCGAGCGTTTTTGCGCTGTCTAGGTTAGTTCGTCAGGGTTGTCCACTGTCGCCCCTACTTTATGCTTTGGCGTTGGAGCCTCTTCTTCGCCAGCTGAGGGACAGGGCGTGCAGTCCGTCCCTACGTGGAATCGCCGTTCCTGGAGGAGCTCGAGCCATGTTTTCTGCGTACGCCGATGACGTACCTGCTTTCGTGTCGTCCCGTAGCAACATTGAGGCTATACTGAAGGTGCTTGATCGGTACGAAAAGGTGACAGGGGCCAAGATTAACCGCAACAAGTTGTCCGACTTGCGGTTAGGTGCCTGGAAGTGGGTCGATCTTCCGAGGCCCTTCGGTTGGACGGACGGTCCTGTCCGCGTTCTTGGAGTGTGGTTTTGACCCGACCTCCAGCTGGAGAAAAATTGGTCTGAAGTACGAGCAAAGGTTGACGCGGCCGGTCAGACTTGGCGTCGACGTAGGTTGTCCGTGAATGGCAGGGCGGAGGCGTGTGCCACTTACGTTTTCCCGATTGTCTTTTATCGATTGTCCGTACTTCCCCTCTCTAAAGACTATAGAAAGCCGCTCAAGCGCTCGCTATCCTCCATTTTATGGATGGGACGCAAGCATCAGGCCGACAGAGGAGCCTGTGCACAAGGTCCGTGTCATGAGGGGCTGGGAATGCCACACTTTGTGAACCACAAACTCGCCTCGAGGTTGGCTTTCCTACGTCGCGCATTGACAGGAGATTCGATTATAGCGGGGATTGTTAGGGACGCGTTCCCTTTCCTTACTATCAGTCCCCCCCCCAGCTCGTGGGTTGAGCGCCATCGTAAACCCCGGGTTCAATCGGATTTCCTTCGTGAGTGTCGGTCTGCCTTGTAGGCTGTTCCTTGGTCCAGTGACCTTTCTCAGCCTAGGAAGGTCTTCTATCGTTATCTAGTGGGGGGGGGGGGTGCGAAGGATCCTATGCATGAGCGGCTCGTCATGTCGGAGGAGGAGTTTCACTCTTTCTGGTCTTGGGCGCCAGCGGCGAATTATCTCAGTAACCCTGAGTTTTCGCTTAGCTGGCGATTGGCTCAGAATCGGCTGCCTCTCAATGACATGGTCTTCATATTGGGGTTGGCGGATTTGCCAGACTGTGAACGGTGTGATCTTGGTTTAGAGGAAACGGCTTCGCACGCCTTCTATTATTGTCTCCGGGTCCGCCCCTTATGGGACCATGTCGGCGAGTTGACGGCTCGTCTCGCTCCCGAACAGCTCGTGCTCATTGATCGCGCACACGCGTGTGACAATGTGTCGCCCCCGTTTTCTGGGGTGAAACGGATGGTGTTTCTCACGCTGATGGCCACGGCCCGAATAGTGATTTGGACGATGCGAATGAAGGAAGTCTTGCGAGGCAACCGTCTTTCTCATCAGGATCTAATCTGATTCTTTGAGCATCAGCTCAAGATGAAGATTAGAACTGATAAAAAACGCTTGCATTTGACAGTCTTCAGCGGAAGGTGGGCAACTGAGGCGAGCTTGGTTCGTTTGAACGGGACTAACCTTGATTTTCTCTTTTAGGTCAACCTACGTCACATCGGGGTGGTTTCCTGCGGAGCTCTTCCCTTGGTTAGGGTAGACAAACTTTTGTGTACCTAGTTAATGTGAGTAAATGTTGTTCCCGGCTCCCTCTTTGGTTATGATCCAAGTCGAGATTCCCAACCTCCCCAGTTTTTTGTCCGTCTATATATTCATTTTTCTCACTTCCTTAGTGAGAGAGCTTCTTGATTTTGTCCGATGGGCAGAATACAGTGACCTCTGAGTTTTTTGAGGGTTCGACAGGCCCTACTAACATCACTTATGTTGATTTTGTGTTTATGTTTAGTTTGTTTTGGGGTTCATTCCCTCCCCTTTCATTTTTCATCATACATTTTTATATATAAGTATATATTATCATTAAATTTTTATGGAATGGGGCGCGTTTTGTAGGACCCCCTTGAGAGGATGCTGTATTATGGTGTATGGAGGATTGATTAGTGACGGACGATTTTTTGTGGTGAATGGGCAAATTGTAATGAGTGTATGGGTCGTGAATCGGATTAGCTAGGTATAAGATAGTTAGTGACGACCAGCCTCAACCTCCCCCTTTTTTGGCCTTGTGCCGTAATTATGTATTTTGCACAACAAATAATCCTACCTCCGTCTTCCGTGTCTTTATTTCTGGCCCTTAAACAGGCCACAACAGTTTTATGCACTATTTACCTAAAATATAAAATGCGTAACTGTAGAAAGTTATTTGGCGAATGCGGCCTCTACGTGGGTCAATGCATTTCAATGTCACCTTTATGCTTAAAAAAGGTTCCCCAACTTGTGCTAGAGTCTCCTTAAATTTTCATCATGGGAATATTCTATACTTTAACTTTTTTTATAATCTAACTTTTCCTTTCTTTCTTGTGAAGGAAAGTCGGTTCTCTGTGTCACGCCAGAAGGTTTCTCTCGTCTATCCTTAAAATCTACAAATCTACCATTCGTGCTTGCATTGAATACTGTTACCAGTCTGGTGCCCCCCCCCCGTTGTTCATCTCGAGGTTCTCGTCAAAATCCGAAGATGGGTATGCAATGTGATAGATCCTGACCTGGCATCTTAACTCCAGTTACTTTCTCACAGATGTGATGTGCCTTCCCCCTGTCTCTTCTACAAATACTTTCACGGCATCTAATCTGACGAGCTATTTTACTGGTGCCCCAATTGCATGAATTTAAGCGTGCTACTAGGTTGGCATGTCGGTCCCACCCTTTTATTGTCAAAACAGTTAAATGTAACCACCTCTTCTGCTCCAACAGCTTCTTCTCTCGCACTTCTTGACAGTGGAACGCCCTTCCTCCTACTTGCTTCCCTGATAGCTATAATCTTCAAATATTCATATGTCATATCAATGGACATCTTCTAATGCCTTGATCTTCATCCCCGTCCTTCTCTTTATCCTTTCCTCAAACACCCCCCTCCTTACTCTTACTTTCACTCTCTGTAACCCCTACCTCTTCACACTTACTTTCACTCTCTGTAACCCCTACCTCTTTACTCTTACTTTCACTCTCTGTAAACCCTACCTCTTTACTCTTACTTTCACTCTCTGTAACCCCTACATCTTTACTCTTACTTTCACTCTCTGTAACCCCTTGCTCTTTACTCTTACTTTCACTCTCTGTAACCCCTACATCTTTACTCTTACTTTCACTCTCTGTAACCCCTACCTCTTTACTCTTACTTTCACTCTCTGTAACCCCTACATCTTTACTCTTACTTTCACTCTGTGTAACCCCTACCTCTTTACTCTTACTTTCACTCTCTGTAACCCCTACATCTTTACTCTTACTTTCACTCTCTGTAACCCCTACCTCTTTACTCTTACTTTCACTCTCTGTAACCCCTACATCTTTACTCTTACTTTCACTCTCTGTAACCCCTACCTCTTTACTCTTACTTTCACTCTCTGTAACCCCTACCTCTATACTCTTACTTTCACTCTCTGTAACCCCTACCTCTTTACTCTTACTTTCACTCTCTGTAACCCCTACATCTTTACTCTTACTTTCACTCTCTGTAACCCCTACCTCTTTACTCTTACTTTCACTCTCTGTAACCCCTACATCTTTACTCTTACTTTCACTCTCTGTAACCCCTACATCTTTACTCTTACTTTCACTCTCTGTAACCCCTACCTCTTTACTCTTACTTTCACTCTCTGTAACCCCTACATCTTTACTCTTACTTTCACTCTCTGTAACCCCTACCTCTTTACTCTTACTTTCACTCTCTGTAACCGCTACATCTTTACTCTTACTTTCACTCTCTGTAACCCCTACCTCTTTACTCTTACTTTCACTCTCTGTAACCCCTACATCTTTACTCTTACTTTCACTCTCTGTAACCCCTACATCTTTACTCTTACTTTCACTCTCTGTAACCCCTACCTCTTTACTCTTACTTTCACTCTCTGTAACCCCTACCTCTTTACTCTTACTTTCACTCTCTGTAACCCCTACCTCTTTACTCTTACTTTCACTCTCTGTAACCCCTACCTCTTTACTCTTACTTTCACTCTCTGTAACCCCTACCTCTTTACTCTTACTTTCACTCTCTGTAACCCCTACATCTTTACTCTTACTTTCACTCTCTGTAACCCCTAGCTCTTTACTCTTACTTTCACTCTCTGTAACCCCTACATCTTTACTCTTACTTTCACTCTCTGTAACCCCTACCTCTTTACTCTTACTTTCACTCTCTGTAACCCCTACCTCTTTACTCTTACTTTCACTCTCTGTAACCCCTACATCTTTACTCTTACTTTCACTCTCTGTAACCCCTACCTCTTTACTCTTACTTTCACTCTCTGTAACCCCTACATCTTTACTCTTACTTTCACTCTCTGTAACCCCTACCTCTTTACTCTTACTTTCACTCTCTGTAACCCCTACATCTTTACTCTTACTTTCACTCTCTGTAACCCCTACCTCTTTACTCTTACTTTCACTCTCTGTAACCCCTAGCTCTTTACTCTTACTTTCACTCTCTGTAACCCCTACATCTTTACTCTTACTTTCACTCTCTGTAACCCCTACCTCTTTACTCTTACTTTCACTCTCTGTAACCCCTACCTCTTTACTCTTACTTTCACTCTCTGTAACCCCTACATCTTTACTCTTACTTTCACTCTCTGTAACCCCTACCTCTTTACTCTTACTTTCACTCTCTGTAACCCCTACATCTTTACTCTTACTTTCACTCTCTGTAACCCCTACATCTTTACTCTTACTTTCACTCTCTGTAACCCCTACCTCTTTACTCTTACTTTCACTCTCTGTAACCCCTACATCTTTACTCTTACTTTCACTCTCTGTAACCCCTACCTCTTTACTCTTATTTTCACTCTCTGTAACCCCTACATCTTTACTCTTACTTTCACTCTCTGTAACCCCTACCTCTTTACTCTTACTTTCACTCTCTGTAACCCCTACATCTTTACTCTTACTTTCACTCTCTGTAACCCCTACATCTTTACTCTTACTTTCACTCTCTGTAACCCCTACCTCTTTACTCTTACTTTCACTCTCTGTAACCCCTACCTCTTTACTCTTACTTTCACTCTCTGTAACCCCTACCTCTTTACTCTTACTTTCACTCTCTGTAACCCCTACCTCTTTACTCTTACTTTCACTCTCTGTAACCCCTACCGCTTTACTCTTACTTCCACTCTCTGTAACCCCTACCTCTTTACTCTTACTTTCACTCTCTGTAACCCCTACCTCTTTACTCTTACTTTCACTCTCTGTAACCCCTACATCTTTACTCTTACTTTCACTCTCTGTAACCCCTACATCTTTACTCTTACTTTCACTCTCTGTAACCCCTACCTCTTTACTCTTACTTTCACTCTCTGTAACCCCTACCTCTTTACTCTTACTTTCACTCTCTGTAACCCCTACCGCTTTACTCTTACTTCCACTCTCTGTAACCCCTACCTCTTTACTCTTACTTTCACTCTCTGTAACCCCTACCTCTTTACTCTTACTTTCACTCTCTGTAACCCCTACATCTTTACTCTTACTTTCACTCTATGTAACCCCTACATCTTTACTCTTACTTTCACTCTCTGTAACCCCTACATCTTTACTCTTACTTTCACTCTCTGTAACCCCTACCTCTTTACTCTTACTTTCACTCTCTGTAACCCCTACATCTTTACTCTTACTTTCACTCTCTGTAACCCCTACATCTTTACTCTTACTTTCACTCTCTGTAACCCCTACCTCTTTACTCTTACTTTCACTCTCTGTAACCCCTACCTCTTTACACTTACTTTCACTCTCTGTAACCCCTACCTCTTTACTCTTACTTTCACTCTCTGTAACCCCTACCTCTTTACTCTTACTTTCACTCTCTGTAACCCCTACATCTTTACTCTTACTTTCACTCTCTGAAACCCCTACCTCTTTACTCTTACTTTCACTCTCTGTAACCCCTACCTCTTTACTCTTACTTTCACTCTCTGTAACCCCTACATCTTTACTCTTACTTTCACTCTCTGAAACCCCTACATCTTTACTCTTACTTTCACACTCTGTAACCCCTACCGCTTTACTCTTACTTTCACTCTCTGTAACCGCTACATCTTTACTCTTACTTTCACTCTCTGTAACCCCTACCTCTTTACTCTTACTTTCACTCTCTGTAACCCCTACATCTTTACTCTTACTTTCACTCTCTGTAACCCCTACCGCTTTACTCTTACTTTCACTCTCTGTAACCCCTACCTCTTTACTCTTACTTTCACTCTCTGTAACCCCTACCTCTTTACCCTTACTTTCACTCTCTGTAACCCCTACATCTTTACTCTTACTTTCACTCTCTGTAACCGCTACATCTTTACTCTTACTTTCACTCTCTGTAACCCCTACCTCTTTACTCTTACTTTCACTCTCTGTAACCCCTACCTCTTTACTCTTACTTTCACTCTCTGTAACCCCTACATCTTTACTCTTACTTTCACTCTCTGTAACCCCTACCTCTTTACTCTTACTTTCACTCTCTGTAACACCTACCTCTTTACTCTTACTTTCACTCTCTGTAACCCCTACATCTTTACTCTTACTTTCACTCTCTGTAACCCCTACATCTTTACTCTTACTTTCACTCTCTGTAACCCCTACCTCTTTACTCTTACTTTCACTCTCTGTAACCCCTACCTCTTTACTCTTACTTTCACTCTCTGTAACCCCTACATCTTTACTCTTACTTTCACTCTCTGTAACCCCTACCTCTTTACTCTTACTTTCACTCTCTGTAACCCCTACCTCTTTACTCTTACTTTCACTCTCTGTAACCCCTACATCTTTACTCTTACTTTCACTCTCTGTAACCCCTACATCTTTACTCTTACTTTCACACTCTGTAACCCCTACCGCTTTACTCTTACTTTCACTCTCTGTAACCGCTACATCTTTACTCTTACTTTCACTCTCTGTAACCCCTACCTCTTTACTCTTACTTTCACTCTCTGTAACCCCTACCTCTTTACTCTTACTTTCACTCTCTGTAACCCCTACCTCTTTACTCTTACTTTCACTCTCTGTAACCCCTACCTCTTTACTCTTACTTTCACTCTCTGTAACCCCTACCTCTTTACTCTTACTTTCACTCTCTGTAACCCCTACATCTGTACTCTTACTTTCACAATCTGTAACCCCTACCGCTTTACTCTTACTTTCACTCTCTGTAACCGCTACATCTTTACTCTTACTTTCACTCTCTGTAACCGCTACATCTTTACTCTTACTTTCACTCTCTGTAACCGCTACATCTTTACTCTTACTTTCACTCTCTGTAACCCCTACATCTTTACTCTTACTTTCACTCTCTGTAACCCCTACCGCTTTACTCTTACTTTCACTCTCTGTAACCCCTACCGCTTTACTCTTACTTTCACTCTCTGTAACCCCTACATCTTTACTCTTACTTTCACACTCTGTAACCCCTACCACTTTACTCTTACTTTCACTCTCTGTAACCGCTACATCTTTACTCTTACTTTCACTCTCTGTAACCGCTACATCTTTACTCTTACTTTCACTCTCTGTAACCCCTACCTCTTTACTCTTACTTTCACTCTCTGTAACCCCTACCTCTTTACTCTTACTTTCACTCTCTGTAACCCCTACATCTTTACTCTTACTTTCACACTCTGTAACCCCTACCGCTTTACTCTTACTTTCACTCTCTGTAACCGCTACATCTTTACTCTTACTTTCACTCTCTGTAACCGCTACATCTTTACTCTTACTTTCACTCTCTGTAACCCCTACCTCTTTACTCTTACGTTCACTCTCTGTAACCCCTACCTCTTTACTCTTACTTTCACTCTCTGTAACCCCTACCTCTTTACTCTTACTTTCACTCTCTGTAACCTCTACATCTTTACTCTTACTTTCACTCTCTGTAACCCCTACATCTTTACTCTTACTTTCACTCTCTGTAACCCCTACATCTTTACTCTTACTTTCACTCTCTGTAACCCCTACCTCTTTACTTTTACTTTCACTCTCTGTAAGCCCTACCTCGTTACTCTTACTTTCACTCTCTGTAACCCCTACATCTTTACTCTTACTTTCACTCTCTGTAACCCCTACCTCTTTACTCTTACTTTCACTCTCTGTAACCCCTACCTATTTACTCTTACTTTCACTCTCTGTAACCCCTACATCTTTACTCTTACTTTCACTCTCTGTAACCCCTACATCTTTACTCTTACTTTCACTCTCTGTAACCCCTACATCTTTACTCTTAATTTCACTCTCTGTAACCCCTACCACTTTACTCTTACTTTCACTCTCTGTAACCCCTACCGCTTTACTCTTACTTTCACTCTCTGTAACCGCTACATCTTTACTCTTACTTTCACTCTCTGTAACCCCTACCTCTTTACTCTTACTTTCAATCTCTGTAACCCCTACCTCTTTACTCTTACTTTCACTCTCTGTAACCCCTACATCTTTACTCTTACTTTCACACTCTGTAACCCCTACCGCTTTACTCTTACTTTCACTCTCTGTAACCGCTACATCTTTACTCTTACTTTCACTCTCTGTAACCGCTACATCTTTACTCTTATTTTCACTCTCTGTAACCCCTACCTCTTTACTCTTACTTTCACTCTCTGTAACCCCTACCTCTTTACTCTTACTTACACTCTCTGTAACCCCTACCTCTTTACTCTTACTTTCACTCTCTGTAACCCCTACATCTTTACTCTTACTTTCACTCTCTGTAACCCCTACATCTTTACTCTTACTTTCACTCTCTGTAACCCCTACATCTTTACTCTTACTTTCACTCTCTGTAACCCCTACCTCTTTACTCTTACTTTCACTCTCTGTAACCCCTACATCTTTACTCTTACTTTAACTCTCTGTAACCCCTACATCTTTACTCTTACTTTCACTCTCTGTAACCCCTACCTCTTTACTCTTACTTTCACTCTCTGTAACCCCTACATCTTTACTCTTACTTTCACTCTCTGAAACCCCTACATCTTTACTCTTACTTTCACACTCTGTAACCCCTACCGCTTAACTCTTACTTTCACTCTCTGTAACCCCTACCTCTTTACTCTTACTTTCACTCTCTGTAACCCCTACATCTTTACTCTTACTTTCACTCTCTGTAACCCCTACATCTTTACTCTTACTTTCACTCTCTGTAACCCCTACCTCTTTACTCTTACTTTCACTCTCTGTAACACCTACCTCTTTACTCTTACTTTCACTCTCTGTAACCCCTACATCTTTACTCTTACTTTCACTCTCTGTAACCCCTACATCTTTACTCTTACTTTCACTCTCTGTAACCCCTACCTCTTTACTCTTACTTTCACTCTCTGTAACCCCTACCTCTTTACTCTTACTTTCACTCTCTGTAACCCCTACCTCTTTACTCTTACTTTCACTCTCTGTAACCCCTACCTCTTTACTCTTACTTTCACTCTCTGTAACCCCTACCTCTTTACTCTTACTTTCACTCTCTGTAACCCCTACATCTTTACTCTTACTTTCACTCTCTGTAACCCCTACATATTTACTCTTACTTTCACTCTCTGTAACCCCTACCTCTTTACTCTTACTTTCACTCTCTGTAACCCCTACATCTTTACTCTTACTTTCACTCTCTGTAACCCCTACATCTTTACTCTTACTTTCACTCTCTGTAACCCCTACATCTTTACTCTTACTTTCACTCTCTGTAACCCCTACCTCTTTACTCTTACTTTCACTCTCTGTAACCCCTACCTCGTTACTCTTACTTTCACTCTCTGTAACCCCTACATCTTTACTCTTACTTTCACTCTCTGTAACCCCTACCTCTTTACTCTTACTTTCACTCTCTGTAACCCCTACCTCTTTACTCTTACTTTCACTCTCTGTAACCCCTACCTCTTTACTCTTACTTTCACTCTCTGTAACCCCTACCTCTTTACTCTTACTTTCACTCTCTGTAACCCCTACCTCTTTACTCTTACTTTCACTCTCTGTAACCCCTACATCTTTACTCTTACTTTCACTCTCTGTAACCCCTACATCTTTACTCTTACTTTCACTCTCTGTAACCCCTACCTCTTTACTCTTACTTTCACTCTCTGTAACCCCTACATCTTTACTCTTACTTTCACTCTCTGTAACCCCTACATCTTTACTCTTACTTTCACACTCTGTAACCCCTACCGCTTTACTCTTACTTTCACTCTCTGTAACCGCTACATCTTTACTCTTACTTTCACTCTCTGTAACCCCTACCTCTTTACTCTTACTTTCACTCTCTGTAACCCCTACATCTTTACTCTTACTTTCACTCTCTGTAACCCCTACATATTTACTCTTACTTTCACTCTCTGTAACCCCTACCTCTTTACTCTTACTTTCACTCTCTGTAACCCCTACATCTTTACTCTTACTTTCACTCTCTGTAACCCCTACCTCTTTACTCTTACTTTCACTCTCTGTAAAACCTACCTCTTTACTCTTACTTTCACTCTCTGTAACCCCTACCTCTTTACTCTTACTTTCACTCTCTGTAACCCCTACCTCTTTACTCTTACTTTCACTCTCTGTAACCCCTACCTCTTTACTCTTACTTTCACTCTCTGTAACCCCTACCTCTTTACTCTTACTTTCACTCTCTGTAACCCCTACCTCTTTACTCTTACTTTCACTCTCTGTAACCCCTACATCTTTACTCTTACTTTCACTCTCTGTAACCCCTACCTTTTTACTCTTACTTTCACTCTCTCTAACCCCTACCTCTTTACTCTTACTTTCACTCTCTGTAACCCCTACATCTTTACTCTTACTTTCACTCTCTGTAACCCCTACCTCTTTACTCTTACTTTCACTCTCTGTAACCGCTACCTCTTTACTCTTACTTTCACTCTCTGTAACCCCTACATCTTTACTCTTACTTTCACTCTCTGTAACCCCTACCGCTTTACTCTTACTTTCACTCTCTGTAACCCCTACCGCTTTACTCTTACTTTCACTCTCTGTAACCGCTACATCTTTACTCTTACTTTCACTCTCTGTAACCCCTACCTCTTTACTCTTACTTTCACTCTCTGTAACCCTTACATCTTTACTCTTACTTTCACACTCTGTAACCCCTACCGCTTTACTCTTACTTTCACTCTCTGTAACCGCTACATCTTTACTCTTACTTTCACTCTCTGTAACCGCTACATCTTTACTCTTACTTTCACTCTCTGTAACCCCTACATCTTTACTCTTACTTTCACTCTCTGTAACCCCTACCGCTTTACTCTTACTTTCACTCTCTGTAACCCCTACCGCTTTACTCTTACTTTCACTCTCTGTAAACGCTACATCTTTACTCTTACTTTCACTCTCTGTAACCCCTACCTCTTTACTCTTACTTTCACTCTCTGTAACCCCTACATCTTTACTCTTACTTTCACACTCTGTAACCCCTACCGCTTTACTCTTACTTTCACTCTCTGTAACCGCTACATCTTTACTCTTACTTTCACTCTCTGTAACCGCTACATCTTTACTCTTACTTTCACTCTCTGTAACCCCTACCTCTTTACTCTTACTTTCACTCTCTGTAACCCCTACCTCTTTACTCTTACTTTCACTCTCTGTAACCCCTACATCTTTAATCTTACTTTCACTCTCTGTAACCCCTACCGCTTTACTCTTACTTTCACTCTCTGTAACCGCTACATCTTTACTCTTACTTTCACTCTCTGTAACCGCTACATCTTTACTCTTACTTTCACTCTCTGTAACCCCTACCTCTTTACTCTTACTTTCACTCTCTGTAACCCCTACCTCTTTACTCTTACTTTCACTCTCTGTAACCCCTACCTCTTTACTCTTACTTTCACTCTCTGTAACCCCTACATCTTTACTCTTACTTTCACTCTCTGTAACCCCTACATCTTTACTCTTACTTTCACTCTCTGTAACCCCTACATCTTTACTCTTACTTTCACTCTCTGTAACCCCTACCTCTTTACTCTTACTTTCACTCTCTGTAACCCCTACCTCGTTACTCTTACTTTCACTCTCTGTAACCCCTACATCTTTACTCTTACTTTCACTCACTGTAACCCCTACCTCTTTACTCTTACTTTCACTCTCTGTAACCCCTACCTATTTACTCTTACTTTCACTCCCTGTAACCCCTACATCTTTACTCTTACTTTCACTCTCTGTAACCCCTACCTCTTTACTCTTACTTTCACTCTCTGTAACCCCTACCTCTTTACTCTTACTTTCACTCTCTGTAACCCCTACCTCTTTACTCTTACTTTCACTCTCTGTAACCCCTACCTCTTTACTCTTACTTTCACTCTCTGTAACCCCTACCTCTTTACTCTTACTTTCACTCTCTGTAACCCCTACATCTTTACTCTTACTTTCACTCTCTGTAACCCCTACATATTTACTCTTACTTTCACTCTCTGTAACCCCTACCTCTTTACTCTTACTTTCACTCTCTGTAACCCCTACATCTTTACTCTTACTTTCACTCTCTGTAACCCCTACATCTTTACTCTTACTTTCACTCTCTGTAACCCCTACATCTTTACTCTTACTTTCACTCTCTGTAACCCCTACCTCTTTACTCTTACTTTCACTCTCTGTAACCCCTACCTCGTTACTCTTACTTTCACTCTCTGTAACCCCTACATCTTTACTCTTACTTTCACTCTCTGTAACCCCTACCTCTTTACTCTTACTTTCACTCTCTGTAACCCCTACCTCTTTACTCTTACTTTCACTCTCTGTAACCCCTACCTCTTTACTCTTACTTTCACTCTCTGTAACCCCTACCTCTTTACTCTTACTTTCACTCTCTGTAACCCCTACCTCTTTACTCTTACTTTCACTCTCTGTAACCCCTACCTCTTTACTCTTACTTTCACTCTCTGTAACCCCTACCTCTTTACTCTTACTTTCACTCTCTGTAACCCCTACATCTTTACTCTTACTTTCACTCTCTGTAACCCCTACCTCTTTACTCTTACTTTCACTCTCTGTAAAACCTACCTCTTTACTCTTACTTTCACTCTCTGTAACCCCTACATCTTTACTCTTACTTTCACTCTCTGTAACCCCTACCTCTTTACTCTTACTTTCACTCTCTGTAACCCCTACCTCTTTACTCTTACTTTCACTCTCTGTAACCCCTACCTCTTTACTCTTACTTTCACTCTCTGTAACCCCTACCTCTTTACTCTTACTTTCACTCTCTGTAACCCCTACATCTTTACTCTTACTTTCACTCTCTGTAACCCCTACCTTTTTACTCTTACTTTCACTCTCTCTAACCCCTACCTCTTTACTCTTACTTTCACTCTCTGTAACCCCTACATCTTTACTCTTACTTTCACTCTCTGTAACCCCTACCTCTTTACTCTTACTTTCACTCTCTGTAACCGCTACCTCTTTACTCTTACTTTCACTCTCTGTAACCCCTACATCTTTACTCTTACTTTCACTCTCTGTAACCCCTACCGCTTTACTCTTACTTTCACTCTCTGTAACCCCTACCGCTTTACTCTTACTTTCACTCTCTGTAACCGCTACATCTTTACTCTTACTTTCACTCTCTGTAACCCCTACCTATTTACTCTTACTTTCACTCTCTGTAACCCTTACATCTTTACTCTTACTTTCACACTCTGTAACCCCTACCGCTTTACTCTTACTTTCACTCTCTGTAACCGCTACATCTTTACTCTTACTTTCACTCTCTGTAACCGCTACATCTTTACTCTTACTTTCACTCTCTGTAACCCCTACATCTTTACTCTTACTTTCACTCTCTGTAACCCCTACCGCTTTACTCTTACTTTCACTCTCTGTAACCCCTACCGCTTTACTCTTACTTTCACTCTCTGTAAACGCTACATCTTTACTCTTACTTTCACTCTCTGTAACCCCTACCTCTTTACTCTTACTTTCACTCTCTGTAACCCCTACATCTTTACTCTTACTTTCACACTCTGTAACCCCTACCGCTTTACTCTTACTTTCACTCTCTGTAACCGCTACATCTTTACTCTTACTTTCACTCTCTGTAACCGCTACATCTTTACTCTTACTTTCACTCTCTGTAACCCCTACCTCTTTACTCTTACTTTCACTCTCTGTAACCCCTACCTCTTTACTCTTACTTTCACTCTCTGTAACCCCTACATCTTTAATCTTACTTTCACTCTCTGTAACCCCTACCGCTTTACTCTTACTTTCACTCTCTGTAACCGCTACATCTTTACTCTTACTTTCACTCTCTGTAACCGCTACCTCTTTACTCTTACTTTCACTCTCTGTAACCCCTACCTCTTTACTCTTACTTTCACTCTCTGTAACCCCTACCTCTTTACTCTTACTTTCACTCTCTGTAACCCCTACCTCTTTACTCTTACTTTCACTCTCTGTAACCCCTACATCTTTACTCTTACTTTCACTCTCTGTAACCCCTACATCTTTACTCTTACTTTCACTCTCTGTAACCCCTACATCTTTACTCTTACTTTCACTCTCTGTAACCCCTACCTCTTTACTCTTACTTTCACTCTCTGTAACCCCTACCTCGTTACTCTTACTTTCACTCTCTGTAACCCCTACATCTTTACTCTTACTTTCACTCACTGTAACCCCTACCTCTTTACTCTTACTTTCACTCTCTGTAACCCCTACCTATTTACTCTTACTTTCACTCCCTGTAACCCCTACATCTTTACTCTTACTTTCACTCTCTGTAACCCCTACATCTTTACTCTTACTTTCACTCTCTGTAACCCCTACATCTTTACTCTTACTTTCACTCTCTGTAACCCCTACCGCTTTACTCTTACTTTCACTCTCTGTAACCCCTACCGCTTTACTCTTACTTTCACTCTCTGTAACCGCTACATCTTTACTCTTACTTTCACTCTCTGTAACCCCTACCTCTTTACTCTTACTTTCACTCTCTGTAACCCCTACCTCTTTACTCTTACTTTCACTCTCTGTAACCCCTACATCTTTACTCTTACTTTCACACTCTGTAACCCCTACCGCTTTACTCTTAATTCACTCTCTGTAACCCCTACATCTTTACTCTTACTTTCACTCTCTGTAACCCCTACATCTTTACTCTTACTTTCACTCTCTGTAACCCCTACATCTTTACTCTTACTTTCACTCTCTGTAACCCCTACCTCTTTACTCTTACTTTCACTCTCTGTAACCCCTACCTCGTTACTCTTATTTTCACTCTCTGTAACCCCTACATCTTTACTCTTACTTTCACTCTCTGTAACCCCTACCTCTTTACTCTTACTTTCACTCTCTGTAACCCCTACCTCTTTACTCTTACTTTCACTCTCTGTAACCCCTACCTCTTTACTCTTACTTTCACTCTTTGTAACCCCTACCTCTTTACTCTTACTTTCACTCTCTGTAACCCCTACCTCTTTACTCTTACTTTCACTCTCTGTAACCCCTACCTCTTTACTCTTACTTTCACTCTCTGTAACCCCTACCGCTTTACTCTTACTTTCACTCTCTGTAACCCCTACCGCTTTACTCTTACTTTCACTCTCTGTAACCGCTACATCTTTACTCTTACTTTCACTCTCTGTAACCCCTACCTCTTTACTCTTACTTTCACTCTCTGTAACCCCTACCTCTTTACTCTTACTTTCACTCTCTGTAACCCCTACATCTTTACTCTTACTTTCACACTCTGTAACCCCTACCGCTTTACTCTTACTTTCACTCTCTGTAACCCCTACGTCTTTACTCTTACTTTCACTCTCTGTAACCCCTACATCTTTACTCTTACTTTCACTCTCTGTAACCCCTACATCTTTACTCTTACTTTCACTCTCTGTAACCCCTACCTCTTTACTCTTACTTTCACTCTCTGTAACCCCTACATCTTTACTCTTACTTTCACTCTCTGTAACCCCTACATCTTTACTCTTACTTTCACTCTCTGTAACCCCTACCTCTTTACTCTTACTTTCACTCTCTGTAACCCCTACCTCTTTACTCTTACTTTCACTCTCTGTAACCCCTACCTCTTTACGCTTACTTTCACTCTCTGTAACCCCTACATCTTTACTCTTACTTTCACTCTCTGAAACCCCTACATCTTTACTCTTACTTTCACACTCTGTAACCCCTACCGCTTTACTCTTACTTTCACTCTCTGTAACCGCTACATCTTTACTCTTACTTTCACTCTCTGTAACCCCTACCTCTTTACTCTTACTTTCACTCTCTGTAACCCCTACATCTTTACTCTTACTTTCACTCTCTGTAACCCCTACATCTTTACTCTTACTTTCACTCTCTGTAACCCCTACCTCTTTACTCTTACTTTCACTCTCTGTAACCCCTACCTCTTTACTCTTACTTTCACTCTCTGTAACCCCTACATCTTTACTCTTATTTTCACTCTCTGTAACCCCTACATCTTTACTCTTACTTTCACTCTCTGTAACCCCTACCTCTTTACTCTTACTTTCACTCTCTGTAACCCCTACCTCTTTACTCTTACTTTCACTCTCTGTAACCCCTACATCTTTACTCTTACTTTCACTCTCTGTAACCCCTACATCTTTACTCTTACTTACACTCTCGGTAACCCCTACCTCTTTACTCTTACTTTCACTCTCTGTAACACCTACCTCTTTACTCTTACTTTCACTCTCTGTAACCCCTACATCTTTACTCTTACTTTCACTCTCTGTAACCCCTACATCTTTACTCTTACTTTCACTCTCTGTAACCCCTACCTCTTTACTCTTACTTTCACTCTCTGTAACCCCTACCTCTTTACTCTTACTTTCACTCTCTGTAACCCCTACCTCTTTACTCTTACTTTCACTCTCTGTAACCCCTACCTCTTTACTCTTACTTTCACTCTCTGTAACCCCTACCTCTTTACTCTTACTTTCACTCTCTGTAACCCCTACATCTTTACTCTTACTTTCACTCTCTGTAACCCCTACATCTTTACTCTTACTTTCACACTCTGTAACCCCTACCGCTTTACTCTTACTTTCACTCTCTGTAACCGCTACATCTTTACTCTTACTTTCACTCTCTGTAACCCCTACCTCTTTACTCTTACTTTCACTCTCTGTAACCCCTACCTCTTTACTCTTACTTTCACTCTCTGTAACCCCTACCTCTTTACTCTTACTTTCACTCTCTGTAACCCCTACCTCTTTACTCTTACTTTCACTCTCTGTAACCCCTACCTCTTTACTCTTACTTTCACTCTCTGTAACCCCTACCTCTTTACTCTTACTTTCACTCTCTGTAACCCCTACATCTTTACTCTTACTTTCACACTCTGTAACCCCTACCGCTTTACTCTTACTTTCACTCTCTGTAACCGCTACATCTTTACTCTTACTTTCACTCTCTGTAACCGCTACATCTTTACTCTTACTTTCACTCTCTGTAACCGCTACATCTTTACTCTTACTTTCACTCTCTGTAACCCCTACATCTTTACTCTTACTTTCACTCTCTGTAACCCCTACCGCTTTACTCTTACTTTCACTCTCTGTAACCGCTACATCTTTACTCTTACTTTCACTCTCTGTAACCCCTACCTCTTTACTCTTACTTTCACTCTCTGTAACCCCTACATCTTTACTCTTACTTTCACACTCTGTAACCCCTACCACTTTACTCTTACTTTCACTCTCTGTAACCGCTACATCTTTACTCTTACTTTCACTCTCTGTAACCGCTACATCTTTACTCTTACTTTCACTCTCTGTAACCCCTACCTCTTTACTCTTACTTTCACTCTCTGTAACCCCTACCTCTTTACTCTTACTTTCACTCTCTGTTACCCCTACATCTTTACTCTTACTTTCACACTCTGTAACCCCTACCGCTTTACTCTTACTTTCACTCTCTGTAACCGCTACATCTTTACTCTTACTTTCACTCTCTGTAACCGCTACATCTTTACTCTTACTTTCACTCTCTGTAACCCCTACCTCTTTACTCTTACTTTCACTCTCTGTAACCCCTACCTCTTTACTCTTATTTTCACTCTCTGTAACCCCTACCTCTTTACTCTTACTTTCACTCTCTGTAACCTCTATATCTTTACTCTTACTTTCACTCTCTGTAACCCCTACATCTTTACTCTTACTTTCACTCTTTGTAACCCCTACATCTTTACTCTTACTTTCACTCTCTGTAACCCCTACCTCTTTACTCTTACTTTCACTCTCTGTAACCCCTACCTCGTTACTCTTACTTTCACTCTCTGTAACCCCTACATCTTTACTCTTACTTTCACTCTCTGTAACCCCTACCTCTTTACTCTTACTTTCACTCTCTGTAACCCCTACCTATTTACTCTTACTTTCACTCTCTGTAACCCCTACATCTTTACTCTTACTTTCACTCTCTGTAACCCCTACATCTTTACTCTTACTTTCACTCTCTGTAACCCCTACATCTTTACTCTTACTTTCACTCTCTGTAACCCCTACCGCTTTACTCTTACTTTCACTCTCTGTAACCCCTACCGCTTTACTCTTACTTTCACTCTCTGTAACCGCTACATCTTTACTCTTACTTTCACTCTCTGTAACCCCTACCTCTTTACTCTTACTTTCACTCTCTGTAACCCCTACCTCTTTACTCTTACTTTCACTCTCTGTAACCCCTACATCTTTACTCGTACTTTCACACTCTGTAACCCCTACCGCTTTACTCTTATTTCACTCTCTGTAACCGCTACATCTTTACTCTTACTTTCACTCTCTGTAACCGCTACATCTTTACTCTTACTTTCACTCTCTGTAACCCCTACCTCTTTACTCTTACTTTCACTCTCTGTAACCCCTACCTCTTTACTCTTACTTTCACTCTCTGTAACCCCTACCTCTTTACTCTTACTTTCACTCTCTGTAACCCCTACATCTTTACTCTTACTTTCACTCTCTGTAACCCCTACATCTTTACTCTTACTTTCACTCTCTGTAACCCCTACATCTTTACTCTTACTTTCACTCTCTGTAACCCCTACCTCTTTACTCTTACTTTCACTCTCTGTAACCCCTACCTCGTTACTCTTACTTTCACTCTCTGTAACCCCTACATCTTTACTCTTACTTTCACTCTCTGTAACCCCTACCACTTTACTCTTACTTTCACTCTCTGTAACCCCTACCTCTTTACTCTTATTTCACTCTCTGTAACCCCTACCTCTTTACTCTTACTTTCACTCTCTGTAACCCCTACCTCTTTACTCTTACTTTCACTCTCTGTAACCCCTACCTCTTTACTCTTACTTTCACTCTCTGTAACCCCTACCTCTTTACTCTTACTTTCACTCTCTGTAACCCCTACATCTTTACTCTTACTTTCACTCTCTGTAACCCCTACATCTTTACTCTTACTTTCACACTCTGTAACCCCTACCGCTTTACTCTTACTTTCACTCTCTGTAACCGCTACATCTTTACTCTTACTTTCACTCTCTGTAACCCCTACCTCTTTACTCTTACTTTCACTCTCTGTAACCCCTACCTCTTTACTCTTACTTTCACTCTCTGTAACCCCTACATATTTACTCTTACTTTCACTCTCTGTAACCCCTACCTCTTTACTCTTACTTTCACTCTCTGTAACCCCTACATCTTTACTCTTACTTTCACTCTCTTTAACCCCTACCTCTTTACTCTTACTTTCACTCTCTGTAAAACCTACCTCTTTACTCTTACTTTCACTCTCTGTAACCCCTACATCTTTACTCTTACTTTCACTCTCTGTAACCGCTACATCTTTACTCTTACTTTCACTCTCTGTAACCCCTACCTCTTTACTCTTACTTTCACTCTCTGTAACCCCTTCCTCTTTACTCTTACTTTCACTCTCTGTAACCCCTACCTCTTTACTCTTACTTTCACTCTCTGTAACCCCTACATCTTTACTCTTACTTTCACTCTCTGTAACCCCTACCTCTTTACTCTTACTTTCACTCTCTCTAACCCCTACCTCTTTACTCTTACTTTCACTCTCTGTAACCCCTACATCTTTACTCTTACTTTCACTCTCTGTAACCCCTACCTCTTTACTCTTACTTTCACTCTCTGTAACCGCTACCTCTTTACTCTTACTTTCACTCTCTGTAACCCCTACATCTTTACTCTTACTTTCACTCTCTGTAACCCCTACCGCTTTACTCTTACTTTCACTCTCTGTAACCCCTACCGCTTTACTCTTACTTTCACTCTCTGTAACCGCTACATCTTTACTCTTACTTTCACTCTCTGTAACCCCTACCTCTTTACTCTTACTTTCACTCTCTGTAACCCTTACATCTTTACTCTTACTTTCACACTCTGTAACCCCTACCGCTTTACTCTTACTTTCACTCTCTGTAACCGCTACATCTTTACTCTTACTTTCACTCTCTGTAACCGCTACATCTTTACTCTTACTTTCACTCTCTGTAACCCCTACATCTTTACTCTTACTTTCACTCTCTGTAACCCCTACCGCTTTACTCTTACTTTCACTCTCTGTAACCCCTACCGCTTTACTCTTACTTTCACTCTCTGTAACCGCTACATCTTTACTCTTACTTTCACTCTCTGTAACCCCTACCTCTTTACTCTTACTTTCACTCTCTGTAACCCCTACATCTTTACACTTACTTTCTCACTCTGTAACCCCTACCGCTTTACTCTTACTTTCACTCTCTGTAACCGCTACATCTTTACTCTTACTTTCACTCTCTGTAACCGCTACATCTTTACTCTTACATTCACTCTCTGTAACCCCTACCTCTTTACTCTTACTTTCACTCTCTGTAACCCCTACCTCTTTACTCTTACTTTCACTCTCTGTAACCCCTACATCTTTACTCTTACTTTCACACTCTGTAACCCCTACCGCTTTACTCTTACTTTCACTCTCTGTAACCGCTACATCTTTACTCTTACTTTCACTCTCTGTAACCGCTACATCTTTACTCTTACTTTCACTCTCTGTAACCCCTACCTCTTTACTCTTACTTTCACTCTCTGTAACCCCTACCTCTTTACTCTTACTTTCACTCTCTGTAACCCCTACCTCTTTACTCTTACTTTCACTCTCTGTAACCCCTACATCTTTACTCTTACTTTCACTCTCTGTAACCCCTACATCTTTACTCTTACTTTCACTCTCTGTAACCCCTACATCTTTACTCTTACTTTCACTCTCTGTAACCCCTACCTCTTTACTCTTACTTTCACTCTCTGTAACCCCTACCTCGTTACTCTTACTTTCACTCTCTGTAACCCCTACATCTTTACTCTTACTTTCACTCTCTGTAACCCCTACCACTTTACTCTTACTTTCACTCTCTGTAACCCCTACCTCTTTACTCTTATTTCACTCTCTGTAACCCCTACCTCTTTACTCTTACTTTCACTCTCTGTAACCCCTACCTCTTTACTCTTACTTTCACTCTCTGTAACCCCTACCTCTTTACTCTTACTTTCACTCTCTGTAACCCCTACCTCTTTACTCTTACTTTCACTCTCTGTAACCCCTACATCTTTACTCTTACTTTCACTCTCTGTAACCCCTACATCTTTACTCTTACTTTCACACTCTGTAACCCCTACCGCTTTACTCTTACTTTCACTCTCTGTAACCGCTACATCTTTACTCTTACTTTCACTCTCTGTAACCCCTACCTCTTTACTCTTACTTTCACTCTCTGTAACCCCTACCTCTTTACTCTTACTTTCACTCTCTGTAACCCCTACATATTTACTCTTACTTTCACTCTCTGTAACCCCTACCTCTTTACTCTTACTTTCACTCTCTGTAACCCCTACATTTTTACTCTTACTTTCACTCTCTGTAACCCCTACCTCTTTACTCTTACTTTCACTCTCTGTAAAACCTACCTCTTTACTCTTACTTTCACTCTCTGTAACCCCTACATCTTTACTCTTACTTTCACTCTCTGTAACCGCTACATCTTTACTCTTACTTTCACTCTCTGTAACCCCTACCTCTTTACTCTTACTTTCACTCTCTGTAACCCCTTCCTCTTTACTCTTACTTTCACTCTCTGTAACCCCTACCTCTTTACTCTTACTTTCACTCTCTGTAACCCCTACATCTTTACTCTTACTTTCACTCTCTGTAACCCCTACCTCTTTACTCTTACTTTCACTCTCTCTAACCCCTACCTCTTTACTCTTACTTTCACTCTCTGTAACCCCTACATCTTTACTCTTACTTTCACTCTCTGTAACCCCTACCTCTTTACTCTTACTTTCACTCTCTGTAACCGCTACCTCTTTACTCTTACTTTCACTCTCTGTAACCCCTACATCTTTACTCTTACTTTCACTCTCTGTAACCCCTACCGCTTTACTCTTACTTTCACTCTCTGTAACCCCTACCGCTTTACTCTTACTTTCACTCTCTGTAACCGCTACATCTTTACTCTTACTTTCACTCTCTGTAACCCCTACCTCTTTACTCTTACTTTCACTCTCTGTAACCCTTACATCTTTACTCTTACTTTCACACTCTGTAACCCCTACCGCTTTACTCTTACTTTCACTCTCTGTAACCGCTACATCTTTACTCTTACTTTCACTCTCTGTAACCGCTACATCTTTACTCTTACTTTCACTCTCTGTAACCCCTACATCTTTACTCTTACTTTCACTCTCTGTAACCCCTACCGCTTTACTCTTACTTTCACTCTCTGTAACCCCTACCGCTTTACTCTTACTTTCACTCTCTGTAACCGCTACATCTTTACTCTTACTTTCACTCTCTGTAACCCCTACCTCTTTACACTTACTTTCACTCTCTGTAACCCCTACATCTTTACACTTACTTTCTCACTCTGTAACCCCTACCGCTTTACTCTTACTTTCACTCTCTGTAACCGCTACATCTTTACTCTTACTTTCACTCTCTGTAACCGCTACATCTTTACTCTTACATTCACTCTCTGTAACCCCTACCTCTTTACTCTTACTTTCACTCTCTGTAACCCCTACCTCTTTACTCTTACTTTCACTCTCTGTAACCCCTACATCTTTACTCTTACTTTCACACTCTGTAACCCCTACCGCTTTACTCTTACTTTCACTCTCTGTAACCGCTACATCTTTACTCTTACTTTCACTCTCTGTAACCGCTACATCTTTACTCTTACTTTCACTCTCTGTAACCCCTACCTCTTTACTCTTACTTTCACTCTCTGTAACCCCTACCTCTTTACTCTTACTTTCACTCTCTGTAACCCCTACCTCTTTACTCTTACTTTCACTCTCTGTAACCCCTACATCTTTACTCTTACTTTCACTCTCTGTAACCCCTACATCTCTACTCTTACTTTGACTCTCTGTAACCCCTACATCTTTACTCTTACTTTCACTCTCTGTAACCCCTACCTCTTTACTCTTACTTTCACTCTCTGTAACCCCTACCTCGTTACTCTTACTTTCACTCTCTGTAACCCCTACATCTTTACTCTTACTTTCACTCTCTGTAACCCCTACCTCTTTACTCTTACTTTCACTTTCTGTAACCCCTACCTATTTACTCTTACTTTCACTCTCTGTAACCCCTACATCTTTACTCTTACTTTCACTCTCTGTAACCCCTACATCTTTACTCTTACTTTCACTCTCTGTAACCCCTACATCTTTACTCTTACTTTCACTCTCTGTAACCCCTACCGCTTTACTCTTACTTTCACTCTCTGTAACCCCTACCGCTTTACTCTTACTTTCACTCTCTGTAACCGCTACATCTTTACTCTTACTTTCACTCTCTGTAACCCCTACCTCTTTACTCTTACTTTCACTCTCTGTAACCCCTACCTCTTTACTCTTACTTTCACTCTCTGTAACCCCTACATC
This sequence comes from Acanthosepion esculentum, assembly GCA_964036315.1. Taxonomy (NCBI): domain Eukaryota; kingdom Metazoa; phylum Mollusca; class Cephalopoda; order Sepiida; family Sepiidae; genus Acanthosepion; species Acanthosepion esculentum. The sequence goes on along the minus strand of OZ038513.1, from coordinate 70,576,246 downwards.
TTTACTCTTACTTTCACACTCTGTAACCCCTACCGCTTTACTCTTACTTTCACTCTCTGTAACCCCTACATCTTTACTCTTACTTTCACTCTCTGTAACCCCTACATCTTTACTCTTACTTTCACTCTCTGTAACCCCTACATTTTTACTCTTACTTTCACTCTCTGTAACCCCTACCTCTTTACTCTTACTTTCACTCTCTGTAACCCCTACCTCGTTACTCTTATTTTCACTCTCTGTAACCCCTACATCTTTACTCTTACTTTCACTCTCTGTAACCCCTACCTCTTTACTCTTACTTTCACTCTCTGTAACCCCTACCTCTTTACTCTTACTTTCACTCTCTGTAACCCCTACCTCTTTACTCTTACTTTCACTCTCTGTAACCCCTACCTCTTTACTCTTACTTTCACTCTCTGTAACCCCTACCTCTTTACTCTTACTTTCACTCTCTGTAACCCCTACCGCTTTACTCTTACTTTCACTCTCTGTAACCCCTACCGCTTTACTCTTACTTTCACTCTCTGTAACCGCTACATCTTTACTCTTAATTTCACTCTCTGTAACCCCTACCTCTTTACTCTTACTTTCACTCTCTGTAACCCCTACCTCTTTACTCTTACTTTCACTCTCTGTAACCCCTACATCTTTACTCTTACTTTCACACTCTGTAACCCCTACCGCTTTACTCTTACTTTCACTCTCTGTAACCCCTACATCTTTACTCTTACTTTCACTCTCTGTAACCCCTACATCTTTACTCTTACTTTCACTCTCTGTAACCCCTACATCTTTACTCTTACTTTCACTCTCTGTAACCCCTACCTCTTTACTCTTACTTTCACTCTCTGTAACCCCTACCTCGTTACTCTTACTTTCACTCTCTGTAACCCCTACATCTTTACTCTTACTTTCACTCTCTGTAACCCCTACATCTTTACTCTTACTTTCACTCTCTGTAACCCCTACCTCTTTACTCTTACTTTCACTCTCTGTAACCCCTACCTCGTTACTCTTACTTTCACTCTCTGTAACCCCTACATCTTTACTCTTACTTTCACTCTCTGTAACCCCTACCTCTTTACTCTTACTTTCACTCTCTGTAACCCCTACCTCTTTACTCTTACTTTCACTCTCTGTAACCCCTACCTCTTTACTCTTACTTTCACTCTCTGTAACCCCTACCTCTTTACTCTTACTTTCACTCTCTGTAACCCCTACCTCTTTACTCTTACTTTCACTCTCTGTAACCCCTACCTCTTTACTCTTACTTTCACTCTCTGTAACCCCTACATCTTTACTCTTACTTTCACTCTCTGTAACCCCTACATCTTTACTCTTACTTTCACACTCTGTAACCCCTACCGCTTTACTCTTACTTTCACTCTCTGTAACCGCTACATCTTTACTCTTACTTTCACTCTCTGTAACCCCTACCTCTTTACTCTTACTTTCACTCTCTGTAACCCCTACCTCTTTACTCTTACTTTCACTCTCTGTAACCCCTACATCTTTACTCTTACTTTCACTCTCTGTAACCCCTACCTCTTTACTCTTACTTTCACTCTCTGTAACCCCTACATCTTTACTCTTACTTTCACTCTCTGTAACCCCTACCTCTTTACTCTTACTTTCACTCTCTGTAACACCTACCTCTTTACTCTTACTTTCACTCTCTGTAACCCCTACATCTTTACTCTTACTTTCACTCTCTGTAACCCCTACCTCTTTACTCTTACTTTCACTCTCTGTAACCCCTACCTCTTTACTCTTACTTTCACTCTCTGTAACCCCTACCTCTTTACTCTTACTTTCACTCTCTGTAACCCCTACCTCTTTACTCTTACTTTCACTCTCTGTAACCCCTACATCTTTACTCTTACTTTCACTCTCTGTCACCCGTACCTCTTTACTCTTACTTTCACTCTCTCTAACCCCTACCTCTTTACTCTTACTTTCACTCTCTGTAACCCCTACATCTTTACTCTTACTTTCACTCTCTGTAACCCCTACCTCTTTACTCTTACTTTCACTCTCTGTAACCGCTACCTCTTTACTCTTACTTTCACTCTCTGTAACCCCTACATCTTTACTCTTACTTTCACTCTCTGTAACCCCTACCGCTTTACTCTTACTTTCACTCTCTGTAACCCCTACCTCTTTACTCTTACTTTCACTCTCTGTAACCCCTACCTCTTTACTCTTACTTTCACTCTCTGTAACCCCTACATCTTTACTCTTACTTTCACTCTCTGTAACCCCTACCTCTTTACTCTTACTTTCACTCTCTGTAACCCCTACATCTTTACTCTTACTTTCACTCTCTGTAACCCCTACCTCTTTACTCTTACTTTCACTCTCTGTAACACCTACCTCTTTACTCTTACTTTCACTCTCTGTAACCCCTACATCTTTACTCTTACTTTCACTCTCTGTAACCCCTACCTCTTTACTCTTACTTTCACTCTCTGTAACCCCTACATCTTTACTCTTACTTTCACTCTCTGTAACCCCTACCTCTTTACTCTTACTTTCACTCTCTGTAACCCCTACCTCTTTACTCTTACTTTCACTCTCTGTAACCCCTACATCTTTACTCTTACTTTCACTCTCTGTAACCCCTACCTCTTTACTCTTACTTTCACTCTCTCTAACCCCTACCTCTTTACTCTTACTTTCACTCTCTGTAACCCCTACATCTTTACTCTTACTTTCACTCTCTGTAACCCATACCTCTTTACTCTTACTTTCACTCTCTGTAACCCCTACCTCTTTACTCTTACTTTCACTCTCTGTAACCCCTACCTCTTTACTCTTACTTTCACTCTCTGTAACCCCTACCTCTTTACTCTTACTTTCACTCTCTGTAACCCCTACATCTTTACTCTTCCTTTCACTCTCTGTAACCCCTACATCTTTACTCTTACTTTCACACTCTGTAACCCCTACCGCTTTACTCTTACTTTCACTCTCTGTAACCGCTACATCTTTACTCTTACTTTCACTCTCTGTAACCCCTACCTCTTTACTCTTACTTTCACTCTCTGTAACCCCTACCTCTTTACTCTTACTTTCACTCTCTGTAACCCCTACATCTTTACTCTTACTTTCACTCTCTGTAACCCCTACCTCTTTACTCTTACTTTCACTCTCTGTAACCCCTACATCTTTACTCTTACTTTCACTCTCTGTAACCCCTACCACTTTACTCTTACTTTCACTCTCTGTAACCCCTACCTCTTTACTCTTACTTTCACTCTCTGTAACCCCTACCTCTTTACTCTTACTTTCACTCTCTGTAACCCCTACCTCTTTACTCTTACTTTCACTCTCTGTAACCCCTACCTCTTTACTCTTACTTTCACTCTCTGTAACCCCTACCTCTTTACTCTTACTTTCACTCTCTGTAACCCCTACATCTTTACTCTTACTTTCACTCTCTGTAACCCCTACATCTTTACTCTTACTTTCACACTCTGTAACCCCTACCGCTTTACTCTTACTTTCACTCTCTGTAACCGCTACATCTTTACTCTTACATTCTCTCTCTGTAACCCCTACCTCTTTACTCTTACTTTCACTCTCTGTAACCCCTACCTCTTTACTCTTACTTTCACTTTCTGTAACCCCGACCTATTTACTCTTACTTTCACTCTCTGTAACCCCTACATCTTTACTCTTACTTTCACTCTCTGTAACCCCTACATCTTTACTCTTACTTTCACTCTCTGTAACCCCTACATCTTTACTCTTACTTTCACTCTCTGTAACCCCTACCGCTTTACTCTTACTTTCACTCTCTGTAACCCCTACCGCTTTACTCTTACTTTCACTCTCTGTAACCGCTACATCTTTACTCTTACTTTCACTCTCTGTAACCCCTACCTCTTTACTCTTACTTTCACTCTCTGTAACCCCTACCTCTTTACTCTTACTTTCACTCTCTGTAACCCCTACATCTTTACTCTTACTTTCACACTCTGTAACCCCTACCGCTTTACTCTTACTTTCACTCTCTGTAACCCCTACATCTTTACTCTTACTTTCACTCTCTGTAAACCCTACATCTTTACTCTTACTTTCACTCTCTGTAACCCCTACATTTTTACTCTTACTTTCACTCTCTGTAACCCCTACCTCTTTACTCTTACTTTCACTCTCTGTAACCCCTACCTCGTTACTCTTATTTTCACTCTCTGTAACCCCTACATCTTTACTCTTACTTTCACTCTCTGTAACCCCTACCTCTTTACTCTTACTTTCACTCTCTGTAACCCCTACCTCTTTACTCTTACTTTCACTCTCTGTAACCCCTACCTCTTTACTCTTACTTTCACTCTCTGTAACCCCTACCTCTTTACTCTTACTTTCACTCTCTGTAACCCCTACCTCTTTACTCTTACTTTCACTCTCTGTAACCGCTACATCTTTACTCTTAATTTCACTCTCTGTAACCCCTACCTCTTTACTCTTACTTTCACTCTCTGTAACCCCTACCTCTTTACTCTTACTTTCACTCTCTGTAACCCCTACATCTTTACTCTTACTTTCACACTCTGTAACCCCTACCGCTTTACTCTTACTTTCACTCTCTGTAACCCCTACATCTTTACTCTTACTTTCACTCTCTGTAACCCCTACATCTTTACTCTTACTTTCACTCTCTGTAACCCCTACATCTTTACTCTTACTTTCACTCTCTGTAACCCCTACCTCTTTACTCTTACTTTCACTCTCTGTAACCCCTACCTCGTTACTCTTACTTTCACTCTCTGTAACCCCTACATCTTTACTCTTACTTTCACTCTCTGTAACCCCTACATCTTTACTCTTACTTTCACTCTCTGTAACCCCTACCTCTTTACTCTTACTTTCACTCTCTGTAACCCCTACCTCGTTACTCTTACTTTCACTCTCTGTAACCCCTACATCTTTACTCTTACTTTCACTCTCTGTAACCCCTACCTCTTTACTCTTACTTTCACTCTCTGTAACCCCTACCTCTTTACTCTTACTTTCACTCTCTGTAACCCCTACCTCTTTACTCTTACTTTCACTCTCTGTAACCCCTACCTCTTTACTCTTACTTTCACTCTCTGTAACCCCTACCTCTTTACTCTTACTTTCACTCTCTGTAACCCCTACCTCTTTACTCTTACTTTCACTCTCTGTAACCCCTACATCTTTACTCTTACTTTCACTCTCTGTAACCCCTACATCTTTACTCTTACTTTCACACTCTGTAACCCCTACCGCTTTACTCTTACTTTCACTCTCTGTAACCGCTACATCTTTACTCTTACTTTCACTCTCTGTAACCCCTACCTCTTTACTCTTACTTTCACTCTCTGTAACCCCTACCTCTTTACTCTTACTTTCACTCTCTGTAACCCCTACATCTTTACTCTTACTTTCACTCTCTGTAACCCCTACCTCTTTACTCTTACTTTCACTCTCTGTAACCCCTACATCTTTACTCTTACTTTCACTCTCTGTAACCCCTACCTCTTTACTCTTACTTTCACTCTCTGTAACACCTACCTCTTTACTCTTACTTTCACTCTCTGTAACCCCTACATCTTTACTCTTACTTTCACTCTCTGTAACCCCTACCTCTTTACTCTTACTTTCACTCTCTGTAACCCCTACCTCTTTACTCTTACTTTCACTCTCTGTAACACCTACCTCTTTATTCTTACTTTCACTCTCTGTAACCCCTACATCTTTACTCTTACTTTCACTCTCTGTAACCCCTACCTCTTTACTCTTACTTTCACTCTCTGTAACCCCTACCTCTTTACTCTTACTTTCACTCTCTGTAACCCCTACATCTTTACTCTTACTTTCACTCTCTGTAACCCGTACCTCTTTACTCTTACTTTCACTCTCTCTAACCCCTACCTCTTTACTCTTACTTTCACTCTCTGTAACCCCTACATCTTTACTCTTACTTTCACTCTCTGTAACCCCTACCTCTTTACTCTTACTTTCACTCTCTGTAACCGCTACCTCTTTACTCTTACTTTCACTCTCTGTAACCCCTACATCTTTACTCTTACTTTCACTCTCTGTAACCCCTACCGCTTTACTCTTACTTTCACTCTCTGTAACCCCTACCTCTTTACTCTTACTTTCACTCTCTGTAACCCCTACCTCTTAACTCTTACTTTCACTCTCTGTAACCCCTACATCTTTACTCTTACTTTCACTCTCTGTAACCCCTACCTCTTTACTCTTACTTTCACTCTCTGTAACCCCTACATCTTTACTCTTACTTTCACTCTCTGTAACCCCTACCTCTTTACTCTTACTTTCACTCTCTGTAACACCTACCTCTTTATTCTTACTTTCACTCTCTGTAACCCCTACATCTTTACTCTTACTTTCACTCTCTGTAACCCCTACCTCTTTACTCTTACTTTCACTCTCTGTAACCCCTACATCTTTACTCTTACTTTCACTCTCTGTAACCCCTACCTCTTTACTCTTACTTTCACTCTCTGTAACCCCTACCTCTTTACTCTTACTTTCACTCTCTGTAACCCCTACATCTTTACTCTTACTTTCACTCTCTGTAACCCCTACCTCTTTACTCTTACTTTCACTCTCTCTAACCCCTACCTCTTTACTCTTACTTTCACTCTCTGTAACCCCTACATCTTTACTCTTACTTTCACTCTCTGTAACCCATACCTCTTTACTCTTACTTTCACTCTCTGTAACCCCTACCTCTTTACTCTTACTTTCACTCTCTGTAACCCCTACCTCTTTACTCTTACTTTCACTCTCTGTAACCCCTACCTCTTTACTCTTACTTTCACTCTCTGTAACCCCTACATCTTTACTCTTACTTTCACTCTCTGTAACCCCTACATCTTTACTCTTACTTTCACACTCTGTAACCCCTACCGCTTTACTCTTACTTTCACTCTCTGTAACCCCTACATCTTTACTCTTACTTTCACTCTCTGTAACCCCTACCTCTTTACTCTTACTTTCACTCTCTGTAACACCTACCTCTTTACTCTTACTTTCACTCTCTGTAACCCCTACATCTTTACTCTTACTTTCGCTCTCTGTAACCCCTACCTCTTTACTCTTACTTTCACTCTCTGTAACCCCTACCTCTTTACTCTTACTTTCACTCTCTGTAACCCCTACCTCTTTACTCTTACTTTCACTCTCTGTAAACCCTACCTCTTTACTCTTACTTTCACTCTCTGTAACCCCTACATCTTTACCCTTACTTTCACTCTCTGTAACCCCTACCTCTTTACTCTTACTTTCACTCTCTCTAACCCCTACCTCTTTACTCTTACTTTCACTCTCTGTAACCCCTACATCTTTACTCTTACTTTCACTCTCTGTAACCCCTACCTCTTTACTCTTACTTTCACTCTCTGTAACCCCTACCTCTTTACTCTTACTTTCACTCTCTGTAACCCCTACCTCTTTACTCTTACTTTCACTCTCTGTAACCCCTACCTCTTTACTCTTACTTTCACTCTCTGTAACCCCTACATCTTTACTCTTACTTTCACACTCTGTAACCCCTACCGCTTTACTCTTACTTTCACTCTCTGTAACCCCTACATCTTTACTCTTACTTTCACTCTCTGTAACCCCTACCTCTTTACTCTTACTTTCACTCTCTGTAACCCCTACCTCTTTACTCTTACTTTCACTCTCTGTAACCCCTACCTCTTTACTCTTACTTTCACTCTCTGTAACCCCTACCTCTTTACTCTTACTTTCACTCTCTGTAACCCCTACCTCTTTACTCTTACTTTCATTCTCTGTAATCCCTACCTCTTTACTTTTACTTTCACTCTCTGTAACCCCTACCTCTTTACTCTTACTTTCACTCTCTGTAACCCCTACATCTTTACTCTTACTTTCACTCTCTGTAACCCCTACCGCTTTACTCTTACTTTCACTCTCTGTAACCCCTACATCTTTACTCTTACTTTCACTCTCTGTAACCCCTACCGCTTTACTCTTACTTTCACTCTCTGTAACCCCTACCGCTTTACTCTTACTTTCACTCTCTGTAACCGCTACATCTTTACTCTTACTTTCACTCTCTGTAACCCCTACCTCTTTACTCTTACTTTCACTCTCTGTAACCCTTACATCTTTACTCTTACTTTCACACTCTGTAACCCCTACCGCTTTACTCTTACTTTCACTCTCTGTAACCCCTACCGCTTTACTCTTACTTTCACTCTCTGTAACCGCTACATCTTTACTCTTACTTTCACTCTCTGTAACCGCTACATCTTTACTCTTACTTTCACTCTCTGTAACCCCTACCTCTTTACTCTTACTTTCACTCTCTGTAACCCCTACCTCTTTACTCTTACTTTCACTCTCTGTAACCCCTACATCTTTACTCTTACTTTCACACTCTGTAACCCCTACCGCTTTACTCTTACTTTCACTCTCTGTAACCGCTACATCTTTACTCTTACTTTCACTCTCTGTAACCGCTACATCTTTACTCTTACTTTCACTCTCTATAACCCCTACCTCTTTACTCTTACTTTCACTCTCTGTAACCCCTACCTCTTTACTCTTACTTTCACTCTCTGTAACCCCTACCTCTTTACTCTTACTTTCACTCTCTGTAACCCCTACATCTTTACTCTTACTTTCACTCTCTGTAACCCCTACATCTCTTCTCTTACTTTCACTCTCTGTAACCCCTACATCTTTACTCTTACTTTCACTCTCTGTAACCCCTACCTCTTTACTCTTACTTTCACTCTCTGTAACCCCTACCTCGTTACTCTTACTTTCACTCTCTGTAACCGCTACATCTTTACTCTTACTTTCACTCTCTGTAACCCCTACATCTTTACTCTTACTTTCACTCTCTGTAACCCCTACCGCTTTACTCTTACTTTCACTCTCTGTAACCCCTACCGCTTTACTCTTACTTTCACTCTCTGTAACCGCTACATCTTTACTCTTACTTTCACTCTCTGTAACCCCTACCTCTTTACTCTTACTTTCACTCTCTGTAACCCCTACATCTTTACTCTTACTTTCTCACTCTGTAACCCCTACCGCTTTACTCTTACTTTCACTCTCTGTAACCGCTACATCTTTACTCTTACTTTCACTCTCTGTAACCGCTACATCTTTACTCTTACTTTCACTCTCTGTAACCCCTACCTCTTTACTCTTACTTTCACTCTCTGTAACCCCTACCTCTTTACTCTTACTTTCACTCTCTGTAACCCCTACATCTTTACTCTTACTTTCACACTCTGTAACCCCTACCGCTTTACTCTTACTTTCACTCTCTGTAACCGCTACATCTTTACTCTTACTTTCACTCTCTGTAACCGCTACATCTTTACTCTTACTTTCACTCTCTGTAACCCCTACCTCTTTACTCTTACTTTCACTCTCTGTAACCCCTACCTCTTTACTCTTACTTTCACTCTCTGTAACCCCTACCTCTTTACTCTTACTTTCACTCTCTGTAACCCCTACATCTTTACTCTTACTTTCACTCTCTGTAACCCCTACATCTCTTCTCTTACTTTCACTCTCTGTAACCCCTACATCTTTACTCTTACTTTCACTCTCTGTAACCCCTACCTCTTTACTCTTACTTTCACTCTCTGTAACCCCTACCTCGTTACTCTTACTTTCACTCTCTGTAACCCCTACATCTTTACTCTTACTTTCACTCTCTGTAACCCCTACCTCTTTACTCTTACTTTCACTTTCTGTAACCCCGACCTATTTACTCTTACTTTCACTCTCTGTAACCCCTACATCTTTACTCTTACTTTCACTCTCTGTAACCCCTACATCTTTACTCTTACTTTCACTCTCTGTAACCCCTACATCTTTACTCTTACTTTCACTCTCTGTAACCCCTACCGCTTTACTCTTACTTTCACTCTCTGTAACCCCTACCGCTTTACTCTTACTTTCACTCTCTGTAACCGCTACATCTTTACTCTTACTTTCACTCTCTGTAACCCCTACCTCTTTACTCTTACTTTCACTCTCTGTAACCCCTACCTCTTTACTCTTACTTTCACTCTCTGTAACCCCTACATCTTTACTCTTACTTTCACACTCTGTAACCCCTACCGCTTTACTCTTACTTTCACTCTCTGTAACCCCTACATCTTTACTCTTACTTTCACTCTCTGTAACCCCTACATCTTTACTCTTACTTTCACTCTCTGTAACCCCTACATTTTTACTCTTACTTTCACTCTCTGTAACCCCTACCTCTTTACTCTTACTTTCACTCTCTGTAACCCCTACCTCGTTACTCTTATTTTCACTCTCTGTAACCCCTACATCTTTACTCTTACTTTCACTCTCTGTAACCCCTACCTCTTTACTCTTACTTTCACTCTCTGTAACCCCTACCTCTTTACTCTTACTTTCACTCTCTGTAACCCCTACCTCTTTACTCTTACTTTCACTCTCTGTAACCCCTACCTCTTTACTCTTACTTTCACTCTCTGTAACCCCTACCTCTTTACTCTTACTTTCACTCTCTGTAACCGCTACATCTTTACTCTTAATTTCACTCTCTGTAACCCCTACCTCTTTACTCTTACTTTCACTCTCTGTAACCCCTACCTCTTTACTCTTACTTTCACTCTCTGTAACCCCTACATCTTTACTCTTACTTTCACACTCTGTAACCCCTACCGCTTTACTCTTACTTTCACTCTCTGTAACCCCTACATCTTTACTCTTACTTTCACTCTCTGTAACCCCTACATCTTTACTCTTACTTTCACTCTCTGTAACCCCTACATCTTTACTCTTACTTTCACTCTCTGTAACCCCTACCTCTTTACTCTTACTTTCACTCTCTGTAACCCCTACCTCGTTACTCTTACTTTCACTCTCTGTAACCCCTACATCTTTACTCTTACTTTCACTCTCTGTAACCCCTACATCTTTACTCTTACTTTCACTCTCTGTAACCCCTACCTCTTTACTCTTACTTTCACTCTCTGTAACCCCTACCTCGTTACTCTTACTTTCACTCTCTGTAACCCCTACATCTTTACTCTTACTTTCACTCTCTGTAACCCCTACCTCTTTACTCTTACTTTCACTCTCTGTAACCCCTACCTCTTTACTCTTACTTTCACTCTCTGTAACCCCTACCTCTTTACTCTTACTTTCACTCTCTGTAACCCCTACCTCTTTACTCTTACTTTCACTCTCTGTAACCCCTACCTCTTTACTCTTACTTTCACTCTCTGTAACCCCTACCTCTTTACTCTTACTTTCACTCTCTGTAACCCCTACATCTTTACTCTTACTTTCACTCTCTGTAACCCCTACATCTTTACTCTTACTTTCACACTCTGTAACCCCTACCGCTTTACTCTTACTTTCACTCTCTGTAACCGCTACATCTTTACTCTTACTTTCACTCTCTGTAACCCCTACCTCTTTACTCTTACTTTCACTCTCTGTAACCCCTACCTCTTTACTCTTACTTTCACTCTCTGTAACCCCTACATCTTTACTCTTACTTTCACTCTCTGTAACCCCTACCTCTTTACTCTTACTTTCACTCTCTGTAACCCCTACATCTTTACTCTTACTTTCACTCTCTGTAACCCCTACCTCTTTACTCTTACTTTCACTCTCTGTAACACCTACCTCTTTACTCTTACTTTCACTCTCTGTAACCCCTACATCTTTACTCTTACTTTCACTCTCTGTAACCCCTACCTCTTTACTCTTACTTTCACTCTCTGTAACCCCTACCTCTTTACTCTTACTTTCACTCTCTGTAACACCTACCTCTTTATTCTTACTTTCACTCTCTGTAACCCCTACATCTTTACTCTTACTTTCACTCTCTGTAACCCCTACCTCTTTACTCTTACTTTCACTCTCTGTAACCCCTACCTCTTTACTCTTACTTTCACTCTCTGTAACCCCTACATCTTTACTCTTACTTTCACTCTCTGTAACCCGTACCTCTTTACTCTTACTTTCACTCTCTCTAACCCCTACCTCTTTACTCTTACTTTCACTCTCTGTAACCCCTACATCTTTACTCTTACTTTCACTCTCTGTAACCCCTACCTCTTTACTCTTACTTTCACTCTCTGTAACCGCTACCTCTTTACTCTTACTTTCACTCTCTGTAACCCCTACATCTTTACTCTTACTTTCACTCTCTGTAACCCCTACCGCTTTACTCTTACTTTCACTCTCTGTAACCCCTACCTCTTTACTCTTACTTTCACTCTCTGTAACCCCTACCTCTTAACTCTTACTTTCACTCTCTGTAACCCCTACATCTTTACTCTTACTTTCACTCTCTGTAACCCCTACCTCTTTACTCTTACTTTCACTCTCTGTAACCCCTACATCTTTACTCTTACTTTCACTCTCTGTAACCCCTACCTCTTTACTCTTACTTTCACTCTCTGTAACACCTACCTCTTTATTCTTACTTTCACTCTCTGTAACCCCTACATCTTTACTCTTACTTTCACTCTCTGTAACCCCTACCTCTTTACTCTTACTTTCACTCTCTGTAACCCCTACATCTTTACTCTTACTTTCACTCTCTGTAACCCCTACCTCTTTACTCTTACTTTCACTCTCTGTAACCCCTACCTCTTTACTCTTACTTTCACTCTCTGTAACCCCTACATCTTTACTCTTACTTTCACTCTCTGTAACCCCTACCTCTTTACTCTTACTTTCACTCTCTCTAACCCCTACCTCTTTACTCTTACTTTCACTCTCTGTAACCCCTACATCTTTACTCTTACTTTCACTCTCTGTAACCCATACCTCTTTACTCTTACTTTCACTCTCTGTAACCCCTACCTCTTTACTCTTACTTTCACTCTCTGTAACCCCTACCTCTTTACTCTTACTTTCACTCTCTGTAACCCCTACCTCTTTACTCTTACTTTCACTCTCTGTAACCCCTACATCTTTACTCTTACTTTCACTCTCTGTAACCCCTACATCTTTACTCTTACTTTCACACTCTGTAACCCCTACCGCTTTACTCTTACTTTCACTCTCTGTAACCCCTACATCTTTACTCTTACTTTCACTCTCTGTAACCCCTACCTCTTTACTCTTACTTTCACTCTCTGTAACACCTACCTCTTTACTCTTACTTTCACTCTCTGTAACCCCTACATCTTTACTCTTACTTTCGCTCTCTGTAACCCCTACCTCTTTACTCTTACTTTCACTCTCTGTAACCCCTACCTCTTTACTCTTACTTTCACTCTCTGTAACCCATACCTCTTTACTCTTACTTTCACTCTCTGTAAACCCTACCTCTTTACTCTTACTTTCACTCTCTGTAACCCCTACATCTTTACCCTTACTTTCACTCTCTGTAACCCCTACCTCTTTACTCTTACTTTCACTCTCTCTAACCCCTACCTCTTTACTCTTACTTTCACTCTCTGTAACCCCTACATCTTTACTCTTACTTTCACTCTCTGTAACCCCTACCTCTTTACTCTTACTTTCACTCTCTGTAACCCCTACCTCTTTACTCTTACTTTCACTCTCTGTAACCCCTACCTCTTTACTCTTACTTTCACTCTCTGTAACCCCTACCTCTTTACTCTTACTTTCACTCTCTGTAACCCCTACATCTTTACTCTTACTTTCACACTCTGTAACCCCTACCGCTTTACTCTTACTTTCACTCTCTGTAACCCCTACATCTTTACTCTTACTTTCACTCTCTGTAACCCCTACCTCTTTACTCTTACTTTCACTCTCTGTAACCCCTACCTCTTTACTCTTACTTTCACTCTCTGTAACCCCTACCTCTTTACTCTTACTTTCACTCTCTGTAACCCCTACCTCTTTACTCTTACTTTCACTCTCTGTAACCCCTACCTCTTTACTCTTACTTTCATTCTCTGTAATCCCTACCTCTTTACTTTTACTTTCACTCTCTGTAACCCCTACCTCTTTACTCTTACTTTCACTCTCTGTAACCCCTACATCTTTACTCTTACTTTCACTCTCTGTAACCCCTACTTCTTTACTCTTACTTTCACTCTCTCTAACCCCTACCTCTTTACTCTTACTTTCACTCTCTGTAACCCCTACATCTTTACTCTTACTTTCACTCTCTGTAACCCCTACCTCTTTACTTTTACTTTCACTCTCTGTAACCCCTACCTCTTTACTCTTACTTTCACTCTCTGTAACCCCTACCTCTTTACTCTTACTTTCACTCTCTGTAACCCCTACATCTTTACTCTTACTTTCACTCTCTGTAACCCCTACCTCTTTACTCTTACTTTCACTCTTTGTAACCCCTTGAGTGCTAGTGGCACTCTCACCTTGCTTGGGGTGATATGCTTAAAATATTCCGAATTTACATTATTCAGACTATTGTCCTCATCTTTGTCGCCATGTTTATCACAACGTTTCGGCTGTTGTATGCTCCGGCCTTCTTCAGGTGGTTGAAATATCGAACTGAACCCTTTATTTCGCTCACTGGGGTAGATTGTTCTAGTTCCTCGTGCCATGTCTAATGGATGTCAGATATTTCTTGTTATTTCCCCTCTGAAATTTCTCCAATGCCTTAACCAAGTATTGAACTCACACTCTTTGGGTGCCTTTATCCACTGTACCACGTGTCATATATTGTAAAGTATCTTTATTGCTTTACTTATTTTTTCTATTAATCATGCATTCACCTCCGGTGGGCAACCCTGAGGCCACATTATTTTGCAGGCTGCGCCAGCTCCTTTCCGCCCACGTCACAGACGATGACCGTCTGCTACTTCTACTTCAGGCCTTCTCATTTTCACTACCAAAATTACCCAACATGACAACTAACGATCAAAAAAGTAAACTTAAACCAGCTCTTAAAAAAATCACCTAAACCTTTAAAACATCCGTGGCATTCGAACCAACTTCTGCAGTGTGGAATCGTTCCACATTGAGAAGTCTCCTAATATACTTCAACTCGTTTATCCCCTCCACTGACCTCTCGATCCCCGGTTACCTTCCTCTCATTAGAAAAGACTCTCAAACCCGCATGCACGGCCTTAGAGTTTATGTCAAGGACCATCTCCCACTCGCTAGAGAGCTCCCTCTCTCGAATCTCCAAACCATTCATACATGTGTCTCTGTTTATCTCTCTTCAATGCTGTAAGCTACCTCTTCTTCTATCGCTCTCCATCTTCCCAAGACCGTGGTGTACTCGAAAGCATTTTCAACGATATAGACAAGGCTATCTCGCTCTATTCGTTTGCTCATATATTCGTGTTCGAGGTCTTTAACGCCCACCATATAAAGTGGCTTAAAAGCACTATAACTGACCTTGCTGGCATACAAACCCTTAACTTTTCAATTTCTCAGTCTTTCACGCAAATAGTTAACTTTCCCAGACGTTTCCCCAACAAGCTGGACAGTAAGGCTTCCCTTCTTGATCTCTGTTTCACATCCACCCTCGAGTCCTGTCGCGCCGCGCAGCTCTGCCCTCTTGGCAACTCTGATCATGCTGTAGTGTCTGTCAACATCTCCTTCTACTCCACCCCCAGGTAAGAACATCTTTCTGTTATCAACGAGTAGACTGGAACTCGTTCCGGGTTTTCCTTCGCGATATTCCCCTGGAATGTGGTCTTTAAGCTCCCTGTTTAAGAATGCGCTTCCGAGGTCTCCTCCTGGGTAAAAGCTGGAATCGAGATTTCCATCTTCGCAAGTAGATATAAGGTTAAATCTCGCTCATCTCATTGGTTCTCTGCTGCTTGCTCAGCTGCCATTGCCCACAGGAATCACTTCTTCCGTCTATATCGTAGTGACATGTCGGATTGCAACAGGCGTCTCTTTGTCTCAGCCCGTAATGAGTGCAAGCGTGTCCTCAATGAAACAAAGTCACTATTTGCTGATAGAATGAAACAACGTATTGCATCTCGCAAATTCGGCTCCAAGGATTCTTGGCGTCTCTGCAAGAGTCTACTCAACAACAACAAACACACAATACCTCCTTTGTTCCACCTATTTGAGGTCCTGACCTCCTCAGCTGATAAGGCTGAGTGCTTTGTCCGGAAATTCTCATCCAACTCAACGCTCGACTCATCCGGTATACTCACATCTGATTTCCCCTCCCATAACTGAGGCTCTATTGAGTGAGTTGCATATAACCCCGTTGTTGGTATTGGGCATCATCTCTAAATCAGACTCCCATAGGGCTAGCGGTGGAGACAGAATACCAGCCATTGTCCTGAAGAAATGTGCCCCTGAAGTGGTACCTGCCCTCTCCAAATTATATACCTACTTACTATAATATTGAGGTGGAGTAATGGATAGCGGCTCGAATTGAGGAATCGGAGAGCCGAGTTCGAATTCCAGTCAAATCCAATACATTCACTTTCGTGCTAATGAATCCTCTTCTTCTCCACCCCACAGAGAAGCAGGGCAGACTGGGTTCTATAATGACAACTGGTCTACCGTAGAAAAAAATGACAACCTACTGCGGGAGGGGATCTGCCTCGTCAGTCATGTATCAAAAGATACATGATCGCCTAAGCGCGTATCACGCATGGCACATAACTGAACTGATATTGGGAAGGTTGGCTGATTTTGCATTTCGTTTCAAAATTCTAAATTTCTGGATTCATGGATCCGAATGGTGGAAGAAAGAGCCTCTATCAGTAGTTTGGCTCAGTGGGTCCTGACCTTAATGGCCCACTCTGAACCCCAAAGTTTTTGTGACCCATGAAAATATTATAGTGTAAAAGTTACTGCCATTTTACATAAAATATCTCTAATAAAAACATATCTATGTTTATTTATTGGACACACACAATTTTACAAGCATCTAAAATATTTCGCATCGCCAATGAAACTTGGTTTGGTTTGGTTTGTTTTGCTTTACGGTATATCAACCTCAATGGGTCATTTAATGCCGACAACTTGTTTTTCTGGTAATATTTTTGTTTTGGCAAAAATCTATTTCTGTTAATATTTTTTTCCTCCAAAACGTATAGCTGGTAATAGTTTTCCAAAAACGTATAGCTGGTAATATTTTTTCAAAAACGTATAGCTGGTAATATTTTTTTTCTTTAAAAATTTACTTTTGGTAATAATTTTTTTACAAAACATTTCTGGTATTAAAACCTATTTTTACACTTTTATAATGCCTTTTCCCTCAATTTCTATTTGCCCATAGCTGGGACCCTAACATCTGATACCACTCCGGGTCAGGGCGGACCTGGAAACACCAGCAAGTAAGAAGAGGTTCCACGCTCATCAAAGCCTCTTGATCAGAGGCTTTGCTGTTGGATGTAGTTTATCGTCATACTCAGGACGCCACATTGGGGTGGTCTTACCCCTCTGCAGAGGTGCAGTCAGCATATTCTACAGCCCTAGCCGACAGGGCTACTCCAATGAAACGACGATTTAGTATCAATATTTATTTTTACAATATGTCCCCAAAGAAAAAACTTTCACAGGCAAATTACATTGCTGCCATATATGGCCTGATGCCCCTTATGTTTGTCTCAAGGTTCTTGATAAGATCCCGAGACGGATATGCAACGTAACTGGCCCTGATCTGGCATCTCATCTGCAGTCGCTCTCTCACAGAAGTGTCGTTGCCCCCCTCTGTCTTTTTTACAAATACTTTCATGGTAACTGTTCCGAGGAGCTGATTTCGCTGGTTCCCAGACTTCATGAATTTAAGCGTTCTACTAGGCTGGCATCTCGCTCACACCATTTCACTGTCGAAACTATTAAATGTAGCCGTTTTGTCTACTCCAATAGATTCGTGACTCGCACCTCTCGCCTGTGGAATTCCCTCCCCTCTTCCTGTTTCCCTGATAGCTATAATCTCCAACTATTCAAATGTAATGTCAATCGACGTCTCCAGATGCCCTGATCTATCCCCTATCCTTCTCTTCATCCTTTCCTCTATCACTCCTATTTGCTCTCGCTCCAACTCTCTGTAACCCCTTGCGTGCTAGTGGCTTCCCACCTTGCTTGGGGTGAAACGCTTAAAAAAAGACATAAAGTAATAATTCATTAGCTTTGAGATATAAAACCAATTTCAAAATAAGAATAACTATGAGAAAGAAAAAGGGTTTCAAATACATTTATTCGATGAGATCCTTGTCTCTGATACCATCTTTGCAACAGGAAACTATTAACTAAACTTTAGATTGCTTGAATTCTGGTAATGAGGAAGCTCTTCATTCTCAAAATAAAAAAAATCTGAAACCCGGGACTGTCGGCGATTGTAAAAAGCTCGCTCGTCTATCTTACACGCTTAACCGGAGGCTTCCGTTCGCTGTCGTTACTGAGATCGATAACGAAATACACACAAACAAGCAATGGGCACAGCGGCGAAGTGTAATAGTTATCTCGCTAGAACAATTACGACAGAGTAGTGAGTTCGATCCTCACTGGGTGTCCCATACTTTCGGCCTAATGCCACATTTAAGCTACGCTTAGAAAATCAATAGTTGCACCTCGGGGCGGTGTAATATTTATCAAGCTTGTCTCGCTAGAACAATTACGACTGAGTAGTGAGTTGGATTCTCACTGGGTGTCCCACACTTTCGGCCACATTTAAGCTACGCTTAGAAAATTACCATCTGATACCGCTAGTGAAACTCATAATATATGTTGCGTGGTAATGTATTATCTGATGATATATATTTAAATGTGACAAAACTACAATTGGTGTCTTTGAAATGTTTACGACTTGTCAAATGTCTGATAAACATTCAGAAATTACAATTTTACTGGCACTCCTGATACATGGAGAAATGATATGTATGTCAGATCATTGCAAAAGTCCATGCCGATTTTCATTTTTAATACCATTTCTCATCGGCCCGAACGTTTGCAATAATTTATGGGCAAATATGGATAAACATGCCCGCAATAAGACCGAGAGTCAGAAGGACGGTTTTTCCCATGACACCGCTATTATTTTAACTACCTTCACTCCTCGACAATGTTTTACAGAGCGATCATCAAATTTGGACTTAAACCCAACATATAGGAAGAAAATGAGTAACTACCGACACCGAGATTCGGACGTGACACTCTGTGCTTATGGTGTCAGGCTACTGGCCGGAATGATTATTGAGTGGAACTATCCAGTCGAATTAGTGTGAATTGTTGTGCATTAATAATGAAATAAATGTAACTAAGGCAAGCTTTGGTTCTTCTTAACCGAACACATCTGACCCTTGATGGCCTCAAATTAAGGCTGCAGTAAATAATAAAAGAAAATCAATGTCCTGATAACGGTTATACGAGGGTGGGTGGAGAGCTTGTCTCGTTAGATCAATTAGAATTGAATAGTGAGTTCCGTTCTCACTGGGTGTCTCCTACTTTCGACCTTGTCACATCTAAGCTACGTTTAGAAAATCATTGGGGCACTTCGATGTGGTGTAATGTTTAGTACACGTGTGTCGCTGAATTACGACTGAGTAGTGGGTTCGATCCTCACTGGGTGCCCCATACATTCGGCCCTGTGCCACATCTAACCCGCGCTTAGACAATCACTATACAAGGGTGGGATGAAAAGTTCATAAGCTAGGAAGAAAGGATAAGTCCATTGTGCAGAATATCCTCAACTCTCTTACGGGATTTGCTAATAGCGTTGGCCATTTGATTCAAGATCAATTGCCTGCCATATGGTGAACACGATCAATGTTCTCCTCGGTGGTGACAATTGCAGGATGTTCAGACTTTGGGGCATCTTCAAGACTCTCCATTCCACTCCTAAATTCAGCTGCCCAATTTTGCACTGTTGATGAAACTGGGACATGCTCTCCCAACGAAGCAAACATGTCAGTGCGGCCCTATTGAAGATCATCCATAAACACAATGCCTTTTGCATTCCAAAAAACTGACGCCATTACCGTCCCTGCAGATAAAACGATCTTGACCTTCTTTGGGGCAGATGATGAGCGGTGTTTCCACTGCATTGATTGTTTCTTTGCTTTTGGCTCAATAGATGAACACAACACTGAAACGTTCAAGGAAAATGGATCTGTCTTAAATAATGTCAGATTTTCCCATGATGTGATCAGCCTGGTGCGCTTTTGATCAGATGTCAGAAGACGTGGCACCCACTGAGCAGAAATCTTTGTCACGGTCATTGTGCTGAATATTCGTAACTATTTTATGGGATATGCTAATAGCATTGGCTATTTAATTTATAGTTAATCGCTTGTCATTCATCACCATGTGGTGAACACTATAAATGTCTTCCTCGGTGGTGACAGTTGCAAGACGTTCAGACCTTGGGTCATCTTCAAGACTCTCCCTTTCGCTACTAAATTCAGCTGCCCAATTTTGCACTGTTGATAAAACTAGAGCGTCATCTCCTAATATAGTGTAGAAATACAGTCGATTACTTCACCAGGTACAGGAGTATCTCCATATTATATGTAAGACCCTTCCTCTTTGTTTCTCCTTACACTCCGCTTTGCAGCGCAGATATATATGATATGTTATTCTCCACGAGGAACATGTGTATATATGTATATATATAAATATATATATTTTGTGCGTCTTAGTAGTATAAAGGTCTCTCTAAGAACAAAGCATGTTTGTCATTTCTTTTCCTTTCAGACATTCCATTCCGCCTACGAAGTGTATTATTATATCACGGATAAAATAATGCGCATAATGGGGGAAATTAAACGGGAGAATAAATCATTCTTCCCCCGCTCTCTCCCGTTACAGTAGCACGAATATCCTTGGGGGCTAAATCGTTTTCCTGCGGGTACTTAATAAAACCACGATTCCAAAATTTGTCCATTTTTAAGAGAAATCGCTACTTGTTACTTTTGAAAAATTCTTTGAACAGTCAGATGTCAGTTTACCTGGAAATAAACAATGCTGTTATTAATAAGAAGAGCTAAAATTAATGCATACAAAATTTCACAGTTCTAGCATCACTTCTTCATAGTCAACCTATGAACTTTTCGATCTGCCCTTGTATTTGGTGTTAAAACAGAAAATTAATTTCCGTTATATTTATAAAAGAAAATAAATATTGTTTTAATGAATGTGTTTCAAAGATAAAACATGAAAACTGATGACCTAAACTGTTTGTTAATTGCACTTTCCTTTGAGAAGAAAGTACAATTAATTATTTAATATTATTTAATATTATTTAATATTATTTAATTATTTAATGAATGTGTTTCAAAGATAAAACATGAAAACTGATGACCTAAACTGTTTGTTAATTGCACTTTCCTTTGAGAAGAAAGTACAATTAATTATTTAATATTATTTAATATTATTTAATTATTTAATGAATGTGTTTCAAAGATAAAACATGAAAACTGATGACCTAAACTGTTTGTTAATTGCACTTTCCTTTGAGAAGAAAATACAAGAAATTATTTAATTATTTAATATTATTTAATATTATTTAATTATTTAATGAATGTGTTTCAAAGATAAAACATGAAAACTGATGACCTAAACTGTTTGTTAATTGCACTTTCCTTTGAGAAGAAAGTACAAGAAATTATTTAATTATTTAATATTATTTAATTATTTAATGAATGTGTTTCAAAGATAAAACATGAAAACTGATGACCTAAACTGTTTGTTAATTGCACTTTCCTTTGAGAAGAAAGTACAATTAATTATTTAATATTATTTAATATTATTTAATTATTTAATGAATGTGTTTCAAAGATAAAACATGAAAACTGATGACCTAAACTGTTTGTTAATTGCACTTTCCTTTGAGAAGAAAGTACAATTAATTATTTAATATTATTTAATATTATTTAATATTATTTAATTATTTAATGAATGTGTTTCAAAGATAAAACATGAAAACTGATGACCTAAACTGTTTGTTAATTGCACTTTCCTTTGAGAAGAAAGTACAAGAAATTATTTAATTATTTAATATTATTTAATATTATTTAATTATTTAATGAATGTGTTTCAAAGATAAAACATGAAAACTGATGACCTAAACTGTTAATTGCACTTTCCTTTGAGAAGAAAGTACAATTAATTATTTAATATTATTTAATATTATTTAATTATTTAATGAATGTGTTTCAAAGATAAAACATGAAAACTGATGACCTAAACTGTTTGTTAATTGCACTTTCCTTTGAGAAGAAAGTACAATTAATTATTTAATATTATTTAATATTATTTAATTATTTAATGAATGTGTTTCAAAGATAAAACATGAAATCTGATGACCTAAACTGTTAATTGCACTTTCCTTTGAGAAGAAAGTACAATTAATTATTTAATATTATTTAATATTATTTAATATTATTTAATTATTTAATGAATGTGTTTCAAAGATAAAACATGAAAACTGATGACCTAAACTGTTTGTTAATTGCACTTTTCTTTGAGAAGAAAGTACAATTAATTATTTAATATTATTTAATATTATTTAATTATTTAATGAATGTGTTTCAAAGATAAAACATGAAAACTGATGACCTAAACTGTTTGTTAATTGCACTTTCCTTTGAGAAGAAAGTACAAGAAATTATTTAATATTATTTAATATTATTTAATTATTTAATGAATGTGTTTGAAAGATAAAACATGAAAACTGATGACCTAAACTGTTTGTTAATTGCACTTTCCTTTGAGAAGAAAGTACAAGAAATTATTTAATTATTTAATATTATTTAATATTATTTAATTATTTAATGAATGTGTTTCAAAGATAAAACATGAAAACTGATGACCTAAACTGTTTGTTAATTGCACTTTCCTTTGAGAAGAAAGTACAATTAATTATTTAATATTATTTAATATTATTTAATATTATTTAATTATTTAATGAATGTGTTTCAAAGATAAAACATGAAAACTGATGACCTAAACTGTTTGTTAATTGCACTTTCCTTTGAGAAGAAAGTACAATTAATTATTTAATATTATTTAATATTATTTAATATTATTTAATTATTTAATGAATGTGTTTCAAAGATAAAACATGAAAACTGATGACCTAAACTGTTTGTTAATTGCACTTTCCTTTGAGAAGAAAGTACAAGAAATTATTTAATTATTTAATATTATTTAATTATTTAATGAATGTGTTTCAAAGATAAAACATGAAAACTGATGACCTAAACTGTTTGTTAATTGCACTTTCCTTTGAGAAGAAAGTACAATTAATTATTTAATATTATTTAATATTATTTAATATTATTTAATTATTTAATGAATGTGTTTCAAAGATAAAACATGAAAACTGATGACCTAAACTGTTTGTTAATTGCACTTTCCTTTGAGAAGAAAGTACAAGAAATTATTTAATTAAAAAATTATTTAATTATTTAATATTATTTAATATTATTTAATATTATTTAATTATTTGATTAAAAAACACACACTCAAATATACATGTTTAATGAAGGAGCCGGTTTGTCCTTCCAACCTTAACCGGTTTAAAACTTGTGGAGCATTCCGGGAATAAAGGTTTACATTCATGGACGGTAACTTAACTTTGGTAGGTCATCCTGGATGCAGTGAAGACTATTTTATGTGAAGAAATTCAACAAAACCAAGGGAAAAAGCATTTTAAAACTAGTTTCAGAACATAGAGGGCACATTTCATATTAATATTGTCTTCATAAATTTGCCATCTCTACAATGGGACAGTTTTCAATTGTTTATCTTCCGTAATTATAATTTTTATTTCCAATATAATATTTCTTGGAGTTTCAGTAACTTGGCTTGTGGAACTTGGAAATCCAGTGAAATTCATAAAACTTTTGGATCACTTGTAACAAGTCAGTTACAAAACTTCAAAAGTATCTTCACGCGTCACGAAATACACACACATTCTTCTCTCTCTCTCTCTGTGTCCCTCTTTCTCTGTCTCTCTCTCCCTTTCTCTCTCTATCTTTCTCTCTCTCTCCCTTTCTCTCTCACTCTTTACACAAATAAAAAGTTCCTATGAAAAAGAAAACCGAGAAATATAAACAGTCAATTGCTGATACCTACTGAAGAGTGGACGGAGTGAGTCTCAGAGTGTCCGTCTACAAAACTCTGGTGTCGGGATGCTGAAGGTAACATCAGTCAGTCAGTTAATCACACACACACACACACACACATATATATATATATATGTATATATATATATAAGAATTAGAATCGTGAGGATATAGGAAAATCATTACAGTAATTCATCGAGTCTAGAAGAATCCTCAACAGAATGCAGATAGCACTGGACGACCGTTTCCACTACCGAGATTCGATCCCGGGCTGTTTCGATATAATGCAAGCGTCATACCAACTGTACCAAGGAGCCTCGGTGACGAAGAATAAAACTGAATAGACTCGATATAGCGCCGCTACTCACAAATTCTGTGGTGATACTCATCCAAGTATACGTAACCCAAAGGATTGTGCCCCCCCCCCCCGAGCCACGTCTCTCCTTTCCCCCGAACCGACCCATCGCAGAGCATTAGCTGGGTGAAGCAAGGATATATATACATATACATAAGGCTATCTCGAGTCTATTCAGTTTCTTCCTCGTCATCGAGGCCCGTTGGTATGACGCTTGCATTGTAAACGGCTTTCAGCATTCTGTTAAGGATTCTTCTAGACTCGATGAATTGCTGTAAGGATTCGCACAAATCCCCAAAATTCTATTGTATATCCGTCTAAGTTCTTCTTGTTCTCCTACCCTTTCCACTTCTTCATTCCTCTTCTTGTTCTCTTCTCCTTTCCTCTTCTCCTTTCCTCTTCTCCTTTCCTTCTTTTCTTGTTCTCTTCTTCTTTCTTCCTCTCCTTGTCCTCTTCTTTTTTCTTCTTGTTCTCCTATCCTTTCCTTCTTTTCTTGTTCTCTTCTTCTTTCTTCCTCTCCTTGTCCTCTTCTTTTTTCTTCTTGTTCTCCTATCCTTTCCTCCTTTTCTTGTTCTCTTCTTCTTTCTTCCTCTCCTTGTCCTCTTCTTTTTTCTTCTTGTTCTCCTATCCTTTCCTTCTTTTCTTGTTCTCTTCTTCTTTCTTCCTCTCCTTGTCCTCTTCTTTTTTCTTCTTGTTCTCCTATCCTTTCCTCCTTTTCTTGTTCTCTTCTTCTTTCTTCCTCTCCTTGTCCTCTTCTTTTTTCTTCTTGTTCTCCTATCCTTTCCTTCTTTTCTTGTTCTCTTCTTCTCTCTTCCTCTCCTCGTCCTCTTCTTTTTTCTTCTTGTTCTCCTATCCTTTCCTCCTTTTCTTGTTCTCTTCTTCTTTCTTCCTCTCCTCGTCCTCTTCTTTTTTCTTCTTGTTCTCCTATCCTTTCCTCCTTTTCTTGTTCTCTTCTTCTTTCTTCCTCTCCTCGTCCTCTTCTTTTTTCTTCTTGTTCTCCTATCCTTTCCTCCTTTTCTTGTTCTCTTCTTCTTTCTTCCTCTCCTCGTCCTCTTCTTTTTTCTTCTTGTTCTCCTATCCTTTCCTCCTTTTCTTGTTCTCTTCTTCTTTCTTCCTCTCCTCGTCCTCTTCTTTTTTCTTCTTGTTCTCCTATCCTTTCCTCCTTTTCTTGTTCTCTTCTTCTTTCTTCCTCTCCTCGTCCTCTTCTTTTTTCTTCTTGTTCTCCTATCCTTTCCTCCTTTTCTTGTTCTCTTCTTCTTTCTTCCTCTCCTTGTCCTCTTCTTTTTTCTTCTTGTTCTCCTATCCTTTCCTTCTTTTCTTGTTCTCTTCTTCTTTCTTCCTCTCCTCGTCCTCTTCTTTTTTCTTCTTGTTCTCCTATCCTTTCCTTCTTTTCTTGTTCTCTTCTTCTTTCTTACTCTCCTCGTCCTCTTCTTTTTTCTTCTTGTTCTCCTATCCTTTCCTCCTTTTCTTGTTCTCTTCTTCTTTCTTCCTCTCCTCGTCCTCTTCTTTTTTCTTCTTGTTCTCCTATCCTTTCCTCCTTTTCTTGTTCTCTTCTTCTTTCTACCTCTCCTTGTCCTCTTCTTTTTTCTTCTTGTTCTCCTATCCTTTCCTCCTTTTCTTGTTCTCTTCTTCTTTCTTCCTCTCCTCGTCCTCTTCTTTTTTCTTCTTGTTCTCCTATCCTTTCCTCCTTTTCTTGTTCTCTTCTTCTTTCTTCCTCTCCTCGTCCTCTTCTTTTTTCTTCTTGTTCTCCTATCCTTTCCTCCTTTTCTTGTTCTCTTCTTCTTTCTACCTCTCCTTGTCCTCTTCTTTTTTCTTCTTGTTCTCCTATCCTTTCCTCCTTTTCTTGTTCTCTTCTTCTTTCTTCCTCTCCTCGTCCTCTTCTTTTTTCTTCTTGTTCTCCTATCCTTTCCTCCTTTTCTTGTTCTCTTCTTCTTTCTTCCTCTCCTCGTCCTCTTCTTTTTTCTTCTTGTTCTCCTATCCTTTCCTCCTTTTCTTGTTCTCTTCTTCTTTCTTCCTCTCCTCGTCCTCTTCTTTTTTCTTCTTGTTCTCCTATCCCTTCCTCCTTTTCTTGTTCTCTTCTTCTTTCTTCCTCTCCTCGTCCTCTTCTTTTTTCTTCTTGTTCTCCTATCCTTTCCTCCTTTTCTTGTTCTCTTCTTCTTTCTTCCTCTCCTCGTCCTCTTCTTTTTTCTTCTTGTTCTCCTATCCTTTCCTCCTTTTCTTGTTCTCTTCTTCTTTCTTCCTCTCCTCGTCCTCTTCTTTTTTCTTCTTGTTCTCCTATCCTTTCCTCCTTTTCTTGTTCTCTTCTTCTTTCTTCCTCTCCTTGTCCTCTTCTTTTTTCTTCTTGTTCTCCTATCCTTTCCTTCTTTTCTTGTTCTCTTCTTCTTTCTTCCTCTCCTCGTCCTCTTCTTTTTTCTTCTTGTTCTCCTATCCTTTCCTCCTTTTCTTGTTCTCTTCTTCTTTCTTCCTCTCCTCGTCCTCTTCTTTTTTCTTCTTGTTCTCCTATCCTTTCCTCCTTTTCTTGTTCTCTTCTTCTTTCTTCCTCTCCTCGTCCTCTTCTTTTTTCTTCTTGTTCTCCTATCCTTTCCTCCTTTTCTTGTTCTCTTCTTCTTTCTACCTCTCCTTGTCCTCTTCTTTTTTCTTCTTGTTCTCCTATCCTTTCCTCCTTTTCTTGTTCTCTTCTTCTTTCTTCCTCTCCTCGTCCTCCTCTTTTTTCTTCTTGTTCTCCTATCCTTTCCTCCTTTTCTTGTTCTCTTCTTCTTTCTTCCTCTCCTCGTCCTCTTCTTTTTTCTTCTTGTTCTCCTATCCTTTCCTCCTTTTCTTGTTCTCTTCTTCTTTCTTCCTCTCCTCGTCCTCTTCTTTTTTCTTCTTGTTCTCCTATCCTTTCCTCCTTTTCTTGTTCTCTTCTTCTTTCTACCTCTCCTTGTCCTCTTCTTTTTTCTTCTTGTTCTCCTATCCTTTCCTCCTTTTCTTGTTCTCTTCTTCTTTCTTCCTCTCCTCGTCCTCTTCTTTTTTCTTCTTGTTCTCCTATCCTTTCCTCCTTTTCTTGTTCTCTTCTTCTTTCTTCCTCTCCTCGTCCTCTTCTTTTTTCTTCTTGTTCTCCTATCCTTTCCTCCTTTTCTTGTTCTCTTCTTCTTTCTTCCTCTCCTCGTCCTCTTCTTTTTTCTTCTTGTTCTCCTATCCTTTCCTCCTTTTCTTGTTCTCTTCTTCTTTCTTCCTCTCCTTGTCCTCTTCTTTTTTCTTCTTGTTCTCCTATCCTTTCCTCCTTTTCTTGTTCTCTTCTTCTTTCTTCCTCTCCTCGTCCTCTTCTTTTTTCTTCTTGTTCTCCTATCCTTTCCTCCTTTTCTTGTTCTCTTCTTCTTTCTTCCTCTCCTCGTCCTCTTCTTTTTTCTTCTTGTTCTCCTATCCTTTCCTCCTTTTCTTGTTCTCTTCTTCTTTCTTCCTCTCCTCGTCCTCTTCTTTTTTCTTCTTGTTCTCCTATCCTTTCCTCCTTTTCTTGTTCTCTTCTTCTTTCTTCCTCTCCTCGTCCTCTTCTTTTTTCTTCTTGTTCTCCTATCCTTTCCTCCTTTTCTTGTTCTCTTCTTCTTTCTTCCTCTCCTCGTCCTCTTCTTTTTTCTTCTTGTTCTCCTATCCTTTCCTCCTTTTCTTGTTCTCTTCTTCTTTCTTCCTCTCCTCGTCCTCTTCTTTTTTCTTCTTGTTCTCCTATCCTTTCCTCCTTTTCTTGTTCTCTTCTTCTTTCTTCCTCTCCTCGTCCTCTTCTTTTTTCTTCTTGTTCTCCTATCCTTTCCTCCTTTTCTTGTTCTCTTCTTCTTTCTTCCTCTCCTCGTCCTCCTCTTTTTTCTTCTTGTTCTCCTATCCTTTCCTCCTTTTCTTGTTCTCTTCTTCTTTCTTCCTCTCCTTGTCCTCTTCTTTTTTCTTCTTGTTCTCCTATCCTTTCCTCATTTTCTTGTTCTCTTCTTCTTTCTTCCTCTCCTTGTCCTCTTCTTTTTTCTTCTTGTTCTCCTATCCTTTCCTCCTTTTCTTGTTCTCTTCTTCTTTCTTCCTCTCCTTGTCCTCTTCTTTTTTCCTCTTCTTCTTGTTCTCTTCTTCTTCTCTCTTCTGTTTTTTTTCTTTCTTCTTCTTATTGTTCTTTTCTCGTTTCCTGTTCTCTTCTTTCCTCATCTTCTTGTTCTCTTCTCTTTTCCTCTTCTCCTTTCCACTTCTTCATGTTCTCTTCTTTCTTCCTTTTATTCTTTTCTACTTCTTTTCTTCTTCTTTCCTCTTCTTCTTAACCCTTCTTCTTGTTCTCTTCTTCTTTCCCCCACTGCTTTCTAACGTCTATAGGAGTTTCGGGTTAAAATTTCGATATGGTTGCTTGGTCGGTCGCTCTTGCCTCTCTCTCTCTCTCTCTCTCTCTCTCTCACTTCAACTATGTTCAGCTACTGGCGTGTCAATAATGAACAGGGATAAAAGTGTCCTAACCTTTAGACAGGTCTTAGGTTTTGTTAGAAATATTGCTGAGTCGTTCCTGAAGAAAAAATAGCTACTCCAGTTTTAAATCCTGTTTATGCCAGTAGATAGGATTCCAGAGCCAGCCCTGGGCAATAAGAACTGATTGGTTGAATTTTATTAAATATTTTTATTTACTGAGTTCTGATTGGCTATAATCAGACTCATTATAGTGAAAAACTAATGCATTTAATGTATTGTTTAGTAAAAGATCCCTTTTGCATTCACATAATCTTTTATTCAAATTCCTTGAGGTTTCTTCTATGTACTCCTTATGGCAATTATTACAGGTGATAGAGTAAATTGCTACAAGTTTGAGCTTATTGCCATATATATTTGAGGATACTGTGATCAGTTCTTAAACAAAATAAAACATAAGGTTGCACTATACACAGGTAATTGTTTTTAAAAGGTTCAAAATTATGCATATTTGGTGACTGATTGCACTATACAAAGATAAATCTTTTTCTGAAGGAGTTAAAATTTGTGCAAAACATTCAGGGGTTGCACTATATATTACGTCGGCTTAGACATGAGTAGAGATGGTACTTTGTTTTTTTTTTACATCAATTCTTTTATCAGAAGCAGTAACACATTTTATGTTGTCCTTTTTTTAAAATCATTTCACCCTACGTAAGACAATAAAGCCACTAAGATGCAAGGGGTTAGAGTGAGAGAATATGAGAAAACCAACAAAAACATTAAAGAGCAAGAACAACAAAATAACGGGAATTAACAAGACAGAAGATAACGATTGACATTGCATTAAAATCTTTGAATATCAAAGTTGACTAGGAAGCAAGAACCTGGAAGAGAACTCCACAAGTTCAAGAAAGGAAACTTAGCATAGAATTTGTGGTTGAATCTACCCAATTCAACTGTAAAATGATGAGACCTAACTGCCAATCTAGTACTACACTTAAATTCATAAAGTCTACGTACCATGGAACAATGCTGCTCAAAGTGGTGGTCCACGAACCGGTGCCAGTACACAAACCATCAGCTACCGGTATGTGGCCAGTGTCCAGGCCATGCTAAGGAATCTTTTTGCTCCCATTATATATTTTGTTTTTGTGTTAATAAACTGAATTTTTTTAATACATTTTATTATTTTTTATATGTTTTGATATTGAATTATTTATTGCAAAATAAATGGAAGATAAAAAAATAGTCAACTTTAATTACTTTCATTAAATGTATTGTTTCCGGTATAAATTAATATTAACACAAAATATTACAGGTGCACGACATATTGACAAAAAACACCAAAAATGCCAGTCCGCAATATCAGTTTGAGAGGCACTGACACAGAGGAACGCTTATCAGAAGAATTACCTTGAAAAGACACAGGGAAACTATGTTTTGTTGGTGGGAAAGTGACTGAAGCTGAGATGACAGGACCAGTGAGATTGTAGATTCTTTAGATACAGCAGAGGAGCCAGACCATATGTGGCAGCAATATTCAATGCATGGACAAATAGTGAACTTATAAATATGCAAAATTAATTTCAGTATGAAACATTGTTTAGCATAACGCAACAAACTTTCCTAGCAGCAGATTTAATAATGGATTCAATATAGCCATTCAACTTCATGTCAGCAGAAAAAGTTGGCTTGAGAAGGCACAATGAGTTACTCTCTTGGAGGTTAGCATGAGCCATAGATGGAAAGCAAAAAGGATTCTCTCAGACGATTCATAGAGAGCAGTTTAATTTTAGAAGCGTTGAAATTAACATGCCATTCCTTGTACCAGTTAACAACAAATTGTAGGTCATTTTTTAGATCAGCTGCCAATTTGACGTTATTGAAATGATCAGATTCTTTTTAATTTTAGTTGTGTCTAGAGTAGGTGGGTAGAACAATATATATTAATCTGTTGGGTTTGTCAGGAAAGTTTGCTTTTCTATTTTGAAATATTTTACAGACTTGTTTGAATTATCTTTTGTGTTTAATTTGTGGTAATAGGGGAAAATGATTACTTCCGGTTCGAGTGGCTGTAGTTTGTGTTCACTTGGGACAGAATTAATTTCAGTCTTTCTCATCGATTCTTTTCATATTCACTTTGGCAACAATAAATTTCCTTTTCTTCTTCTTCTCTTCTTTTTTTCCTCCTCTTCTTGATCTTTTCTTCGTTTTTCCTCTTCTCATTCTCTTCTTCTTTCCTCTGCTCGTTTTCTTCTTTTTTGCCCCTCTTCTCGTTCTCTCCTCCTTCTCCTCCTCTTCTTCACTTCTTCTTTCCTCTTCCTCCTCTTCACTTCATTCCTCTTCTACTTGATTGCTTCTTCTTGTTCTCTTCTTCTTTGCTCCACTTGTTCTCTTCTTCTTCGTTGCTCTTCTTCTTGTTCTCTTCTCTTTCTCTTCTTCTTTCCTCCTCTTCTCGTTCTTTCCCCTCCTAGTTTTCTTCTTTTTTGCTCCTCTTCTCGTTCTCTCCTCCTTCTCCTCCTCTTCTTCACATCTTCTTTCCCCCTCCTCCTCCTCCTCTTCACTTCTTTCTTCTACTTGATTGCTTCTTCTTGTTCTCTTCTATTTTTCTTCTTCTTTATTTCCTCCTCTTCACGTTCTCTTCTTCTTTCCTCTTCTTGTTCACTTCTTTTCTCCTCTTCCCTACTCTAGTTGTAAATCCTGTTTATGTCAGTAGATAGGATTCCAGAGCCAGCACTGGGCAATAAGAACTGGTTGGTTGAATTTTATTAAATATTTTTATTTATTGAGTTTTGATTGGCTAAAGAGTAGTCTATCTGTATCTCCTACTTGTGTATATGCTAGTAAATCGGTGTTGAGAATCAGTCTTAGATCAAATGAAGTAAAGAAATAAGGATAAACATTTTGTTCTGATTTTACAAGTAATTTGAAAAAATAGTACTGATCTGAGTTACCAATTGATATATTTATGCATCAACAAAAACAAGAAAGAAAATGGATTTTACTATACTTTGCTTAGTTTCTGAAAGGCACATTTTGCTATTCATATTTGTGTTTCTGTGTTGCATTTACCATCGTCAGTTGCTATACTACCCAGGCAATTACATTTCTGTACTTGATTGATCATGACGTCCCCAATACGTAGCTCAAACCTTGGGTTGTTTCTTTGACTGACAACCATTAATTCTATCTTACAGGTAATAGTCCCTTCTTCATACTTTCTATTGTGACCTTGTTATTAACATTTCGGCTGTTGTGTCCCCGGGCCTTCTTCAGGTGTCTGTTGATCCAGGTAAGCTTCAGTGAATTTCAAACAGAACCTGTTATTTAATATATACTGTGCATATTTAACAGCATTGTGTTCTTTTTGAATACTGCTCAATACTCGCCAGTCCTGTCTCTTCCGAGTTTGTATTACTGGCTCAACGATTGAGCTAACAACAACAAAATGCATGGATCAACTCGCTTTAATCGTCCAGGCTATTGTCCAGTAGAATAATCCTTAGGCTAGAACTAATGTTCTTGCATCTTCTTCTGCTGCTACTGCGGCATTGCTGTGAAACTTGGCGCTCTTCGCCGCCATATCTCTTTTTTTACTGCAGCTGTTTAAACGTTGCTGTAAAGCTCAGATCTATCCACCGTCGTTTCAGTTTCTTGCTTCATTAAAGTCTATTATATAATATGTGCCAATTTGGTGCTATAGTAGTTGTGAGTTCAATCTCCGGGCCGGGTAGTAGAGACTCAGACTTAATGGAAACAGGACGAGCAATAAATGAACAAAACGAGATACGCCTAGACATGGACAACGGTACGAGAACACTCTAACCCCGTTGATTAAATAAAGTGTTCAACTGGAAATTGGCGGATTTCTGGATCGCCAAAAGCCGGAAGAAGACGAGAGGGCTAGATGGCCAAGACGTTGTGATAACAACAACAACAATGACGATATTAGTCCGATTGTAAATAATATAAATAACCGTAACTATAAAAATGAATTGAAAAACAAGAAGAAAGGGATTGTCAGGGGTCAAGAATGAATGCATTAATTACTGAAATAATAAAGCTAGTATAAATGATTAGACTAACGAGAAATAATACCATCATTTGTTAATATTACATTATTTTGGCCATTGTACTTTCCGGCCTTTTTCAGATGTCTGTCGATCCAGATAAGCTTCGTGGAATTTTAAACTGAACCCCCCCACCCCCCAATCTACGGGGGCAGACTGTTCGCATTCTGCTGTCCATGACTTGAAGGTTATTTGGATGAACGGGCACAGCTCTGAAATATTGTGATAACCACAACAAAAATGAGGACAATCGTCTGCATGTAAATAATAAAAATTTACATGCGGACTATTGTCCGCATCTTTGTTGTTGTTGTCCCAACGTCTTGGCCATTGTGCACTCCGGCCTTCAGCAGGTTATGTCGACCAGTCTAACCTACAGGGAATTCCGAACTAAACCCTTTATTTAATCTACAAAGATAGACTGTTCTCATTCCACTACCCATGTTTAGAGACATTTCATATGGTGCTATCTTTTTATTATTAATCAGCTATGGCTCGGTCTGTTTCCGCCGAGTCCAAATACACATTACCCAACCCAGGGATTGAACACACAATCACTATGTCTCCAATTAAAAAAATGATTTCTGAATATGATGTCAGTTTACAATCATGTCTCCTGAGGGTAGGGACGAGATAAGCAAACATTTGATTTCATCACGGTTCATGATATTTATCTTGATAATGAGCAATATTATTGGAAAGACTGCGTTAAAAATGTGATTTCTCAGAAATAACCCGGGTGACTGATTTTGGGGAGGTGGGAGTGAGCAAACAATATATATATATATATATATATATATATATATATATATAGGGAGCGCCAGGTAATCACAAACAAGTCTTATTATTTTCACTATTTACAATCGGACTAGTGTCCTCGCCTTTCTTGTTGTTATCACAACGTGTTTCAGTCGTGGTGCTCTCCTGCCTTCATCAGGTGTATATCGACCAGGGTTACCTACAAGAAATTCAGAACTGAACTGTTATCTAACCTACGGGCGTAGACTTTTCTCATTCCACTGTCCATGTCAAGGGTTATTATAGCAAAAAGGCTTTCAACTTTGTTTCTTTGCTTGCAAACAATATGTTCAAACAATTCACATGACAGCCCAATTCCACAACGAATTAAACAAATCACAAGTCCAAGCTCGAAGATCCAGGAACAGAAAGAAATGTCGAAATCGCAAGTCAAATGCCACAAATCCCCATATACATAAACGGTCAGAAATCATCACGCATGCCGACAGGCGACGTAGAAAAGATCCAAACGAATCCCCACCCCCAACCGCTTTTATCGACGGATCAATTTTTTCATTGGACGGCAGGTGAGAGAGGACACACAATATTAGCATATCCAAGATGCATTTATGGCAACATCTACGACTGACTTGATTCTATTTTGCTTATTTTGTCTTCGGCATATCGCAAAGAAAACAAGTGCCCTTTTTCTAGGTAAGTGACTTTCTCTTTCAACACACCCACCATCATCCAACCTTCTCACCGATGATCATGATCACACTGGTGACAATGAAAGGCGGGTCTCTTAAGCCTTGTGATTCTTTTCAACGAGACATCACAAGTGGTAGCGCTGTATTTTCATCCCGTTGGGGGACGAGGCTGGCGATGACGCATCCCTCAACTCGAACCGTTTCCCGGACAATCTTGTGACAGCAAAATCTTCTTTATTTATTAATGACACCCATATCATATTTATTTCTATGCTTGGCCTACTAATAGCCTGGCATGTGCGCTGATGCTTTCACACGTTTAACGCTCCAGGGTTCTTCATTGTCCAGGATATTAACTTCATTCCGCTGGAGCTGATTACCCTTTTCCCTCTATAGATGATCAGCTATGCTTGATTTCAATTTCTCATCCATCACTGCGACGTTTCGATGACCACCCAGCCTTAGTTTAAAGTTTCGGCTTGTTTCACCTTCATATACTTTGCTACAACTACTAATAATAGACAACACAGTTCCTTGTCATTTTCTCCCTTGTGTTAGGCTTTACTCGATAGATTTCTCCGGAGAGCTGAGATACTTCTGAATTTTTATGTTGATGCTGGATGGACCGCACATCTTCTGAATATTTTCCGATAAGCCCTTTATGTAAGCTAGACAATTTTCTTGTTCTTTAACCCTTCTGTTTCCACCTGCAGACACTAATGTGACGTTTGCCTGGTGATCGTTATTCTGATGGGGAACACTTGATTCTGATCATTTCCCGTTGGTACGTGGGTGAGGCGCCACATGATTTTTGCATGGTGTTGTAGGCATCAGGCGACCCATTCCCTCACACTGTATGGATGATGGGAATTAAAATTGAAGCAATGTCCAATGAATATATACGAATGGCTTCAACCCATTCTCTGTGTAAAATCCCATGAAGGCTAGCTGATTGTTGTTTTATTCTTTCATTGACGACTGGATGGAAGGACTTATTGCGTTCTCATGATCCATCAGTATTTGTTCAGCTTCCCCATGAGGCCAGAGTATGAAGATGTCATCCACATATCTCAGCCATTCTGTTGGCTTTAGTGGTGCCGATCGGAAAGAATTTCCTCGAATTATTCCGTATATATGTTCGTCATCACTGGTGACAACGGTGAACCCATGGTCAAGCTTTTCTCTTGTTAGTATATGTTTGACACTAGTTGGAAGATTATTATTTAGGAGCCTTTCCAATCAACTGCTCATACCAGAAATTCAGGCAGAAAATAAAAAGCACATATTACCCTTAAAGTACGTCGTAAATTCTTATTTGGTTTTAATAACAATTGGAATTTTTTTCTCTATTTGTTTTTTTTTTTGTTTTGTTTTGTTTTTTGTTTTTTTTTTTAGATAAAATAGGTTTTTCTCGAGATTAATGTCAGACGTTTAGGGAAGACCGGACAAATTAGTCCCAAATGGATCCTGTATAAAATCTTGCACAAGATAACATAAAATGCAAATAATTGAAAATGGAATTATAGTTGTAAGAAAACTCAATTTTATGATAAAGATTCAAAAGTGAAAATCATAGGTCAAGCTTAAGAACGTTGACACAAATGTCGCAGATTTTAGCTTAATTAAATGGATATCACGTTTGTATTAGCATGAATGTTTTTTATATTCATGCTGCGATTTCTACTGAATTATACATGGCAACGGTCAAATTGTTAAAGACAGCATCTTATGATTGAGACAATTTTAAAAATCACGATAAAATCCAGACCTAGATATATTTAGCTCCATGGTGAAGGAAGTGTTTCTGAACCAAAAAGTATCTACTTGTCAGGATCTGCTCGCTGTATTGCTGAACACAATCATTTCGGATCTGCTCGCTGTATTGCTGAACACAATCATTTCGGATCTGCTCGCTGTATTGCTGAACACAATCATTTCGGATCTGCTCGCCGTATGGCTGAACACAATCTTTTTTTTGTGTCCACCAATACAGAAAGGGGATCCTAAAATATTGTGCTCACAATACGAAGATGGGATCTAAAAAGATGCTAAACGTTTTTGTACAAAAATACAGCGTGGGGATCCTTAACGATTGTGTTCATCAATACAGCAGTTGGATCCAAAAATACTGTTTACCAAAACAGCGGGTAGATCCGAAATGATTGCGATACAACGAGATGTCCCCAAAAGATTGTCTTTACCAATACAGCAAGGCGATCCAAAAAGATTGTGTCCACCAATTGTTGTGAGACCAATACATCCCTACATCATGGACTCTCCCAGTACTATATTATTATGTGAATGGTAGTATCATGGGAGTAGCACCAGTAATGGTGCTCTGCTGTCGAACTCTCTGTTTGGCAGAGAGGAACTCGGACGAGGCTTTGCTGCAGGGCAAAGTTTCGTCCGGGGAGGTAGACAGTCCCTAAACTCGTGTATACGGGTTGTAAATGGGCATATTTTTGGCCGAGCCTACGGGCTCGGTAAGCCCACGTTAAACCGGCCTTGTGCCACATTCGACCCATGTGTGTGTGTGTGGGGGGGTTAAATATCGTAGCACCAGTAATGCGCTGCCGCGTACGATACCAATATCGGACACCACTAGATAGCAAGCTCTGCTTACACTATTCTTTGTAACTTTTCTGTTTAATATATCTTTCTTACCTCTAACCCGTGTTCCGTGTTTTCCTTCCGTGGCCCCTACTTCGGGTTCACATTAGTGGCGACAGAGGATTCGAGACACGCATCCACACCGAAACCCCAAAGCCCCACATCAGTGGCGACAGAGGACTCGTTTAACCCCACTGGTTCCCACATCAGTGTTGAACTAGAATTTGAGCTGACATTACTACATCAGCGAACGAAACGCAATAAACGAGTAACAAAGTATCGAGAATGACTGCTTACAAAAAACCCAGCTTGTGCACAAAACAAACTGACAAACTCAAGAGCTCGAAGTTCTACGGTTGACTCAAGTTCGAAAAAACTATTCACCAAGTCGCGCATTTAGCAAAGTGTTAAAGAATTTTATGAAATTGATTTGAATTCCTACAAATCTCGTGCATAAAATTACTCTCCCCTCAAATTGATTGAAGTGAGTTTTTTCTAATAAAAAAAAAAAAAGCAAAGCAAATTCTCCCAAAAGAAGGGGAAAAAATCCAGTGTATTTATTTATTTTTTGCTAAGTGATATTTTTCTCCCCACACTTCTAAAAAAATTTAAAATGTGTGGAGAAAATTTAAATGGTCACATTGAAATTAACGGAACAACGGTATCTCGAAAGATCTAAACCAGTAAGTAGTTCTTATTCATTTTATTAATTGACTAGATTTGGTACACGGGTTTTCAAAGTAACAGTAATTGCTGTTATTTATTTGTTTTGTGTGTTCTTTCATTACTTTTCTACATATTATCTAAATATGGAAGAATTCCAAAAAATAATTGTCCAAATGTTAAAGGTCCAAATGGACCACCAACAAAAATCAGATGAAAGACAGCAGAAATTGGAAGAAAGATTCCTCAAATTACAGTCGGACCAACAAACAGAACAGAAACTTCAACAACAAAAAAGCGAAGAAAGACAACAACTCCACCAACAAAAATCGGACGAAAGACAGCAACAATTGTTTATGGAGTTACATAAACAACAAATAGAATTCCAACAATTTACACTTCAGAAAACAGAACTACAGCAAAAACATCTTGAAGAATTACTTGTAAATTCATGTAACAGCTCTAAAAACTCTGAAAAAGATACATTTTCCCAGAGTACAATCTACAACTCGATTGAAACATTCGAATACGTACCAGAGGAAGACAAAACATTCGAGGCTTTTTACAGGCGTTATGAAGATATTTTCAATGTAGACTGTGAACAATGGCCTAGTGAAAAAAAAAGGTACGTCTGTTATTAAGGAAACTAGGAGCTATCGAACATGTTAGGTTCATAGACTATATATTACCCAAGAAAATTACGGACCTGAATTTCTCAGAGACTATTAAGCTCCTAACGGAACTATTCGGACCTAACATAACCTTGTTCCATAAACGTTGGAA
This sequence comes from Acanthosepion esculentum, assembly GCA_964036315.1. NCBI lineage: Eukaryota > Metazoa > Mollusca > Cephalopoda > Sepiida > Sepiidae > Acanthosepion > Acanthosepion esculentum. The sequence goes on along the minus strand of OZ038513.1, from coordinate 70,537,932 downwards.
ATGCCTGAACACAGTCAAGGACAACCAGCAAGATTTTCTAACGCTTGCAGCATCGGTAAACAAGCTCTGTAATGATTTCAAACTAGCCGAGCTGACTGCCGACGATTTTAAGTGCTTAATATTCGCACAAGGTCTAGTATCAGAAGACGCCGAGGTCAGACGTCGGGTACTTACCAAACTCGAAAACGAACAGGGATTGACTCTCCAAAAATTATCAGAGGATTGTCAAAGAGTAATTTCTGTCAAGTGTGACTAAAAAACGATCTAGGAATCAGGTGTGACTCAGATTAGAAAAATCAGAAGCAATCCAACCTCTTATTCCCCGCAAAAAGACAAAAGGCAAATCTCATGTTCTAAATCCCGCAATAAACAAAATACGAATAGGCTAAAGAAACCTCCCGGACCATGTTACCATTGTGGAAAATGGCATTGGATGAAATTCTGTCCATTCAAGAAGAAAACATATTGCAAAAATTGCAATAAAAATGGTCATAACTTAACTCAGTGCTGGTACGCCAACAAGACGAGGAAACACAAAAGTAAAATTAGGCAAGCCCAATCAGACAACATAGTCGATAGGAATTTAAGAAAATACGTGACTTGATATTTTCAATGACTCTATAAAATTCCAGCTTGATTCGCGTTCTGACCTCTCGATTATCAACTGGCGTACTTGGCGAAAGTTAAACAAGCCGACCCTATTAAAGACGGATAAAACAACAAAATCCGTAACTGGCGGGAATATTAACATCTTAGGCCATGTGATCCTTACAGTAACACTAAATGGAGTTACTAAAAAGCTGAAAGCCTACGTACTAGAAAATTCAGACAACCTATTCGCAACAGATTGGATAGAAAAATTCAATCTATGGGATTGCCCAATGTGCACTTTTTGGTTTTAATAACAATTGGAATTTTTTTCTCTATTTGTTTTTTTATAGATAAAATAGGTTTTTCTCGAGATTAATGTCATTCTTTAGGATCGGCACCACTAAAGCCAACAGAATGGCTGAGATACGTGGATGACATCTTCATACTCTGGCCTCATGGGGAAACTGAACAAATACTGATGGATGATGAGAACGCAATAAGTCCTTCCATCCAGTCGTCAATGAAAGAATAAAACAACAATCAGCTAGCCTTCATGGGATTTTACACAGAGAATGGGTTGAAGCCATTCGTATATATTCATTGGACATTGCTTCAATTTTAATTCCCATCATCCATACAGTGTGAGGGAATGGGTCGCCTGATGCCTACAACACCATGCAAAAATCATGTGGCGCCTCACCCACGTACCAACGGGAAATGATCAGAATCAAGTGTTCCCCATCAGAATAACGATCACCAGGCAAACGTCACATTAGCGTCTGCAGGTGGAAACAGAAGGGTTAAAGAACAAGAAAATTGTCTACCTTACATAAAGGGCTTATCGGAAAATGTTAGGAAGATGTGCGGTCCACCCAGCATCAAGATAAAAATTCAGAAGTATTTCAGCTCTCCGGAGAAATCTATCGAGTAAAGCCTAACACAAGGGAGAAAATGACCAGGAACTGTGTTGTCTATTATTAGTAGTTGTAGCAAAGTATATGAAGGTGAAACAAGCCGAAACCTTAAACTAAGGCTGGGTGGTCATCGAAACGTCGCAGTGATGGATGAGAAATTGAAATCAGGCATAGCTGATCATCTATAGAGGGAAAAGGGTAATCAGCTCCAGCGGAATGAAGTTAATATCCTGGACAATGAAGAACCCTGGAGCGTTAAACGTGTGAAAGCATCAGCGCACATGCCAGGCTATTAGTAGGCCAAGCATAGAAATAAATATGATATGGGTGTCATTAATAAATAAAGAAGATTTTGCTGTCACAAGATTGTCCGTGAAACAGTTCGAGTTGAGCAATTTACTAGGACGAAAATGTATAGAAAGTGCTTTAATTTCTAGAGCATCCACAGTAAATTTACACCCAGATTCTTACATTTCACCTTTATTGGCATATCTTCTACTATCACAATGTGGGATATTTAATAACAAAATGATGGCAACATAAACAAAACAAAAAAGTTAAATGAAATCGGCTAAAGTATATACCCAAAACATATATTTAAAAAAAAAAAATTTTAATTCAAAATTCTTATCATCCACCTGTCTCCTTTATACGTGTAGTGGCATCAACATAAATATCACTTTAGTCTGATGAAGTACTAACCGTGCCATACTATATTTTATCTTCTTGTCAGAGGTTTTTTAATCCTAAAATAATTAAGTATTAAATGTTCTTTTTATGTTAAATGCAAATTGAGATTCTTCATGCTTGAATAACCTTTTGTAGCTCAGCACGCCTCTGAAGTTTATATTTGGAATATGTTTTCAAGTAGGTCATAGGTAAGTATTAAATGACTTACTTGATTTCTTAACATTGTTCACAAGCGTGTGGAAATTTAACACCTGCTTATTTCTATGCCTTTTCTGTATTTGCTGTGCCACTAGATTAAAAGGTTTGGTTTATTTTATTGCATAGCAACCATTGTAGTATGCATTAAAATGAATGAAGGGTTTAATGTGTTTTATAATATGCAATCATTAGAAGGAAAATTTTTTTTATATATTTGTTTTGTTTTTATATATAATCATTAGAGGTCGGTACCTCCACTGTAATTTCTTTTTAAATCACTTCACCCCCAAACAAGGCAATAAAGCCACTAGGATGCAAGGGCTTAGTGAGTGTGAAGGAATAAGAGAAAAAGAAAAATATTATTAAGGAAAGAGAACAATAAAAAAAAAAAAAAAAAAAGAGGGAATTAAGTAGACAAAAGATAATGATTAATATTGCACTTAAATTTTTGAAGGTCAAAGATGACTGGGAAGTAATAAGCAAGTTCAACAAAGTCTGAGAGAGGAAACTGTTAATCCTTAAAAGAAATGAAGGTTTCTTATCTGACATGTAACTTAGATAAACAAATAAAAATATTTCAGTACCTGGTGCAAAAAAAAAAAAAAAAATCTCATTGGTCAGTACAAAATAAAAACAAATGAGAATTTTCTTATAAAAGTAATTTTATTACAACATAATTTGATTGTCGGATATTTATGAGGTGTCAGGCCAAAGAACTAATTGCCCAATGTTTGATTTCAGTCGGACATGAAGGATATTTTTGCAGCACTTCTTTCAATTGGATTGGATGAACGAGCAAGATCACTGGTCGATATTCCTTTTGGGTTCGAGTACTGCCTGCATCAAGTGGCTTGACCAATTCCAAAGCTTGGAGATGTTCAAATGCCTAAGTGGAGAGAAATATCTCATTAATTCTCATTTTCAAACAAAAATAGAAAAAGAAAAAAAAATTTTTTTAAATGTTTACATAACAAAAATATCTTTTTCATTGATACAGCAAACAGATTTTCTATTTATGAAATGATACCAAGCATTGTTTAGATAAACATGTTTGAAGACAATTATTCTTAATTTATGAAGTGTTACATATTCAATAACAAAGCTTGATCAAAAAGGGTGAGGGTTAGCGTAATCGAAGGACATTTACATTGGCCTTCTTGAGAATCAAATCAGATGGTTCTTTCCTGTTGATTCACGAGAAAAAACTCTATGCAGGAGTTACTCAGTCAGCAGTGAAACATTCACTGAATGAGCTCTGCCAGGTCTACTTGACCAACACATGTTACACAGGGTATGAATATTTCTCCAGCTTTCAACCTATACAGGTGGAGGGTACTGTCCAAGTGCCCAGTTCATTGGCAACCCTATGATCATATCCAGTCATGGGACTGATGATTATGATGATTGGTTTGGTTTGTTTTGTTTTACAGCATATCAATCTCAATGGGTTATTTAATGCCAACAAGATTTTTATTGCTGCTAGTAATTTTTTCAAAAATGTATTGCCGCTAATATTTTTTTTTCTAAAAATGTATTGCAGCCAATAATATTTTCCTTCAATAATTCATTGCTAGTAATAATTTTTAACAAAAAAGTATTGCTGGTATTAAAACCTATTTTTACACTTTCATAATGTTTTGACCCCAGTTTTTTTTTTTTGCGGGGGTTGGGGGGGGGGGGTCGATAGCGTGTCAGCTATTTGCCCATAGCTGGGAATGCTACCATACCTGAGAACACCTGCAATTAAGAGGTGGTTCCACGCTCCTCAAAACCTCCTGATCAGAGGCCTTGTAGTTTACTGTCTTACCCAAGATGCAGATGTAGTTTATCGTCATACCCAGGATACGATTATGATATAGCTAGACATGAATGTAAAAATCAGTTGCAATAATGATTTTTCCAGACAGAAGTTTAGATGATTTCATTAATTATTGTTTAGAATTTTCAGAAGAGTCATTAATATTTTTAAAGTTATTTGGATAGTTGAAGTTAATGTACTGTTTCCACAATGTTTCGGCCAATCAATTATACTGCCTTCTTCAGGCTTACTATTCATATAGAAATAAAGGGTTTGTTTTTTTTTCAGTGGTGCAAACCAAGAAACACCAGCAAACAGAATAGAGCAACTGTTCCAATGCAACATTATAAGTATGAAATAAAGGAAATTAAGTTTAAGAATTATGGTGGTCAAAAAAATAAAAATAAATTTTGTAACTAGTTGGAAAAAAATCAAACTAAAGAATGGCCTTGATATGGTCAAATTAGCAGGCGATTTAAAAAATGACCTACAGTATGTTAACTGGGGCAAGGAAGGGTGTGCTAATTTTAAACAAGATAACCCTTTTTGACTTCCATCAGTATGGCTGATGCTAACCTCCAACTGAGTGACTCATTGCACCTTCTCAGACTAAAGTTTTCCACTGACATGAAATGGAAATATTATATTGCTAGCTCTGCTAGTCTAGCTTCATGCTAGACAATTTTTCTTGCCAGAAACTATCTTAGATATTTAGAAGTCTACCGTTCATCCAATAGAGAGTTTGATCCTCACTGGGTACCTCATGCTTTTGGCCTTGTACCACATGTAAGCTATGCTTAGAGCATTGCCATAGGTGAGAAAACAGTAAAATGATGAAACCTAACTGCCAATCTAGTACTGCACTTTAATTCATGAATTCAAGTTACCAAAGAAGAAAGCTCATAAGAACAATTGGTATAGAAATATTTGTAGAAAAGGCAAAGTGAATCTAGACTATGGTGGTGCGAGAATGATTGCAAATGAGATGTTGGAAATGCAGTTTTCTTTTCTTTTCTTTTTTTTAAATGAACTCTGCTATTCTAATCATTACTTTTGATGCTAAATAAGACATGCATTAAAATATTTGTCTGAGCTCAACTACATTGTTATGCAAAACAATTCTGCAAAAAGTAAATGTTAATTAAGACCTATGACTAAGAAAATTACAATCTAAACGTGACAAGCTAAAAATTGTTACTATTAATGTAATTAGATATTTGATCAAGAATAAAAGAAAACGACATGCTATGTTGAATTATCTTTCAGATGTTTTCCTAACTACCACAAGGCAGAAAACTGCAAATAAACCTACCTTTAAAACCACCGATTTTTCAAATATTTGCATCGATGATCTTTGTCTTGCAAAACGAAGATATTCTAAAAAAAAAAAAAAAAAATTCAATCTATGACTAAAATTCAAAGTATTTTTAAAAAATTAAAACAAAATAGAATGATTGCAATATATATATATATATATATATATATATATATATATATATTATAAATTAATAGATTTAAAATATGGTTTTACCGCTACACAGTGATAACCATGTTTCAGAAATGGAAGCTAAAGCCCCTGAATTTAATTTTGTTATTAAACCAAAGACATTAGTTCCATTTCCTCATCAAGCGAATTTTGGAGTAACTTACTTTTTAAAATTTACGGTTGTTAATGGCACAGGAAAGATTCATAATTTGAATATATATATATACAGGGTGTCCATAAAGTTCGTGTGCACTTTAAAGTTATACATTTTTTAAAGTGCACACAAAATTTATGGACACCCTGTGTGTGTGTATATATATATATATATATATAGATATAGATATATATATATCTCCAAACAACAGAAAGAACAGATAAATCCAGTTTGTAGCATTTAATTTTTTTTTTTTTTAAAGTGCAATGCAAAGCAAAATATTATTATAATATTTTTCTTTAAAGAAATTATAATAAATACATTTTACATCGCAGAAAAAGTTTTCATGTTTCAATATATATATATATATATATATATATGAAGAAATATAGTTTTAAGGTGTGCTATATTTATCGGATAAAGTGCTCATTATCAGAGAGCGTATGTAAATATAAAAGTGAACATTGAAGTCAACACTCACAGGTGACAAGGTGTTTCATGCTAGACGCAATCGCGGCCTGACGATCGCGTCTAGCATGAAACAGCCTGTCACCTCTGAGTGCTGACTTCAATGTTCACTTATATTTTATATATATATATATATATATATATATATATATATATATATATATATTTTTAAGGTATGCTATATTTATGAGTTAAACAGCTCAATATCAGGAATAGAGTGTATGTAAATATAAAAGTGGACATTGAAGTCAACAGCCGATTGTGTTTAAGCATAAAACAGGCTGTCACCTCTGGGTATTGAATTTAATGATCTTAAAATACATGCTAAAATGTATAAATGTTTTGACAAAACTGAGATCTTAGAATTATTATGCAACAGATACTTTAAGAAAACTAACATTTTTTTTTTTTTTTTTTACAGTATTGATTATTTACAAAAGAAATTTTAATGAAATTGTTGAAACACATTGGACAAAATTATGGCCTTTAATTAAAATAGGTATATATATATTTATAAATGTATATTTTTTGGATAGCAATCTTTCTCTTAAACATCTTTTGTTAAATATGGCAGACAAGGGAAATTTAATTCCCATATATACCTGCATATCATGCAACTTTTGAAGACCTAATGTTGAAGCTAATTTTAAGGGGGTCACATTATGCCTGAGATATAGAATTAGCATATGTACTGCTGGCTCTGGCTACGCTGTTGACCAAACTAGATATCCATTTACTTGTAGTTAAATTATCTTCAAATTTAGGTCATCAAAGGTCACATGATACATGAGTATATATGATAATTTTTTATTTAGTTTTTCCAGTGTTCTCACGTTTTTCTATTTGGTGGGAGTAAGGGAGTGCAAAAATTGTCCATATTGTCCATTGACCCAAGTGTTTTGGGCCACTTCTTTCGCCATTTTCAAGGGGGTTTTGTTTTAATTGGTGTTAGCTTCTCTTCATGTTCTGACTGTTTAAGATGTATTCTATTTCCTTGTTGTTTTGAAAATTTAAAAAAAAAAAATTAATAAAATTTTCCTTGTCTGCCACATTTAATGAAGTGTGTGTGTGTGTGTGTGATAGACTGATAGCTCCAAAGAGAGGGTTTTATGATGAGCACTCTATTTCCAAAATAATAGAGCACATTGGGATGCCCGTTTTGCGGAGTTTAGGTTTGGCTTGGTTTGTTTTACGGCATATCAACCTCAATGGGTCATTTAATGCCAACAACTTTTTTTTCTGTCCTGGTAATATATTTGTTTTGTCAAAAATCTATTTCTGTTAATATTTTTTTCCTCAAAAACGTATTGCTGGCAATAGTTGTTTTTTTCTTCAAAAATTTATTACTGGCAATACTTTTTTACAAAGTATTCCTGGTACTAAAACCTATATTTGCACTTTTATAATGCTTTTTACCTCAGTTTCGGGGTTAAATATTTGCCCATAGATGGGACCCTAACTGGTGCTACCACCCCTGGTCAGGGTGGACCTGGGGACACCAGCAATTTAGAGGAGGTTCCATGCTCCTCAAAGCTTCCTGATCAGAGGCCTTGCTGTTGGACGTAGTTTATTGTCTTACCCTGGACGTGGATGTAGTTTATATCATACGCAGGACAAGCAGAGTTTTGGGAGATCATAGATTTGGGGTATTCTTGGATGATATTCTATTTGTCTATACCATGATTTGTCTTGAATTTTAATTAGTTTCTTAACTGCTTCGTAAAATTTGCGTTTCAGTAATTATTTCCTATTCATTCATTTTTGCATGTGTGCCAGTATCATTTAGTAATGAATTAATTTTGTTCATTGTAC
>OZ038513.1:70519821-70524821 GCA_964036315.1 Acanthosepion esculentum | reverse complement strand
ATATAAAATGTTTTTAGCCTTGTTCTTAATACAGTGTAACCCGGATATAAGAGAGTTGTCGGGACCGGAGAAGAGGTCTCTTATATCCGGGATTGGTCTATTATATATACATTAACACAGGCTCTAATTTGGGACCAGAGGAAATTTCTCTTATATCCGGGTTTCTCTTATAGCCGGGTTACACTGTACTATAAACATTACATATTTTGTTAATGTTCACCCAACACAAGGCCCAAGAGCCACTCAAGGTAGAGGTTACTGTGTGGTGTTGTATGAGTGTAAAAAAAGCAAGATGTGAAGTTCTAGGAGTTAAGCAGGAAGGATAAAAGCTGACTCGAGACTTCAAGCGGTCAAGATATAATTTTTGAATAAAATTTCAGAGTTCAGATGGATACATTAGAAGGAACCGGAAATCCATTTCTAAGCAACAAGGGATAAGTTTTTCCTACTGTTAAAAAAACAAAAAAAACAGGGAGGAGTGTAGATAGTCGAACCTATCTAATCCTATTTATTGAGAATGTGTTTCAGTAGAGATCTTATTTTTTTTTAATTTATTATTAATTTCTTTGTTTCTAATAATCTCTACCTGCCCAGATATTGAAAGTCTTATTAAAGAAAACATTGCTTAGATTAATAAATCCATTCTTCTTTATGTGCTGTGTCCCTTCAGGCGATCATGGCTCTCCACAACTTCCTGTTCCTTGTAGATCTTAATAAACCTTGTCCTCCTGTTATTTCTCCCAATTCCTGTTCTGATTCCATTTATTTAAGCTCATTAAGTACGTTATACGTTGTTTTCCTCTGTCCCTCGCGCCTTCAATTGGTCCTGTGAGTATCAGATTTTCCAAGCCCTTCTTCCTCATTATATGCCCTCGAAATCTCAAGTGTCCTTAGCTGCTTAAAAAAATACTAATTCTTAAACCTATACATAGAATATACACTTTGCAAAAGAGTAGTTGCTGGAAAGTCCTCAGCTGGGTTACGTAAACAGTTATATAATGTTTTTAGCCCAATTTTTTATACTATGCACACTATATTTGATGAATAGGTGTTTCCATTTGGTTTTATTTTGTTTTACAGCATATCAACACCTCAATGGGTTAATATCACCAAGAATTTTAGGATAGGCTTATATGAATAGAATATGCATCCTTTGTAAGAAATCAGTTTGGAGATGAACAAAATAACTAATAATAACAAAACAAAAGTCATTGAAACAAAGCAAGTTCAGTCGATCATTGATGACAATTCCAGAACAACGTAACTATAAACATTTTTTTCTATCCTCTGCCAGCCGCTATGATGGAGAAAGCATTACCTCGAATCGTCGCCAGTGAGACACGCTGCAAGAGCCACTCCGTTTCGCGAGGCTCATTCCTTAATCGAGACGCAATCGTGCCAATCCTCCGAAGGAACACCATCGAACAAGGGTCAATAACCCCTGAAGTCTCAACTGTCACAGGAGTAAAAAAAAATCTATCAGCAAGAGAAGAGTATTTAACTATTTTTTCTTCTTTGCATCTCAGGCGACGGACCCTGGCTCAACCGCGGACATGATCAAATTACCGGCCGAAAATGTATCCACACAGGTCGCATCCAAAATCAATGACTTACCCATTTTCAAAGGGAAGATGGTAATGCCATCCGGCCGCTTTCCATCACCACGGTTGAGGCCTATGGGTTCGATTTGGGCAGGGAACCCAGCAGCATCCAAACCTCTTTTGATGTCGTTAATTGCTGCATGCCCTGGAAAGCGGCCGGCACTACGACGACAGGAGAGAGGATGCAAACCAAACTCATCGATGGAGGCTCCACATCTGCATCTGTGACACTCACATAATTTGAGTCCAAGACGGATCACGACTCCGACCCGAGTGCACTCATCATCTAGAAGGGTACCGGTAGATGAAGAGGGCACTGCGTTGAGCCAGGCGCCACTACTTGGTTGTGAAGCAGATAGTAGACAGGCGAGGCGATGCTGATCCAGAGAGAGCCTCAAATTAATAAAATTGGCCTCGCATTTTATTTTATCCCATCTTTTTTGTTTTGATGTGTCTAGTGGGATAGAAAGTAATTCTTGGGTCCAGACACTGCAAACTTGTTCGAAAGAACTACCCAAGAAACACTGAGATGATCCACTGAGTATCTCATCAATTAATTCGCGACTGGGCGAAAGTGAAGAAAGATATGCTGGAAGGGCCAAATCTACCGCTGATCGAAGGCCCAGGCCTCCGAAACTCAAAGGGAGCTTTGCCTGCCTCCAGCCTGTGTCGTTGTAAATTAGCTCCGCGCATCTCTTAACTGTGATATCTATCTCATTTAAGAAATCCTGTTCGAGGTAGCCAGGGGCACTTCGGAGAGTGTAGAGGAAACTCGGTAGCGAAAAACTGTTCTTCAAGAGGAAGAGGGCTGGATGTGCATCAATTAGTTTCAATTTCTCAGTCATTCTTGTTAGAATGACATGTTTAGTATCCAAACACTCTCGAATGGCCATTGGAAAGACTGGAGAACCAAGAATGTGTAATTCCTCCTTAGGTGTTATTTTTATATCCTCAAGGATGAGTCTGATATCCGGGATAGCACTCTCGAAATCATCTGCACTATAATTCAACTTTATTGTCTCTGACTTGGACGAGTTAATCTCCAGTCCAAGCAGCGATAAAGCAGGAATAACTCATCGGAGGTCAGCAGCTACGGCCTCGACAGATCCTCCCAGCGTTGCATCGTCAAGATACCATATATTGAAAGGAGAAGCGATGGAACGAGCTACCCCGTCAATAGCCATCGCAAAAAGTAGCAGGCCAAGTGTATCACCTTGCTGGATTCCAGTAGCAGAAGAGATAATATTATCGGAGGCTATCAACAAACTTGCGTGACTATACGAAAGATGAGCCAATTTAAATATGGAAAGAGTCCGTTGATGGCAAACTTCCAGGGCATGATCCCTTCTGATGCGATTGAAAGCGTTTTTCATATCCAATTTTAATAAGATACTGGGGGAAACAGGTGATGTATTCTTGAAAAATGATCTTGTGGCATGAACCACAGCTTCACATCCGCCCTGTATGCCTACCCCGAGCTAGACAGGTCGCAATTCATGCCCTATCTCCTTCATAACAACTCTACAAGCATTTTTTGGCACAAGTTGACGAAAAATGTTTGTAGATCAGGTTTCACTGACACATTTTTGTAAAGAGGGCTTTTTCAAGAGTCAAATGTATTATTTTTTTTTGTCCAAAAATATGTTGCTGGTATTTTAACTACAAAAATCTATTTTTATATTTTCAGAGTGTTTTGGCGCTAGTTTAGCAGTTAACTATTTGCCCAGAGAAAACAGGTGCTACTATCCTTGTTTCAGTAAACACCCTACTATTGTTTTTCTTTTTCTTTTTTAGTAACAGTTAAATTAATCTCTACTAGTGCAGAGACTAAAAGTCTTGTAAACCAGTTTAAAATCAATTTATAGAAAATACATTTTATAGATGAGTGGTTGCTGGAAAGTTACACAAGTTATTATATGATAATCAATAAAACAAAAATGTCTAATACAATGTGCTAATAAATTCATTGAAACTCTCCATACATAAAAACAAAGGCTTGGAATTGCATTATACATGAAATATAAAGTATGTTTGTGTTTTCAGCATATATATATATATATATATATATATATATATATATATATATATATCTTTTTTTTTTTTTTTTTTTTAGATATATTCAGGAAATCCCATTACAACAAAATTATGTCATCATCAAATAAATCAATTTCGTCCAGGAGTGACATTTCAAACACAATGATACTCACCAGAATAAATAATCTCAAAATTAAACGGTTCACCATCATAAATTTCTGTCAGATGTTTCATAGCAATTATTAAACACAACTCAAGGATTGATAAGCCTAGAAGATAAAAAAAAAAATATATATATATATATATATTTTATGTCACAAAAGAATATTTTCTTTCTTTCTTTTTTTTGTTAAAAAAAAAAAAAACAGACTTCTTTTCAACATTGACAACCAAGTTTTAGAAAAAATAAAAAACAAAAAAGAAACATACTTAACATCAAGAAAAGAGAGTTGAAATTACTGGGTCACATATTGAGAAATGAGGGCTTGGAAAATCTGATACTCACAGGACAGATTTAAGTCAAGTGGGACTGAGGAAAGTTGTGTATAACACACTTAATGAGTTTCATAAAATGGATAGCAGAACAGGGTGTAGGAGAAATAACAAGAAAGAGCTACAAAGGATAGAAAATTGTGGAGAGCCATGATTGCCTATGCCCTGAGGGGACACGACATATGAAGAAAGCTTGTCAAAGTATAAAAATATTTCCTAGCATTAAAGACCTTTTCTTGAAATAGTCGTTGCAAATTTATTCTAATGACTGGTGATTGAGAAGTAAGAATTACCATTATAAACATCTCATTAAGTAGTTCATTTTTTTTTCACACCAAGTAAGGCAATAATGCCACTAAGATGCAAGGGGGCTACTAGAAGCAAAAGAGACAACAAAGACTTTAGAAGGAACCAGAAACCCAATAGTAGTATACATTTCAGAGTTTAGATGGAGATGTTAGAAGTATAGAGTTGAAGTCCAATTTAGAAGGAACCAGAAACCCAGCAAAAAAAGGGATAAACCTCTACTCCCGTTCAAAACACCGAGGAGGAGTGTGATCCTATCTGCTCCTATTGTGGAAAAATAAAAAATAATGAGTAAAAATTTCAGAGTTTAAATTTTATTTAGCACAAAGAAAATTAATATTAATATCTCTGTTCCATAATTGAAGTTACATTCAGTGTATGAAATGCATAAGAAAATGTAACAAATATTATGGGACAGAGAAAAATATATTGTTACCTCTGTCGCATAAAAGTTACATTCAGTGGACAGGCAAATCTTCTAACCCTTGTTCTGCCAACCATTTATACAAAATCATTAGGTAGGCTGTGTCGTTTTCGTCAGTCCCTCTTGTAACAATATTTGGGTTA
>OZ038513.1:70390210-70510210 GCA_964036315.1 Acanthosepion esculentum | reverse complement strand
TCACACATGAATCCTACACAATATAGGAAGTGAGTGTATGTTTTTGTCAGCTTGCGTATGTATGCGTATATTCCCTCACCATACATACATACTGTTGTATACACAAATCTACCCAATACATACATACATGTCTTAAATAATTGTCGGATTTTGTCCATGTGTGACATCATTTGTTCACATTTGGATACGCATCGAGCAGATATGAATGAATGAGAGAAAATCATGGAGAATTGTGTTTAAAAAAACAGTAAAATCGACCTTCCTAACCGAACACTACTCTGCGGCCCAATCGGTTAAGGCATGTCAGGCTATATGACGGTTCCGTATAGGATACAGGTTCGATTCCTGTCAAAGGACACATATTTTCTAGGAAAATTTCTCAGACATTCAAGCCGGTAAATGCTGTTAATACAATTTATTATAAACAGAGCATTTACTTAAATATTTATATGCATAAAAAGAACATGCAAACATAAAAAAGTCTTATATATATATATATATATATATATATATATATATAGGAAAGAATTTATAGATGTTCAAAACGAAAAATGTATATAGTAAATGTGTAATGTGGATATATTTAACATATATTATTCTTTATCTTCCATGATTTGGCTACACACGTTTCCATTCTCATGACCTTCATCAGGCAGAGAGTGGATATTTCCACATAGGAAAAGTTATTTCCTTTCAATACTATGTTCTTCTGGGTAAAGGGAAAGTAAACAATTAAGATTGCTCCAAAAAAGAGTGAGGAAAGATATCTGTATTCTTATCTTTTAATGACCCCTGTGTGTTCTTACCAAATGCCAATCTAAAAATCTGAAACACATTAACCTCATCCAAATTTAATGAACACACAATAGAGGGAGTCACAAAATGAAATGAAAAAGAGGTGGGTTTTGTGACATCATTATAGAAGGAAACTCCTACACTTTTGAAAACCTCAAAATGACGTTCATAATAAATAAAAATTTAAACTGCAACTCCAAAAATATGATTTATGCACAAAATGCAAGAAGTCACATATAAGTATCAGCCAACAACTAAACAACAGTGTTTCCCTCCCCAAAAGCAACATAAAATTACCAGACAACAGAAAACTCTTTGTATCACAACACATCTATAAATGTAACCAGGGTAAACTTTAAATTATGCCAATATATCAAACAGACAATTATTCTTACCAACAAATACAAGAAAAAAAACTTCATGAGCAAATTTAAACCACCACTAAATAGATCATAACCCCACATGCAAAAACACACAACATACACACATAATGGCCAAATACAGTGGCCGAACCACTTGCATGTATGCACACACACTCACATGTGGGTATCTGTGGAGCACAAATATGTATACGCATATTGGCAAAAAATAGACTACTCATAGGCACATGTGAAAACCCTACAAAACCAATTTCTTATAACAAGACAGTATGTATGTATGAAGAGGGAATGTGCATATACATACTGATATATAAATATATATATATATATGCACATATTGGCAAAAACAAGACTGCACACAGGTATATATGCAAACCCCACACAACATAGGAAGTGTGTGTGTGTGTGTGTGCGCGCGTGTGTGTATGGATGTGTATACTTTCCTTATAAGACAGTATGTATGTATGTATGGAGAAGGAATATATGTATACATACGCATGCTGACAAAAACACACACACACACAATACAAAAAATAGAAATGGATCTAAGAACACACAGAGGTCATTAAAAGATAAGAGTACAGATATCTTTCCTCACCCTTTCTCAGAAGAAATTTCTCACTGCCAGTTCAAGGAAGACATTTATGTCACTAACACACAAAAAAAAAAAAAAGGATGTTTAATGTCAAGAATGTTTAGCATCGAAAAACATAAGAAAAAAATAATTCCTTTTAATAATATGTAGAAATATCCACTGTTTGCTTGATGAAGGTCACGAGGCTGGAAACACGTGTAGCAAAATTATGGAAAATAAAGCATAATGTATTTTTTAAAAAAGTCCACATTACAACCAAAAACGTTTGTGGTTTTTCTCTTCTTTTTTATATATATATATATATATATATATATATATATATATATATATATATATATATATTTTATCTTGTAGGTTGGTTAAATGCTTGTTTTGTATAACGTTATGCTGTGATATATTTTGGTCAATGTTTTTAGTGCATCTGTAGCTAATTTTAACTTTGTTTCATTGACAATCATTTTTGGGTTTTGAGGAATGGGTAAAATACTTATGGATTACATTCAGGAAAAATCTTTTCATGTCAGTTTTGTCATTGCTGCTAAAAGGTTGGTTAAACCATACGATAATGTGTTTATAGTGTTTTGGGTTGTTAATATCATTTTTGTTAATATCTAAGAACTCTAAGTTTACTTTGTACATATTTGCTTTTATACTTGTCAAAAATATCCTTATTACTAGAGTTGGTGTACAGCCTTGAGTGATAAAATAAGAAATCTCCTAAATTGAACCGATTTATGTAAATAGTCCAAAATTCTAATCTGGTCGTTAGATTGTTTGTTGACATGTATAATTCTTTAGTACGAGGGTCATTCAATAAATAAGGTGAATTTTTCGGTATAAGGACTTCTAATACAGATAGAAGCTTACTCTTTTTTATTTATTTTTTGGTTTTACTTCTTTTTCACATGGATTTAATTTCTTTTGCAGATTAAAAAAAACTTTGAGAGTTTTGGCAATTAACAAAGATGGCCGACCAAGAAGCATGCTCCAGGATTGAACAGCGGTCAGTTATCAAGTTTTTGGTTGCTGAAGGGTGCAAACCAGTTGAAATTCATAGGAGAATGTCAACTGTGTATGGTGCCACATGTTTCAGCCAAAAAAATGTCTACAAGTGGGCTAAATTGTTTAAAGACAGATGGAGCAGTGTTGAGGATGAAGACAGGCCTGGGAGGCCTACAGAAGTGAGGTCTCCTGAGGTGATCGAATCAGTCAATGACCTCGTTCAGTCTGACAGTGGATGACATTGCAAGGACTTAGAGCTTATCTGTTGGGACAAATGCAGGAGTCATCAGTCAGAAGGAGTCATCTTGCATCATGACAACGCAAGGCCTCACACAGCAGCCCAAACGGTGCAAACCATCAACGAGCTGGGCTGGGAACTGCTCCCTCATCCCCCTTACAGCCCAGACCTTGCCCCTTCAGACTTTCACCTGTTTGGTCCCTTGAAAACATTCACGAGAGGCACGAAGTTTAAAAGTGACGATGAAGTCAAAAGTGTTGTGAGCGACTGGCTGAGACATCAGTCCAAAGATTTTTACGCTGAGGGAATACGGAAGCTTGTGCACAGATGAGAAAAGTGTGTGACAGTGCTGGGAGACACCGTTGAAAAGTAAAAAAAATGGAAGCTTCTATCTGTATTAGAAGTCCTTATACTGAAAAATTCACCTTATTTATTGAATGACCCTCGTATATGGTTTATAATATCCATTAGACAGGTCCAACATTAAATCCAGGAAGTTGATTACCTTAGTATTGGCGGTAGTGGTGATACTCAGACTGTGCTCTTTAAAGAATTTAATCAGATTTTTTTTTTAATTGTTCTGATTTTTTTGCCCCTGCTTTACATAGGAGTATTATACCATTGTCTCTATAGAGTCCAGTGCATTTGATATCAAAGATGAACCTTATCTCCAAAGCAGTAGAATCCCAACTAATTCACAAGACTCTGCTGAGTTAAACGTACCCAGAGCAATGAAAAATCTGGGTTGTTACGATTAACCACAGGCAACTTTTATGAAATAGAATGGGTTTTTGGAATGTCCTGATTGCTTATGAGGCAGTAATTATTCACTAGATTTATTGCAGTAGCTCCTCAGTAATAGACGGATAGAAGTTGCAAATATCAAATTGTATAAAAGGGCATACACTTTTCTTTTTTATTTTAGTGAACCAACCAATGGCATTCGTATTATGCCACTGGTTGATTCCTAAAGCATTTTTTGTGTATCTGCAGGCTTTTTTAAGGATTGCCTTTCTTATTTTACCAATATTACTTTTAGATCGATTGAGTAGTCGGTATCGTGGTTTGTATGGGAAATCCTCTTTATGGTCCTTCACTATGATAAATGCTTGCCGTTTATTGCAGCTTACAGACTATCGTTAATTTTGAGTTCAGTGGCTGGTTTTTGGTCTTGCTGTTGATGTAATTTTCCCAATGGTCAGGCGCCTTTTTATAAAACATTAACCTCACTGTTAATGGCTTCATGATATGTGTCGACATCACCCATTTGTCTGACTTGATAATAATCTTATCAGATTTGTTGATAGTGGCAATGCTTTTATTCATGTTTTTTTTTTTCTGAAGGTCATTTGTGGTATTTCTTGTTTATAACAACCCAGGAATTGCTCATCACATGGTGGTGATTTTTAGGGCTTAAATCCAAAAGATTCAGTTTCATTCAGATTAAGGCGTTTGTATTTCTGCTTGGCAAAGAATAGTTTGCACCTCATTCGTCTTATGACAGTTTCTGTTTTGCGTAGGAGTTCAGAATATTTTTTACTGGGAGCCAAGATGTTCTTAGTGGAATAGTCTAGGTTAAAAGGTTCCATATTCAGGTGACAGTTAGGATAGAGGGTATAAAGGTTATATCACACCTAAAATAGTGCTTGGATATGAGTAGGGTATTGTGCATAACTATTAATATATACTTAATAGCTCTGTTATTTTGCATTGAGTACTATTTTTTATTAAGTTGGTCCTTGATCTGAGCTTTTGCCTCACATGAGCCATCTTCAGAGTGGCTTTATGGACATTTTAACAAAGATAATCACCATCGAAGATAATATTTTGTTATGTTGACATAATCCACTGTACCATGTGTCCTCAAGGACACATGGTACAGTGGATAAAGGCGTTGGTTAGATCCAGTGACAGACCCAAAGAGTGTGAGTTCAATACCCGGTTCAGGCAGTGAATTTATATATTTTTTGTTCTTGAGAATTTACAAATTTTAAACAATTTATTTATTGTCTGCCTATATTTCTGTGATGAGTTATTATGTACAGTATTTACATTAGTCGGACTATTGTCCTCATCTTTGTCGCCATAAGGACACATGGCACAGTGGATAAAGGCGTTGGTTAGATCCAGTGACAGACCCAAAGAGTGTGAGTTCAATACCCGGTTCAGGCAGTGGAGAACTTTCAGAGGGAAAATTAGCAGGAGATAACTGATAACTGACATCCATCAAACATGGCTCGTGGAACTAGAACAGTCTACCCCAGTGATCGAAATAAAAGGTTCGGTTCGAAATTCCAACCACCTGAAGAAGGCCGGAGTGTACAACGGCCGAAACGTTGTGACAAATATGGCGACAAAGATGAGGACAATAGTCCGACTAATGTAAATACTGCAGTTTCTAAGTTCAAGATGTGGTTCTATGACATCAAACTACGTGACAGACTGAAGTATTACAACAGAACCAGTGTCTAGATGCAATGTAATGTGTTGTAACTAATTGTAATTTTATTGAGTGTCGGTTGCTTTGTTTTAATGTAGAAGGCTTCCAATATCTGACGGTTCTTTTTACTGTGTGTATGTGTAAGTATTGTTGTGCTATCAACTGATATCTAATATTATACACATGGCTGTGTTTTTCTAAGGTGACAGGTAAGGTAATTACAAGCATGATGAAGCAACACTCAAAAACATAATAGGTAGAAATGTTAAACCCATTAATAATAATAAACAAGTTAAGCTCATCATATATTAGAAAAAAATTAAAACAACTGACCTCATAGATTCTAAAGACTCTACAACCACACAACTAAATCCAAACTATGTCAGTAACCATTACTTCATACCCAAGGGCCATAAATATTTATTGAGGTTGGGTTAGTTCGGGTAAAAGGCCACAAGTATGGAGTTCTCAGTGAGGATCAAACATATTACCTAAGAGGAATTGCCAATTAGACTAACTTGCTAAGCGTAGCCACAAGCATACTAAATATTTTAGTAAGCTTGACTTAGTTTTAGTGTTATTCTTCAAATATGGGCTTCTAAGATATATATATCTCAGTCTCTAATAACCCTACAATCACACAACTAAATCCTCTACAAAAAAACAAAACAATGTAGTGTATTAATTTACATGCCCGTTCAGAGATTGTATCTCTGATACTAATAATAAACCCATTACATATATTGGTTTTATTACAACCACACTCTCCCGTAGACTTACCTGTCACCTTTCTGATCTTAGTTCTATTAAACAACATCTTAGGTAAATATATCCATGTACATAATATTAGACAGATAATGGTTGATAACACATATATATATATATACACACATACACACAGGGTGTCCATAAAGTTCGTGTGCACTTCAAAAAATTTATAACTTTATTTGTATTTGCAATAGAAATAATCTGTAAAAAATGTTATAAAGCTTAATGTCCCTAGTTTTAAGTATAGCTAAAATAACTAATGTGATTTCAGGCATTACTGTAAATCAGTTGGCAAATGTTTTCCGTGAACTGCGAAATCTTATTACCCTTTGTATTGCTAATGATGGAGGACACGTGGAAACTTAAAATAAAATTTCAATAAAACCTTAAAAAATATAGATTTACTTCTTTCTAATCCTTTTTACAAATTATTTCCATCGCAAATACAAATAAAGTTATAATTTTTTTAAAGTGCACACAAACTTTATGGACACCCTGTATATATATATGTGTGTGTGTGTGTGTGTGTGTGTGTGTGCATATATTGCTAAGGATACCAGTGCTTTTGGCAAACTTCACCATTGGTTGTGAGATAAGCGGGGTATCCAACTAGATAAGAAAATTCGAGTTTACAGAGCTGTTGTCCTTGCCATCCTTTTGTACGGCTCAGAGTCGTGGACTCCATACAGGTACCATATACACCAGTTGGATGATTGCCATAAGAGCTGACTGCATGCCATCTGTGGAGTTAGCCTTCAAGACAGGACATCCAATGTAGACCTATTTAACAGGTATAATATTGGAGGAATCGAGACTTTTCTCATACAGTCTCAGTTACGGGGGACTGGTCATGTCTTGAGAATGTCTGATGATAGGATACCCAAGGTCCTGGCTACAGGAATGTAGGATGCCCATGGCTTAGCTGAAGAGCAACTTGTCAGCTGTCAATATACTACATAAAACCTTTGAGCGGGTAGAGTGGAGACCAATGTGTTTTAGTGGACTAAAAGGTCAGCCAATTTAACAGTGACCTCATTCCACAATCCTCCATATGCGGCCTCCTTTGCAAATCACTTGTGAGTCTTGAGTGCCACTTAAGACTATTGCACAAAATTCATAACTGAATCAAATGGTTAAGTTGTCAGATCCTCATGCATCAAAACTGACAGGAGAGTCCATTATATATATATATTATCTGATAAATATTTATTTCAAAAGAATTTTTAAATTGAACACTTTTATAACTATTAAACAGTACGCATAAACTAGGTTTAATAAATAAAAATTGGGTATATATTTCAAATACAACATTCATACTATTATATATATATATATATATATATATATATATATATATAGCATGATGAGAGGCCACGTATACTTTCTTGATATGTATATAATATATGGATAAAATAACTGAAAAAAAATTGGGTGTTTTTTTTATGAAAGTATTTATTTCTGTGTTTTTTGTATATATTTAATATTTCAGACCACCTCGGTCCTTCCTCAGAAATCAAATCACAAAAACACAGAAATAAATACTTTCATAAAAAAAAACACCCAATTTTTTTTCAGTTATTTTATCCATTTATTATATATATATATATATATATATATATGAAAGAAAAGATACTTACCTTGAAGAAGAGAAGATTTACTATCATTGGTTACAAGTTTGAAAGAATCAATGAAATCGGACACAAGCAAGGTTGGATGGTTCTCACTGAGCTTGCACACTGGTTGCAACTGCAAAATAACAATCAGACATAATTGTATTAGGTAGGGTGCTGAAAAATTCTGGGTTTGTCCAAGACCAAACCCCACTACTCCCTTTAAAATAATATAGCTGCATGACTGTGAAACTAATGTTATGACTAGAGCCATCCTTTAGTAGTATCTAACATTGGCAAGCATTTTTTGCTGTCTAGTCAATCTGGGCTTCAAGCACTTTACTGAGTAGCGAAGTTTGCTTTTAGGCCTTTTTTCTCTTCCTTTTTTTCAGTATTGTCGGTTTTATTCCAAATTGTATCTGGACAAGAGTTTTAGGTTTAGTCAAGTTGTCCCAGTTTTCTTATATACCTTTTCTTTTTTAAATCAGAGGTAGGCTGTCTTAAATAACTACATCAAAATTTTCGTTCCATCTAATGTTTATTTTAATCAAGGTAGGTTTTATTATTTTGGTAAAAATTGCAAATTTTTCTAAATATTTCCAAGCTTAAATGATGAAAATTTCTGATTGCCAAACTTGCTCTAATTTCAGTTCAAAAAAGAAAGAAAATTCAGTAGTTAGGAAGGACTTGGGAAACTTGATCCTCACCTGGCATATTGAGGACAAGAGAGATGAGGGGAGGCAGCAAGCTGACGAGTTTGTGTGAATGAATGGCAGAATGGAGAAGGAGGGGTATGAAGCTTAGCAAATGGAGAAAAACTGCAAAGAGCTACATGTGATAGGATGTTGTGGAGAGCCATGATTGTCTGTGTCCTGAAGGGACGCAAACTATAGAAGTTAAAGCAGTAAATTCCACTTTCAAGTACTTATTAATTTGCCAAGTCACTTCATGGCTCTCCACAATTTCTAGTGCTTTTAATGCCTGTTAATTTTTTTTTTATCTCTATTGCAATTTTTAATGTTGATTATAAATGTTTTATGTATTGCATTCTTTCAGGACATAGAAATAGTATAACTATCGACAAACAATTACATCTACCTAATTTCATCCACCAGTCTTGGGTGAAGCCATGATATCGTTTTCAGGCACATCCCAAAGCAGATGCAGGCTGGTGATATAACCTCCCCCAGGCGATTAACAACAACAAGTTACCTTCCTGACAAATCGACTATGGTAAGATATGAATTCAGACCTGTGTAGCAATTTAAAAATGTTTTTATTATAATCTCTTATAATAAAAATATAATAATAATAATAATAATAATAATAATATATTGCTCTACTTTGTATCAAGCACTTTTTTAAAAAGTAAATGCTATGAACAGCGGATTTTTACTCCATCTGTTCTTGCTCTCATTTGGATATATATATATATATATATATATATATATTTGAGAGAAAGAAACAAAAAATATAGAGAAGTCAATGGTTTGTCATTCTGTACATATGGCCTTCCCAGTGCAGCTGCTGTTTTTGCAACACTGCTTTTATGCATGTCCTGCAAGTTGTACTTTGTTCAACAGTGAAAGAGAAGAGATAAACGAGATACATGGTTTCACTAAAAAGGACCCTCATCTCCTGTGGGACTGAATACCACTAGTCAGGATCTATTTTGTATGTTTATAATTTTACCATTCATCTATGCATTGAATATTACTGCCAGCTTTTACTCGTCCTTCATGATGCCTTGAACAACATGGCGCCAAGCTGCTGCAGTTTTCTGCTAGCCATTCCTAGCTACCAGGGTTGATGCCTGTGAATTTCAGGTCCCTCTTGTAGACGTCCTTGGAAAATAGTACAGGGTGGTCTGCTGGACATTGTCCCTTGGCCATTTGGTATACAGTCGTCTTTCATTCAATGTATATAACCAGTCATCAAAGATGACATTGACAAAGGAATAGTTGCATGCTGCAGGAGTCCGCTATCTTCAGCGCAGTAGTATTGGTAACTTTGTCTCTCCAAGTGACACCGACAATACATCCTAGGCAGCAGAGATAGAAGTTTTCCAAGCAGTTTTCATGGCTGGTATATGTCATCCAGGTTTCACTTTATCAATATTGTAATTATAATAGCTAGAACATGTGACGAATATCTCAGAGTTATAAGTCGATTTATTGGGTATATTTGGGGGAGGAAAAAAGGGCTATTAAATAAAGTATTCTTGCGAGAGCCTAAACACAGCAAAAAAAAACAGGGAGACCAACTAAAACATATATGGGTCAGCTCAGAAATAATACTAGTTTGAGGAGTGAAAATGAAGTGAGGAAGATTCCATAAGGAAAGGTATAAATCACCATCAATAGATATCATGGCTAAAAAGTCTCATCCCTGGCATGCCACAAATGATTAGATTTCATTTTTTCAGATTAAATACAAAATATGTTTGAAGATGAAAAGTATCTTTGAAAATGAAACTGACAACAAATAGAATTTAAATTTAAATTTCTGTTTAAACAGCTTATAATTATTTTAAAACTAGCTTAAAAGCTACCTGATTGGGCAGCATTTAAGCTAGCTCCTGCAGAGAGCTCTCGATTAAACCTTCATCACAATAGGTAGGGAGGAGTAGATGTGATAAGCAACAGTAAACTACAGAAAAATTCAAAATTGATTGTTGCATTTAAGTATTGCATTAATATCTAAGCTTACCTTTTAAAAGTTCAACGATAATTTTTCTGCCGCCAGTTAATTTAAAAACAGTTTGATGTATGTAGGTCCTTACTTACCATACAAACAATTATTTTTATTTCATGGGTAACTTTTGCTGGATTTTGCAATTAATTTCAATTATTTCCAAATTTATTTCCAATTTATAAAACTTGGAATTGTGCAAAAAATTTATTGCAAAAAAAAAAAAAAAAATAAATAAATAAATAAAAAAAAACCCGATAAAAACTATTGTAGTAATGAAAACTTAGGAATCGAAAATTTCAGGATTGCGGGTTTGGATTTGGCCCGGAATATTTGCTTATGAAGCCAACCTGATTCTAAAATCATATGTTGGGCTACAGCCTCTAGGAGTAAATTTGAAAAAGTGGGACACACTGACATTTTCAAAGTTAGAGGGAGGCATCCCTTTAATTGAAAAAGTGTGACACACAGACTTTTGCATTTATTATATGGAAGATAAGCTGAAGCAAGTTGATACCAAATTTCTTGGTGATTGGATTCAATCAAGGAAAAAACAACATGGAGGTCAGAATTTATGAATTTAAGTGCAGTACTAGATTGGCAGTAAGGTCGTATCATTTTATAGTTGAAAATGCTAGATGGAAGCGTAAGTTCTATGCTAATAATTTCTTCTTTTGCATTTCTTCTTTTTCGGCTTCTAACTTTCCAGTCAACTTTGATCTTAATTTTAAATGCAATGTCAATTGCAATCTTCTGTCATCTTAATTTCTTTTCTTATTCTCTCTCCTTCATAATGTTTTCTTTCCTCATATTAATCCACACTCAGTAACCCAGTCTTAGTGGATTTATTGCCTTGCTCTGGGTGAAATGATCAAAAATATAAAAACAGTCACAATTACAATTTCTGAGATCTGGTGTGATTAAAAGTTTTAACAAGTGACTATTACACGGTAACCCTCAGTCACAATGACTTTCTGTTAGTACAACCATCAATGAACAATTTGGTCTTAAAAAAAAAAATTGGTAAGCTTGGGTGCACTAAAAAAGAAGAAAAAAAAAATTGGTAAGCTTGGGTGCACTAAAAATGAAGAAAAAAAAAATATGGTAAGCTTGGGTGCACTAAAAAAAAAAAAAAAAAAAAAAAAAAAAAAAAAATGAATGTAAGGAAGCCAAATTTCGAGAGCAATGCGGAAAATAAGTTCTTTTTGAGCCCCAGAGGAAAGCATACTGCTCCACAGTGTTGAAGGCTGGACTTTAACAAAGAATATCTGCAATAGGCTTGACAGAAAATATACAAAGATGCTCAGGACGATACTTGGTGTATCATGTAATGTTGATCTCCCAATGGGGATGGGAATGCTTGCAAAAGTTTTTCCCCTCCCCCTTTTATGGCAAGAATGACATAGAATGCATACTGGGTTATTTTTCTTAGTCAATAAAATGGGACTGTATTTACATTATTCAAACTATTGTCCTCATCTTTGTTGCCATATTTATTACAATGTTTCGGCTGTTGTATGCTCCGGCCTTCTTCAGGTGATTGGAATGTCGAAGTGAACCCTTTATTTTGCTCACTGGGGTAGACTGTTCTAGTTCCACGTGCCATGTTTAATGGATGTCCACTGTGCCATGTGTCCTCGAGGACGCATGGCACAGTGGATAAAGGCGTTAGTTAGATCCAGTGACAGGACCCAAAGAGTGAAAGTTCAATACCTGGTTAAGGCAGTGGAGAACTTGGAGAGGGGAATTAACAGGAGATAACTGATAACTGATATACATTAAACAGGGCAAGTGGAACTAGAACAGTCGACCCCAGTGAGCAAAATAAAGGGTTCACTTCGACATTCCAATCACCTGTAGAAGGCCGAAGCATACAACGACCGAAACGTTGTAATAAATATAGTGACAAAGATGAGGACAATAGTCCAAATAATGTAAATAGTGTACATAATACCTCATCTCAGAAATATAGACAGATACTGAAAGGTCAAAACGTTGTAATAATAAATATGGCGACAAAGATGAGGACAATAGTTCAAATAATGTAAATAGTGTACATAATACTTCATCTCAGAAATATAGACAGATACTGAAGAAGGCTGGAGTGTACAATGGCCGAAATGTTGTAATAAATATGGCGACAAAGATGAGGACAATAGTCTGAATAATGTAAATAGTGTACATAATACCTCATCTCAGAAATATAGACAGATATTGAAAGGCTGAAATGTTATAATAAATATGGCGACAAAGATGAGGACAATAGTCCGAATAATGTAAATAGTGTACATAATACCTCATCTCAGAAATATAGACAGATGCTGAAAGGTCAAAACGTTGTAATAATAAATATGGCAACAAAGATGAGGACAATAATCTGAATAATGTAAATAGTGTACATAATACTTCATCTCAGAAATATAGACAGATACTGAAGAAGGCTGGAGTGTACAACGGCCGAAATGTTGTAATAAATATGGTGACAAAGATGAGCACAATAGTTCGAATAATGTAAATAGTGTACATAATACCTCATCTCAGAAATATAGACAGATACAAAATGGGACAGCTTGTGTTTTGACATCCCTCTGTCCAGATCTGCCTAGACAAACATCCTGTGTTCACTCAGCCGACTCTGCTTTTGGGTACAAACTCCTAGTTTGTGAATTCTTTTGCTTTCTTAACAATTTTGATTTAACTATTGTTGTTTGCATGACAGTTGCCGTTTCATCTTTTGACCTTTTTTCCTTTTCACTGAAAACTTTATTAATTTTGGTCATGTTATTCATCTTGCATTTTAACAATGGCTTCGAACTCATCATGTAAAGAGCACAACAAAGAGCTCTATGGAACACTGTAAAGTGTCAATACAAATTAGAAGATTGCAATTCCTTGGGCATATCTGGAAGAGGAAAAAAGAAGAGTTGTTAATTAAAGTACTCTTGTGGGAGCCTAACCACACAAAAGAGGAGGACCAATTAAAAGCATATATGGCTCAACTCAGAAATGATTTGAGGACAGAAGGACCAATCAAGATCGTTGGAGACACAAGGGAAGGGAAGAAACAAATCGATGGTGTTGGGCTCTGCTCTAAATAGAAGAAAAAAGTGAGGCAGAAACTAACCAAAAATGACTTCAATTTTCGGATATCTTTGCTGATGTTGAATTGTCGTTTCAGTAAATCTTGAACAGTTGAGTCTTGACTTATCTTCTGTAAATGGAAAGAAGAAACAAAGTGCGTTTAAAAGGAATTGAACATGAATTGCATTTCACAAATCATCATCATCATTTATTCAGTTAGCACATTTTGTACCACTGTGGTCACCACACCCCTCCATCTCACAATTGTGGTTCATGGTGACATTCAAGGCAGAATAATGCAATGGCTTGCCGGTTCCTTTTGCACTTCCACTGTGGTCACCACACCCGTCCATCTCACAATTGTGGTTCATGGTGACATTCAAGGCAGAATAATGCAATGGCTTGCCGGTTCCTTTTGCACTTCCGCTGTGGTCACCACGCCCCTCCATCTCACAATTGTGGTTCATGGTGACATTCAAGGCAGAATAGTGCAATGGCTTGCCAGTTCCTTTTGCACAACCGCTGTGGTCACCTCATCCCTCCTCTCTATGTGGCGGATTTATTTTTGAAGTTACCTTCTTATAGCCTTTGCCTAAAGAGCCAGAACCTACAAGGCAGTAGGTGGTTTGAACTTAAAGTTTCCTTCTCCTAGACAGGCTGCCACCTGTTGTGACTCTTATATTTTTCTGCACAAACCGGTTGTTGACTGCTCGATGACCCAAAGCAGACTGCGTAAAATCCGTTTTCAGCGCATAGGCTCCACACATACTCTACTTCAACCAAAATAAAACGTACAATTTATTGATCAGTCCCGCTCCAAAAACCAAAATCTTAATTTGGAGCCAATTGATAGTTATATATTCTCGAATTCAAACAAACCCAAACATAGACCAGCGTTGACGTTAAGCTGAGAGAGAAATGCAATACAGACCAGCATTCATTTCAACATCTAGCACTGAGAGAGAAACAACGGTAGCTATCACAAATATCTATTTCACTTCTAATTTCACCATTCTCTCTCCCTGTTGCCTTAACAACAGCAACAGATAGAAATACTAGTTTTGTATATATGTGAATAAATTATACATTTAATTATTCATACTCAATGTATTCTTTTTACTTGAATTTACGTTTACTGAGGCAGAGAAGGAATTAACCTTCACAACAGTAAAAACAGAGTTCTGCCTCCCAGATTACCCATTTCTGCCTCCGCAACACACCCAATGCTATAGGACCCAATTTGTCCTGCTATTTTACTCATAGCTGGGGAGGGGGAGAATAGATGGATTTATACCTTTCCCCCAACAACATTAGCACATAAGTGAATGCAATGAACTCAACCGGAATTTAAACTTGGCCCTCTGATTCTTCAATCCGATCTGCTGACCATTACTCTGGGCATTCACAAATACCAAAAGCAAATACATAAAAAAGAGGATTTTTTTTTTATATGCGAATAAAAATAAGAGAATACTGAGTATATTAAGCATTATTTTACATTCTTCAAAAATTACTTAATCGGTCTTTTAGTATGATTGTTCCTGGGGAAAGAGTGCAGAGTTGGTTTCCATATTCTTTCAATAGATTTCAATTCAGAATTGTCCTTCTCCTAGACTGACTGATGTCCAAGGCTCAAACTAAAACAATCGCGATATTTAACACACTTTTTCGAGTAGTGTTTCTTAACTGGTGCATTCGGGCACATGAATGGGCCATGTAAAGTAGCCACATGCGCTCAAGTTAACAGAAGAGTAATTGATGAATTATTTTTATATTTAAAAAAAAAAATTTTTTTTAAGAAGTTTGACACCAAGTACATGATTTCTGTATCTCAGTCAAGTCTTAGAAGATGATGTAGTCACTATATCTGTTGATTGTGGTTTACAAGTAAGGCTTAAAGAGGTGTCCATTAATCAGTTTGAGATTTCCATTAAAAAATGTCCTTCAACTGCTAGTAAAGTACTGAATATTGTAACTTTCCACATCACACGTCTGTGAATTAGAATTTTATGCACTTACCCACATTAAATGTAAAAACAGATCAAATATTAAACGCATTGATGAGAGAATATTTATCACATGTAAAATTCCTAACATTCAAGAAATTGCCAAAGCATATCAAGCAAAGGTTTCGCACAAGCAGACTTAAATATAAAATGTCTTAAAAATAATGACTATTTCAAGAGACTTCTTTATTATTTTCCTAAATTCAAATTTCAGGACTAATTTTTCCTTATTAAAATTTAAAGTACATGCCAGAATTTTAGTTGTTCTGGAGTGAAACAAGGTGGAGAAACACTGTTTTAGATTGGGGGAGGTGAGCCAAGAGAAATAGATTCATAATGTTAATTCAAGTAATTGATTCATTTTTTTTATGGCTAATCAACCTTTTGTAGGTTATTTAAAGCCAGAAAATATTTTTAGATTGCAAGAATTTTGGGGGGGATAATAATAATTGACCAATACATATCCTATTAATTAATCCATAGCTGAAGGAGGAAGGGGGTGTGTTTATAACTTTTCCAAAGGTATTTGTGAATATAATGAATCCAGCTTGAATTGGAACTCTGATTTCCGATTCCAAGCTGTTATCCATTACACCATCTGCACACCCAAGCTTAGTACACCTGGTATCTCCAGATGGTCACCCATCTAGATACTGACCAGGATTAACTTTGGTGATCAGAGGAGAACTGGTGTCTCAACATGATATGGCCATAAGCCTATTGTTTTATGATTTTGTTTGCATAGCAATTGTGCGTTCAGTCCTTGCACCTGGTACTAAAAAGACTTAGGCTTAGTGGAAACAGGGAAAGCAATAAATGAGCAAATACCAAAAAGGACAAATAAAGAGACAAGGACAGTAGAATGAAGGGGAGCACAACAGACACCTGAAGATAGCCGGTGGGGGGAGGGGAGCACAACAGACACCTGAAGATAGTCGGTGGAGGGAGGGGAGCACAACAGACACCTGAAGATAGCCGGTGGGGGAGGGGGTAGCACAACAGACACCTGAAGATAGCCGGTGGGGGAGGGGGGGTAGCACAACAGACACCTGAAGATAGCCGGTGGGGGAGGGGGGGTAGCACAACAGACACCTGAAGATAGCCGGTGGGGGAGGGGGGTAGCACAACAGACACCTGAAGATAGCCGGTGGGGGGATAGCACAACAGACACCTGAAGATATGCATGGTGGTGGTTGGGGCACAACAGAAATCTGAAAATGGCCAGAACGTACAATAGTCAAAACGTTGTGATAACGAATTTGAGGACATTAGTTCGCATGTAATTTCATCCTAGAAATTCAGATAAATTTGTCATTATCACAAATGTCTTGAAACAGCTCATCGCTAATGCAAACATCAGAATATCTCATTTTTTAAAATTCATTTTGAGGTATCAAAAATTTATATCGAATCAGTGAAGGTAACTGCTCAAAATCCTATATTGCACAGCATTATTTTCAGTCACCCACCATTTTCTGTTCAGTTGCTCATCTCTCACCCAACAGTTGAAATCTCTCAGCAGTGGGCAAATTGGCCCAGGTTGGGAAACCCAACTGTAGAAAGTGGTTAGTCTTCATCATATTATTGTTATTTAAATCTTACCTCAATCTCATTATTCCAGTTGAGAGCAAATTTTGGATTCACAAACTTATCTGGAAGCTGCAGATACTGTTTAAAGATCTCCACATATTCCTTGAAATGGAGCTGATTGAACAAATGGATCTGACGATGAGAAAATCTGGATTTTACCCTTTTCTCCAATAATTCCATGATATCCTGAAGGGAGCAAAAAAGAAAAAAGATAACTTCAAGCAATATTAAAACTAAAGAAAGAGAAAGGTTTTAATTTTATCAAAAAAACATTTCCATACCTTAAAATGAGTGCCAATATAAATTAAAATGAAAAATCAACATTGCCAGGTGTGTATATTTGCACCTGGAGAACTGATTACAAAGTGTCTCCCTGTTTGACGTATCAATGTACTAATGTGATTAATTTACTAATATTGAAGAAGAAACAAAAAAAAAAAAGAAAAATTATGAAAAAAAGGTTCATTAGCTACCGTAATTTCTTGAAAATACACACCCATAAATAATACACACCCCAACAAATGACCCAAAAATTAAGAAATATATCTATCACTATGTATAATACGCATCTATAAATTTTATAAAAAAAATAAATAAATAGAAATAAAAAAAAATTACGAAGACATTTTGTTGGCCTTGACATTACGAATAAAATCGAAACTAAGCGGCTAAAATAAAGTTTTACTGCTGGTGGCAACAGGAAGAAACCAGAGTTAGAACTTATTGTAAAATGGATTCAGGAACCTTGGGATTCCGTCAGTGTCTTGTTATAAAGAGAGGTTTTTCAAGAAGTGTTGTCTTACAACAGTCATGGATGGCTCTGAAGATGACATCCTTTGGCAAGAGAATGAAGAGGCTGAAGATAATATTGTGAATGATAATTTGTTTAATGACAATCCAGATATTGATTCTATAATAGAAAGTGGTGATGATGATGATGAGAATTAAAATTTCTATAAATTGTTAACTTGATATCCTCTTTTCTTCGAAATTGGCCTTTTTATAGATTTTTTATTTTTTCAACAAATAAAAAATGCAGTTACTGATAAACATAAATTTGACAAAAAAATGTCAATTATTGTTGGATTTAAAATGAAAATTGTGATAATATCTTTCTTATTTTAGAACAACAAGTACGTATTTATTATTATAAATCAATAACGAAAAAAATATTTTTGTTTAAACCTATCTATAATACGCACCCCTACTATCACCTGTAATTTACAGTAAAAAAAAAAAAAAGGCATATTATTTTTGAGAAATTACGGTATTACAGGTCAAAGAATAAAATTTTGTACATCAGAAAAGGTTTTCTGAATATTTTGAACATCATTTAACAAAAAAACAGTAATAATCTGACTTTCCTAAGAGATTAGATGTTGTTACTATTATACATTGATTCTTTCAGATGAGTTTCTCTAGCAAATTTTGGACACCATATCAAAGTATTCTGTCGGAATTTCCAAGATGAACAGGACTTACAGTTATACATGGATTCTGATGTCTTTAGAGCTATGAATGTCATTTCTAGAAATCAGTAAATGATTTCATGAAATAATTATAGAAATCTGTAAATAATTTCATGGAATAATTATAGAAATCTGTAAATAATTTCATGAAATAATTATAGAAATCTGTAAATAATTTCATGAAATAATTATAGGAATCTGTAAATAATTTCATGAAATAATTATAGAAATCTGTAAATAATTTCATGAAATAATTATAGGAATCAGTAAATGATTTCATGAAATAATTATAGAAATCAGTAAATGATTTCATGAAATAATTATAGAAATCTGTAAATAATTTCATGAAATAATTATAGAAATCTGTAAATAATTTCATGAAATAATTATAGAAATCTGTAAATAATTTCATGAAATAATTATAGAAATCTGTAAATAATTTCATGAAATAATTATAGAAATCTGTAAATAATTTCATGAAATAATTATAGAAATCTGTAAATAATTTCATGAAATAATTATAGAAATCTGTAAATAATTTCATGAAATAATTATAGAAATCTGTAAATAATTTCATGAAATAATTATAGAAATCAGTAAATGATTTCATGAAATAATTATAGAAATCTGTAAATAATTTCATGAAATAATTATAGAAATCTGTAAATAATTTCATGAAATAATTATAGAAATCTGTAAATAATTTCATGAAATAATTATAGAAATCTGTAAATAATTTCATGAACAATTCTTTTCTATGGCTTATTAACCCATTACTGGTTATTTAAAGCCAGAAAATATTTTTACACTGCAAGAATCTCTTAATTTTTGGGGGAGATAATGGTTTGGTGATACAACTCATACTAATTAACCCATAGCTGGGGGGAGAAGAGGTAGATTCATATCTTTTTCAAGGATATATGCACGTAAGTGAACATAATTAAGCCAATTGGAATTGAAACTCTGCTCTTAAATTAACAATTCCAAGCCATTATGCATTACACCACCCACACACCCAAGCTTACAACGTCTGGTATTACCAAGCAGATACCCATCTAGGTATTGCTTAATTTCAGTGATTGTACAGGAACCGGTGTTTCAATGTGATGCGACCGTAATATTTTGTACATCATTTAACTAAATGTAGCAACAAAATGAATTTCATAAGAGATTAGATGTTTTTACTATTATACATTAATTCTTTCAGATGAATTTCTCTATCAAATATTGGCCACTATGTCATCAAAGTATTCTTTGTATCTGAATTTCCAACATAAAGACGACTCTTATACACTGATTTTGATGTCAGAATTTTGTTGAAAGACTTATTTAGCAAAATACAAACATACAGTGAAATTTCAAGTTACTCTGGTTTTAAAACTATTAAAAATTACAGATGTAATATTTGGGATTTACCAGTAATTTTGATCAACGAACACTACTGAATTTACTGACATTTTTCTGAAACAATCATTTTAGTCAATAGATGATTTGAAATGGAAGGCCCTATAAATTGCTGATACATCCCGATAAATGGATGGAGCGATTCTCGGAGGGTCCATAAATGAAACTCTAGAGTGCCGAAGGTAATGTTAATCAAACTAAGTAACAAACCTTTTACTTGTATTAATTTTTTTTCTCTCTCTCTCATATATATATATAAAGTGAACATTGAAGTCAACAATCAGAGGCAACAGTCTGTTTCAGGCTAAACACAATCATCAGGCCTGATGATTGCATTTAGCATGAAACAGTTTGCCCACTTTTATTGTAGTAGTGAGAGAAAAGAAAATAAAACTGTCAACTTAAAGCAGCAACAAACGTCTGCAACAGATTTCTTCTGTCTCTCGACCGCAACACTTGTAGCCAAATCACAGTTCAATCGATAGTCTGTTGTGACAGTCCAACAAGAAAAGTAGAAACGACAAAATTGGGTTACACGTCCAACCTTCACTTCTCACTAGCAAAAACGCGTGTTCCTCCCCTCAGCTCAGAAAATATTCTGCTTATATAAGCGAAAAACAATGGCTTCTGTTCACCAAGAGATTTTTTCTGATGGGTCTGCCATTCAGAGGAGGGAAGAAAATTAGCATAGATTCTAGATCATTGAAGTAGATTTTTGCTAACTAATTTTTGGTAATTTTTCTTTGGCAGATCACACACAAAACACAAACTTTTTTCCGAGGTAACTGATTATCTCTTTCACTACACTCCCCCCCTGTCACATAAGTGACACTCAGGGGCGGGCCTCTTTATTCTTAAGCTTCTCCTGAGCGGAGCGACTGTTGAAGGGGATTGTGTGGTATGTTCTGAAGATTCGTCTTCTGAGGATTCTTCCGATCTGTCAACCTCACACACAGTCTTCGCCATCTGAAGAATGTTCTGAAGATTCGTCTTCCGAGGTTTCTTCTGGTCTGACAACCTCACGCATGGAGTCTTTGCCATCTGCAGAGGTGCCAGCCCTACCTCTGATGGTAATTATTTGTTCACTTTCTGAGCACTCACTGCTAATATCACTTGTTGAATTATCTGTACCTACATAGCGCCGCAAGTCTTTTACGTGTCTTGGTATTCCATCAACCAGCACAGAGCATGAGTTATTTATTCCAATGACATGTCCCACCAGGTACCGAGTTGTACACCGGCTATGTGGAGCTTTTACCCACACGCGATCGCCAAAGTTATACGGCGCTCGTTCTTTTATCCGTTCAGTTGAACGTGTCGCGTCAATACCTCATAGCCGGACTCTGTACCGGTAAATCATGCTGGCGCAGTTGAGGGTGATATATTGTCTCTAGGGGTAACATTGTGCCAATAAACCGCCTCCATTATAATGGACAACACTATCTAACCTTAACACTTGTAGCTAAATCACAGTTCAATCGATAGTTTGTCGTAACAGTCCAACATTTATATTTACATATGCACTATCTCTGATATTGAGCACTTTATCCCATAAATATAGCATACCTTAAAACTATATTTCTTTTTATATATATATATATATATATATATATATATATATATATATATATATATATCATCATCATCCCCAGATAGACTGTTTTGCTGTATCACAGCTAATCAGCGTTGCTAGGATTGAAACCCAACTGATTTGGCAGAGATGAGGTATTACGTACATTATTTACACTATTCGGACTATTGTCCTCATCTTTGTAGCCATATTTATTACAACATTTCGGCTGTTGTACACTCCATACTCTTCAGATGGTCAAACTGAACTCTTTATTTCTTGTCCCATGTGCCATGTTTAATGGATGTCAGTTATCCTGTTAATTTCTGAAAGTTCTCCACTGCCTTAACTGGGTATTGAACTCACACTCTTTGGGTCCTGTCACTGGATCTCACCAACACCTTTATCCATGAGGATATCTGTGTATGAATTTCTTGGTATTATAAACCTAATGTCATCAGCAACAATTTTTTACCAGTACTCGTATTGCAATTTTTGCTGTTATCATACGTTTTTACCAGAACTCATATTGCAATTTTTTGTTGTTATTATCGCTTTTCTCTGGCACTCCTTATTACTGGTTCCCATATTGTACTTATTTCTATGCTTGGTCAGCTCAGGAGATTTTTATGGCCTAGCATATGTGCTGATTCCTTAAGTTTACGAATTTTCCAAAGGTGTTCTTTGTCTATGGTCCAACCTGATCCCACAGAGAGCGGTGATCTCCCTTTTCTCTCCATATGTGGTCAGTCACACCTGATTTTTTCACTTCCCCTCGTGTTACTGCTTTCTGGTGTTCTTGAAGCCTTACCTTAAGGGAGCGGCCTGTCTCCCCTTTATATTTCTTTCCACAGCAGCACGGGATACCATACACACAGTTTTTAGTCATGTTCTCTGCTTGGGGGGGGGGGTCTTACTTGGGAGAGATATCTGCGAAGTGTCAACCAGCTTTTGAAGATTGTCCTGATGTTATACGAACCGCAGATCCTTTGTATTTTCTCTGATAAGCCCTTCACATAGACAGGTATATCAATAAGTTATTTTATTTATACATGCTTACATACATTGCATTTTATATATGCAAATTACGTGACTTACAAGTACTAGTAGTCTATGGTATCTTTGTAAACATTAGCCTACAGATGATGAAATTTTGATAGTGGCAAGAGTTCTTATTTTGTTTACAATTTTAAACTGAAGCTGAAAATTCTAGAACTTACCATTCGACATGTGAGACCTAAAACACAGATTGGAGTCTGAGCAGACTGAGCAACATCAAACAGGTTGTAGAGAAGCGTTTGATTATGGTGCTGGGCAAACAAATCAAATTCTTCCAGTATAAAAATGATTGGTTTACTTTTATCATCACCTGGAAACAAAAGTGTGGCTAAATCATTAGTCAAACAAGTTTCATTAATTCATTAATAATAATCTCAAGATAATCAGGATTAACATTAATTACATTAATATAGTTAATAATTACATTAATATAGTTAATAATTACATTAATATAATTTTTATTTTCTTTGAAAGTTCATCAGCATAATGACAGTGTGACCAGGATTTTAAATATTTCAGATTGGGACAGTTCTGGCAAAATATCTCTTCAACTGATTTCTGCTTTCACAGTCTTTTGCCTAATCTATGAATTATGCTGAACAACTGATTCACCATGAGATTACCGTTGTCAAATTCTTCGTCCAGTCAACAAGGCATAAATTATTTTTCTTTAATAATAAACAGAATATTATTGCAAATGATAGATAAAATAGTTTAATTCTAAAAATTTATAAAGGATTTTGTGAATTTTTTCATAAATTTCTAAATGGTTGTCAGAATTTCTAGAAATTTGTAAATAATTTTGTCAGAATTTCCAGAAATCTGTTAATGATTTTGTCAGAATTTCCAAAAATTCATAAAAAAAATGTTTGTCAGAATTTCCAGAAATTTGTAAATGATTGTCTACATTTCTAGAAATTTGTAAATGATTTTGTCAGCATTTCTAGAAACTTGTAAATGATTTTGTTGGCATTTCCAGAAATCAGTAAATGATTTTGTCAGTTTTTCTAGAAATTTGTAGATGATTTCATGAATAATTCTTGATTGATTTGTTCATTTTGTATGGCTTATCAACCCTTTGCAGGTTATTTAAAACGAGAAAATATTTTTACACTGCAAGAATCTTTATTTTTTTGGAGATACCACAGCTGAGTGGAGAAGAGGTGGATTCTTTCCAAAGGGAAAGTGACCAAAATGAAGCCAATGGAAAATTGGAACTCGGTTCTTCAATTAACAATTCCAAGCCAACATCCATCTGCACATCCAAGCTTACAACACCTGGTATTTTTAAGTGGACACCCATATATGTACTGACCTGGATCAACGTTGCTTAACTTCAGTGATCGTACAGGAACCAGTGTTTCAACATGATGTGCCTGTAACCCTATGAACAATTCTAGAAATTTGTAAATGGTTTCATGAACAAAAAGATATAGTCTTAACTTTATTATATTCATACTACAAAAAGAAATTATTTTGATCATATACTTAAGAGTCAGTTGTACATATTAATGAACTGGGAAGCCATATTGTCGACATTAATATGTATTTGGCTCTGAAAGAAACATTAACTCTTAGTATGCACTAAGTGCACTAAAATCATACTTACCACTTTTTAGTGCTTCTATCAAGAACTGTAGATTTTCAGCAAATGACCCCTTGTGATTAAAAAAGAAACAGGAAAGAAAATAAATGATGATAATCAATATAAAATTGGTATATATTTTACATATATGGAGTCTGTTCAGAACTTAACACATTCAGCTATTTTTTAATAATTTGGGAAGAGTCAAATTGCTTTTTTTATTGATTCATTTTTCTATAACTTAAACTTTTGCAGGTTATTTAAAGCCAGAAAATATTTTTAGATTGCAAGAATTTTCTTTTTGGAAATAATAATGCTTTAGCGATACAAGTCTTACTAATTAACCCATAGCTGGGGGGAAAAGTGGTGGATTCATGTCTTTCCCAAGAGTATTTGTGCGTAAATGAACATAACGATTCCAATGGGAATTACAACTTGGCACTTTGATTGACAATTTAGAGCCCTTATGCACTATACACCACCAGCACATCCAAGTTTACAGAACCTGGGATTCCCAAACGATCACCCATCTAGGTACAGTCATATTGACTTTAGATAAACTGATAAACAGTCACAGAACATGTAGATGAAGTGATACTCTCCCAAGAGGTTACTTC
The DNA here is from genome assembly GCA_964036315.1 of Acanthosepion esculentum. Taxonomy (NCBI): domain Eukaryota; kingdom Metazoa; phylum Mollusca; class Cephalopoda; order Sepiida; family Sepiidae; genus Acanthosepion; species Acanthosepion esculentum. The sequence continues at coordinate 70,485,310 of OZ038513.1, read as the reverse complement.
GTTGGGAGTGTGATCTCATGAATTGAACTTCTATACTGTGAATATGATGATCACGACACCCGAGTAAGTAAATTCATTTCCTCCCCACCAAAAAAACAATATCGTCTCTCACGGTCATTATGCATTTAATATGTATGAGACTGACCAATGGAACAACACCATATTGAATATATATATATATATATATATATATATATATATATGATGAAAATGGGGAAAAGACAAAGCAAAATCCGAATATGTGAGTTTACTGTTTTTTATTTTGTTTTTGTTTTTGTTATTCTGTCGACATCAGACGTTTCGGTCAAATAGACCTTCTTCAGGACATGGTTAATGGAGACATATTTATATTAGATTTGAGTTAGATGAAGAGACGATATATACAGGACTAGTCAGAAACAGAAAAACTGAAATTCTAAAGTCAGAGTATTCTTTCTTGGAGTTGGATATGCTGGCGCTGCATGGGCGGCACTGCGAAAAACCTGCTCCCAGGGAAGAGATTTTATCCTAAGTGGAAAGGGGGGGGGGACCTATTTAAAACTATAGCTTATCGGTATGTTTGTCAAGCATTAATCTTGCTAGAAAACTTGATATATTAAAGAAACCTTGTCTGGTGTTTATTGTGTGTGAGGTGGCTATCATGCCAGCCTCGTAAATCTGCCTAAGGTTTTTATTGTGGATATATTTTAAAATCTTCACAGAGTCGAAATCAAAATTGTGATCAGATTTGGCTATGTGTACAAACAAAGCACTACTTAAATTACCGAGGCGAATATCTCGTTTATGTTCGGAAATGCGAGATTTCAAGGACCTCCCTTGTGTCTATCAGGTACCATGCAGAGACTGCAACTTGAGTTATGTAGGCGAGACAGTAAACGCACATATTCGGATTTTGCTTTGTCTTTTCCACATTTTCATCATACCGTCGGATCTACATCCACACATTTGCTTATATATATATATATATATATATATATATATATATATATATATATATATAAAAGACAGGTTTCGTTGAATAATTTTGACATGTTCTGTCTACTTATTCTCCATAAGGCCCCTTCATATTCACGGATAAACTTTTTTGTATGATTATTGAAGGACAAGAGGAAAATCCCATGTTGAGGCATATTTTATTTTATTATCCGAGTACTTTCGACATTCACAACCATGAACACCGCAACACTTACCTAATTAACAATACCCTGATGTTGACATTATGAGATATATGAAATTGATTAAATCCAACAGATATTTTAATATATTTTGTGTTTATACGTTGTTTTTTTTTTGCTGGTATTTTTACTATAAAATGTATTTTTATACTTTCATAGTGTTTTGACCGCAGTTTTGGAGTTAACTATTTGCCCACAGCTGGGACCCAGACAGGTGCTACCACCCCGGGGCAGGCTGGAGTTGGGAAGAACAGCAATTAAGAGGTGGTTCCATGCTCCTCAAAACTTCCTGATCAGGGGCCTTGCTGCTGAATGTGTTTTACTGTCATACCCAAGACTATATATATATATATATATATGAATTCCTTGTGAACAATGACTGATCCAAAGTAGCATTTTCTTGTAATCACCAGGTATTCGGCAACTGTCATTTGTGAAAATGGGCATTTTATAAACATTTGGCAAGTTTAAGATGTCACAAGGGTAGTTGATGCAAACTATGCATACACCAAACTCAAGGGGGAAAATGCCTCCCCCATATGGCCAAGACAGAAATGCAAAAAAAAAGGTGACCCCCCCCCCTCCTCACCAAAAAAATTTTAAATCAAAAGTGTCCCTAGAAGGTGCTTGATAGCATGGTAAACAGTAGGGCCTCTGCATATATATTTTTATCACTTTAAACGTTATATTTAATGGATACTCATATTTGAACAGATGCTGCATTTATTAATTTATTAAACAGTATATTTATTTTCATTTATCAGCCTGAATGTTCATTTAATCTCAAAGTAAAAATTTGAGTAGACAAGTTGCATTAAAAAAATCCTTTCAAAAATTAAGCTAGCAGATATAGAATTGTAGAAGTCCCAAGAGATGTGCCTTCCTTAAATAGGTAATTCAAATTTTGTTCTACTTAGATGGTGGCCAAACTGGTAGCAGTATTCTAATATATAATAATACTTTTGCATACTCTAATATTGTTACGTGTTGATAATTGTAACAAAGGAATAAAAGAATGATTTGCCAAAACACAGAGCTAAATCACAAACAATATTTAATTTACTGAAAAAACACAAAATTAAATATATACAAGATATACAATTGGCTATACAAAACTGAAAACACAGAGTTACTGGCGAAGTGTTACGAGGGAGAAGGGAGGAGAATCAAGTGTCTTTACTACGTTAGGGCTAGCGAAGTAATCTAGTTGCTATTACTGGAAATCCACAAATGTGTGTAAATAAAGATAAATTTTTAGTTTGGTCAATGAAAATAGTCAAAAGTCTATTTACCAAATTTTTTCCATGAAATTCTCTTTTTGGGTTTTTGTTGGTCGGAAACATTTCATAGAGATTCTTTCGGCTGGATATAATAATCCTCGAATCAAACGCTGAAGTTGATACTGGTAGCAATTCCCTTTACCAAAAACCTATTTTATAGGGGCTAACACCTAATTTGCATATTTCTAGATGTTTCTCGAATCATCTAGATTCTTCTTGAATATACTGGAATGATCTCGAATCTTCCAAACATTCTATTTCAAATTTCTCTATTTTACAAGTACTTCATGAAAGAAAACTTTTTTGTATTAACAGGTAGGACTCAGTAAAATCCCTTACTAGAAATTTTAACCTTATTGAGACTTTCTTTTTACAGAAATGTATCCTCGTAACAATAATGTATATCACTTTAAACGTTATTTTTAGTGTATATTTGAGTAAGCACATTCCATTTTATTTATTAAGCAGTATATTTATTTATTTTTGTCTACCAGCCCCCAATGTTTGAGAATTTTTATTAAAGAAAAATTTATGCTCTCTAGCAGGATTTTAACCTGCATCCCTCTGGCCAGACAGAGCTATCATTAAATTCTATACACTTTAACCAACTGGGCTACAAAAAAATCAATCTGGTAAAGCCTAAAATTTTCTGGATGTTTAAAATGGTCTGGAGTGACGTCATGAGTAATGGCTATTGGGAATGAGGCTGTACAAAAAGAATGCAATTTATTTAATTTTATATTTTTAATTTTTATAAAAAATAAACAGCCCACTTTAAATAAAATATTCATCACTGGAGAAGGTATCTTGAAGTGCATATGATATATTATATATGATATGATCAATGTGTGCACATATTTTATCAGTATTATAATACAATAAAATAAATAAATTGCATTCTTTTTGTGCAGTCTCGTTCCCAAAAGCCGTTACACAGGATATCACACTATTTCATACATCCTGCTTCACAAAGAATACCAGAATGCAGACTAAAGAATTCTAACTACCACATAAGTTCTTGATAATGACTGTGAAATTCAAAAGTACTTGAACAAAAATAATAAAATATAAACTTCAGACAGTTTATCCACAACTTTGAACACTTGTCCTGGGTAAGACGTTAAACTACATCCAGCACCAAGGCCTCTGATCAGGAGGTTTTGAGGAGCGTGGACCACCTCTTAATTGCTGGTGTTCCCAGGTTTACCCAGGGTGATAGCACCTGTTAGGGTCCCAGCTATGGGCAAATAGTTAACTATTACCAGCAATACAATTTTGAAAGAAAAATATTACCAGAAACAGATTTTTGACAAAACAAAATATTACCAGCAATAAAAAATGTTGTTGACATTAAATAACCCATTGAGGTTGATATGCCGTAAAACAAAATAAACCAAACCAATCTAAACTAAAGAATACATATTCTATTCATACGAATCTATCCTAAAAATGTTGTCGGCATTAAATAACCCATTGAGGTTGATATGCCATAAAACAAAATAAACCAAACCAATCTAAACTAAAGAATACATATTCTATTCATACGAATCTATCCTAAAAATGTTGTCGGCATTAAATAACCCATTGAGGTTGATATGCCATAAAACAAAATAAACCAAACCAATCTAAACTAAAGAATACATATTCTATTCATACGAATCTATCCTAAAAATGTTGTCGGCATTAAATAACCCATTGAGGTTGATATGCCATAAAACAAAATAAACCAAACCAATCTAAACTAAAGAATACATATTCTATTCATACGAATCTATCCTAAAAATGTTGTCGGCATTAAATAACCCATTGAGGTTGATATGCCGTAAAACAAAACAAACCAAACCAATCTAAACCAAAGAATATATATTCAATTCATATGAATCTATCCTAAAAATGTTGTCGGCATTAAATAACCCATTGAGGTTGATATGCCGTAAAACAAAAACCAAACCAATCTAAACCAAAGAATATATATTCAATTCATATGAATCTATCCTAAAAACGTTGTCGGCATTAAATAACCCATTGAGGTTGATATGGCGTAAAACAAAATAAACCAAACCAAACAGCTTTGAGCACAACATTCAACAACTTATCAAAAAATTGGAAAAATATAATAAAAAAATTAAACAGACAGACCTTGTTGGTTCTTTTTAATTAAACTTGTTTGAAATTATAATTGGTAAGAATTTTACTATCTGAATTATTTTCGTAAATTATTTTACTAAATAAAGCATTGAAAAATTAGAACAAAAAATGTTATTATTGATGAAGGCAATCATTACTGGCAGAATATAAAGACATATAAATTAGATAAATTATTGATTTTATAGAAAAAAAATCCAATTCATCATCTTACCAGAACCTTGTCACCAAAAGTATTTTCAAGTTGAAGTTGACAAGCAATCTCCTTCAGCGCTATTTTGTCATCTGTTTGCAACAAGCCTACAATTTGGAAAAAAAAAAAATTTTTTTTTTTTTTTTTTTACTCAAGGTAGAGGGTTACATTAAAGGGTAGTTTATGTGGATAGGAGGAGATAACAGTTAACTCTAGACTTGAATGGGTTAAGATTGTAGTGATCAGGGAAACATCCTCTTGGGAGACTGTTCCACAGAGCAGTTGTTCACAGGAAGAAGCTGTTAGAGTGGAACTTCTTACTGATGGAATACAGTGGGAATGTAGCTGGTTTGCTATAATGTAAGTGGCATGGCAGACCTTATCCATGAAGGTTGGAACCAAGGAATGTAGTTCATCCGAGGACTTTCCATGGAAGTAACAATAGAGCAGTGAGAGGCTTGACACATCGTGCCTGTGAGAGAAAGAGTTTGGACAGTGGAAAATACCAAAAAGACTTGGAGATGCTTTTGAACTCTATCAAGACTGGAAAGTGTGGATTGGGCAGTTCCCGCCAAAATATGGCAACAGCATTCCATTTTTAGCCAGATCTGGCTCTTCTAAGGGTAGAGGATAGCATGAGCAGTCAGTGGTACTAGGAGCTGATCATTTTACCTGCATCTTTATCAATGGATCATATGTAAGAGTTCCACTTGAGGTCAGTTGTGAGTTTGAGGCCCAATATTCTCTCAAGGCACGGTGCCTCCTCGAGGGGTCATCCATTCAAAATATAATTCGAACATTTCAGTATTTCTTTTCTTTTTTATTGTAATCATCCCGACGAGAAAAACACACTCCTCCTCTTCCTCCAATACTCTCGGAAGAATCCGGGAGAAAGCCAGAGATTTGTTAGTGTGGGCCTCAGTCTCAATATGGAGGCTACATCAAGTGCCTTGAGGAGGTAGTGCTGCCCAGGGTCACGAGAGTGGCTGCTGGGAGACGCTGTGTCTGGCAACATGATTCTGTACCATTCCACACAAGCAGGATGAACCAGTCATGGCTGTCAGACAATTCTTGCGACCACATCACCCCTTACATCTGGCCAGCTAACTCCCCAAACTGCAACTGCCTTGATTATTATCTGGGGCACAGATGAGCGAGAGACCAAAAGACTTGTAACACCAAAGATAAACTGAAGGCAAGAATTATGGCAGCATTCAACAACAAGTTGCCTTCAGTTTATCTTTGGTGTTAACTCAAAGGAGACTGTCCAGAAGAGTTGCAAGAGATCCTGAAGTCATTTGAAAACCATGGTTGAAGTCAATGGCAATTTTATTGAGTTTACTCTTCAGTATCAAAAGATATTTTTGTGCAATTTTGGTAAATATATCTGTTAAAACGAGATGTCAGTATTATTTTTATTTTTGTGTAATTTAGACAAGTTATACATTGCACCCTGTACTGCCCGGCCCAAGGATTGAACTCACAATTACTATTTGTCTATATTTCCGAGATGAAGTATCGTAATTATTTACACTGTTCGGGCTGTTGACCTCATCTTTATTGCCATATTCATGACATTTCAGCCATTCAGGTGATTGGAATTTCAAACTGAACCCTTTATTTTGTCCACCAGGGTAGATTGTTCTAGTTCCACGTACCATGCCTCTTCCAGATGTCTCAGCATCAGTTATCTCCCTTTAATTCAAATCTCCAAGTTTTTGTTCACTACTGCAGTAGCCAGGTATTGAAGTCACAACTCTTTGGGTCAAGTCATTGGATCGAAACAATGCTTTTATCGACTGGGTCAGGTGTCCTTCCTGTTGTGGCCAGAGTATGAAGGACATCAGTGTATGAATTTTGGGGGACTTTTTAACAGATTCATTTTTTAAGTGTGCTCATATTACAATTTTCTTATTATTGTTTTTCTCTAGCTCTCCTTGTTACTCGTTCCTATATTGTATTCATTTCTATGCTTGGCCGGCTTAGTGGCCTAGCATATGTGCTGATTCTTTAAGTTTTCGTATTTTCCAGTGATGTTCTCTTATTTCACCCTCATCCCACAGAGTGTGGTGATCTCCTTTTTTTTGTTTTTTCCATATGTGGTCAGCTATGCCAGATTTTTCGATTTCACCTCATGTTATGGCTTTATAATTGCAGTCTTACTTTAAGGGGGTAGCCTGTTTCTCATTTATATTTCTTACTACAGCTGCACGGGATGGTCTACACACAGTCCTTAGTCATGTTCTCCTCTTTGGTTTGGTTTGGTTGTTTAATGGCATTCCAACCTTAGTGGTCATTTTATGCAGAAAACGATTTTGAGTGACTTTCATTTGGTTTTCAAAAATGTATTGCTGGAGACGTTTGGTTTTCAAAAATGTATTGCTGGAAACGTTTGGTTTTCAAAAATGTATTGCTGGAAACGTTTGGTTTTCAAAAATGTATTGCTGGAAACGTTTGGTTTTCAAAAATGTATTGCTGGAAACGTTTGGTTTTCAAAAATGTATTGCTGGAAACGTTTGGTTTTCAAAAATATATTGCTGGAAACATTTGGTTTTCAAAAATGTATTGTTTGAAAATGTATAGCTGGTAATACTATTTTTCCAAAAACGTATAGCCGACAACCTTATTTTTTCAAAAACAACCTTTCTGTTGGACATAGTTTATCACCGTACCCAGTATGCATATGCAGTTTACCGTCATACCCATGGACGTGGATGCAGTTTACCATCATACCCATGGACGCGGATGCAGTTTACCATCATACCCATGGACGATCTCCTCTATGGTGGGTCTAACTCAGAAGAGGTGTCTGTGAAGTGTTGAAACCACTTTTGACTGTTGCCTTGATGTTATATGGACCACAGATCATTTATTTTTTCTAAAAATCCCTTCACATAGAAAATAGCTTCAGTTTGCCTACCCTGAATGTTATCCTCTTGTACCCTTCTATCCCAGTTTGTCAGAGCTGCTGTCAGGTACCCAGGGCGGTTATTACGTTGTAGGGAACTGCTTATACTGACCATTTCTTGTTCGTATGTCTCTGGGTTGTAACTTATGACTTTTGCTCAATGTTGTAAGCAGTAGACTATCCTCTTCTTTACACTATACGGGTGGGTAGAATGGAAGTTGAAATATTGTCTAGTAAATGTTGGCTTGCTTTGAACCCATGCTCTGTTCAAGATATTAGTACATCCAGGAATGTGAATTTGAACTGTATCGATGATCTTATTGAATTCACATGGTCCAGTAGTAGCTGAACCTCTTCCTGGTGTGGTCAGAGTATGAAGGTGTCATCTACATATCTCAGCCATCTGGATTCTAATGTATATGTATTCCGTGTATGTGTTTGTAATTGTTGGTAATAATGGTGAGCCCATTGCTAAGCCTTCATCCTGTCGATATATGTCTGATCCCATCCCGAAGTGTGTTGTTTGTGTACAGAAAGTCAGCATCTCCAATCTATTGGTATACTGGTTAGTTCTCCTAGGGATGAGTCTGAGGCCAGTCTGACCCTAACTACCAAGAGTACCTCTTCCATGGGTACTCTGATGAACAAACTCACCACGTCCAGGCTCACCACCTGATTGGATTGGATGGGAGCGTTTTTATTACCACAAAGTGCTCAGAGTTTCAGACATGTGAAGATGACTTTCCGGTTAATGGTCAATCATATCTACAAGGAAGTGAGGGTGACACATACAATGTTCATATTTCATTTTTGAATAATATTCTCCAACTTGGGAGGCTGACAGCATTTTTGCATTAAAATCACAGAAAAATAGACAAATCATAATATTACTTACACTATTTACATTTGAACTATTGTCCTCATTGTTGTTGTTGTTATTACAATGTTTCAGTCATTGTGCCCTCTGGCTTTCATCAGGTAAATATCAATCTGGGTAACCTACAAGGAATTATGAACCCTTTATTTAATCTACAGGGGTAGACTGTTCTTGTTCCACTGCCCATATCTAAGAATATCGTCTAGTTCTTATTTTTAGTACTGCTCAGTTATTGCTCACCTGTTTCCATTGAATGTCAGTACACACTGCCCAGCCCAGAGATTGAACTCACAATTACTAAGTCACCAAATTCACGACTCAACCCTTTAATCCACTAGGTGATTGTTGCACGGGCCTAGCTGATTAAAGCATTGTGATAGTCCATATGTAAATATTGATAACACTTGATCCCAAGAATTCAGTTATATTTTGTAAACATATTTACGACCATATAATAATAAAAAATATATGGTAATAAAAGTTATTTGACAATGTAGTGGTGCACTTTGAACCAATGCTTGGTTAGATTTTAGAAGCTGCTTCATGGGGTAACACTGTGGCTGGATGCAGAAAAAGTGGCATTATTGAAAAGTGACCCCATTGTCAAAAAAGAAAATCACAGACAAAAACAGCTTTAGAAATCATTCTGGTTTATTCATGCACTTCATTCAACAGGACAGCTGCTACTAGATTTTGGAAAAATGAAGAAAAGCATAGAGTGTCAAATAGGGTTCTCCCTTATAGGATTCATCAGGGTGGACTGTCCAGCTGGTAAAAAGGTTCTTCATTTATGGAGTTTGAACAATTCCTCTCGAGTTAATTAGACTAGAAGTCATAAATCACACACTCGTCTCAGGCCAAAATATTTTGCTCAAGACTGATCAGAGATAGATAAGTACGTTGACTTCAAGTGTGCTTTGAGGTGTCATGCTCAATTAAAAGGTCATTCTTCTACTCCCAGCCTGGGCATCATCATATATCACTACCGCAGATAGCTTTGATCTTAGCATAGATATAAGCAACTTATGGATACAATTTTTTTTTTTCTTTCCTCCTTGAGAACTTCCATTTTTTTCACTTGAGCCCTCACTTTGGCATATGCAAATTGCTCATTTGTTGCTCTTCCACTTTAGAATCACTTTTAAATAAAACTTTACAAATTGCTTATTTCTTGGATTCACCATAACTAACTGGAAATCTGGAAAACAAAGCGCTGGGAAAGGAAACCAAAGGAGGGCTTCCTTTATCACAGCACCAACTGTCTTAACCTTTTTAGGAGCCATTAAATCCTTGCTTTGTAGAAGTGGTTTTAATGTAGGGTGACACTGCTTGGACATTAACTAAAATCCTAGAGTCCAACTCAGATGCTAAGAGCTATACTTAACATCTCTTGGGGACAACACTCGACTAAATCACAGCTCTATGAATCCAACCCTGATATTTCTACAATTTTACGCAAACACAGAATGCACTACTAGCAAGCAAAACAACGACCTGCACGTGATCTACGGCTCTGGAAACCTAGCCATAGTGCAAGACCAGTTAGTTGCCCAACAACCGCCTACATTAACCAGCTATGTTATGACACAGAATGCCTCCCCAATGACCTTCTGAACTTGATGCAGGACCATGATAATTGGCATGATAGACTTATGTATGTCCGAGCTAGCTCAACCCAATAATAAATTCCTTACAGCAATATTACAATCACTTGCACACACCAAAGACTTCTCAACCTTAATTTTGCTACAAGAGTGTAATTTACTATTAATTTACACAATTTGACAATTACTTCCTGGTGAGTACACAGTTTTTTCCCCCCAGGTATAATTGAATAATAATAATATAATAATCTTTCAACACAAACATACAGGGTGTGGCAGAAATACTTCTCACATAATGGTAATATATTAGTGGCAATGATGCCTTCATCTAGCTAATGTCTTAACATTATGTGGGAGATATTTCTGCCGTATCATTGTATATCACTATCATCACAATACTTATTCATTTTATGTGCGGTGTCCCTTCAAGGACGTAGGCGATCATGGTTCTCCACTTCCCCACCCCATCCCTTGTAGTTCCCAATAAGTTTCGTCCCTCTGCCATTTCCCCCAGACCACGTTTTGTTATGCATTTGCTTAAGCCCGCCAGAAGTCTATCTTAAAATCAAAATGTTAGCCTATCTGTAAATATTTTGTCCAAGGGAATTAACAAAGATACACGAGTTATCTCCCTTCACTGATTACGCGTCTTGTGCTTAAATGATTGTCTGTACTGAACACAAAAAACTGAAAATTTAATTTCTGAAACAATATTGAGGGGGCAAAAAAAAAAAAAAAAAAAAAAAGGCGAAATCTTACCATTCAAACGAACCTGAAGCAGATTCGGTGACATGCTCTTGTCCTTACAAATGTCATTCAAAGTACTTTTAAGTAACTGAAAAATAAAATGAAAAAAAAAAAATTATTTAAACTGATTTCATGTACAGTAGGACCTCTGAATTTTTGGTCATAAATTTGAACCTCTCCAGAAAAAAAAAAAAAGACCTTTGTACAGTTCAACTGGTGAACGAAAATGCACAATTTTTAACCTCTTCAAAAAAAAATTACCTGTATATAGTACGACCCATCTATTAAAACTGATCATAAAAAACTCCCACTATACTGAGGCATATACAGTACATTATATTCACTCTTTATTGTAACGGCATCTTCCAGGTCAAAATAAGGATTTCAAAGATTTTGCTGGTATACAAGTACACTAAGTGTCTGTCTACATTTCTAAGATGAGGCATTGTAATTAATTACATTGTTCAGATTATTGTCCTCATCTTTGTTGCCATATTCACAATATTTCAACCATTGTACACTCCGGCCTTCTTCAGGTAATTCAAAATGAAACCTTTATTTCGTCCAGTGGTAGATTGTTCTAGTTCCATGTACCATGCCTCTTCCAGATGTCTCAGTTATCTCCCTTTAACTCAACTTTCCAAGTCCTCAAGAATACATGGCCCAGTGGATAAAAGCGTAGGTTAGATCCAGTGACCTGACCCAAAGAGTTGCAAGTTCAATACCTGGCTACTGCAGTGGTGAACAAAAACTTGGAGAGATGAGTTAAAGGAAGATAACTCCAGAAGAGGGCATGGCACATGGAACGTGAACAATCTAACCCAGTGGACAAAATAAAGTGTTCAGTTCGAAATTCCAATCACCTGAAGAAGGCCGGAGTGTACAACGGCTGAAACGTTGTGAATATGGCAATAAAGATAAGTACAACAGTCTGAACAATGTCAATAGTATAATTATGTATGATACCTCATCTCAGAAATATAGACAGATCCTGAAGAAGGCTGAAGCGTACAACAGCCGAAATGTCATGAACATGACAATAAAAATGAGGACAACAGTCTGAACAATGAAAATAATGTACTAAATGTATTGTTTAATTTTTTCCTCAGTTATGCTTTTATTATATTCTCTTTGCTTTAGAGTTAAGGATGTTTCACTGATGTATTTGGGGGGGGGGCATCCTATTTGGTCCTGCTCTTCATGTAAAATTCATTATTTCTTTTAACTTTATTAAATTTTTAACAGTTTTTGTAGTGCTTGTGAACTTTTAGATTCAATCATTATCTACTGTCTTCTTGATTCCTCCTTTTTTATTGTTCTTTAATAATGTTTTCTTATTCTTCACACACGGTAATCTCTTGTGCCTTAGTGGCTTTAGTGCCTTGCTTGGGGTGAAATGATTTTTAAAAAATTCAAAATCTTAAAGCATTTTTAACAAATAAGGTACCTTTACAGAAAGTGTATGAGAGAGAGAGAGAGAGAGAGAGAGAGAGAGAGATGAAGAATGATATTTACCATACTTTTGCCAATGCCTCGGGCCCCAATAACAATGACTGAATTACTTTCTCCAAAGCTGACCGTTCTCTTCAGCAGATCATACAATTCCCTGAAAAATATTTAACACCATTTTATTAGAATAAAGTCAGTGTCACTTTGGTTTTTTTTTTAGGAGTCTGTCTACTAGAGTTTCTTTTTTTTTTTTTTTAGGAGTCTGTCTACTAGAGTTTCTTTTTTTTTTTTGTCATTAGTAATGTTAAAGCAAACAAATATATAAAATTAAGTGATTCCTACTGGGAATTGAATGTCTAATTTGGTGACCGGCTGCAAAAGATATATCCATTAGGCAACTTGTCTGCAGTTTGAATGTAGTATAAAATTAAATTTGAAACATAAAATCGGAAGATTTTTTCATACATTTTCTTAGTCTGACAAATCTTTACAACAAAAAGAAGTAGTGATATGTCCCGGAAAGGGATATATTTGATCAAAGTAGTTAAGTGGTTTTGGCTACTATAACCAAGTAGTACACGGCTGCAGTAATCGACGGGTACTCGTCATAGTCGCAGGTAATATGCTTAGACAATAGGTGTAGTCAAATGGGCGACGTCAGTGACTTGATCTCTGCTCACTTGGTCTCTCCGTCAGTCTGTATTTATGACTGACATCAGCCAATCATATTCCAGTGAGGGGGAACACAGGTGTATGCATATTCCATTATATCAAGTAGAAATGTTGAAAATTACTTAAAAAAAGAAGTGGTGCCAATCTTCTTACTATAGAATAGGAAAAAAGATGGTGGAAGTCTCCTTAAATGACTAGCTTTTCAATCAACCATATTCTATAACGGGTGTGGCCAAACTGCAGCTTGTGAGCCACATGCAGATCTTTAACCTTTAATATGCAGCTCGTGGAAATATGTTGGCCAAGCTCATTTTGTCATCACAGTTAATATCAAAAATAAGAAAAATTTTAAGCTTTACTGGGTATGAATCGAGACCTCATTAGATTAAAATGTAAGTTTAATGTTCATGGTTAGTAAAAATATTTAAGAATTTAAATCCTAATTTTAATGCTAAATCTGAGTGGGGCATTGTTCTTTAATGCTGAGGGAATGAATGGTGGAAGGCAGAAATTTTCAGTCAGCAAGGTTTACAGGGGAATGTCAGAAGACTGAGGTCACGGGGGAGGGGATTAAGGGGGCTGCACCATGACCACCGATAGACAATAATCTCTTAATGATTACAAAAATTGTAACTTTGCAGAATAATTATTAAAATTGAAATAAAAACATGCAAATTAAAATAATGCTGATTATGATTTATAAAAAATTTTCAAATGTGAAACAATTGAAATCCTGAATGAATTTCAGTCTTAAAATTGTAACCTACTTTTAAGTATTATTTGAATTTTAAATCTCTTTTTTGTATCAAATTTATTTACTTTCATGTATTTAGTTTATTTGTTTCTTATTTATATTTTAATCATTTATTTATCATTTACATGTAATTTGCTCATCTGTTTATTTAATTGTTTGTTTGTCTGTTTTCTAATTCATAATCGAGTTGTTGCTGTCCGAGTGTATAAGAATAATAATCATTAATAATTACGATATTGTAACTTTACAGAATAATTACTAAAATTAAGATAAAAACATGCAAATTAAAACAATGCTGATAATGATTTAAAAATGTTTTCAAATTTGAAACAAATAAAATAATGAACGAATTTCAGTCTTTAAAATTTAATGAAATCTAACATGATGTTTAATTTCTTTAACAAAACATTCAGCAACATTTTTTTTTCTTATTGGTTATTTTTAAAAAATTAATATGAAATAAAGATCTGTATAAAATCCATTTCTGTTTATTTGTTTTATAAAACAATGTATTTTTTAAAAATTTTCTAAAACCAATTTTTTTCTCACAATTATTCGTTACATTATGATTATTGTCTGTTTCACTGCATGGACTACTTTTGTGACGTCATGTCACTATCAAGCAGGCCTTCTCTCTCGGTGGTCACGGCTGCACTCACGCCATGTACATATATAATTGGAAGTTAACCGAAATGCAATTTTGCACATTTTTCTTAGAAGTTTCCAACGTTCATTACCATATTAACTATGCTCAATATAGTTAAAACAATCATCAATCAAGATTTTGAAAACATTTGGTTTATGTGCGTACTTTGTGATGACTGAAACCAATACAAATTAGTAGTTTAAAAAATGGCATACGTGAATAAATATTATTCTAAGGCTATAAAGGTGTTTACAGATTGGGCCAAATTCAGCATAGGTCATCAGAAAATGTTTTACAATGCATGTCTCCTAGTATACTCTTTATTTAGGTGAATCCTGGTCTTTTAGGAGAAAAGAATGTGATATTGGTATGACTGTAGCTTAAATGAGTCTCTATTACTCGGATGTTGCTCGTACAATTCAAGATACTGCTGGTTCAATCCACCGTTCTTGCTTTCAGCACACTTCAAAATATAAATCTGCCTTTTTTTTCCCCTTCTCACTGCTTCAGCCCTCTTTTGTCAGGCCAACACCACAGTCGACCAACCAATCAGCGTTCTTCGCTTTTATTCTCAGTTACCCAGGCAAATAGCCTCCTCCAGTCCGACCAATCAGCACACGACTTACTATGGTTGAAGCATGCCAAACTGTACAAAAGCCCTTGTTACTGCACATACTGCTGGAATGGCTAGACAGGAGAATGCGCAAATTGTAACGAGTGAATGGGTCATGAATTGGATTTTCAGCCTTGTGCCATAATTGTATTTTTAATACAATGAATATAAATATCTAGATGGGAAAATAATGCCATTTTCAAGGAGCAAACTTGCCAATGCCATGTGTCGCATGTTGAGGTAAGGCCCTTATTTTCCTTTGCGCCAGATGCAAGCCAGCCTGGCTTGCTTGCTTCTACAGGACTGTTCACCACAATGACCAATTCGGATTTTTGTTAAAATTACTTCTTCTCTGTGATGATAAATATTCGCACTTACCGGAGTCAAAGCGCCCAAGATGTTTTGCTTGTCGGGCTGCTGTTTTGTAAAAGAAAAGTACATTCTCCGACATTTGTTATTTTATGCTGCTTGGCACGATTTGTCTAGTGGCGGTCTGCATGCTGACTGGACAAGCTGGGGACTCTGATTGAGAGCGAGGCCAACGGCAATGATTGGTGCGTTGGCCGTGTTTTCGGTCAATAAAAATGGTCTGGGACATTGGCTGGCAGCGCAACTGGGACCGTGGTGACGTGCACTATTATAGAGTTTCGTATTAAGTTACGACTGTTTATTTTTGTCTGGAAGCTGGACGCTAGCTTCAACCTACCGATAGAGTGAGCTGTATATTTACCAGTGTCTACTGAAACGTGGGACGAACACGCGTTTTTGCTGGAGAGAAGTGAAGATTAGACGTATGACCCCAATTTTGTCGTTTCTACGTTGTTTGGTGGACTGTTACGATGGGCTATCGTTTGAACTGTGATTTGGCTACAAGTGTTGCGGTCGAGAGACAAATCTATTGCAGATGTTTGTTGCTACTTCAAGTTGACTTGTTTTTTACTACTACTACTACATTCTCTTTAGGAAAGTCTGGTATTACAGCGTCTTATACAAGTGTAGGTTTGATTTTGTGCAATTTATTATCTGGCTGAGTATTCCACAAACTCTTGCCACTTATTTAAGAAATATGTATATTAATCACTGTTTTGAAATCTCTATGAGGAACTTTTGTTTTTGATATCTTCATTTTTAATGATTCTTCAGCTGCCTTATCTGCGTTTCCATTTCTCTGGATGCCTATATAACTATGGATCCAGCAGAATATGATGCGTTTTTGATGGAGTCAGTTATGTGCCATGTGTGATACATGCTTAGGCGATCATGTATCTTTTGATACATTACCAACAAGGCTGATATTTTTTCCCCACAGTAGGTTGTCATTTCTTTCTGCGGTAGACCAGTTGCCATACAACACTATAGAACCCGGTCTGTCCTGCTATTTACCCATAGCTGGGGGGGAGAAGAGGATTCATACCTTTCCCAAGGGTATTAGCACGTAATTGAATGTAATAGATTCGACTGGAATTCAAACTCTGATCTCCAATTCCTCAAATCCAAGCCGCTATCCATTACTCTATACAAAGTAAATTGATTTTGTTTAACATTTTGACTATAATAGGGTTGGTCAAGTTTTTATACTTCAGTGATGTAAGGACAGATATAGAGTCTGAGAATGTAATGAATCTGTTTAACTCACGATCTGTGGTTATGTCCAAAGCTAAGTCTATTGCCATAGCTTCTGCTCTAAAAATGGAGGTTTTGTCAGGTAGGCACTTTTGAAATATGGTTCCATTCTATATAGCTGAATATCCAACTTTATCAATATTTTGGGAGTCATCAGCGTATATATGCTTACAATTTGTATGATTTTGTAGGATATTAATTTTTTCGAGAATACAGTTGTATCAAATTCAGTTTTGGAGTGTCTTGCCAGACTTAATATTATAGTGGGTTGTTTTATTGGACAGGAAGGAGTTTTTCAGAGAATAGATTCAAGTATTAGAGAAGAGTTTATTTTGAGGTATTTGAAATTGTTTTCTATACGGATGCCAAGAGGTTTAATGGCATTTTCCTTTAAATTATATAACTTTTTGTATTAAGGTTGGAGAACACAGTTGAAAGCTGAATTATTTGGGCGTCAACAAAACTTAGTGTAATATTGCAGTGCCAATTTATGTTCTTATAATATCAAAGGTGGCTCATATGCTTCAGCGTATAAGCTTTCAATTGGGGGACGTATTATAGGGCCCCTAAAACGAGTCACACACCCTGGTGATGAATGGCATTTAGTTCTTTTTTTTTCTTGCCACACCTATAGATAAAGCATCCATAATGCAATTTGGATCTAACCAATGTCCGATAGAGTTTCAGTAACGTCTGTCTGTCAGCACCCCCAGTCTTTGTGAGAGATGACCGAGTAAATGTACAGCTTTATTGCATTTATCACAAAGGTATTTTATATGTGGCATGAAGGATAATTCTTTTTATCAAAAATTATTCCGAGGTATTTTTATTGATCTGCTACAGGCATTTCTATACCATCAAGTCTTAATTCAGGATTATGGTGCTTTAAGTTGGAGCTTTCAAAGTTGACAAAAGTGTACACATTGACTTTTTGTTTAGAGAATCTTAATCCATTTTCTGCAGCCTACATGTTTACTTTGTTGGAGTTGTAGCACAATTGTATATTTGTTCAATCTATAACATATTAGAAAATCATAGTGAACAGAAAATTCCAGGGTTTAAGTATATAATGATGCCATTTATTTTGATATTGAAGAGTATCACTGATAACATGCTTCCTTGCTGGACACCCATTTCTTGTTCATGTAGGTCTGATAGTGTAGTACGATATGAACATTAAAGGTTCATGCTGTCAGGAAGTTATTAATAAGAATTGGTAGTCTTCCTTTAAGTCTCATTTCCTTTAAGTCTTTCATGATACCATATCTCCATGAGGTATCATAGGATTTTTCCAGATCAAAGAATACTTTTGTTAAATGTTCCTTTTTAACGAAAGAATTTCTGACAAAAGACTCCAGTCAAACCAGGTAATCAATTGTGCTTTTATTCTTTCTGAAGCCAGCTTGGAAATTTGGAATTTTATTATTAGCCTCAAGAAACGAAGTAAGCCTATTATTAACAATTCTTTCAAACATTTTGCATAAACAACTCGTAAGTGCAATTGGACGATAGTTTTCCAGGTTTTGGGATTGGAATTATGATAGAGCTTGTTTCCAGTAACTGGGAATATTAATACTGACCCAAATGTTGTTGTGAATTTTGAGTAAGTAGTTCAAGGAAACATTTGATTATTTTTTTTTTTAAGAATTCATAGTGAATTTCATCTGGGTCAACTACTGAATTGTATGATTTTCTTATAGAGTCTAGTAATTCTGGTAAAGTAAGAACTTGGTTGTAATTTTCATTATTGTTAGAATGGAAATTTAATTTTTTTTTCTTTTCTGCTTTGATATTCTGAAATAGCTTACTAGAATGTTTTTGAGGAAGAATTTTGAAAAAGTTTTTGTGCTAATAAACTTGCAATATCCTCTT
This sequence comes from Acanthosepion esculentum, assembly GCA_964036315.1. Classification (NCBI taxonomy): domain Eukaryota; kingdom Metazoa; phylum Mollusca; class Cephalopoda; order Sepiida; family Sepiidae; genus Acanthosepion; species Acanthosepion esculentum. The sequence continues at coordinate 70,466,752 of OZ038513.1, read as the reverse complement.
TGTTAGTTGTTTTGATATTGTTTTGACGTAAATGCCTTAATAGAGTGCTTTTATTTTGCCCAGCAATTTTGTGGATCATATTCCGTAATGTTTTGGTATTAACTTAATATTGGACACAAAGTTCTTCCAAGAGGATCTCTTGGATTCTTTAATTGTCCTGCATGCTTTCGCTCTATTTATTTTGAAGATGTCCAGATTTTCTTGATTTGGATGTAATTTAAACTTACATAGAGCCGCATGATGCAATCTGATCACTTTTTCTTTTTTTCTTTTTACACTCGTCATTAAACCAAGGCCTATCGTGTTTGACAGGTTTAGGTTTTGATTTTGGTATAAATTGGTCTGCAATACTAAGAGTTCTTGTGAAATAAGTGATGCGCTTAGTATTGTCCATATTGGTTTCTGGTCTAAGTTTTAGTGCACATGAATTTTTAAATTACTTCCAAGTGGCTTTCTTACGTTTCCGGTAAGGTATTCTTTCACCTGGCAAAGATCCAGTTAAGAGTAATCACTATAGTAAATTTAAAGTCAATATTTCTAAAATTAGATTACAGATATTTTTAAGATTACTGAGTACATCAAAATTTTATATATATATATAATATTAATGCTCTGTAAATTTACATTGAGCACTATTTTGTAAAAATAAAAATATCTATAAGAACACCGGATTATATATCTTACTGTTCTTTCTTTTTATTATATATATATATATGATATAAATTTAAAATTAAAAAAAAAGGCGCTCACCTGTTATTTTCTTAAATTATATTTTAACATATAGTCTCCATAGACCAACAATAAACATTTCAACAGTTTATCAACACTTGTCATCACTAATTGCATAAGAATGACTGTTGTCAGTTAAAAATCACCGTTATTGATTATTTAAAAAATCCATTTCTCTGCTATTTTAAACTTAAAGTAAATATATTTTTTTCAAATCAGATTAATTATACTTTAAATCAGAAAATACTCCCCAAATAAAGTTTCTGAAAAGTATATTTTACTTTTAGAATATTTTTAATACAGAGAATTACACTGATAAAAAAAAAAGAAAATCTATTTCAATCAATAAAATTTATGTTTGAAATACATCAGAGTATTTTTGCCTGCTGGAAATAGTAAATTTAATCCATTAGCTTTCAATTAAAGCTAACATGAAAGCTTTTTCATTTATAAAAATTCATTTTAAAACCAAGGTATTGGAAATTAGTGGAGGTATCTACTTAAATATATGTAATAATCGATACATTAAAGAGTCATTCTGTGTCAAATCAACAAGGGTCTGATCATCACCAAACACAGATATTTTTTCAAATTTGGTACACTTATAGAGTTTCATGATAGAAATTGAATGGTACCTATTTTGCATCTCTAGGGCAAGATATGACCTTTGCCAAAAAGGTGAATTTTGAAAAAAAGAAAGTTTAAATATTGGTGTCTCAGTTGTTTTTTCACCTATAAAGCTACAATTATATATCATTTTAAAGTACTTGGATAGTTCTAAAAGGTGATCTATTCACTTTTTTTTAAAAGTCAAATAAGATAATTTGACCTTAACCTTTGACCTTTAATTTCTCAAAGTTATCTTTAATTTTATTTTTAAATTTGACAAAAAAAATTATCTGCTTTATGGCAGGATATGTACAAAATTTTGTGGTGGACTTTTGACTGTGTCCCGAGTTACAAGCGTTTTACTGTATTGGACCAAATTCCAAATGGTGAATTTTGGTATTTGTCACTATATGCTAACATTTTCACATCTCTCAATATAGTCAAGTTCTTTAGAAAGTTCTTTGAATGCTGATTAATATTCACATAAGAACTATGATCATAAAATCAACAGAATTTTTGTTATTTGTGGTTAAATGTTGACAAATTCGGTGGAAATAAACAACCATATTTTTGGTTTTGTTTACATTCTTATACAACAAATAGATTTTTACATTAGTCGGGCTATTGTCCTCATCTTTGTCGCCATATTTGTCACAACGTTTCGGCCGTTGTACGCTCCGACCTTCTTCAGGTGGTTGGAATTTCAAATTGAACCCTTTATTTCGATCACTGTGGTAGACTGTCCTCAAGGACACATGGCACAGTGGATAAAGGCGTTGGTTAGATCCAGTGACAGACCCAAAGAGTGTGAGTTCAATACCCGGTTCAGGCAGTGGAGAACTTTCAGAGGGAAAATTAGCAGGAGATAACTGATAACTGACATCCATCAAACATGGCTCGTGGAACTAGAAAAGTCTACCCCAGTGATCGAAATAAAGGGTTCAGTTCGAAATTCCAACCACCTGAAGAAGGCCGGAGCGTACAACGGCCGAAACGTTGTGACAAATATGGCGACAAAGATGAGGACAATAGTCCGAATCATGTAAATAGTGTACATAATACCTCATCTCAGAAATATACACAAATACTGAAAGGCCGAAATGTTGTAATAAATATGGCAACAAAGATGAGGACAATAGTCCGAATAATGTAAATAGTGTACATAATACCTCATCTCAGAAATATAGACAGATATTGAAAGGCCAAAATGTTGTGATAAATATGGCGACAAAGATGAGGACAATAGTCCGAATAATGTAAATAGTGTACATAATACCTCATCTCAGAAATATAGACAGATATTGAAAGGCCAAAATGTTGTGATAAATATGGCGACAAAGATGAGGACAATAGTCCGAATAATCTAAATAGTGTACATAATACCTGATCTCAGAAATATAGACAGATACTGAAAGGCCGAAACGTTGTGACAAATATGGCGACAAAGATGAGGACAATAGTCCGAATAATGTAAATAGTGTACATAATACCTCATCTCAGAAATATAGACAGATACTGAAAGGGCGAAACGTTGTGATAAATATGGCGACAAAGATGAGGACAATAGTCCGAATAATGTAAATAGTGTACATAATACCTCATCTCAGAAATATAGACAGATACTGAAAGGCCGAAACGTTGTAATAAATATGGCGACAAAGATGAGGTCAATAGTCCGAATAATGTAAATAGTGTACATAATACCTCATCTCAGAAATATAGACGGACTCGAAATAGATTTTTATATGAAAAGCGGCATAATGAAAATAATTATTTTAAAATATGTCATGAATTAATGTTAAGATAATAAAATAATATGAAAATATGCAACAAATGATGTTATGGTTAACAAAGTTTTGTTGACATGGTACATTAAATGCAGAAAACAACCAAATTTTCAATTTTTTTTTTCTATAGGATGCATTCAGCAGAGAAGGGGCGTATCCAACATTTGTGGCAATAGGCACTTAAAAGGTTCTAAGCAGTTTTGATCAACATTTCTTTTCAGGTTAAGGAATTGTAAATGTAGGTCTACCTTACACTTAAGTAAAACAATAATCATATTTTAAAATAATAAATATCAAGTTCTATGGAAACATTGTTGACAATTATGTATTTAGTTACATAACAAATAAAAATAATATAAATTTTGATGCTATATTCAATTTGTTGTTAGGTATTTTTCATTTTCTCCTTCGTTATTGGCAGCATTTTAGAATACTTTGGTTGCAAAGTTGAACAAACAGGAGCTATTTTGTTTATGCTTTGTTACCTCTCTTTTCCATTGTTGTTTTTAGATCGCTTTTTTTCTTTCTTTTTTTTTTCAGTCATTTTGATGGGAAATAATGAAATTCTGAAATTTAGAATGGTCTTATTCCATTTCAAAAATAAAGTCTGTAAAAAAGAAATATTTTAAATTAATATCCGACTAAAAATAAAATGCTTTTGATAAAAACCATAATGATTTCACTATAATTATGTAACAATAATGTAATGATATTCTGCATACAAATCTACGGTTTATGTTACCTCATCTCCTTGCATGGTTACGAACTATAAACCTAAATTGAGCTTAAAATATTGTGTAATCAGCTCTAATTTTTGTAAAAAATTTGGATATGACATAATGAATAATTTGCAGTGAAAAAAAGCAATTTTTGATACTTTTTTGTTGAATATGGCCCTCCTCTCCCAAATGTTTCATATATTTAAAAAAATTAAGTTTTGATCTGAAAAAGTGATAAATTGAAATAAATATTTTAAAAAAAGATTCCTAACATTTACAAAGAGATTAACAAGCAAATCTGTTGTTGAATAAAATTAACCAGAGTTTTTCTGAAAGTGTATTCCAACTTCTTGAGTCACTATCAATAGTTGGTGGGTCACCAATCAAGCATTAAAAAAAAAAAAAACCAAAAAAAAAAAACCTGAAAAACAAACCAGTTATGAGGACTAAAAAGTAGGAAAAATTAAAGGAGCAATATAAAAGAAAATTAAACTGACTTTGACTAAAATTTCTCATCAAGAATCTACCAGTGTAGAAGAGTACGAAAGATCTGATGAAAGTGAAATTATTACACAATTAAAAGAAAAGTTTTCAGCTTGTGAAAAGACGTCCCAAAAGTACAAATTTTGACAATACTTCCAAAAAGCATGAGTATCCAAAGAATTCAAAGGGAATTTGGCACCACAATATACATGGCAAGACAAGTCAAACAAATTTTAAATGAACAAGGAATATCATCTCTACCAAATATACAAAAATGTAGATTCCCACAAAAGACATTTGACAAAGTTGTGCTGTTTTGTAAGAATGAAGAAGTCAGCAAAGAGATTCCTAGAAAGAAAAAAAAAGACTATAAGAGAGTCTTAAAGAAGAATGGTAGAAGAATTCAGGAACAAAAGTATTTTGGACTCTATAAGCTGAAAGAAGCATACCAATTATTTAAATAAAAAAATCCAAACAGAATTAGTTTTTCCATATTTGCTGAGCTTGGACTACAAGAATGTGTCCTAGCATGTGGTGCCTGAACACACCATGTCTGTGTTTGTACAATACATCAAAATATGAAAGATGATTTTGGAGGCTCATTTTGGTATACCGACTCAAGATGAACAATATCATTTAACAGATTACCACCAAAGCATAGATGCCGTTACATGCAATGAAGCAATCTCTAACTGCTACTTGGTTGACTGCTAAGCTTGCAGCAATTTGGAGGATTTCATTTTATATAAAAAAGAAATTCTAAATAAAAATTTAATAAATGATTTTATCTACAAACAGTGGCTATCAACCAATAAAACCACTGTGGCAGACATGATGAGGCAGAACCTGGGACGAGCACAACTGGTTGCGACTTTCCTTTTCCCCGCCAAAAAAGAGCCTGTATTTGCTTAGCATGTAGGGCAACTGCAGTTGAAATGAAGGAGAAAAAAAGCACTTACCACTCTGCCGTAATCCGTCCTCGGCCAGATAACGTAAAAGAATAAGGGGGGGGGGGGCTTGCATTGCCTTTTTATGCAATGAATATGCAATGCATTATGGGACAGAGACGGAATGAACTATGGGATCGCATGAAGACGCAAGGGATTATGGGTATATGGACAAATATAAAAGCACCTAGTTTTTCCCAGTTCGACACAAGCTTGGAGTGACGTTCCCGGTTAGCGGCTGGAAAAGTCTGTTTGTGCGATTTTGAGACAGAACTCAAGAAGGAACGACTAGAGGTTGGATTACCAGTTAAGAGAGCTCAAATTTACTCACTAGTGGCCGTTTTCTTTTTATTTCACCACAACCACACTGAAAACAGCATCATAATATCTACAGAAGAATTTACTGAAACTTTTCGTGTAGGCCTTCAAACCTCAAAAAACATGATTTCATTGCCAAAGAACAATCAAAATTTTATTCTAATAAGAAAAATTATTTGATGGATGGTAAAGTCATTTATTGCAGATTTTGCTAAGAATTATTCATTTATTTTGCAGGATGCTGCACGCTTCCACTGGAATAATTCTCAAGTCACATTACAGCCATTTGTCTGTTATTACAGAAATGACAAGGAGTTGAAGCATAAAAAGTAAGTGTGAAATTGGTTGACATTGTTAACAGGAATTAGGAGAGACAGTGAAACGACTAAATATACTAAGAGCTATAAAGGAGGTGGAGTTCTCCCCCCCCCCCCAAGATTCTTCCAGGATGATTGGCAGAAGAGGAGAAAGGAGCTTTGGGCATTGAAACAGATGCTAGAGTTGTACTATCTGTTCCATGCCAGAGGCCTTCTTTCTTCCCTTGTGTCCCCACTCCCGTTGCATAATATCTATTACGAAGCAGTGGTATGACAAGCTATGACCAGCAGCCCAAGTGGAAACACTCAGGTCTCCACATTAAAAACCTGACTCAGTGTTTTAAGGTAAATCTCAAACTATAAAGAACAGGAAGTTGTGGAGCACGATGGTCGCCCACGTCCTGAAGAAACACAGCAGTTAGACGATGACAACACAAAAGCAAATAAGACTGGAAAACATTAACTAGCAGGAGTTATCTCCCCATAACAAGGGAAACAGAATGACAACACTCCCTTCCACGGATTAAATAAAAGATCCATTTCAAAATAGGTTGCTGAGTCCAAAGACAGACACCTGAAGAAGGTGAGAAAGTAAGATGGCTGAAATGTTGAATGTTGGTCTGAATGGCAAAGCATATAATATTCAGCTTACCTTTTCTCTTTTTCAAATCCACTGAATTTTTCTGGTACCCAACACTGTCCTAGTCTCTCTCGAAGCAATGCCTTCACGCAACGCAAAGTATCCACATTATGAACCGCAACAGTTGATTTATTGGTCGGCATTTTTAATTGATTCAGTTAAAATTAACCTTTGCCTGTTAAGAAGACGAATGAAAGCAGGAGAAAAAGAATTAGGTATTGCTGTCAAGAACTGGACAAAAGTTATACATCTTATATGTCCTACCTTACCAACTGCAGTCAATGCCATATAGAGTCCCCAGACCCACATTGTAGTTAATTGTGAACACCTTTAGGTGGCCATAAAGTATGTGATTCAACATGACTATGGTTTGGAATTCAGATTTTCCCTTCTAGACTAGTTGCTAACCATGGTTGGAAAGCCCCGATTAATCTATAGATGAGAGAAGAAATATTTTTATTTAATCATTTCACCCCAAGCAAGGCAATAAAGCCACTAGGATGCAAGGTGTTACAGAACAAGAAAAAAAATAGCACTATTAAGGAGATATAACAATAAAAGAATAGGAATTAAGATGACAGAAAATAACTAATACCTTATTTACACTATTTATAGTTCAGAATTCTCTGTAGGTTATCCAAATCAATATACCTCTGAGGAAGGCTGGAGGATATAATAAAACATTGTGATAACAACAACGAAGATGAGGACAATAGCAGAGCTGTGGAATTGGAACACAAAACCTCCGACTCCTCTTTATGTAATTAAGTGATTATGGCCTACAAATTTCATAAAGCCTAAGCATACACTCCTAACTTGAGTAGGCCTATATCATTATAACTGCTTTATATCAAAGAATAAAGATATTGTGGCTTTTATATCATATCTATTTATTGTTCAATATTTTCTAGCAGAATTAGAGACAAAATCTTTGAAAGGATGTAGAAAAAAATAATAAAAATGCTTTTTATATATATATATATGTGTGTGTGTATCTTTGCAAATAAGAAATAAGTACAGAGGAAAAATAAAACTACTTTATAACAGAAGTTGAAAAAGAATCTTGTATAGGATATAAAAGACATAACAAAAACAAAATTTTATAATGTAAGATTGATTTACATATAGTTTTGCAAATAGAAAATAACTACAAAAAATTAAAATGACTTTAAAAAGAAGTTGAGATGAATTTCTTTAAAGGAAATATTAAATATACAGTCGAAGAAATAACAATAAAAATTCTATAATCTAAGACTTTTTACATAAAGCATAAATTCAACTGGAGTCGGAGTCGGTATAGTTTTACCGATTCCAGTGATGCCTGAATTGCTCCCAACTCCACAGCCCTAGACAATAGTCCAAATATAAATCTTCATCCCAGAAATTCAGACAGAAACTTAATTTCTGTTCTTTTATTGTTCTCTCTCCTATCAATAGATTCATATCATTCCCAAGAGTATTTTATGGGAAAGTGAATGTAGCAAACTCGACAGGAATTTGAACTTGGCTTCCAGATTTCTTGTTCTGAAGCACTAAGCATTATTCTACCTGCACATCAACATCTTGTCACACAAGGTGTTCCCAAACTGTCACTATTGAACGTGTGGCTCATAATTGAGCTTCTTTCCAAATCCCAATTAGTTTCAAAAAGAAAAAAATTTCAAGTTTTATAATTATTTATAAGTAGTCTAATTTTGGGTAGTCTTTTTAACGATTCAAATGATTTTTTTTACATATCAAATACTCAATTACTGTGCACATGAAAATTTATTGAACAACTTTTATATCCAAAGGAAGGCTCAGAACCTTCCTTTCTATATAATAAATGCAAATGCCAGTGTGTAACACTTTTTCAACTTTACTCCTAGAGGCTGTAGCCCAACATATGAGCAAATGAAAAACATTCCGAGCCAGATCCGGCCCAGCAATCCTGAAATTTTGGATTCCCAAAAGTCGGGTTTCTTGAACAGAAATTTGAAATTAATTAAATTTCAGATTCGTTTCAATTATTTTACATTTTTAATAACAGATGTATTTTTCTTTTTGTCTCATTTCGCATATTTAAATTTTATATACAACTAATATAAAAGCCTCCCTGTTGGGCAGCATTTAAGCTAGCTCCAGCAGGGGGCTCTTGATTGGTCCTTTGGCTTGTCCAGGAGTTTGAAAATCCCTAAGTCTTTACATATTTTTGGATTCCCAAATTTTCATTACTGTGATTGTTTTCGGCAATTTTTTTATGTGATTTTTTTGTAACAAATTTTTTTGTATAATAATTTTTATAACTTTGAAATAAATTTGGAAATAACCAAAATTAATTGCGAAATCCAGCGAAAGTCACCAATGAAATAAAAATAATGGTTTGTATGGAAAGTAAGGACCTACGTACATTGAATTGTCTGTAAATTAAGTGGCGGCAGAATTATCGTTGAACTTTTAAAAGGTAAGCTTAAATATCAATGCAATACTTAAATGCAGCAATCAATTTTGAGTTCTTCTGTAGTTTATTGTTGCCTATCATATGCGGCAGCACTATGCCTCGCAAAAAGAAATCTCCACCAACAGAGGACCAGATTGCAATCAAAAGAGCCAAGGCTGCAGCAAGATAAAGAAAGTCTCATGCAAATGAAAACCCACATCAAACAGCAGCCAGAAGAGCATCCAATGCTGAAAATATGCAAAGATTTAGGGACTTTCAAACTCCTGGACAAGCCAAAGGACCAATCAAGAGCCCCCTGCTGGAGCTAGCTTAAATGCTGCCCAACAGGGAGGCTTTTATATTAGCTGTATATAAAAGTTGTGTATGCGAAATGAGATAAAAAGAAAAATACACATGTTATTAAAAATAAAAAATAATTGAAACTAATTTGAAATTTAATTCATTTCAAATTTCTGTTCAAGAAACCCAACATTTTTGGTGGATTGTCAGAAAATTGTCATTTCTTCAAATAAGATGGAAAGTGGATTTTCAAGAGAGTTTTTGTTAATATTTCTGTTGCCATGTTTTACTTTTTACTTACTTATTTTTGTTTTTCAAATTTTCACTCTTATTGATCTCAAATGCTGAATTAAATTTGAGCCTTAACAATAGTTGAAATAAATAATATTTCATTTCAGGCAGTATTTTAGTTTTATTTCTAATACATCTTTTCATATTAAAAGAAGGGCTCAGAATATGAACAAGTCCCTTTTTAGGTTTGGTTTGGTTTGTGGTATATCAACCTCAAGGGCTTATTTAATGCCAACAAGATTTTTACATTTTTTTTCAAAAATGTATTGCTGGTAATAATTTTTCCTCAAAAAATTTATTGCTGGTATTAAAACCTATTTTTATACTTTCAAAGTGTTTTGACCACAGTTTGGGGGTTAACTATTTGCCCATATCTGGGACCCTAACAGGTACTACTACCCCAGGGTCAGGGTGGACCTGGGAACACCAGCAATTATGAGATGGTTCCATGCTCCTCAAAACCTCCTGAACAGAGGCCTTGCTGTTGGATGTAGTTTATTGTCTTAAACAGGACAAAGATGTAGTATATCGTCATACCCCGAACGGGCACCGTTTTAGAAATTTATATGCAATATAAATTGTGTTTATTGTATCATTTGCAGCATATTCTTAATTTCATGTTACTGACTGTAAATAACAGTTTCCAGTCCTTCTAAGACTTTCTTATTCTCTTTCACACACAGTAGCCCCTTGTGTCTTAGTGGCCTTATCACCTTACTTGGGGTGGATTAAATGGTTTGGTTTATTTTGTTTTACGGCATATCAACCTCAGTGGGTTATTTAATGCCAACAGCATTTTTTATTGCTGGTAATATTTTGTTTTGTCAAAAATCTGTTTCTGGTAATATATTTCCATCAAAAATGTATTGCTGGTAATAATTTTTTCAAAAAAGTATTGCTGGTAATAGTTAACTATTTGCCCATAGCTGGGACCCTAACAGGTGCTACCACCCTGGATCAGGGTGGACCTGGGAACACCAGCCATTAAGAGGTGGTTCCACGCTCCTCAAAACCCCCTGTTCAGAGGCCTTGCTGCTGGATGTAATTTATTGTCTTACCCAGGACACGGATGTAGTTTAACATCTTACCCAGGACGGTGGGGTAGATTAAAAAAAAAAAAAAATGATTTTGCACACTTTGTTGTTGCTTATGTGGTTAATTTGGAGAACTTGACATCAGCAAGAGGATAAGTGGAGGCCCAAAACAACACTTCAAGGATCAGTTGAAGACATCCCTGACACAGGCCAACATTGATTGAAACCTGGGAAACCACTGCTGCAAATCTGTCTTCCCGGTGTAGGACCATCTGAGGGAAACCAAAACTTTCAAATTTAACCATCAACATGAAGAGGATCTGCAACATGCTGTCAAGAGGACCGATTTTCCAAGCCACATCCACCACCCACACTCCTCTGTGACTCCTGCTCACGACTCTTCAGGAGTAGGCTGGGCCTTTACAGCCATCTCTGCCACTGCTACCAGGAGGGAGAGAAAGGGAATAAGGAGAATGGAAGATTATCCTGATGCAAGCGGTTGCCGACTACTTTTGACTGCATGGAGCTTAGAGAATAAACTTGCCTTAAACACCCTAAAAACAAAGGAGCTGGTAGTGGTCTTTCGGAGAAATGCACCAGCACATCTATTTGGTTATTGGCAAGGTTTGTATAGAGAGGGTGGATAAAATTAAGTTTCTGTGTACGTGCATTGCAGAGGACTAGTAATACCAATTGTTTTAGTCAAGAAGGCACTAAAATGACTATTACTGAAAATTCACAGAAAAAATAATTTATAAAGGGAGCTGCTGATGACTATTTACATCTACTAAATTGAGAGTATTACTGGTGTACTGCATCACTCTTTGGTATGCCATCCGTTTGGCAGCAGACAAAGAGCCTTCCAAAAAAAATCACAGATGTTGCCCAGAAAATAAATGGCTACTTGCTGCCATCCTTGGAAGACAATGGTATTTTCATTGTCACAGCAGAACAGAAAACAACGAAAGACAGCACGCGTCCTGGGTACAACCATTTCCCTCAGGATGACATTTTAGTTTATAGCGATCATCATCACACACATACATACATACCTATACAAATTCAAATTTCAATAACAATCATTCATTGGATAGAAGTCAATGCTACTGTTTTATGCGACAATTTTGAAATCGCTATATTTTTGTATAGTAGATTTTCTGCACTTTTGGGAGAATTGGCTCCCAGAAATATCCCCAAAGCAACTCATTCACTGATCGGTCAGTGTCAACCAATCAGATTCTCTGCACATGAAGAGTGATTCTTCCTGCACAGTATTCCTGATCCAATGATCACCTATAAAAGCAAGAGAAAAGCACAGACGCACCAGTGAGACTTTAGCTGCCACAGAAATCCACGACAGTTGAAGCTATGTGCTGATCGTTTCACAAACTGCATATTCCTTTACGCCTACATAATTTTTCCTCTGGCACAGCAAAACTGTTAAAAAAACAAACAATTAACTCTTTCCTTTTCAGAGAACTTTGATAGTCAAAGAGAGACAACTCTTGTCTTACTCATTGCATGCTTTTTCATACACAGTCTTTATTGTATGCAGTGTTGAAAACAATTTTTATATATAATAAAACCTTTGCCTTGTCCCTTTCTTCACATCAGTTTGGTTTCCTAATCAAAATTAAATAAATGGGGTGGAAGTCCGCCACAAGTTCTATTTAGTTCTAGGACAACTCGCTTGAGGTAAGACTTCTATTCTTGGGTCCTGCATAAAATGAAAGGCGTGTGTGTGTAAATTGGTGCACCTGCAGACTGCTGACCAATTTCACTGTGCGTTGTGTCGTGAAGAATAAATAAATTATATTAAATATGCACAATAAAACAATCATCAGAACTACTTAAGTAGACTGGTCCACTTGTTTAAAAAAAAAAAAAAAAAAAAAAAAAAGGGAAAATTTAAACACTATTTTGGAATCAACTGCAAATTGATTCAAATTCATAAAATAAATTTGAAGGATTTCCTTAGTTGGTTCACATATTTTAATAATTTAGTTAATAAATGTTTATAAATTTTTGACAGGCACAAAAAAAATGTCTATTACCAGCTCTGTTACACTGTTGACTGTTGACGCATAAAAAGATTTTAACCTAAATTTCGAACGTGTTAGAAAGGAGTAAAAAAATAAAAAAAAAAATACTTTGATCTTTCCCCTTAATAATAACAAACATTTTGACGATAAAACTTTGCTTTTTTTTTTAAAGTTTGGGGCCTTTTTTTCAGCGAATTAGTGGAGGTACCTAAAGTTTCCAATTTTGAAAATATTTGCCGTCGTGTACCTTATTATTAATTATAAATCAAGACTTTAAAAAATTGTAACTGTTTTTAAAATACGTGTTCCATTTAGAGAACCACCAAACAAAAACCGATGTTTTGGGTGGCTTTTTTTAAATCCGAAATCAAAGCAACAAGAAGTCGCTATCACACTCAAACGAAGTTTTCAGTACATACATTTATTTTAATTTATTTGTAAAATGTCACAATAGTATTTGTTTTGTAAGAGAAACGTGTACACTTTAATATTTTCTTCAGTTTCTTAAGAACATTAAGAAAGTTTGGTCACGACCTTGGCAAAAAAAAAAAAAAAAAAAGACAATAAATTACTCCAACAATCAATAATGAAGAAAATAACATTTTCAGTTTCTTCCAAAACAATTCGCACAGCAGAATTTCATTTTTTATGTCTCCAGTAAAGAAAGTTATGAGGAATAATTTCAAAATAGATGTACAAAACCGAAGACTCGAACTCGTCGAAATATTATCGATAAAATAAATATAAAAACAAAACCTTAATATACCTGAGAAATGAAATAATAAGTTCCTGTCAAAAAGTGAACAAAATGATTTTTTTTGCCATATATTGTTTTGTTTTGTTTTCTGTTCACGTTTCCCGCGACCGGATATTTAAGGAAAGGGAGATAACTCTACCTTCCTTTCGGTCTATTAATAACAATAAGAGAGGAGGAGGAATAAGAGAGTGAGAGTATGAGGAGGAAGAGGAAACACTGTATTCATTGACTGAATTGTTCATGTTAAAAATTTATAACATTTTTCGTAAAACGATTTTTTTTCCAGGAAATTTGACTCCTCAAGTCCACTGTTATTGTTATTTCTCATGGAAAGTTAACATATCTTACATAGTCAACTTTGATCTTCAAATTTTTTTTAAATACTATGTTAATCAATCCTTATCTTGTCTTCTTAATTTTTGTTCTTTTATATAGTTCTCATATTAACACTCAGTAACCCCTTGCATCATAGTGGCCTTATTGCCTTGCTTAGGATGAATTTTTTTTTTAAAATCTTGATTATATAATTTCAACCTATTTTTTTTGTTGCTGATACTGTTGGAAGTGTGTAAGTGATATGTTGTTTTTTTTTTTGGGGGGGGGGGTTACATATCTCCAAAAAGAAAGAAAACCATACCTAAGTTTAAAATACAATTTAAAAAATGAAAAAATCCAAGCTAATAGATTAAATTTAATATTTCCAATGAGAAAAACACACTTTGTTGTATTTCAAACCGAATTTAGATTGATTGGAATCTTTTTTTTAACTCATCAGTAAAATCTATAAATTCCTTTATACTGACAGATCTGGCAATACAATTCATTTAAAAAAAAAACACTTTCAAAAATAAAATATAATTTTCTGAAAGGTTATTTGAAAAAAAAATAACTGATTTAAACTGTAATTAATTTGACTTGGAAAAATATTACTATTAGCTTAAAATAAAAGCTTCTTTTTTTTTCTGTCACAAAGGGTTTTTTTTTTTACATATTGAGGGATTTATTGACAACTTGATATTTGGGGAATTTAAGTAAGGGGACAGAAATGACAGATTATTAATGAATATATCATATATTTGGAAAAAAATCTTTTTAACTACCTAATAATCTTTAAAAAATTAGACAATATTTTAAGCAATCTTATATTTTATTGAATTTTATGTACTTTGCTTTTTTATAGCCATACTTACAAAGATACTTGTGAAAATGTTAGAAAATTACCAATAAAGTTTGGATTTATTATAGGTACCACTATTATTTACAAAACTTTATAGTGTTTTATTGAATTTTTATTATTTTATTATTACTATTATTAATTTTCTTTGCTATTACTTTATTTAATTATTCATTTTCTAAAATTAGTTTTTATCTCAGTTCTAAAATTAAATTTATTTTACTCATAAAATTTTAATAGTATTTTAAATTTTATTATGAAATTATTGGCACTATTATATCTTAAATGGCCAGAGAAAAATGCATTTTAAGGGGTTTTGTCACAAGGAGAACAATCCTTAAAACACAAGTTTGAACATAGATCACCAGTGAGCAAACACAGGTGATCCCATTACTGAATTAAGTAGACCACATGACTATTCGGATCTGCATTTCTAGCCTATCTTCTATTAGTATACAGATTGCTATTTCTACTCTATTCTCTATTACTATACAGACCGCTATTCTCTACTCTATTCACTGATTGTGGGCTTGTCAACAGCCCAGTTTTACCTTCTTTGTATGCACTTCCATTACATCAACTTTCATACAAGCAATGTCGGCGAGCTACTATTGGTTATTCTCCGCAAATCTAGCTCACTGATTGGTCCTTCTCGACCAATCAAGTCACCCGCACGTGCACAAGCAATTTTTGGCGCAATTCTTCCCGGAGCCGAGATACGTGACGTATGACCGTGAGCAGACGGCAGAGCAGAACAGAGCGTCACCGCGAGCGACAACAACAACAGCAGCAGCAGCAGCAGCAGACAATTTCGACCGCTCATTCCAAGCTTCAAAATGTGACTCTCAAAGAACTCCCGTCTTGACTAACGCAGTCAGATGTTAAAGAACTTTACAACACTGATGTCAACGAATCTTTCAGTCCAATTCACCAGTCAGTAATTCGCCTTCAGAGAGATTCCACACAGATTCACACGTGTCTACATTTTGACTAAAGGACTTTGCACACGTCAACACCTGACTCAACTTTCAACCACTTTCTGTCTCTCTCTGAATTCATTGCACATTTCTAAAAAAAAGTTTTATCTACACTACTAAACAGAAACTGTAATTCAAGCAATTAAGATAAAAAATACAGTCCAGGGTGAATAACTCTGTCAAAACAAGAACAAACAAAAATCAACAAAAATCTCGCATTACATTACTTTAAAATTTATCCCTCGATAAATTTTCATTAATATTACATGTGAACATTTTCTAAACAAAGGAACATTCCTGAACTGTAATTCATTAAGACACTTAATTCACATTTCATCAAACATACATAACCAAAACTGAAACACAAGCTTTTCCAAATTGTATTATAATTAATAATTGTATATATAAATGTTCAGTGTTTTTCTATTTGAATTCACGACTACCGTTGTTTCTGTTTCAATTTTTGCCTTGAGATTTATTCAACTTGTATGTCTATGCCTAATATTGTTGTGATTAATATGAAGAACATGCTTTTCACGCTTATCATCTCAAACAAAAGAACCTTCTGATTTCACACTCATTTCATAGCAATCCCAACAAGATCACTATACGGATTACTGTTCGAGCGAGTATTATCGAGCAAGTACTATTAGTTAGTGTGGCCGATATTCGAAGGCATTTGACACCAGCATTGTTCAACAGCATACTATAATGATATCCATGATTACAGAGTCTCTATGTGCATTACAAACGTGGCAATGAGTGTTCACTGACTTCACAAAAAAATTATTTAAAATTCTTTTTTTATTTCACTCCAAGCAAGAGAATAAAGCTACTAAGACAAAAAGAGTTACTGAACATAAGAGACACTATTTACATTATTCGGACTATTGCCCTCATTTTTGTTGCCATGTTTGTCACAACGTTTTTTGGCTGTTGTACGCTCCGGCCTTCTTCAGGTAGTTGGAATGTCAAACTGAACTCTTTATTTTGCTCACTGGTGCAGACTGTTCTAGTTCCACATGCCATGTCTAATGGATGTCAGTTATCTCCTGTTAATTCCCCTCTGAAAGTTCTCCACTGCCTTAACCAGGTATTGAACTCACACTTTTTGGGTCCTGTCACTGGACCTAACTAACGCCTTTATCCACTGTGTCATGTGTCCTTGAGGACATCTGTGTATGAATTTCTGGGTATTATAAACGTAATGTCTTCAGCATCCATTTTTTTTACCAGTGCTCATATTGTGATTTCTGCTGTTATCATTGCATGTTTTTTACCAGAGCTCGTATTGCAATTTTTGTTGTTAGACAGATACTGAGTGTGAGAGAATATGAGAAAAAACATTATTAAGAAGAGACAAAAATAAAAGACCAAGAGTTAAGAAAACAGAAGATAACGATTGGCATTGCATTTAAATTTTTGAAGGTCAAAGTTGACTGAAAAGCAAGAAACCATTAAAGAGTTCCACAAGTGAGAAGTGCAAGAAAAGAAAAGAAACTGCTGGCATAAAACTTACGGTTAACATCTTGCCATTTCAATTGTAAAATACCACCAACCTAGTACCATGCTTACATGACAGTTACCATGAAAGTATTTATAGAAAAGGCACAGAGAAGCTACATGACAGTGATGGCAAAGACACTGAAACTGAGATGCCAAGTCAGGACCAATAACATTGCAGATTCTTCTTTGTATTATATCAAGAATCTCTAAATACACAGAAACACTAGACCAAATGTGGCTGCATTATTCACAGCATGGACAAATGCTAGACTTATAAATGCCTAAGATAGATTCTGTCGAGAAAAATTGTCTAGCATGACACAGTGAACCAATTTACCAAGCAGCAGTTGTCCTGGGCATGACGATAAACTACATCTGATAGCAAGGCTTCTGATCAGGAGATTGGAAGTTTCAAGGATCAACCTCAGTTCGGTAAGACTCTATAGCTTAGTCCTGGGTATGACGATAAACTACATTCGGCAGCAAGGCCTCTGATCAAGGGATTGGAGGTTTTGAGGCACATGGAACCACATCTTAATTGCTGTTGTTCCCAACTCCACCATGACCTGACGTGGTAACACCTGTTAGGATCTCCACTATGGGCAAATAGTGAACCCCAAAATAAAGACAAAACTATGAAAGTATAAAAATACATTTTTATACTAAAATTATAAACAATACCTATTTATAGTAGAATTATCAACCATACATTTTATAATAGAATTATCAACAATATATTTCATAGTAGAATTATCAACAATACATTTTATAGTAGAATTATTAACAATATATTTCATAGTAGAATTATCAACAATACATTTTAGTAGAATTATCAACAATACATTTTATAGTAGAATTATTAACTATATTTCATAGTAGAATTATCAACAATACATTTTATAGTAGAATTATTAATATATTTCATAGAATTATCAACAATACATTTTATAGTAGAATTATCAACAATATATTTTATAGCAAAATGACCAACAATACATTTTATCTGTAGCTGATGGCATGCAATTGTGTTCAAAATATTTAGTTGAAGGTATAAAATTGTGTTCAAAATTGTTCGATTCTAGCATTAAATAACCCGTGGAAGAGCTCTTTCATGACATTTAATCCAATACAATATCCGACAATTTCTTAAACCAAACTGTATCCAAAAATATAACTTCAACAAACTACAACATAAAACACATCACTGCCACTGGTAATTATATCCACGCAGACATGTACCTACACAAAAGCTAAGTATCATCTACCATGTATTCAATTGTGAAAGCAGAATAACATTTATAATATTTTTATTACTTCTAAGGTTAAAAAAAAATTAAATCTCAGCATTAAATGACCCATAAGGAGTTGATGTGTCGCTAAACAAACAAACAAAACCAAGCAGCAGACCTAGAAATTGATTCACTATAATCTTTCCACTTCTTATCAGACACAAAGATTCACTCAAGGAAGTTAGCATCAGCCATACTGATGGAAGACGAAAAAAGTTTCTCTCAGATGTTTAAAAGAGATCAGATTTATTTTGGGGGCATTAAAATTAGCAAGCCCTTTCTTGCCCCAGTTAACAACAGATAGTCATTTTTTAGTTCAACTGCCAATTTGACTTTATCAACCTGATCGACTTACCATTAAGACAGGAGTAAATAGTTGTGTCATTAGCATCGACACAGAGTTGAGAACTAATTACATCAGGAAGGGCTGAGGATAGATCCATGGGGAGCCCCAGCATTAATGCAAAAAGATCTAGAAAAGTGGCCATTCAAGATGACATTCATTTTGCAATTTGATAAAAAAGATCAAAACGGATTAAAAATTTGTCCAGAAATATCATAACCTTTCAACTTGTGAAGGAAATCAGCATATCACACTCTGTGATAAATAAGCCACTCCTTTTGTCTACATGCAAAAAGAAATGGGGAAGAGTAGTTAACTATGTTCTAAAACCTTTCAGGTGACTATTGTTAATGATAATCTCCCTAAGGATTGAACTCCTCATCATTTACAGACAAATAATGTTGAATTACACTGTCCCATTGGCTAATTAAAAATGGGCACACCCTTTTCCATAAAGGCTTATGATAATTTGCTCAGAGGAAATATTCATTTGGCACTGGAATTTATGTTGGATAATTTTGTTGCTTGAACATTTCTGGCAGCAGAATCAATGTATATTGGGGACCCAAAAAATTTTATTGGGAGGAAAAAACAAGAAAAATCATTGTTTCATGTGGGATGCTGGTTATTACATAAATTTATTGATGTACTTCTATATTGGGGGGAAAAACAATCTATATTGGGGGACAAAAAACAATGTATATTGGAGACAAAAAAACAATCTATATTGGGGGACAAAAAACAATGCATATTGGAGACAAAAAAACAATCTATATTGGGGGACAAAAAACAATCTATATTGGGGGACAAAAAAACAATCTATATTGGGGGACAAAAAACAATGTATATTGGGGGACAAAAAACAATGTATATTGGAGACAAAAAAACAATCTATATTGGGGACAAAAAACAATGTATATTGGAGACAAAAAAACAATCTATATTGGGGGACAAAAAACAATGTATATTGGAGACAAAAAAACAATGTATATTGGGGGACAAAAAACAATGTATATTGGAGACAAAAAAACAATCTATATTGGGGACAAAAAACAATCAGTATTTACATTAGTCGGACTATTGTCCTTATCTTTGTCGCCATATTTGTCACAACGTTTCGGCCGTTGTACGCTCCGGCCTTCTTCAGGTGGTTGGAATTTCGAACCGAAACCTTTATTTCGATCACTGTTCTAGTTCCACGAGCCATGTTTGATGGATGTCAGTTATCTCCTGCTAATTTTCCTCTGAAAGTTCTCCACTGCCTGAACCGGGTATTGAACTCACACTCTTTGGGTCTGTCACTGGATCTAACTAACGCCTTTATCCACTGTGCCATGTGTCCTTGAGGATAACTGATAACTGACATCCATCAAGCATGTCACGTGGAACTAGAACAGTCTACCCCAGTGATCGAAATAAAGGGTTCGATTCGAAATTCCAACCACCTGAAGAAGGCCGGAGCGTACAACGGCCGAAACGTTGTGACAAATATGGCGACAAAGATGAGGACAATAGTCCGACTAATGTAAATACTATACATAATACCACATCTCAGAAATATAGACAGACTCTGAAAAAACAATCAATATTGGGGGACAAACAAGAAAAGTCTTTCTGTCACATGGGATGTTGGTTATTTAATTTATTACAACTTTTGCCTAAGATAAAATTTTAGCATTTCAGAGTCAAAATGAATCATAACTTTTGATTAAAAATGCCCTTTGTTAAAAGGACATTTTGTTTATTTTTTACCTTCATTTCCAATGAGAATTTCAAAATAAATTGTTCGACGTCTCAGTACTTTCAGCTTCCCTAAGGCATTATCAGGGGGTTTGTGTTATCAACATTGTGAATATATATATATCTATAGTTTTTCTTGTGCTAGGGTAATTTCATCTTTATTTTTTTTCCACATAAATACTTATATACATACACACACACACACATACAAGTGATGAGAATATTAACATTCCAACCTTGAAGTTCAGGATCAAATCTCATTGTAGAAACACTATCAATTCAAGTTGAGAGTTGGTTTATATGCAAAAGTCAGCTATCTTGATTGATTTGTTTTTTTTATGGTTTATCAACCTTCTGAAGGTTATTTAAAGCCAGAATTTTTTTTTAGATTGTAAGAAATATTTTGGGAGATAGTAATGTTTTATAGATACAGATCCTACGAATTAATCCATAGTTGGGGAAGAAAAGGTAAATTTATACTTTTCCCAAATATAACAAACCCAACCGCAATTAGAACTCGGTCCTCCAATTTCCAATTCCAAGCCATTATTCATCGCACCACCCGTACATCCAAATATACATCAGTTGGTATTCCAAAGCAGTTGTAAGTGAAGTAAGTAAATGTATTTCAAGAATTTTTATATTTTATAAAATTAAATGGTGGAGGTCATCAGTGATTTCACCCTGGCTTCATTACAAATTTTGGGTATTGCAACATCAGATCTTTTCTGCCAGATACTCCGACCTGTTAACAGGCCGCCTCCCCGCATAATTTGCTCCACAATGCATTCAATCAAGTGTGTTGCATCTGTTATTTTCATTGAGTACACCGTCTCCTTTAGCATAGCTCAGAAAAAGAAGTCAATTCTTTCTTTTGACAAAACCTTGTTTAATTTGTGGAGGCAAAAGAAATATAGTTAACAAGATTTCCTGTGTGTCCAGAATTTAGGAACAAATTAATTATTCAAATTAACTGAGATTTATTTTCAAAGAAGTGCATCAATTCTCTGTATCCATTTTGAGCTACAAACACAGAAATTCACTTGTATACTTTAAAAGATTTTGTTTAAAGTAGATAAATTTGCCTATTGCCCAGTTTACAATCCTCTACAGTCTTTTAAACAGGAATAGAGGTTTTCTTGTTTTCTGTTTAGAATTGGGTTTCTGGTCCCTGCCAAAGTCTTCTCAGTCTCTTTCACTCCCAGAAACCTCTTAAATCTTAGTGGCACTATCGCCTTGCTTGGGGTGAATTGATTAAAATAAAATGACCCCAAAAGAATATTTCTACCTATTATTCAGAAGAAAAATATTTCAAATAAATGCAATATATTATATGTTATATATAACAATATGCTATATTGCAATAGAGAAACTTATTGTTTATATATTAATATAATATAATCATTATAATAATATATATTATTATTAAAAATCTGTTGGATTTAATCCATTTCCTAAAAATTGTCTTACTTTACATTAAGATATGAAACAGAGCAGATATGTATATTTCGAGAATAAGGAAAGATATGTGTTTAAAAAGCACTAATCAGGCTTTGGTTGATCAGGAGGTCCTATGTGGCCGAGAGTTCAAGGCATGTCAGATCTAATGACAGTTTCCCCTAGGAGACACTGGTTTGAATCCTGCCAGAGGGCACATATTGTTCTAACAAAATTTCTCAAATATTCAGGCTGAAATAAATAAATATAATGTTTAATAATAAAAACAAAACATCTAGTCAAATATGAATATCCATTAAAAATAATGTTTAAACAAATAAATTAAAAATATATATTATCTTTTATTAACTGAACACCCTAGGGAAGGCTCTGTATGCAACAATGGATTGGTGTGGTGTAAATCAGAAGAATTAAATATCATTCTTTAGACCTGAAATTCTTAGAAAGAAAAAAGGTCAGTGTAACTTTTGCTTATGAGTTATCTGCCCTTAACAAATATTTTATCACTGCCATAAGGTTGCCACCCTGTGTCTTTTCTAGAAATACTTTCATCGTAATTGTTCAGATGAGCTCTTCAATATGGTACCTAGAATTTTTGAATTTAAGCAGAGTATTAGACTGGTGTTGAGATCTCTTCAATTTACTGCTGCACTGGATAAATGTAAACCGTAAGTTCTATGCTAACTTTTTCTTTTCTCGCACTTCTGGCTTATGGAACTTGCTTCTGGTTCCATGTTTTCCAGACAACTTTAATCTTAAAAAATTTAAATGTAATGTCAATTGCTATCTACTGTCCTCCTGATTACTCTTCCTGCTCATTATTAATCTTTCTGTTCCTAATTCTTCCACATCCTGTAACCCCTTGCGTCTTAGTGGCTTTACTGCCTTGCATGGGGTGATACTGATTAAAAGAAATACTACTTATCTGGCTGCCGATAGGCAGAAACCAATAAGAAAATTAGTTCCTGGATACCTGACCCAAGGCAGAATTCCTGGGTTGCAGAATTAATTTCAACTCGGAACTAATTTCAACAAGAAACTAATTTTAGAGTTTTTTACAAATTTTATTCATTTGTAACAAAAAAAAAATGAAAGTTGCAGAAAAGATGAATTCTGAATTATTTTTATCTACTGAGGATTTTTAATACTAAATTAAAAAATAAAAACACTGACTCATTGCATTTTTTTTTAGGAATTCACAGAAATTGATAACTTTGATTTTAAATTGAGTTGAAATTAGTTCTGTCACTCGAATTGCCACCTCGCACTAAAAAGAAAAGAGTTAATGGCCTACCTTCTACCTGAAGCAAAAGTTGGTGGGACTGAGTAATTTCCAGATACATTGACATATGTTAGGTAATTGAATGACAAATTGAGAAAAGATTCTCTGTAAAACATTTTGTCCTTTAAAAGGACTTTATCAGACTAAAAAATAATGGTCTTACTGGTGGAATTATATATATATATATATATATGTGTGTGGGGGGGAGGTTTTAAAGAGAGATATAAATGTAAACATCAGTTATAATTATGTACTGATGTAGGAAGGCTAAATTTTAAAAATTTCTGGTGTCCAACATGTGTAGAAGCACAGCTCAGCCGATTTGACTTGGTTTACGAATGCTTCTGTTTTTATTGCTGTTGTTTTGAAAGATCCTACACTGGGCCAACAGAAGATTTGATAAGAAAGGTGAAATGATGTAAGAATATTCTCCAAGACATCTAAATGCAAAAATTTATGTAACTTGTAGTGAGTATAAAATAATAATAACTCCCTTTATCCACTCCATTCAAATTTGGCCAAGCTGAGGAAAAATACGGAAAGAATTTTGTGAGCCTGTGTGAAATTTATCTTTGGACCAATGAAAACCTTACCTTCACAGAGATTGGCTGGTGAGTTGAGAAAAGATGGAAATAAATTTGCAAGCCTTTGTGAAATTGCTTTTGGACCAATGAAAACCTTGTCTTCACAGATATTGGCTGGTGAGTTGAGAAAAGATGGAAATAAATTTGCAAGCCTTTGTGAAATTGCTTTTGGACCAATGAAAACCTTGTCTTCACAGATATTGGCTGGTGAGCTGAGAAAAGATGGAAATAAATTTGCAAGCCTTTGTGAATTTGCTTTTGGACCAATGAAAACCTTTTCTTCACAAAAATTAGCCACTGAGTCAAGAAAAAGAAAAGAAAACAGAGAAAAAAATTAAGTGTCAGAAGTTGTGTAGTAGTTTTTGTTTCAGTTCTTCATGATCAGTGACTAGTGTTCAAGTTCTTGCCAGTGTTGAATTACTCGCCAATTATATTATCAGGTTTCTACTGGCATTTGAAAGAATTTTCTTTCAACAATCCAAGAAAGCCAAGTATTTAAAACTATCTCTTATCATCTACTTTTGAATGTATTGCAACAAACTTTCTTACCTTTGTTTTAAAAATTTCAATATTATTTTGTGACAGATTATTTAATCTGTTGTCTGAACATTTCCTTGTGATAATTTGATAAAACTATGGACTTTAAAAAATTTGATTTATTTTCCTGAAATGAGTTGATATTACTTCAAGCATGCACACTGGTAAATAATTTCCTTGTTTTGTTAAAATTACCCACATGTTTCCTTGTCATTACCATCCCACATTAATCTTCTTGACGTGGGTAAATCGATTGTTCCTTTTAACCCTGAAGTCACATGCCACTATAAACTGATTTTAAGTTTATTTTCCTTCATAAGGAGGTATATATATATATATATATATATATATATATATATATATAATGTGTGTATATATATATATATATAATGTAAGATGGAATAAATACATTGAGTCAATAGCTTTGTCCACTGCAAGGAAAGTTGACTCCCTGCGCCGTGCCAGGAAATTTTTCTCGCCGGAGTCGATCCTTCAAATCTACAAATCAACCATTCACATGGAGTATTGCTGCCATATATGGTCTGGTGCCCCTTATGTTTGTCTCAAGGTTCTTGATAAGATCCAGAGACGGATATGCAATGTAATTGGCCCTGATCTGGCATCCTGTCTGCAGTCGCTCTCTCACAGACGTGCCGTCGCCTCCCTCTGTCTTTTTTACAAATACTTTCATGGTAACTACTCTGGGGAGCTGCTTTCGCTGGTTCCCAGACTTCATGAATTTAAGCGTTCTAATAGGCTGGAAACTCACTCACACACTTTCACTGTCGAAAATGTTAAATGTAGCCATCTCTTCTACTCCAATAGCTTCATGTCTCGAACCTCTTGCCCGTGGAACTCCCTCCTCTCTTCCCGTTTCCCTGATAGCTATAAGCTCCAACTATTCAAATGTAATGTCAATCGACATCTCCAGATGCCCTGATCTATCCCCTATCCTTCTCTTCATCCTTTCCTCTATCACTCCTATTTGCTCTTGCTCCAACTCTCTGTAATCCCTTGTGTGCTAGTGGCTTCCCGCCTTGCTTGGGGTGAAACACTAAAAAAAAAATAAAAATATATAAATATAAATATGTATATGCAATTTTTTTATACATATTATTTATATATTTTATGTGTGGTACTTATTGGAAAGCACTCAATATCAGTGACAGTCTTGCACAGACCCCATCTTAAAAAAAAAACAGACAGAAGATGTGTGAACGCGCATGTATACGTATATATGTGTGCAAGAAAACATCATCCCGTGAATAAAATAGACGGTCTGCGCATTGACAATGCAAATGATGAAAGAAGCTCGCCACACATTCCAACATTGAATACAGCGACCAATTGCGCACGTATGTACGTAACGACACATGGATGCACATATATGCCCAGTCTCACACTTATATATGTTTATGTGAGCTGCAATGCGTGTATGTATGTCTGCGTACGTATGAGTGCCATTTTGACAACAATTTTTCCTCCCACTACGACAAAAACACCGATATACGCAACCATATATAAATCCAAAATTAAAAAATTAATCAGTTTGTCAGATGATCGCAAATAGCATGAAACCCAGGGTCACAAACTCACATCAATCCAACTATATGATTAATACAATTATAAAGCTTGTCACTTATCTGATTGATGTTATATTCAGCACCTCTATTCCAGTTTCGTAGACAAGACTTTGTATATTTTCATCAGGAAACATCAGCAAATGACACAAATGTGTGTCAATTTTCTTGTTTTCGTTATTTTTATATTAAATTAAGAAAATAAATTATGGCCTTTTTTATTGGTGTTAGGTTGATTTTTCTTCTGCCTATCGTGTTTGTTTCTCTTTTTCCTAATTTTCTTGTCTCTTTATACTTTCTTATTATTCCTTTTCTTTATCTTTCAGCTCTGAGTGTCAAAAGACAATGTAACAATGTTATATCCGGTGTCAGAGATGACTTGTATTTAGGCTAAGTTTCCAGAGTATTCTGGGGTTTTCTAAAGTTTTTGAAAATATAAGTGTATTTTGTTTTGTTTTTTAATTGGGAAAAACCTACAAGTAGAGAATTGTGTACATGCTAATCTCCATGATAAATTGTGTTATTGGCTTTCAACTTCTTTGATGTTTTTTTTTCCTAAAGACTAAATAGATGTTCACAGGTTGTCAGATCTTTGCAAGAAAGCTGAAGTTCAGACGCTTAACAAGAGAAATTTCACATCACAAGCACACCTGCATAGTTAAATGGGATTCTCAATATTTTTATGTTTTAATTAAATATCAAAGAAAATATTTATGTTGGAATCAATTGCTTCATTTGAATGAGATATATATATAAAAAGGTGGACATTGAAGTCAACACTTGGAGCTGGGTCTATTTCATGCTAATCATCAGGCCATGTGCATTGTGTTTTTGCTTGACTTTTTATATATACTGGTTATTTTGGTGGGCACGGTTTGTTAATTTATTATTTACTTATTTGGATGATTTTACTTATTTTTTTTATTTTTAGTTTTCAATTTTTAAGTAATGTAGTAAAAATTTCTAATCATTTATTTAGTAGTTTTTTTTTGATCTGGAAAGGTAATTATAGCTATTTTTTTCTCCAAGCATAGTTTACAGTTTTTGGATTGATTGTTGTAGGCTGATGTTCTTTACCATATTTTTGGTGTGATTTGTTTTTAATTTCCCAGATATGTTTAGAAAGCATTGTGCTTTTCACGTATTTACTATTTGTAAAGGATGTTTTGCGTGCATAGTTTCTTTGTTTCCAGGGTCCTTTAGTTAATCCTATGTATATTTTTTCTTTGTTATCTGCTCATTTTACAGTGGATTGGTATATTACATTATTTTGCTAGCAATTGCTGTTTAAGGGACAGTCATTCTTTATGTTGCAGCTACATGTAGGTTTAATTTGTTCAGGTGGTTTGTCGATTTTTTTTACTGTTGTGCTTTTTTATTATTTGTGTCATCTTCTCAGTGCAACTGTAGCAGATTTTTACTGTGTTTTTGCTGAATATCTTGTAATAGTAGTAATTCTGTTAGTAAAGGTGATGTTGGGAAAAAACGTGGGTGTAGATTAATATTTGGATAATATTCAATGGCAGCACTCTCTTTTTCCCAATATTATCTTTCCTAACAGAATTACTACTCTCCCAAGGCAACGTATAGAACAACAATATCAAGAAATCAAAAGAAAACAGTTGAATCCATCAACACAAGAATAAAAACCATATTTCTACAGGTGAAAATACTTGATGTAATTTTCAATTGATAATATAAATACAATAACATTTTCTAAATTCTTCTAGTTGCTAAGGACATTTTGTTTGTTGTTAATAGTTACTTTGTTTTCAATAAATTCATTTCGTTTTTGCTTTGAAAAAGTCCACATTGGATGAAATGTGTCAGTGAATAATACAGTTTTCCTATTGTCTTTTACCTTTATAGTCTTTTTCTACAGGTTAACTGAGAAATTTATATATATATATATATATATATATATATATATATATATATATATATATATATATATATATATATTCATTTCATTATGAAGTCATCACAATTGATTTCAACATAAAAAAATTAATTTAAAAAGAAAAAACAAACAAGTGTGACAGACAAATTAAACTCAGTTTATTTTCATTACATCTTATTGATATCTTATTATTGATATCTTGTTGATATCTATCACTGTATATTCCACTCACAGCACAAATACTTTTTTTAAATTATTAAGAGAAAAAAAATTAAATAATTAATTTTTTTTCTGTTGTATAACAGATATGATAACAAATACATTTATAAAATGTTTAAAGTTGGCAGGTTTTATGTAAAAATCAAGAAACTCCTCAAGTGTCTGAGGTGGGGGGGAGTCATTAAAGAATGCTGACAAATTAGCTTTGAAAAGAAAGAAATTAGATGCAAAGGATAAGAAAGTGAATAAAAGGATTTTGGTTTTGGTTTTTGATAAATTTATAGCTAAATATTTTAAGATAAAATCGCTTCAGATTTTTAAATAAATCATTTCTGCTTGTTTATTAAGACAAAAATGTAATGAGAATTGTATTATTTTAGAGTTGAAAATTAATTGTTAGAGACATCAGATACATTGCAAGTGAAATAATAAATCAAAAATTGAAAAAAAAAATCTAAGTGGAAAATTAAAAACAATTTCTTTCTAGGCTGATTGATAGAGAAAGATTGGTTTGAATAAAGAATTAAAATTAAGTTCATAGTTGCAATAGTTAACTATAAATAAACTATAAAAAAGGTTGCTTAACATGGAATATCAATATTAATAATTAATAGTAGTTAGGTGCACTTATCATCCAATTCACACACCTCCCTGACTTTTTGAACAGTAGCAGAGGTTTATCTCATTTCCTGTTTAGGATTGGGTTTCAGGTTCCTTCTAAAGCCTTTTCCTTCTCTTTCACTCCCAGTGGCCCCTTTGCATCTTAGTGGTATTATCACTTTGTTTGGGGGTGGTGTCATTTACTCTGTAACCCTCTAGCTCGAGTGACTCTTGGGCCTTGTACCGGGTGAACATCATTGTAATTTAAAATAAATCAATTATTCGTGTGCTGTTCTTTGTTCACGGGAAAAAAATGGTGAAAAGTTGATTTTAAAAGCAGAACAAGTCCGGAATAAAAAGAAATGAAAAACAAAACAGATGATATTGTTTTAAATTTCAAAATATTGGACATCTGTGATTGAAGGGAGTTTTGGAATGATATTTCTAAGGATTTCTTGAGGAAATAAATTTTATATACCGTTATACATGTGTTTCAAGAACATTATTTTACTAAGAGCCAACCTAGGTTTGTTGTCAGATATTTCTGGATTCACTTGATATTTATTAAATGCAGTACTCATTAGTTAATAAAACACACACACACACACATACATATCAAAATTAATTAAAATGCATTAGGAAAGCTCTCTCTCTCTCTCTCTCTCTATATATATATATATATATATATATATACACACACATACACAAGGAAATTATTTTCAGATGAGTGTATCTGTTAAGGAACAACATGAATAAAAAAGAAGAGGAAAAGCTATTTTTAGCTGACGTGAGGGATTTTATCAAGGCAATTGATAAAGTCCCTCAAAGAATGAAACATGTCAGATAAGAATAGTTTTTCCTTTTGTCTTTTTATTCATATTATATATATATATATATATATATATATATATATATATATATATATATAATTTTGTATTTAGGTAGCATCCCTCTTTTTATATGAAATGAGACAGTTTCCACACAAGTGAAACCTGTATAAAAGAGGGGTTGCTACCAAAATAAAAACCATTACCTTTTAAAGAGTGTAATCAGGAAAACAGAATATAATTCAAGTAAAGGTGGGGGCTAACTTCATTTTGGCCATTTCTTGAAGGGAAACATTTTAACAGTTACACAGCTTGATGAGCTGCTCGTATGCGTATGGTATGGTAAATTGCTAGCGACATTGCAAGCAAAAAGAAACTAACTCCAAGAATCGACATAATGCATGGATAGAGTAGGGCTTGTTCGTAAGTGAATTGCAAATACCAAAGAACAGCAAAAACTATAATAATTGAAGGGTAAAGGATTAATGAGACATCCTGTCCGTTTTCAGCATTGACGTTTCCTGATTGAACAGAGTTTGATATCGTTTCTTCTCGATGTCTGCCTGCGAGCGGTGGTGTCACAAGACAATGAATCACAGAATTTCTTTTCACGTTGCAGGATTCGAGAGTGCATCTGTCATTGCTCAAGGATTTGCCATGGAAAATAAAACGAATCGTTTTGTTTTCAGAAAGTTCTTTCTCAAAATGCAATCTGAAAGATAAAAAAAAAAAATTTACACTTTTCTTAACAAAATCCATGAATTGTTATTCAAGAGAGATTCAAATTATGATTGTTTTAAGTAAATGCATGACATTAAGAAATCTCCAGTTCAGCTTTAATTATTAGGTTGGTGCAAAAATAATGTCGTTTTAATATATATAAGTTGAACGTCAAAAAACGACATTATTTTTGCACCAACCTAATAAATAATTCTATATTGACACTAGATCCAATTTGCTTATTCAAATCAATTTACAATAAAAAATGGTATTACATCATGTCACCTCCACGGAGTCGAATCTTCCGTGTTTTAAATGTAAGCAGAAAGTTCCACTCACATTCTTACCCAAGAACTACAACTTTGTAGAACAGATTCTCCCGTGGGTGCTTCATTGATCAATATTTACCTGTACAAGTCAAGGACCAATCGTAAAGTATCGTCTTTATCCTCATAATCTTCAGTTCCTGCCACCTTCTTTCCTGTTTATATTACACACTTCAGCATTACAATTCTGATTGTAACCCTTCCAATTGCGCATCCCCAATTGGTCAAAACACGTAGAGGCCCGAGAAAATGTTAATGAAATCCTGTTTCCATCTGCAACAACCCAAGATTACATTTTCTTCGTTTTCCGAATTCTCCGTTTATGGCCACAATTTTTATTTATTTATTTATTAATTATTTAACCAACTGATGCTTGTAAAATTGTCAGGATACATTTTTTCATAAGCAATATATTGAGAATTTCAGCTTATTGTATTGATCGTTATTGAAAATATTCATATTAATTTGTTTAAGGTGTCAGTTTTTATTATGCAAAATAAGTAATAAATAAATAAAACAATCTTAACCTCTCCAAGAGTCAGCCATTGTCTGGCCTTCATATCCTAATAATTTGAAATTACATAAAATTAAAGAAAGAGAGAGGATTTAAAATCAGTTATCCTTCTTTTTATAAGTACTTTTAAAGACAAGACTCGGTGGAGAAAACACCAGAGGGTCTTAGCAATATTTATTGGAACACTTTGAAATGAAGGAACAGAATCAAAGATATAAACAAATAATATATATTTATTAATGTTGTTTTTTTATGTTTGGGAACTGCGTTTAAAGAATAATCATAATTTGCCCTTAAAATTGGATGACAATGGCTACTCCACAGGAAAAGGTACAATCTGTAACTTGGTTTATCAAAACAAAGTCAGATATTCACACAAAAATAATTCAAAGCTTAATATGGGGAACCAAGCTCTGACACTTCAGTCAATTCTAATGACTTTGTGGGCACCCTATATATATATATATATATATATATATATATATATATGTAAATTGCATACAATGAGTGCTGGTGGTAATAAAATAGTGCTTGGTGTTCTTTTTATCTGAGTGCTTTCGGCTATACACTTAGCCATTTTCAAGGATTAAATATTTTAACTGTTAAATAAGAAATAGTTTGTTGCATGCATGTATTTATATAATGTTTTCATTTTTTCAAAACATGGTCAAGATATTGTGTCCATGTTCATAGTTAATATTATTAAGTGTTGGTTTTCTTGCTTTTACTAATAATAATATTAATAAGAACATTCAGAAAGTTTTTATATAATTTATTGTCTGAAAAGGAAAAAAAATTATTAGATTGCATGAGAAATTGTATAAAAAACTAAATAAAAGCACCTTGTCTGTCGTAGTCAATGAAATGTGCATGAAAGAAGGATTGCTGCATACACAAATATATATATATATATATATATCTCGACATCTTGTCCAAAGAATTATAATAATTGTTTGCATTTATCCTGATATCATCATCTAGTTTAAAGATACCAATAATTTAACTGCCTACACTAAAAGTGCAAAAATTCATCTTCTAATTCATATTTACTTGTTTAACAGGTGTCAGGTTTTATTATGTAAAATAAGGTTTCATCTGTAAATAAATAAAACAGATACAGACCATACAAACATATTTTATTAACACAATATCCAATATACTCGAATAAATTATTTTATCTATGAATATTGTCTCTTTGACATTTTATAACTTTCATTAATCTTTCATCAACTGATTTTATTAACTTTTCTACTGTTTTGACTTTCACATTACTTGTAGCAGTTTTTAACACTTCATGGAGACTTTTACTTAAATACTGCCTCTCATTTTCATACAAATCTTAATGGTGGATTACAAATTGTCTCTTGGATTGATATCTGGAATGGTTTCAATAAGTGTGGCATTCTTAAAATCAAAGTTGTCGTTAAATTTATTTCTATGTATAACTAATGCATTTGATAAATTAAAAATCTTCACTTTCCAGTCTCAGTTTCCACATTCTTGTAGGTGACAAATTACAACGCCTTTCCTCACAGACTAAATGCAGCAAACCCTCTGCAGTTCTATTGCTATTTCCATGGAAAGTGCTCTTTAAGATGGGTAGGAGATCAATGGAATTCAGGAATATTTCTACCAAAATTACAATTAATATTAGCAGAAGAATGAAAGATTTAATTTACAGGATCAGAACGTTGGTGCCACTGGGTTTCAGAAATGGCAGCGGTTAGAAAAAAAAGCATCAATTGCACAGAAAATATCAGCAGATTACGAAGAAAAAAAAATTTCTTTCCTGAAGTTGTTCGACTGAAATCAGAGTGCATCTAATGTGTCCGTTTCATTTATGCCGTCAAATATGGTAATCTCGTATTTCTTGCATGTAGGTCTCTTCTTTTCCAGTCAAGTATGATTTTTTAAAATTTAAGTGCAATGTCAATTGTTATCTTCTCTATTCTTAATTCTTATTCCTTTATTGTCTTCTTTCTTTAAAAGTATATTTTTCTCATATTCAGTAACCCCTTGCATCTTAGTGACTTTATTGCCTCGCTTGCTGTGAAAAGATTAGAAAAAAAAAAATAGATTTCTTTAGAAGACCTGAAAATTATCTTTTATGCCATCAAATATGGTAATTTTTCACTTCTTGCTTGTAGAACTCTCTTCCAGCCTCTTGTCTTCCAGTCAACTTTGATCTTCAAAAATTGAAATGCAATGTCCCTTGATTTCTTTTGTCTTCTTATTTCCAATTGTTTTATCATTCTCTCTCCTTAATAATTATAGTGAAGAAAACGGCAACTTACCTCGTCAAACCAAGCAACAGCGCGTCACATGTATCCTACGACGGAAAAGAAAATTACTTACCAAAAAAAAAGGGCACGTATTCCGCATGACATGCTGAAGACGGAATATTTAGATTAAAAACAAGTCTGTCGCAGGAGTCTCTACAAAAGTATTTTGTTATGCAAAATACTTGGTGTCCTCTCCCAGTTGTCGACGAATGAAAAAAACTGCTCGGCTGATAAAAGCAGTTGGTGTTTTCGAATTGAGAGGAAAAACCAGTATTATTTTGGCTTCCGCATCCATCGGCGAGTGAGTTATTTTTCTGACTGGTTACGTGCATTGGTATTTATGAGAGAGTACCTGCGAATAGAGTTTTCGGCATTTCTTTCTGCTCCCTCCCCCATATTCGAGTCTGAACTTACAGTGATTTGTTCTCTGCGTTGTGGAATTAATCTGTGACAAACATTTCCTTTGCTTTCAGAATGCTTATTTTTCATTTTCTCATATTCTTTCACACTAAGTAACACTTTGCATCTTAGTGGTTTTATTGCCTTGCTTGGTGTGAAATGATTAGTGGGAAAAAAAATTAGCATTAATTTTTTGCCTGATATTACCTTTATCTTATTTTCAGTTGCTTTTTGTTGCCACAGTCTAAATATCATTTCATTTTAATGCAGTGAAAGAGATAATCAGTTAACTCGGAAAAACGTTTGTGTTTTGTGTGCGATCCGTCGAAGAAAAATTACCAAAAAGTAATTAGCAAAAATCTACTTCAATGACTAGAATCTATGCTAATTTTCTTCCCTCCCCTGAATAACGTGACCAATCAGAAAAAATCTCTTGGTGAACAGAAGCCATTGTTTTTTCGCTTATAAATGAGAAGATTTTCTGAGCTAAAGTGAGGAACACGCGTTTTTTGCTAGTGAGAAGTGAAGGTTGGACTTGTAACCCAATTTTGTCGTTTCTACTTTGCTTGTTGGACTGTTACGACAGACTCTCGTTTGAACTGTGATTTGGCTACAAGTGTTGCGGTCAAGAGACAGAAGAAATCTATTGCAGACGTTTGTTGCTGCTTTAAGTTGTGTTGTAGAGTTATTTCCTCAATGGAAACTGTATTTGGACTAAATTCGTCCTAAATAGGTTCAACATACAAAACTGTTAGGAACTTGTAATAATCAGTATTACGCAGAGTAATCGAGTTGTGGTCGCTGACTACTTTTTCGTATTTGACTCCTACTGACTCCTACTTATAAGAGATGGGAGAGTCTATTATCTATAGACTAGGTGTCTTTCACCATAACAAGTTGACAGTTTTATTTTATTTTCTCTCACTACTACATTTAATTAATAAACAATTTGGATAAAAAATAAAAATTAAAACTTTAGCAAAGTGTCAATTAGGTTATTCTTGGAATAAATAATGAATCTTGTTGAATTGGTTGATTGATTCATTTTTTACATCTTATCAACCCTTTGTAGGTTATTTAAAGCCAGAAAATATTCTTAAATTGTAAGAATTTGTTTTGCAATTGTAATGGTTTAGTGATACACGTCTTACTAATTAACCCATAGCTGTGGTGAGAATATGTGGATTCATGCCTTTCCCAAGGGTATTTGCGTGTAATTAAATATAACGAAACTAATGGGAATTGGAACTTGGCTCTCCAATTAACAATTCTGAGCCATTATCCATTACACCACCCACACATCCAGGATTATGGCACCTGGTATTTCCAAGTGGTTACCCATCTCAGTATTAGCCAGGCTTGATGTTGCTTAATTTCATTGATCATATGGGAGATAGTGTTACAATGAGATGTGGCCATAATCCAGTCGTGTTGCAGGCTCTTATTCTTCATTTTATATCTCCACTGCTTATTAATGAAATGACAATTTGACAGCAGTAATAAAAGCAATTGAAATTAAGATGACATTAATACTAGTCAAAATAGATAACTGACAATGCTAACTCAAAGAAATTCTTTTCTATCATTTAATATTTCTAGTGTAATAAAAAGCATCAGAAATTAAGATATCAGCAATACTAGTTAAAAAATAATAACTGATAATGTTTCATTTAAGATATTTTAATATTATAATTTTTTATTAATTGTATATTAAAAATTTGTTAAAATCAGCTATATAATTTAAAGAATTTATTTTCTAATATCAAAATATTTTCTGTTCCAGTGTATCTCTCCAATTTTATTATAATTTTATAAAAGAGACATGTAAAAAAAAAACAAAAAAACAAAACAAACGTTTGCTTACCGTCGAAAATCGCCAACCGTGTCTGTAAGTCGGGCTTGTACTATCCTGTGTGTATTGTTCATGTATATTAATTTTATATCAACTTTTCTGGCCAAGTTCTGCGTTTCAAGAGAAGCGACATTCTCTGCAGTTAAGACAGAACTTCTGTCTTCTGAAGATGGCTCAGCAGAATCTGGAGTTTCAGAGGAATTAGCATTTCGGGTTGAGGTTTCCTGCGATTCTTCAGAAGACAACTTTTCTCTATCTTCCTGTTGTTGCACTCCCTCTGCCAAGGAAGTTTGACTGTCACTTTTGAAAGCTGCAGCTTGAGTATTTTCACCTTCTGTATTGTCAGTTGTCTGAGATGTTTGAGGAGCATCATCCCTGGGCGGGGCACTGGCTTCAGCAGGTACTTCTTGTGCAACAGGGACCACAATGTCACTCTGAGAAACATTGGTGTGAATAAGGTCTTGCATGGACTCCAAAATGAAGACGTTGACAAATGGAATGAAACGAAGCTGAGTAGATAGCCAACAGGCAGTGATAATGACGACAGCAAGTATTACCATCATGGCAATAGTCACTTCGTCACCAAATCCTTCAATCATTGGCATCTTGGAAGCTAGAAGCTGCAAAGAGATAACAAAAACACTTAGTATAAAACAAAAACAAAAGGAAAGTTCAACTGAATTTCAACAGAAACAATTGTAAATTTATTTGGAGATTTATAGTTTTGAGAGACGAGTCCTCCTCACTCCATTTATAGAGTATAAGGCCAGGATCTCAGCACCGTAGGTATAACATTTTACAGGGTGGAATTACCAGCTCCACACCCAACCAGTTTTTAATTTAGAATTATCCTTCTCCTAAACTGGTTGCGAATCAAGGCTAGGAAGAACAGCCAATCCCACTATTAAAGAAAATGTGCCTCCTGACAGGAAATGAATAAGACTTGATCTCTAGGTCAGTAGACATTAATTTTATTGTTGTAAAAAACAAAAACAAAATGAAAAACAGGGATGTCTACTTAAACGTGTGTACTCACTAAATATAATGGTTTACAGTGAGTAGATAAGCTTGCCTATCTAGTTCATACTCCTCCCTGATTTTTTTGAACAGGAGTACAGGTTTATCCCTTGTTTCCTGTTTAGGATTGGGTTTCCAATTCCTTCAACTCTCTACTTCTGATGTCTCGGCCTGAAATCTGGAATTTTATTCAGTAACTATTTTTTCCTCCTCCTCCTCCATTAGGAGTAGATAGGTTTGCCTGTCATCTGGTTCACACTCCTTCCCAGTCTTTTGAACAGGAGTAGTGGTTTATCCCTTGTTTCCTGTTTAGGATTGGGTTTCCGGTTCCTTGTAATAATTACTTCAACTCTATACTTCTGACGTCTCTGCTGGAACTCTGAAATTTTATTTGTTAATTAAATCTTGACCCATTCAAGTCTAGAATTAGCTGTCTTTCTTCTTATCTTGCCCTTTCTTATGCTAATACAACTCCACACAGTAAGTGACCCTCCTGAGCTTTGTATTAGGTGAACATTACTATAAAAAAAAAAAGAAAAAAAAGAAATATCAAATTTATAAAATATATTAATTGCTTAAATATTTCTTTGCTTATGTTTTGTGTATAAAGTTATTCAAAACATTCCAAAGTAAGATTTGCATTTCTTAAACAGGTTGAGGTTTGCTTTGCTGTAATGAATTCCTGTGGTTCAATGGTAAAGGACACTTGACTTCCTAGCAGGCATTGTTAAAAAACATGAATATCTACTCAAATATGTTTATCTACTAAATATAACATTTATAGTAATTTATAAACATTGTAACTAACCTCATATTCTGAGCCTACCTTTGTTTTTTAAAAATAATGCTTTGAAAATAAAATGAAAAACAAATGAAATATAATTTATTTCAAATATATTTTCTGTATGTAAAAATTCAAATTTAATTTAATCTATGTAAAGATAAATGCACAGATATATTTCATTTACATAGAATTATATTTTTGGCCAATAAGTTCACAGAACCAGTGGAGAGGGGGAAGAAGATTTCTGCCAATATTTTCCTCTCTACATACTTTATATAAGATGGGAATAATTCTTGGATTGTAACACTTTGCTTTCCTAACTTTCTCTTGCAGCATTTCCAGAGATTCTAAACTCTGTCATCTTGGGAATGCACAAAACGTAGTGATTGAAGAGCGATCAGGACATGAAGGTAAATTACACAAATATAAGGGAGATAACTCAAGGTTGTAAAACAAACCTAAGGTTTTAATTACAATTGAGTGTTTTTGTTTATTTCTCAATTATCTGATAATATTCCATATGAATGAATATCTTATGCATTGAGAGACACATAAAATCTAATAAGTAATGTAAGTTATAACGTATTTCGATACTTTCATATATTTTTAACTTAAAATGTACTGAAATAATTTAAATAATTTGGAAGTTTAAGTTTCAGTTTTAATTGTAAAATAGCACATTCAGTCCAGTTATGTGCCATGCATGATACACGCTTAGGCGATCATGTATCTTTCGAT
This sequence comes from Acanthosepion esculentum, assembly GCA_964036315.1. Taxonomy (NCBI): domain Eukaryota; kingdom Metazoa; phylum Mollusca; class Cephalopoda; order Sepiida; family Sepiidae; genus Acanthosepion; species Acanthosepion esculentum. The sequence continues at coordinate 70,428,712 of OZ038513.1, read as the reverse complement.
ACATGACTGACGAGGCAGATTTTTTCCCCCTGCAGTAGGTTGCCATTTCTTTCTGCGGTAGACCAGTTGCCATTCTGCTATTAACCCATAGGGAAAAGAGGATTCATACCTTAAACCCAAGGGTATTAACATACAAGTGAATGTAATGGATTTGACTGGAAAGTCAGTCAGTCAGTTATGTGCCATGCATGATACACGCTTAGGCGATCATGTATCTTTCGATACATGACTGACGAGGCAGATTTTTTTCCCCCTGCAGTAGGTTGCCATTTCTTTCTGCGGTAGACCCGTTGCCATTCTGCTATTAACCCATAGGGAAAAGAGGATTCATACCTTAAACCCAAGGGTATTAACATACAAGTGAATGTAATGGATTTGACTGGAAAGTCAGTCAGTCAGTTATGTGCCATGCATGATACACGCTTAGGCGATCATGTATCTTTCGATACATGACTGACGAGGCAGATTTTTTCCCCCTGCAGTAGGTTGCCATTTCTTTCTGCGGTAGACCAGTTGCCATTCTGCTATTAACCCATAGGGAAAAGAGGATTCATACCTTAAACCCAAGGGTATTAACATACAAGTGAATGTAATGGATTTGACTGGAAAGTCAGTCAGTCAGTTATGTGCCATGCATGATACACGCTTAGGCGATCATGTATCTTTCGATACATGACTGACGAGGCAGATTTTTTTCCCCCTGCAGTAGGTTGCCATTTCTTTCTGCGGTAGACCAGTTGCCATTCTGCTATTAACCCATAGGGAAAAGAGGATTCATACCTTAAACCCAAGGGTATTAACATACAAGTGAATGTAATGGATTTGACTGGAAAGTCAGTCAGTCAGTTATGTGCCATGCATGATACACGCTTAGGCGATCATGTATCTTTCGATACATGACTGACGAGGCAGATTTTTTTCCCCCTGCAGTAGGTTGCCATTTCTTTCTGCGGTAGACCCGTTGCCATTCTGCTATTAACCCATAGGGAAAAGAGGATTCATACCTTAAACCCAAGGGTATTAACATACAAGTGAATGTAATGGATTTGACTGGAAAGTCAGTCAGTCAGTTATGTGCCATGCATGATACACGCTTAGGCGATCATGTATCTTTCGATACATGACTGACGAGGCAGATTTTTTTCCCCCTGCAGTAGGTTGCCATTTCTTTCTGCGGTAGACCAGTTGCCATTCTGCTATTAACCCATAGGGAAAAGAGGATTCATACCTTAAACCCAAGGGTATTAACATACAAGTGAATGTAATGGATTTGACTGGAAAGTCAGTCAGTCAGTTATGTGCCATGCATGATACACGCTTAGGCGATCATGTATCTTTCGATACATGACTGACGAGGCAGATTTTTTTCCCCCTGCAGTAGGTTGCCATTTCTTTCTGCGGTAGACCCGTTGCCATTCTGCTATTAACCCATAGGGAAAAGAGGATTCATACCTTAAACCCAAGGGTATTAACATACAAGTGAATGTAATGGATTTGACTGGAAAGTCAGTCAGTCAGTTATGTGCCATGCATGATACACACTTAGGCGATCATGTATCTTTCGATACATGACTGACGAGGCAGATTTTTTTCTCCCTGCAGTAGGTTGCCATTTCTTTCTGCGGTAGACAGTTGCCATCCAAGGCTATAGAATCCAGTCTGTCCTGCTATTTACCCATAGCTGGTGGGGGGAGAAGAGAATTCATACCTTTCCCAAGGGTATTAGCATCTAAGTGAATGTAATGGATTCGACTGGAATTTGAACTTGTCTCTCCGATTCCTCAATCCGAGCCTCTATCCATTACTCCAGTGTGCCTCCTGACTGAAGGTGCAGGTGACTTGCATTTCTCCTTATCCCCTCTAGTTGTAAAAAAGAAAAAAAAAACATACTTAGAGGTTTTTTAAGTTTTTTTTGTTATGTCACCCAAAATGGAAACCTGGCTGACCAAAATGATGTGTGCGCACAGAAGAGAATATGCTAAGCACCAAAGAACGCCATAAGAAATAACTGCAGTCTTTGACCTTTGTGTATGCAAAAAAATGGTATGTCAAAAGAAGTGTTTTTCCCTTGACGCTACTATTATTTTAACTACTTTCACTCCTCAGTGATTATTAAAACTGTAATAAAACCTAAACATATAAAAGAGAATTTACATATTTTCTTTATTCTTGAGAATGACAACAAAGATGTTAAACACTATTTATTTATTGTAACTTTCTTACATTTATTTACACTATTTATTCATTAGGATGGTTGGCAAAACATTGGCTAATTGCTAGTCCCTTCAAACTTTATAAAATAGTAAACAAGGATTTCCTTATAGTTGGTTCACATATTTTAATAATTTAGTAAAAGTTTTTATAAATTTATGAATAAAAAATTTCCATATTTCTTTCTTTATGAATTGGTGGAAATTGGCAGAAAGTGCATAGTGATAGGAAAATAAATAGCTACTACACCAAAATTTTAAAAATAGATGTATATTCAGAATCATTAGTCTATAAAATCATATTTTGACCAACCAATCAGTTAAGCCATCTTGACCAGGAGATAAACATCATAATCTAGTGAGCAAGTCTGAAACAAGAACTGCTGCAAACCTGGATATAAAGGTCACTAATTGGGAGCCAATGAAAATCGAAATAGCACTCTTGAAGTGGATCACTAGATTTATATAAGAGGGTAAGTCAAAAATTATTTGCACTTTCGTCATATCTTTAGGTTTGTTTGCTGATAGTTGGTACCATTGTGGTCACATGATTGACAATTGAGCTTGATTGTGCCAGTTTTCTTGCTGCTGTTACAGTATAAACATGGCCACTCCACTAGCAGTATGCACCAAGAAGAAACAAAGAGCTAGAGGGATTTGATTTTCTCTGGTTGGAACATGTTAGAGGATGAAATTCATTGGAGGCTTTTAACACAATATGGCGACAGTACACTACTGTACTGAAGTGTGTAGGAGTGGATCGAGAATTTTAAAAGTGGCCAACAAGTGTAACACATGAAGAAGGAGCAGGAAACCCACCAACCTCTACCACTGACAACAAGATTCAGCAAGCTCGAGAGATGATAATAGCGGACCGGTAAGTTATCATTGGTAAGGTAGCATGTTCTCTGCGGATTCGGATCACTGCTCTTTGGTGCCAACTGCTAGCGCAGCAGCCAGAGCTACACAGTAAAAGCAGCAAGAAAACTGGCATGATCAAGCTCAAACCTTAATCACATGATCACAAAGTATCAACTATAAGAGCACCCGTGAGCTGGAGGCAGTGTGACGAACCTAAAGATATGTTATGACGAAAGTGTGGATAATTTTTGATTTACCATCGTATAAAAAGATGGAAAATGAGCCTAAACCAGAACTGACAAATTAATTTTGTCCAGTCTCTGCTGCAGCTGCCATTGTAATATACTCGGAATTAAAATACAAGTATGTGACTCACTGGCTTCATTTGAAAACATATATATCTTCTTTCATCCACATTATTAAGCCGGCAGCTACTACATTTAAATACACACTTTATATATATATATATATATATATATATATATATATATATATATATATATATATATATATATATGAGGCACGGTAGAGTAATGGATAATGGCTTGGATTGAGGAATCGGAGAGCCGAGTTCGAATTCCAGTCGAATCCATTACATTCACTTACGTGCTAACACCCTTGGGGAAGGTGTGAATCCTCCTCTTCTCCCTCCAACTATGGGTAAATAGCAGGACAGACTGGGTTCTATAGCCTTGGACGGCAACTGGTCTAGGAGAAGGACAACTCTGAATTCAAAACCTGCGGAGGGTCGTTTGGGGACCTTGTGGCATTTGTTGCACCAGGTCCCTGTATTCGTCCCTCCAAAAAGTGTGGATGGCCCTGCACAAAGCCTTCACCACTATAATCAAATCTTGTGTGGGTGTCCGGCTTTCAGTTTCTGGGAACTGATCTGTCTGGCCCTCATACGTCGAGTTCGACGGGAGAGTCCATCATATATATATATATATATATATATATATATATATATACACACACACACATTCTCTTGGACTCTCTCACCAGGACATTTACATTTGAACCTCTAACTTTCACTTTATTGTTCTGTACATGTATATTGTTACATGAAATTTTATTTTATATATATTAACACTCTGTGCATTTTCTTTTTAATCCTTACACAAGGACCACTACATAAAACCATAACAGACATATGGTGGGAACAGATGTTGCTATAACCTCTCACCTTAGTTCAAGCAACTTTTTAAACACATTTCTATCGCATTCTATGTAGTAAACACAATTCTTATCTGAGAATTTTCTGCAAATGCTTTTATCAAAGTTGGCAAAGTGAAGAGATATATATATACTGCTCTTAGTTTATCATAAAATGTAAAAACTTCTGCATATTATATGGAAATGATTTTTCAGATGATAAAATGTATAAATCCACATATATATCAATCCTCCAAATCTATAAATCGACCATTCGCCCTGGCATGGAGTATTGCTGCCATATATGGTCTGGAGCCCCTGCTGTTTGACTCATGGTTCTTGATAAGATCCAGAGATGGATATGTAATGTAATTGGCCCTGATCTGTCATCTTGTCTGCAGTCGCTCTCTCACAGACACGACGTTGCCTCGCTCTGTCTTTTTTACAAATACTTTCACGGTAATTGCTCCGATGAGCTGCTTTCGCTGGTTCCTAGTCCTCATGAATTTAAACGTCCTACGAGGCTGGCATCCTGTTCCCACCCCTTCACTGTTAAAACTGTTAGATGTAGACGTCTCTTCTACTCCAATAGCTTCATGTCTTGCACATCTCGCCTGTGGCACACCCTTCCTTATTCCTGTTTCCCTAACAAATACAATCGCCAACTATTTAAGTGTAACGTCAATTGACATCTCCAGTTGCCTTGATCTATCCACTTCCCTTCTCCACATCGTTTCACCTTTCATTCCTATCTGCTCTCGCTCCAAATCTTCTGTAACCCCCTTGCCTCGATCAATCCACTATCTTTCTCCACATCCTCTCCTTTACCACTCCTATCTGCTCTTCCTCCAAATATTCTGTAACCCCTTGCATGCTAGTGGCTTCCAGCCTTGCTTGAGGTGTTAAGCTTAAAAATATATATATATATATATATATATAAAATGCAATATTTATTCATAATATTCTATGTGCAATATTTTCCCCCAGAGTGCACAGGTACTACATTCTGATCCTAGTATTTGTTCTCCTTCCCAAGAAGGCAAATTTGATACATGGTCAATGTAATAGTGACCATATGTAAGGGCAAAGGCAAAAACTGCCCAGGCCCTGTAGACAGTAATACATATTTCAATAAGGAGGTGATGCTCTGAAATGGGAATCTCCTGGACTAAGCATGTCTTTTTTTTTCTTTTCTTTCTTTTTCTATGTCCCATCAAACGTGTACAGATACTCTGAGTAAAAGTGATGATCCATACATATAAAAAAATTTGATAGGTATTATGCTATTGAAATTTAAAAAAAAATAAATGCATGTCTCGTCTGAAAGATTTTTTTAAAAATTACTTTCAATTTTGTTGGCTGATGGTCTAGAACAGCGTTCGCCAACCTTTTGAACTTTATGGAATGTATATTTTTAAATTTGGCGGACCACTATTTTGAATTTAGAAAAAAAAAAGTAAATACATTTTACTCGGAAAACTTTTATTTTATTAATATGAAATGTGCCCATTAAAAGTTATAGTGTAATTATTTAAATGAAACATTGGAAATCTGAAGTTTGCAAGTCATGTCATGTATGGCAGGATGATGTCACATTTGTGTACTCGTGTTTATTTCAAGATTACATAAGGTCTTGAATATACCATCCATAATACGTTTTTTTGTTACTAGACATTTTTTTAAAATCTGAAGCTTCATAAAAATTGAAATAATTTCCAATTTTTCTGCGGACAATCAAAAATTCTGTACAGACAACTAGTTGTCCGTGGACCACCTGTTAGTGACCACTGAAAAATTTAAGTGCTACAAAAGAAAAAGATTTGATTTCACCTTGGCAATGTTCAAGAAATTATATCACTTCTCGTTACAGGGAAGAAAAAAAAGGTTACAATAAGTACAAAATCAAGTAAAATATTCAACAATTTTAGATATTACATTTTAAAAAAAAGTGTATGATGGTCACTTTTTTAGATTTTAGCGTTTCAAACGAATTCTTCATGATACTGATTTATTTCCCCTTTTAGTAGATTTTCATTTTATTTCTGATGTAATTCGGTTTGACATTTTTAATTATTTATTTTTACTTTAGTTTCTGTTTTTTGGGGTTTTTTTTTGAAAATTCAAATTCTAATGTTGAATTCAATTTCATTTTTAATTACTGAAAAATAATTGAAATTAAATTGCATTTTTACAACCAATGGAAAGTGTTTGTAGTTTCTTTTTTTTTTAGGGATTTAAAAAATCGTTTGAAACGTTTCTTTAAACATATAAGCAAAAAAGCGAAATTTTATATTTAAAAATAAAGAATCCGGGAAGTTAATTGAAAACCCGAATGTATATAAAAAAAAAGAATAATAATACCACTTTGAAAAAAAAATATCTGAAAATTTTATAAAACAAGTTTCTCTTTCCTGAATAAAAATTTAATTTAATAAATTATGACAAACTAGAAATTAGTTACCTTAAAAAAAAGGTCACTATTTATTATTTTTAACAAAGGAAGGGTAAATAATTTACTAAATATTAAATAAAATCTAAATTTAAAAACTGTAAATAATGAAATATAGCGAATAAAATGAAAAATAATCACTTTTTAAAATAAATCAAATTTACAAGTTCACATTATTAAAAAATAAAGATTAAAAACATAAAACTTTAAGTACAAACAAAAATTGTGTAGGAGGTTAAAATAAAAATCACATTCCCTGGAAAATATTTTATTCCTTATAAAAGGGATTTAAAAAACATTTAAATAATAAAATAACCATTTTCAATCCTGTATTAAATAATAAATAAGAAAATAATGTATTTTTTTTTAAAGTCTGTATTTTTGTGTGTGTTACTCAACTGTTATTCAATTGCGACAGAAATTAAAATAATAATAATAAAATACAGGTAAGTTTTTTTTGTTGTTGACTAACATATAAAATTTTACTTTTAACATTGCTTTTTTCATCTTGTCACCTTAAATATTTCAAATAAAATAAAATAAATCAACAATATATACTTGGTTAAAAATAAAGACAATTAATTAAGGTAAGAAGATAGAAGAGAAACATTTGATGAGGTAAAAAGTTTCGTTTTTTTTTTTCTTTTCTTTACAAGAGAAAATGGTTGTGTTGTTAATTTATCATTATTTTTCTTTCTTCAATCGAAATGAAATTTTAAAAAAATGCATTGAGCTATAAAGAAGTTAATGACCCAATGAAACGATACGACACATCTTAAAATTATATGTATGTATATATTTATATACATATATTTATATCAGCAGAAAGAAAGACATACGCGCCTGTTTAGCAAAATGTAGCAACAAATTCAGTGCCAGGCCAGTGTCACGTGATATCCGCTCGAAGCTGATATCAACAAGAATACGGACTGAAAAAAAAAATGAAAAAGACATCCATACTAATTTATATTTTATTTATATTAATTATTTTCTCTTTTTTTCTTTCTTTATTATTATCATTATTTTAATATTCCTTTCCTTCATCAAGTCAAATACTGTGGTCCGTTTCCGAAGTGCGTGTGACGTCACGGGAACATGCGTTGCAAAATTTACTACAGTCGTTTGCACTCGCATTGGTAAAGAAAGAAGAACGAAGAAAGTTATCGAAATTTGATTTAAACACTTACTTTATTAATCCAACAACTTTTGGAAGAATCAAAGAGTGAAACGAACAAACACTTTACCAAACAAACCGATAAAAAGTTAAATGCTGGGTGCTGAAAGGGTTTGTTTTTTTTAAAAAGAAAACGAAAAAACGCATTTTAAAATTTTTAAATAATTTTAAAAAAATACCTAGACTTAAATTTCGGTTCTTTGAAAGCTAGTGCCTCAAGCTAATTCGAATTAAAAGAAAATTTTATTTTATTTTATTTTATTTTTGTATATGAATAAAGTATAAACTTATTTACCTTAAAATAAATTGTTCGAACGGTGGTCCTGTTGCGGTTGTGTGAAGATGTTAAGAGATATCAGAAGGTTTGAATGGTCAGAAGGCTTAAAATTGTGCGTGTTCAATAATCTTCCATACACAACAATTAATAAAAGACAAAAATAATGATTCGAAACATAACAATTGAATTTATTAAGTATTTGATGTACATGCATGTAAGCTGAAAGGTTAGACAGAGTTGTGTCTCTTTGATTAGGAAATATTTGTACCCGAGCTCATAAGGGTAAAATTAACTATTAAATTGTAGTTTAGAAGAATCAGTATGTGTTGAATGTTTGGAATTGTGTATTGTACAAGTTGGCAATAGTTCAGAATTATACTTGCATGAAATGTTGTAAAGTTCTTTTACGTCTGACTACATTAGTCAAGACGGGAGTTCTTTAAGGGTCACATTTTGGTAGCAGAGTTGAGACGCGAGAGAGAACCAAGAGGGAGCGTGACGAAAGAGAGGGCGAGAATCACTCGTGTTTGTTTTTTTATAGTATGTTGTATCACGTGACAGGATCACACTTAGTTGGCGCCAAAACAGACCTGTCGCGTGCAAGCTAGTTGATTGGTCGAAACTGACCAATCAGCAAGCTAGGTTGAAGGTGATTAACCAATGAATGCTTGTTATATATTTGTAAGTATGATGGTGGTGAAAGTTACAACAGGAAGAGTGCATTTCCCAGCGGAGGGTAAAGCTGGCTGTCGTGGAAGATTCCACAGTCCTTATCTTTGTTGCCATATCCACGAAGTTTCGGCCGTTGTAGTCTTCGGCCCTCTTTAGGTGATTGGAATTTTAAACTGAACCCTTTATTTCGTCCACCGGGGCAGATTGTTCTAGTTCCACATGCCATACCACGTGACAACACCGTGAATATGGCAACAAAGATGATACAGCAGCCTGAACGATGTAAATAGTGTAAAGTAATAATTACAATATATCTCATCTCAGAAATATAGACATAAATAAACATTTTCAAAAAACATAGAACATCTTCTTCGTTATTCATCGACTTATTGAATCTCCAACGTATACAAAAAAATGAAAATGTAAACAAATTTAAAGATTTATTTAAAATCCAATATATGTTCTTTCGAAGTCAATCTAAGGATTAATTAACTGGATTTTCTAAAAGTAATGCTTACCTTTTACTTAAAAAACAGAATGAAAATAACGTTTTATTTATGCAAGGTACCCTATGAGGTCAAAGAGCAAAATAAAAACTATAATTCCACCCTGCCCAAAAAGTGCACGAAAAAGTAAAAATAAACCTAAAGAAATATGGAAGTCCAGCAGTTCAATAATCAAGAATTAGTTATTTATGTTTAAAAGTAAATGTTTTTTTTTAACTTTATATGGCAAATAGTTTTAAAATGTATACTTTAAATCTATACGCTTTTTCTTTTATTTATTTAAATTTAGTAAAATGAATAAACAAAAATACAGCGTAAAAATGTGATTTGTGTTAAAATCTGAAAAGAAAAACATTTTTATTTTACTTTTTTGAATCTTCAAATATGCTTTTAAACTAGCTTAAAAACCGCCTATCAGGCGGCATTTAAGCTAGCTCCTGCGGAAGTCTCTGGATTGGGCCTTCATCACAACAGGTAGGGTGGAGTAGATGCGATAGACAGCAATAAACTACAGAAGAACTCAAAATTAAGCATTTAAGTAAGCTGAGCTTTTAAAAGTTCAACAATAATTCTTCTGTCGTCATTTAATTTAACCATTTGATCCTTGCCCCCCTGAACAATTTGAACCCTTCTGCCTGAGCTCCTGAGTCAAAATTCGCAAATAATTGGTATGTAATATTTTACGGTAGATATAAAAATAGTTACAAGTGTTTACCCACCGTTAAACCGGTGGGTGGGCATTACGTCATTTTTCTCTACAACCGTTCAACCGGTGGCTGGGCATTACGTCATTTTTCTCTACTACCAGTAAATCAGGGTGATCAGCGTTCAAACGGTTAAAGACAATATGATGTATGTAGGTCTTTACTTTCCGTACAAACAATTATTTTTATTTTATGGGTGACTTTCGCTGGATTTCGCAATTAATTTCGATTATTCCCAAATTATTATCGTACAAAAAAATTTGTCACAAAAAAATCACGTAAAAAAGCGCCGAAAACCATCGCAGTAATGAAAATTTGGGAATCCAAAACTTCTGGATTGTGGATCTGGATCCGGTCCGGAATGTTTTTAATTTGCTTACGGAGTCGGCTTTATTCCAAAATGGTATAATATGTTGGGCTACGGCCTCTCGGGGCAAAGTTGAAAAGTGTGACACACTGACATTCGTATTTATTATATAAAAGTATGGCGGACTTCACCACATTAATTTAACTTTGATAAGAAAACAGGACTCACGCAAGAAGAACAACCACAAGACATTGTTGCACATAAAATATATGTATATTAACAAGATGTAAAATATCAAACAACGATGTGAAAGAAAACATGCATTTAAGTAAGAAAGGTTGAATTAATCAACAGTTGCGTCCCTTTGTTTGCTATTTAAGAGTTCAGTGAGAGATAATTATTTGGTTTAAAGTTCACTGGATAAATGTTCACGAGTGTTTCATGATATCATTGTTCTTGTGATATTACTGTTGAAAAGTATTGTTGTGTCAAAAGACGTTTTTAGTGAAGGTTTACAAATTATCATCACTGTGGGTGTGCGTGGGAGTGAGAAGGTTGGCGCGTTGTTAGAACTGGAGTTCCAACTGTCGTAGATTCGTTTGGCAGTTGAGGTCTCACAATATTTATTTCTGTAAAAGTACAGAAAATGTGGCACAAGACCTAAAAAGGAGGATGTGGATAGGACGGTCATCAATTGTCTTAATTTAAAACTTAGCTAGCCACAACCACTGACCCAAACATACAAAAACAATAATCCTACCACCAAAACAACACATTCATACTTACCTTTCTTACTACATCCACCAAAATACCTCATTGTCACAATGAAAATCCTAAATAGTCCTCATATGCACAAATCGTTGTCTGTGAGGGGAGGGGAATAAAAAGCAACGAGTTAAAAATCCCCAATGATTATATGCAATATGGTTATAAAATATTTACAAGAAACTAAACAAAATCGTGTTAGTAATAAAACCCCTCCACAAACCTTAAATATGGCAGAAATATCAGTTAACTGGATGAAATCGATGCGGGACTATAAAAATATAGAAAAACATTCATCCATCCCAAGCACTCACCCAGACATGCACTCATTCTGATACAACAATAAATACAAAAAACACACAGACGAAACGAAAGGCGCCCCGCATCCACCAGAGAACTGATATCACTGACCACCTAACTAGGACAGAAACAAAAGGGCCCAATGAGCAAACGCACACTAGCTAAGTTTACAGAAAAAGAAAAAAACTAAAGAATCAAATATAAAAACCTACTCTAGCCTAAATCCAGGGATGGGTTGCCCAAGTTCAATCCAGGAAAACAATATCCTGATGCCTAACCGGCATCAAAATGCCACTCCGGGTCAGCCCCTTTTACTCGGCACAAGCGCGCAAGATTCACCCACCTGGCGTGGTTGATTTTGGCCCCTGTCATTATCTTATAACCACTGATCTCTTTGCTGACTTCGTCAATTTCGGCTCTGCTCGACACAAGAACCGAAACGTCATCAGCATAGGCAGAATACCTGGCTGAGGTGGTAGCCCCAGGCAGGGAATTTCCGCGCAGGACCGGATTCGCCTTTAACTTGCGAAGGAAAGGTTCCAACACAAGAACTTAAAGCAAAGGCGAATGGAGCGAGACAATAATAAAGTCTCCAATCTTACCCCATTCACTTCCACCAGCGCACCGGTCGTCGCATACAAAAGTCGGATCCAGGAGCGAAAGTCGGGTCCGAAACCGGCCGCCGAAAGGACAGCCTCCAGAAAACGATGGTCAACCCTATCGAAGGCCTTGGACTGATCTAAATTGATCAGCGCGGCTTCACTGTTGATTTGTTCTAAGATCAAGCGTACCATATGAAGGTTGTCCTGAATAGTCCTACCCTTCACAGCACAAGTCTATTCGGAGCCAATCAGACTAGACAGGACAAACTGCAAACGGTTGGCTAAGATCTTCGCCAAAATCTTTAACTCTGTGTTTAACATGGTTAAAGGGCGAAAGTTATCTATCTCCACCGTTCTTGTCCTTACGCAGCAACTTGATCACACCCCTGGTGAAGCGTTGAGGTATAGACCCCTGCTTCACCCAGTTGTTGAAAATCAGTTCCAGCAAAGGAACAAAAACGGGCGACTGCCTCAAGTAAACTTCGTAGGGAAGACCATCTAGTCCCGGAGATTTATCCAGGCCAACCTGCTTCAACGCATCCCAGATCTCAGACTCTGTGATGGGACACTCACTCAGCCGATTCAGCTGCCTCGAGGCAGGGAAAGTCCGCTAAATAGGCGTCGAACTGAGCAGTGTGACACTATGAGTTGGATATATGCGCACGCGTGTGTGTGTGTGCGCCCGCACATCTGTGTGTGTGTATATATACACCCCCACATCTGTGTGTGCGTGCGCGCGCACACATATGTGCGAGAAGATTAGTTAGATTTGACCTGGGCATCAAACTTCAAGACCAAATGATTAGATTAGGAATCTAGATAAAAACATATGGCGAAAAGGGTAGATAAGTGTTAAGTACTTGTCAAAATACGACGATAGGAAAAAGACCGGCTCTGGTCAAAACTTAAAAGGGTTTGAATTTAATGTCCCTGAATCGGAGTCAGCTAGGCTAAGAAATATTTTTATGTCCACTTTCTTCAAAGAGAGAAATGGTCATGAAAAAGTTATGGGTTTATTCGTGGGTGTCCCTTGTCCGGAAATGATGAAAGAGGATTCTCTATATATACGGCAGCGCTTTGGGCCACGAGGTAGTTAGACTTAGTTTAGGTTCGAGGAATGTTGATTTAGGCCGGAGCACGTAACATCGAAGAGCGACCCATTAGCAGCCGGACATTGTTAGTTAAGATATATATTTTTTCCGCCAGCCGAGAATCAACCAAGAGTTATCATCCACAAAAAGGTCACACACCTTCTCTCCTCTTTTCGTCCTACCCAAGTTTGTAGTTGTGTTTTTCTTTTACCTGTGAGCCTACCTCTCGCTCGATCCACCGCACAGAAATTCTACGACGTGGGGTCTATATCTTTGTGCAGCGAGTTGCAGAGGTGGGTAGTCTCACAGCAGCGCTCAGATCGGGTTTCCTGGTGAAAAGATCCTGAAAGTAATCCTGAAAGGCCTCACATATGCCCGCGTTTGTAGTCACGATCCGCTTATCCGGAAATGTGATGCACGCGATATGTCGCCGAGACGCGCTCCGATTTTCCTCTGTACGCAATTCAGCGGCCATATCCGTCGTCTCAGAGGACATTTTAACCTAGCCATAACTACCAGAGCTTGATCCTTCTTGATAAGCAAGGAGGACAACTCTGCCTTAGCTAAGTCTATTTCCTCACTATCACGGGATTTCACTGCCCGATCAACTTTTTGTTTTAAAGCCGTTTGCGCCGCTAATCTATCTAGATAGAGTCGACGACTAAAATCGGCAGCAAACGTTCTAATTTGGGATTTTAATTTATTCCACCAGGTGTTCCCTACAACCGCACCCCCGTCAATTCCCTCTGTATCATTAGTAGCAGCTGGTCCCGGAAATCCTGCTCACCAAATAATGAACAGTTTAATTTCCAGTAACCAGCCAACCTAACCTTAGGCTTATCTAAGTTTACACGGACCCGGACAAGCCTATGATCCGAATAAACTATATAATGGAAACTTGGACACCCTAAGAGCCCTACATCGACTCTCCTAACTAAGACTCGGTCGAGGTAGTTAGCAAGCGTCCCAGGAGCCGAATTGCCACAATTTGTCCAAGTCCATGCTACCTCCCGAGGGTGCTCATACCGGTACCTATCGACAAGATCAAATTCGTCGATAAAGTCCCGAAATGGTTTCACATCCCGGTTGTTAGTACCCGCTTTTTGTCCTCTTCGATTTATATCGGGGTCAACGGCATTCCAATCCCCCGCTAAAACTACTCGACGAGATGTCGTCAAGAACGGCCCGATCTACTGAAACAAAGCAGGCCGCTCAGAATGGTTACTGGGTGCATAAACCCCAATGAGACGCAGGGCCTTATCCTTTATGGTAGCATCCAGCACGCAAAGCCTGCCCGCCGGATCTGCGAAGACAAGAGTACATGCAGCCTTCAAAGACTTGCTCACTAGCCAAGAGACACCCCTCGAACGACCATCAAAACATCCTGAATAAACGGAGAACCAGACAGCACATCCTCACGGTCATGAGAAGAAAACCGGGTCTCTTGCACACAACAAACATTCACCCCGAGGCGCTGAAGGCCTCGCACATTTATACTTGCTAACCAGAGTACCATTATTAGACCGAATTAGGGTTGAAGTACTGGTTTGAACGTGGTCGGGGTAAGGATACCGACAGCTTCCCCCATAGGCCCATTTCAGTCTTGATGGTACCGTCTTGGGAGATTCCGCCGATATCTCAGGGAAATGTCAGTTTAAGGGCTCTATATAGGGAGGGGTGAACTAAAACTGGGACCCTCCCTGCACAAAATTGTTTTAAATGTTTTAGCTGCTGATTTTGGACGATTGCAACTGGTAAAGCCATCTTATATGACATGATTGCCTCATCGAGCATTGCCCAAATCTGCTTTGCCCCAGTGCCCGTTCTGATTACTGTCAGAACCATTTGGGCAAGCGGGAAGTTTTGAGGCACTTCAACATCCATGTCCGCATACTGTCTTATTGAGATTAGGTACATTAAATCTTTTATGTGATTGCCATAATTCCTGGCTCTCTCGGCCTGAGCAGTGGAAATGCAACAAACATCCTCTCCCGTGTTATAAATGTGTTTCTGCGTCTTCTTGTGTTTCAGCTCCTGTGTGGGGCTTCACTGACGTTTGGAAGAGGGAGGTGGCATTTCCGAATTTTTAACGGGGGAAGGACTGGGAGTATGGAGAGGGGTGTAGAATGATCCATGTCTGTAAGGGCTGGGATCTCTGCTGAGGGGAAGTGATTTAGACGGTGTTGCCAGAGGGGAAGGTTGTTTCTTGGGTGAAAGTATGGACCGGGCAGAGGACGTGGAAGGAATTGGATTTTGGGGTTGAGACTGCTTTTGTTAGTCTAGTTTCTTCTTTAACTCCTTAATTTTTTCTGATTTCTCAAATCCAGGGTCGTATTTTTTTTGTTGATCTTGAAATGACTGTTGAGAGGCCGGGGCATCGCCGTTAACGTTGCCAGAGGGAGTGGGGCTGTGTGTGCCTTTCGTCATTGGGGCTTCATGGGACTGAGGACCCGCTGTCTGGCGCTTCCCTCTGGCCTTACCAGAAACCAGCCATTCCCCCTCCCCTTCTCCGCAACTGCACTAGCAGCGGGTGAAGGCTCTTTGGGGAGTGTGGCCTTAGATGTTGCGTCAATCGGACGTTTAACCGTACCGGTCCCAGAAGCTGGCACGCCCATTACAGGCGAGGCGGTAGGTAAAGACGCGGTCATAGGGGGATTTTAGTCTACTGGAGCTTGACTTCAAGAGGCCTTCTTCTCTGGGCAGGAAGAGAAGAGGTGACCAGTCTGTCCACACTTCCAACATACCGGTTTGCGACCGGTCACAATGACCGGCAGCTTCAAGCTCCCTACTTCCAGACAGTTGGGGATGGAGTGGAAGGCTTTTCGATCTAGTAATATTTCGAAACTCCACCCTCGGTTCAGGCTATCGCAGGAAGCGCCCAGTATTTCGCCATACTGGGATAGGTATGCAGCTAAGTGTTCCTCGATAACCTGAGGAGGGACCTCATATATTGCCTAAATTGTCCTTCTCCGGCTTTCATACTCCGTGCGCAAAATCAAATCTTTCGTTATCAAATCCCGACTTGATGCAGCAAGGCAGTCTTCCGGCGTGGGTAACAATACGTCCCACATGAAATAGCCAGCTCCCTTAACGCTTCTGAGGAGCTTGAACTCCAAGGACTCCAGTGATTTTATCACTGTGTCTTTCATCGAGCGACAAATTTTGCGCGTACGCTTGTCCACGACGAAAACTGACTATTCTTTTATCAATTTTTCTTAATTCTTGGAGGTCTTCTAAGAGTCCACCTTCTACGACAAGGTGTGCGTAACTCTTAGCTCGCTCCAAGAACTCCGCTATATTGATTATACAACTAGGGGGGGACTTCCAACAAGAGGGCGATTCCCTGGCCTCTGAATTTTCCTTATTCTTGTCTTTATTTGGGCCATTATTGGCCTCTCTGATTTTCTCATTATGGCCATTTTTGGCCTCCATCCTTTTTGCGTTTTGGCCATTTTTGGCTTCCTTATATTCTACATACTTTTTGGGGATATTCACAATGTCCTTATTCGGTGATGTATTTGATAAGGCTGGGAACTCCCCCGTATCATCTTTGTCGGGTGGGTGCTTCTTTATGGAGAATAAATGTTTTTTTACTGACCTCTTGAAAGCAGCCATAACAGGTTTTTTCCTTTTAATAAGGAAGGACGAGACGTTACTTTTTTTTTCTCCATTTAAAAAAATTATACAACGTGAAGGGAAGGGGAGGGGGTGGTAAGAAAACAATAGGCGGGGAAAAAATGCTAAATAAACAAAGTTCGCCTAGCAGCGAAACAAATTTAAAATGACAAAAATAACAGTCACAAAATACGTTTAAAAAAAGAAAAGCAATACATTAACAAGACAAACGTGAACAATTGGTCACAAACAAATAAATATACACAAGATTAGAACGGAATACAAAAGTTCAAAACGGGGGGGAAAAACGTTATACAAAATAAAGACCCAAATAAATTACAGAAAATAAGGTAAAAAAGAAAACACTTTAAACAATCTCTTTTTTTAAAAAACTAAATATAAAAGTAAAACGGACAAGTTAAAAAATACGAAACAATACGTATAAACTAAACAAAATAATTCAAGATGGCCGCTAAAAAATTAAAGGTTTGCCGATAAACGAAATACGAATATAGAAAACAGACAAGTTAGACTAAATAAACAAACAATTAAAACAAATATGAAAACAGAAAAATTAAATAATTAGAACACTTAACGGATATTTAAAAAATAAAAACAAAGAACGAAGTAACACGTAACAAATAACACGTAGTAATTTAACAAAAAATGTCTGACGATGAAATAAACAAAGAAACTCTGGGGGCGGGGTATAGAAAATTAGAAACGAAAAAAGTAAATTAAAAAGGAGACTTTAAACGTAAAAACTAAATAATAAATACAAAAATAAAAAAATAAAAATGGGAATGCAATAAATTGAAAAAGAAAGTGAAAAAAATCAAAAAAGTTTTCAAATAACAGACAGTCAAAAAGAACGTAAACGGTAAAATAAATTTGAACTTAACAGAAAGGAACTTGTAGCACAAAAAGGTAATTCAGACGTAGCAGTAAATAAGGTCTTGTCACATCTACATACGGACAGCAGAGCGAGATCAAGAAGGCAGTTGAAGTCTCACTATATTTATTGTACGGAAAATGTACAAATACGGCACAAGGCCAAAAAGGGGGAAATGGGGAAAAAGACGGTCATCAACTGTCTTAAGATTAAACTTAGCTAGTCGCAATCACTAACCTAGTCATACAATCAATAATCCTTTCACCAAAACAACGCATTCTTACTTACCATTCTTACCTCAACCGCCACAATGCCTCAGAAACTCTATGAAGTCCTAAACTAGTCCCCATATTTACAATTTATTGTCTGTGGGGGGAGGGGGTATAAAAATAAGAATTTAAAAGTCTAAAAACCGCAATGATTATTTACATATGTATACAAAACTATATACAAGAAACTAAACAAAAATTTTGTTAGTAGTAACCCCCCCCCCAGCCCTATCTGTGGTAGAAACACCAGTTAACTGGACGAAATCAATGCAGGACTTTAAAAATATAAAACATTCGTACAAACCATGCACTCACTACAAACACACACTCATTCAAACATAACAATTACGAAAGGCACACTCGAAACGAAAGGCGCCCCGCACTCAGCAGAGAACTGATATCACTAACCACCTAACGATGGGAGGGATGGGGAATTAAACAAAAGAAAAAAATAGGAATAGAAATAAAAGGGGCCAATGAGTATAATACCCTAGCTAAGTTAACATGAAAAAAAAAGGAAAAGGTAACTAAAACAAAACCGACCTAAACTAACCTATACACGGGAAGGGTTGCCAATGTTCAACCCAGCAATCCCAAAATTCTTTATGCCTAACCGGCATCAAAATGCCACTCCAAGTCAGCACCTTTCACTCGGCAGAGACGCGCAAGACTCACCCAACTTTCGCCAAATTCCAATGGATGGAGTCGTTTCCTTTCCGTCCTGATCTTGACTTTAAGCTGATGCTTAAGAACAAGATCAGTTGGGAAGAGGTAAACTTCTCGCGCCCATGAAATTCCTCCTGTCGCGTCGTCCATATCACGACTCGCATAACCCCCAGTAAGCAAAGGAACACAGTGCTCAGCCTTAGTCAACGGCGGTACTATATTGCTACAGACGGAACTGGCCACGAAGACAAAAAACTTGCCGCGCAGCATGCGAACCATGATATCTTCAACAAACTTGCACAACGGAGCTACGACACTACACTGCAAAAAGGCGTGACCTAGGGTCTCCACCTCCCCACTGCAGCAAAAGCAGTTTGGCGACTTTACCAAACCCGCCGCGCGAAGTCTTTTGGCGACCAAGAGGGCCCCTCGAATCATCAGCCAGTTGAGTGATGCCACAGTGTTAGTGAGGCATTTCAACCCGGGCGTCCAAGGCTATATGCAGCGAGCCTCCCGCTTCATCAGACCGAGCTCGCCTATCAAGGCTTCCTGAACGTTCCCCTAACTAACACCTGATATAATGCTTTACGGGACAACGGCTGGACGTCGGAGAGGCCATCCTTCGCCCGTAAGAGTAGCTTGAGGGCCAGCCGACATTCACGATAGAAAGAGCCCTCGCCTCGAGGCGTACGGCCGGCCTCTTCCTCACACGAGCGTACATTTCTCAAGGATGAAAAATGTTTACGGGCGTCTTCCTTCCAGAATTCGTCGTTCTCATCCAGTTGCATACACATCCGGTCTAGATAAGTAATGGGAAGCGTATGTCGACGAGTCTCAATGCAAGGCACCCCCAGACCGCCATCAGAGGGATGGAGCTAACAGATCTCGCGACTAACCATGGCGGCCTTGCCTCCCCACAAGAAGGAGAACAAGAGCCTTACAAACGCCAATAAAGTGTCAGACGGCAGTGGAAGCACGGAGAGTCGGTAAAGGAGAATCGGGTAGATGTGCGAGGAACCATACTTCCGCCCTCCCCTTCAAGGAAAGATTCCTCCGAGACCACAGATTAACCGCGATCTCGACCTTCTCTCGCACCTCCGACCAATTCATTTCCAACAGGAGGTCAGGACCGAACCAGACGCAGAGTATCTTGACCGGCTCGTCCGTCCAGAGGAAAGATCCGGGAAGAGAAACTCCCTTCCACGAACCCAACCGCAAGTCAATAGACTTATCGCGGTTGATCTTGGTCCCTGTCACCATCTAATAGCCTTTGATTTCTTTGCTGACTTCGTTAATTTCGGCTCTGCTCGAGACAAGAACCGAAACGTCATCAGCATAGGCGGAGTACCTGGCCGAGGTGGTAGCACCAAGTAAGGAAATTCCGCAAAGGACCGGATTCGTCTTCAACTTACGCAGGAAAGGTTCCAGCGCAAGAACGTACTGCAATGGAGACAGCGGACAACCTTGACGAATGGAGCGAGACAAAATGAAAGGTTTCGATCTTACCCCATTCACTTCTACTAGCGCAGTCGGATCCAAGTGCGAAAGTCCGGCCCGAAACCGGCGGCCGAAAGAAGAGCCTCACAAAAAGCGTTGGTCAACCCTATCGAAAGCCTTGGAATGATCAAATTGATCAACGCAGCATCACTGTCAACTTGCTCGATGATCAAGCGTACCAAATGAAGGCCGTCCTAAATAGTCCTGCCCTTCACAGCTCAAGTCTGCTCGGGACCAATCAGACTAGAGAGGGCAACCTGCAAACGGCTGGCTAAGACCTTGGCTAAAATTTTCAACTCTGTATTTAACATCGTCAAAGGCCGATAATTATCTACCCCATCCCCACCGCCTTTGCTCTTGCGAAGCAACTTTATCATACCCATGATGAAGCGTTGAGGTATAGACCCATGCTTCATCCAGTTGTTGAAAATCAGTGCCAGCAAGGGGACAAAGACGGGCGACTGCCTCAAGTAGATTTCGTACGGAAGACCATCTAATCCCGGAGTCTTGTCCAAGCCAACCTGCTTCAACGCATCCCAGATCACAGACTCTGTAATGGGACCCTCGGACCCAGCCGCTTCGAGGCGGAGAAAGTCGGCTAAATAGGCATCGAACTGAGCAGTTCATTTCGGAAAGAAAGCATCCATTTGTTAGGCGCGACGCGGGTACCTACATACAACACGTGGTTAGAACATTTGCTTTCCATCCAGGAGACACGGGCTCGAATCATACCACGGTCAATTTGATTGATGTTATCGTCCTGGGGAAACATTGGAAAATGCTTGAAAACCGTACCGCAGATTGACCCGAAGTGGGTAGTGAACAGAGCCCTTCATTTATTCTATTTAGGAGGCAGTGTTTACTTGGACCCAGTGGGAACAGAGTAAGCAATAACTGAGTAATACTAAATATGAAAAAAAGAGAAAAACTAGACGAGCTATTCCTATATGTGTTCAGTGGAATGAGAACACACTACCCTTATAGATTAAATAAAGTGTTCAGTTCACAATTCTCTGTACGTTACCTGGATCGATATACACCTGATGAAACGTTTTGATAATGACAACAAAGGACAATAGTCCAATGAAAATAGTGTAAATAATTGGAATGTATTATTTAAAAAGAAAAAACTTCGGATGCTGCCAGGTTTAGGAGGCAAGGTAATATATATATATATATATATATATATATATATATATATATATATATATAAACATAAACATATCAGCCCATGCAAGGCAGTAAAACCATTAAGACACAAAATATTACTGACTGAAAGAATGAAAAAAGTCCGGAAAATAGGGTAGTCCGGAAGACAGTAGATGCAATTAAATTTCGAAGATCAAAGCATGGAGTCAGAAGAAAGTTCCACAAGTGAGAAGTGCGAGAAAAGAAACTTAGCATAGAACTTATATTTACTTCAAGCCAATTCAAGTGCGAATTGATGAGACCTTGCCACCAATCTAGTACTGCGCTTAAATTCATAAAGTCTAAGTACCATAGCGGAAAGTAATATTTATTTTGAGAATACAAATATGTGGTAGAAGGCCAAGAGGGTGATAGGGGAAGACTGGTCTTCAATCTGTCTTATCTTAAACTTAGTTAGCCACAATTACTGACCCAAATACACCAGAGTATTGCTAAGATCAAAACAACACATTCCTACTTACCACACTTACTACAGCCACCATAATACCTCAAAGTCTCAATATAGTCTTAGTGGAAAAGTAATATTAATTTTGTCGTAATACAAAACTGTGGCACAGAGCTAAAAGGACAGATAGGGGAAGACTGGTCTTCAATCTGTCTTATCTTAAACTTAGTTAGCCACAATTACTGACCCAAATACACCAGAGTATTGCTAAGATCAAAACAACACATTCCTACTTACCACTCTTACTACAGCCACCATAATACCTCAAAGTCTCAATATAGTCTTAGTGGAAAAGTAATACTAATTTTGTCGTAATACAAAACTGTGGCACAGAGCCAAAAGGACAGATAGGGGAAGACTGGTCTTCAATCTGTCTTATCTTAAACTTAGCCACAATTACTGACCCAAATACACCAGAGTATTGCTAAGATCAAAACAACACATTCCTACTTACCACACTTACTACAGCCACCATAATACATCAAAGTCTCAATATAGTCTTAGTGGAAAAGTAATACTAATTTTGTTGTAATACAAAACTGTGGCACAGAGCCAAAAGGACAGATAGGGGAAGACTGGTCTTCAATCTGTCTTATCTTAAACTTAGCTACCCACAATTACTGATTCAGTTCTTACTTACCATTCTCACTACAACCACCGTAATACCTCGAAGTCTCTATGAAGTCCTAACTAGTTCCCATATGCACAATTTTATTTGTGGGGTGGGAAATAAAAATAACAACTTTAAAAAATGAAACCCCAATATAACATAGCGGAAAGCTGATCGGTGCGAATTCAAAAATCAGCCTAAAATGAAATAGTTTTCTTCGTGTAGTTTGTCCTTCGTGCTTTTTCTTGAAAAAACAAATCCGATACGGGACCAGCCCCACCCCACATGCATACACACAAACATTTACATAGCAACCCCAGTATATACTTATGTAAGTTTAAAATAATGAATTCTGTTTGCAACGAATAGTCATTAGCGAAGGTTTGCTTTGAAAGTTACTGATATCGTAAAACAACGATAGTGTGCACAAAGCTACCATTTTTCAAACAATTGGTTGGGATATGCTTGTATCTGCAAAGACAAAAGAAGCAAGGGAAACAGCGAGTACTTATTTGACAAGTTAGCGTGAATAGATGACAGAACCAGGACAAAGAAGAGGCAAGAGTTACTTAGAACAACTAAAAATAAGAAGTTGTGGATAGCCATAATCACCCACGTACTGAAAGGTGTGTGTGTGGGGGGGGGTCATAATCCCGAATCTTAAAATCCCGAATGTCGAAATCCTGAATGTTGAATTCCTGAAATTTGAAATCTCGAATTTATTAAATCCCGAAAGTTCAGAATCCCGAAATTTAAAATCCCGAAATTTAAAATTCCGAAAGTTCAGAATCCCGGAATTTAAAATCCCGAAAGATCAGAATCCCGAAATTTAAAATTCCGAAAGACCAGAATCCCGTAATTTAAAATCCCGAAAGATCAGAATCCCGAAATTTAAAATCCTGAAAGATCAGAGTCCCGATATTTATAATCCTGAAAGATCAGAATCCCGAAATTTAAAATCCTGAATGATCAGAATCCCGAAATTTAAAATCCCGGAAGATCAGAATCCCAAAATTTAAAATCCTGAAAGTTCAGAATCCCGAAATTTAAAATCCCGAAAGATCAGAATCCCGAAATTTAAAATCCTGAAACGATATGTCATATAAGAGAGACTTCAAATCGGGTGCAGGCCTAATAAATGTTTGTCCTTGATTCCACAAATTTAATTTGCCGAAAACTGAGTGTCACGTCAGGCCACATCACGAGTCTCGTAACTTATTAGTGTTGTAAGGGCACGATATGTACTGCAGCCATAGCTGCAGTTGTGTGTCTAGGGTATGGCAATGCTAAGTATGGTCGAGTATCGTAGACCCGTCAACTCCGCCGGGAGACTCCCAGTCTTGAACTTTTTACTCTGGTAGGATAGAAAATGCGACATCAAAATCCGATGACGTATTGGAGAGACATTCCAAAAGCATTCCAAGAACAATGAATTCAGGTGTTATTTCTTAAAAATGAGCCAGTTTTAATAGAGTTACCTCCTCCTTAATTCCCTAATTGTTCACTAGGGGACGCTCTCCCTACACTATAAATACTGAGCGACTTCTTGCCTCGTTCTCTTTATATTGTGTATTTCAGCGGACACATCTCATAGCTGGCCGTCTGACAAGGTAGTTAGCTACCTTGACAGAATGTTAGTTCGTAGAGCCGACATAGACTTGTTAGATTGTCCCACGTTCCACTGGGTAGGCTACACGGATCACAAACTCGTTTGTGCCCGGGTGACGTTAGAACCTAGAATGGCTGGTTACTGGAAGTTCAATCTGTCTTTACTGGACAGGCGGGACTTCCAGGAGCAGCTAATTAAATTAGTGCAGCGGGAGCTAGTGGGGGCGGCTATCGGGAATACGTGGTGGGTTCGACTTAAGGATAGAATTAGGTCTTTCACCACTGATTTCAGCAAGCGGCTCGCCCTAGATAGAGCTGAGAAGGTGAAGACACTTAAGGCTAATTTTTCCCGGGCGGAGGCTGGGGGGGATCCCCTAGAGATAGCCCTAGCTAGGGAGGCCCTGCAGAGTTCGAATAGCGAGCGCTACATGGGTTAGGTAATTAGACATAAGTTAAGTAAGATGTCTTCTGAAGCCGTGAACCTGGGCGCAGAACTACGTCGGGAAGAAGTCCATCGAGGTGGTGATCGTTACATTCGTCAAGTCGAATCTCCGGAGGGGCGTACTCTGCAGTCGACTGACGACATGTGCGAGGCGTTTCGGCGGCATTTCGAGAGCCGTTTTACCAAGGAGCCTGGTCTCCGTGAGGAGGAGTTTCGCAGCTATTTGGCTGACTTTCCTCGGCTTACGCCGACTGAAGCGGCTAGCTGCGAGGGAGAGATCACGGAGGGCGAAGTCTATGAGGCACTGAAGAAGGTCGGCAGAGGCAAGTCGCCCGGTCTGGATGGTTTGCCTTATGAATTGTACTTGAGGCTGTCGCACATCTTTGTCCCGATTTTGACAGCAGTGTTCAACAACTGGTTTTGGTCGGGGTCCATCCCCAATCGCATTTCCAGGGGTGTGATCACTCTGTTGAAAAAGGGCAAGGGTGTTGGGGGGGGAACTAGATAATTATAGGCCCATAACTCTGCTAAACACAGAGTTAAAGATTATGGCTAAGATCCTGCAGCAGCGTTTGCAGTCAGTTGCCGAGTCTCTGTTGGGACCTGAGCAGACTTGTTCTGTGAGGGGCCGAACAATTCAGAGCAACCTGCATTTGATCCGCACGATCCTAGAGGGCGTAAAAGACGACGACAAAGCCGCGCTGATCAATTTGGATCAGTCCAAGGCATTTGATAGGATCGATCATCGCTACCTTGCTACTGTCCTGCAGGCCGCCGGATTCGCACCCGACTTCTACCATGGATTAGCCTCCTGTATCGCTCCCCCAGTGCTATGGTACAGATGAACGGAAAGTTGTCGGGCGCTTTTGTTCTGTCGAGGTCGGTTCGTCAGGGTTGTCCGCTGTCGCCTCTCCTGTATGCTTTGGCGTTGGAGCCTCTCCTGCGCCGGCTGAAGGACGAGGCGTGCAGTCCGGCCCTACGCGGGATCGCCGTTCCTGGAGGGTCTCGAGCCAGGGTTTCCGCGTACGCCAATGACGTATCTGCTTTCGTGTCGTCCCGTGGTGACATTGAGGCGGTACAGAAGGCGCTTGATCGGTACGAGAAGGTGACAGGGGCCAAGATAAACCGCGACAAGGGCGTGATCTTCCGGGCCGCTTCGGTTGGACGGGCGGTCCTATCCGCATTCTTGGAGTGTGGTTTGGACCCGACCTCCAGCTGGAGAAAAATTGGCCTGAAGTACTAGCAAAGGTCGTTTCTGCCGGTAAGACTTGGAATCGACGGAGGTTGTCCGTAAAGGGCAGGGCGGAGGTGTGTGTTACATACATTTTCCCCCTGATTCTTTATCGATTGTCAGTACTTCCTCTCTGTAAGGCCCGCAAGAAGGCGCTCGAGCAAGCGCTATGCTCCATTTTATGGAGGGGACGCGCGAACAGGGTCGACAGACGAGTCTGCACCAAACGTCCGTGTCATGGAGGGCTGGGAATGCCACACTTGAGGAGTCACATCCGTGCCTCTCGGTTGGCTTTCCTACGCCGTGCATTGACTAGAGGAGACCCGATTCTAGAGGGGATTGTTAGGGACGCGTTCCCTAGCCTTACCATCAGTCCCCCCATCTCGAGGGTTGAGCGCGGTCATAAACCCCGGGATAAATCGCATTTCCTCTGCGAGTGTCGGTTAGCCTTGAAGGCTATTCCGCGGTCCAGTGACCTTTCACGGCCTAGGAAGGTCTTCTATCGGGGATTAGTGGAGGGTCGCGCGTAGGATCCCCTACGTGATACGCTCTGCTGTTCGGAGGAGGAGTACCGCTCCTACTGGTCTTGGGCGCCAGCAGCGGATTATCTCAGTAACCATGAGTTTTCGCTTACCTGGCGATTGGCTCGGAATCGGCTGCCTCTCAACGACAAGGCTTTCATATGGGGCTTGGCGGCTTTGCCAGACTGTGAACAGTGTGGCCTTGGATTAGAAGAAACGGCTTCGCACGCCTTCTACCATTGCCCCCGGGTCCGCCCCTTATGGGACCATGTCGGCGAGCTGACGGCTCGTCTCGCTCCCGAAGAACTCGTGTCCATTGATCGCGCATACGCGTGTGACAATGTGTCACCCCCGTATTCCGGGGTGAAACGAATGGTGTTTCTGACGCTGCTAGCCACGGCTCGAATGGTGATATGGACGACGCGAATGGAGGAAGTCTTGCGAGGCAATAGTCTTTCGCATCAGGATCTGATCCGATTCTTTGAGCATCAGCTCAGGATGAAGATTAGAACTGATAGAAAACGATTGCATTCGACAGTCTTCAGTGAAAGGTGGGTAAAAGAGGCGAGCTTGGTTCGTTTGAACGGGGCTAGCCTTGATTTTCTTTTCTAGGTCAACCTAAGTCACATCGGGGTGGTTTCCTGTGGAACCCTCCCCTTGGTTAGGTTAGACAAGCTTAAGTGTACCTAGTTAATATGAGTAAGTGTTGTTCCCGGCCTGTTTCCTGGCCATCTTTTTAGTTATGATCCAAGTCGAGATTCCCAACCTCCCTAGTTTGTTTTGACTTCCTTTTCATCTCAACTGGATCAATCTTTTACTTCCCCATGTCCGAGTTATTTTATCTCTTTCCCACTCCCTTAGCGAGAGTGCTTCTTGATTTTGTCCTCTGGGCAGAATACAGCGGCCTCTCTATTTTGAGGGTTGGACGGGCCCTACTAACATAAATTATGTTTAGTTTAAAAATTTGTTGAATTTTAGTTTGTTATGGGGTTCATCTCCCTCCCTCCCCTTTCATCTTTTCATGATTAGAATTTTATATATTTTATTATCATCAAATTTTTATGGTTTGGGGCGCGTTTTTGTAGGTCCCCTCTGATGAGGATGTGGTATTATGGTGTATGGAGGATTGAATGGTGACGGACGAATTCTTGTGGTGAATGTGTCAATTGTAATGTATGAATGGGTCGCGAATCTGATTAGCTAGGTATAGGATAGTTAGTTAAGACCAGCCTTTACCCCTCCCTTTTTTCGGCCTTGTGCCACAATTTGTACATTTTTGTACGAAAAAATAATGACACATCTCGTAGAGATCAGCGTTTTGACCACTTGTGGGAAAACGCCATGAAACATTCACCAAAATACAAACTCTTTACGTTTACACACAAACACAAATGTTGATGTCTTTGTCACTTGTAAAGTTGTTGTTTAATACATATATTTGTTGACATACATATATCGGTCTTGTCTGTTTTCTTTACATCTTCGGTTGGACTCAACTTGAGTCCGCCATTGTTCTTGTAGTTGGACCTTCTAGCAGGAATAAACAACATATTCAGACGTTATTATTAATGTGTCTTATGTCTTAAGAAAGCATCATTCCTTAACAGATTTCTTCAAAACTCGTTTCGGGTGATGAAGAACAAAGTATTTAGACGTTATCTTTAATGTCTTAAGACAGCAGCAGTTTTAACGGATTTCCTCAAAACCTTTCTTGTAGAATGAAGATTAATCTATTCGGATGTTATCTTTCTTGAGGAAGCGGATATCTTAACGGATTTACTAAAAAGTTTTCTTTTCTTTTAAACGATAACAGTGATAACCTTTTTACTGATATAATAAAAATACATTTCAAAGGATTATTCTTTTTGCCTGATGTCATTATTGCCCCAAAGTTAATATTTTTCCCTTTCATTCTGTATTTTTCAAAGCCTTTTTTCTTATCTTTTTTGTTGTTTCATTTACATCCTTCTTCTTCTTCTTCTTCTTCTTCTTCTTCTTCTTCTTCTTCTTCTGTTGTTGTTGTTGCTGCTGCTGCTGCTGCTGCTGCTGGACTAATGGACTATTCTGTTTTTGATCACGTGGAAAGACAGAATACATATAAGAGACGCTACCTGGTTTCAGTGAGAAAATGAAGGAAAGAAGGGAAGATAGAAGTGTTTGATTGGTGATGGACGAGTTCTTGTGGTGAATGGGTAAACTGTAATGAGTGAATGGGTCATGAATCGGATTAGCTAGGTATAAGATAGTTAGTGTGGACCAGCCCTATCCCCCCTTTTTTCGGCCTTGTGCCACAATTATGTAATTTTTACATAATAAATATCTAGAAGTGTTTAATGGCTGTTTCAGTAAAATGGGAAAAGTTGTCAATTTCAAATTATTTTAATTTCTACCCACTTCTTAAAATAACAACCAGCATTTATATTTATTGCAATTTTTGTTAAAGTTGTTAAGCTCAAATATTTAACGATGCGATAGGGGAATTTCTACGGATATTTTATTGATATAGAACTCACCATGAGCTTATTCAATCATTAACTTAATTAAGATTCATTAGAAATTTCAAATAGGAAAACTGTGAACTTTTCACGATTTAAAATTATTACTGAGTGAGAGTGCAATACACCAACAATGCGATTAAGATATTATTAGTGTTATCATTTTATTTCCTTTTATTTCTGGTGTATAGACATTCCTTTCTGGGTCCCAACCAGAGATCTAAGGTCAGAAATGGCATCATGACATTTTCCACTGAGCAGTTTTGAAAATAAAATCACATATATTTTAAATAGATAAAGCCCTTCGTAACGTGTGGGCTGTACTTGTGATTACAATTCCTTGTATTTCTTTAAGGCATGGGTTACCAGGGATCCCTTCAATGAGTCTATTGAAACCTTTTCCATTCAATCCGAGGGCTCCAACTACAACAGGAATTGTTGATGTCTACATTAGTCATATTTTTGATATTTCGATTTCAAAGTCCTTGTATTTTGATAGCTTTTTGAAGATCTTCAAAGATACATTGCAGTCTGCAGCGATTGCCATATCAGTAAGAAGGGAATTTTTGTTTGCAGTCTCTGATAACGATGTCTGGGCGATTAGCTTTAATTGTTCTGTCTGTGTGTATTGTGTATTCCCATAAAATTGTTACAGGTCCTATCTCCCTTCTTTTTATCTTTCTTGTTAAATCCCCAGCGTCTGAAAAATGGCACGTTTGTAACAATCGCCATATTTTACAAAAATAAAGCCCTTTGTGAGGTGTGTATTTTTTTAAGGCATGGGTTACCAGGGATTCTTTCAATGAGTCTATTGGAAAATTTTCCAATCAATCCGAGGATTCCAGCTACAACTGGAATTTTTAATGTCCTCACGCGCCACATTTTTGAGATTTCGATTTCAAGGTCATTGTATTTTGATAGTTTTTGAAGACTGCCATGTCATTAAGGAGGCAAACTTTGTCTTTGCCGCCTTTAATTACGATGTCAGGGCGATTAGCTTTGTATTGTAAAGTCCCATAAAATTGTTACAAGTCCTATCTTCGTAACCGGATCTGGGTGGTGTTCATACCAATTTCTTGCAGTTTCCTTTCCGAAAGATATTGGCCCACTCTGTCGTGCGGTGTTTTATATTCTGTGGGTGCCAACACCGCGCAACCTGATACAAGATGGTCAATTGTTTCTGGATATTTATCACAGAATCTGCATTTTGGACTAACACAATTTTTCAGTATGTGTGCTCTGTAATTCCTAGTTAGCAAGCATTGGTCCTGTGCAGCAAAAATAAAACCTTCGGCTTCAGCTTTTAACCTTGCCCTACGTAGCCACTGATGGGTACAAGGTTTGTCTACATCAGCTTGCTTGATACGGGCAGAGTATTGACCGTGAAGCGGTCTATCTTGCCGTCGTTTCTGTATCTGGTCGATTGCATTTGATTTGCTTTCGTTATTAAGTATTTTGCAGCTTCAGTTGCTGTATTATGCTTTACTTGTATGTCTTCACCCACTTGAAACTGTTGAAATATTGTTTAACTTTGTCGGACACTATGTTGTTGTCATTATTATTATTCAGTCAGTTATGTGCCATCAGTGATACACGCTTAGCCGATCATGTATCTTTCGATACATGACTGACGAGGCAGATTTTTCCCGGCAATAGGTTGCCATTTCTTTCTACGGTAGACCCGTTGCCATCCAAGGCTATAGAACCAGGTCTGTCCTTCTATTTACCCGTAGCTTGGGGGAGAAGGAGAGGATTCATACCTTTCCCAAGGGTATTAGCACGTAAGGGAATGTAATGGATTCAACTGGATTTCGAACTCGGCTCTCTGATTCCTCAATCCGAGCCGCTATCCATTACTCCATTATTATTATTGTACTTATTTACATTTAATATACGCCGCCTAATGTACCAAATACGCCAACATAAGTCAATAAATACAACAACATGAGTCAATTTAATTTTATCACAAATTCAAAGAGAAACATCACGATTTCTAGAGAATATGGAATTTGTAATGATTCCCATTTAATACATGTCACTGAATGCACCAAACATAACTTGATTTATGTGAGATGCACAACGGAAAAATTAAATAAAAGATTCAATGGCCACAGGTATAATGTCAGAAACAACAATGTGACATCAACGGAGCTTGCAGAATATTTTATTGCAAACGACTGTAATTTCAACAAGTATCTTAAAGTGCACATTCTGGAAAAATATTCAAAATCTACCGACCTGTCGACCCTTAAAACGTATGAGGATGGTTACGTGAGCAAATTACCAACTTCCCGCCCTGGGCGAATGAACAGACTGAAAAGAGAGTTCCATAAAATTTATACTAAGCGGTTTGATTGATTCCTCTTAGTAACTTATGAATTAACGGAAAATTCCAAGATGGCCAAAATCACCATCAGATTCATTCAATTGCATACTTTCACGACGGCGGCGTTTCATTTGTTTTGACGCGTTCATTACCAGGACAGCCGTTTTTTTTTTCATTACAAGATAAGCAACGTTTGTACAAAGTTCTTTTTTTTTTAGATTTATATGTATTGTTATACTTGGAATTTAAAAATATATATATAACTTGAAGAAGACCGACATTCTGTTGAAATATTGTTTAACTTTGTCAAACACTATTTTTTTCTTTTCTTTTTCTTTTCTCAAATCGCGATCTTCTCTTGACTGTTGAAAAATATTGGAAGAGTTACATCAATAATTTTGTTTATTATTATTTTATTTTCTTTGATATCTGGCGTTTACACATTTCTTTCCGGGTCCCGCCCAGGGACCTAAGGTTAGAAATGGCATCATGACACTTTCCACTAAAAAAAATAAAATAAAATAAAAAAATAAAAATATAATTACATAGATAAAGCCCTTCGTAAAGTGTGGGCTGTACTTGTCAGAACAATTTTTTGTATCTCTTTGAGGCATGGACTTCCAGGGATCTCTTCAATTAGTCTACTGGAATCTTTTCCAACCAGTCCAAGGGCTCCAACTACAACAGGAATTGGCTTTGATTGTTCTGTCAGTGTGTATTGTGTAGTCCCAAAGATTTGTAACAGGTCCTATCTCCGTCACCGGGTCTGGGTGGTGTTCGTACCAATTTCTTTCAGTTTCCTTCCCGTAGGAGTTGCAAATTCTCCAGTGCAGATATTGTGATATTATTATTATTATTATTATTATTATTATTATTATTATTATTATTATTATTATTATTATTATTTCCTTTGATATCTGGCGTTTACACATTTCTTTCCAGGTCCCGCCCAGGGACCTAAGGTTAGAAATGGCATCATTCCAGGGATCCCTTCAATCAGCCTACTGGAATCTTTTCCAACCAGTCCAAGGGTTCCAACTACAACAGGAATTGTTGATGTTCCCATGTGCCACATTTTTTAGATTTCTATTTCAAGGTCCTTGTATTTTGACAGTTTTTCGAATATCTTCAAAGACACATTGCAGTCTGCAGGGACTGCCATATCAATAAGGAGGCACTTATTTTGTTTGTGGTCTTTAATAACAATGTCTTGGCGGTTGGCTTTGATTGTTCTGTCAGTGTGTATTGTGTAGTCCCATAGAATTGTAACAGGTCCTATCTCCGTAACCGGGTCAAGGTGATGTTCGTACCAATTTCTTCCAGTTTCCTTCCCATAGGAGTTGCAAATTTTTCAGTGCAGATATTGGCCCACTCTGTCATGCCGGGTTTTATATTCAGTGGGTGCCAATATCGTGCAACCTGATATAAGATGATCAATGGTTTCTGGATATTTGTCACAGAATCTGCATCTTGGGCTAACACAGTATTTTAGTATATGTGCTTGATAATTCCTAGTTAACAAGCATTGGTCTTGTGCAGCAATGATAAAACCCTCAGTTTCACCTTTCAACCCTGCACTACGTAGCCACTGATGGGTGCGGTTTTTGTCTACGTCAGCTTGTTTGGTACGGACAGAGTATTGGCCATGGAGCGGTTTATTTTGCCATTGTTTCTTTATCTGGTCGGTCGCATTTCTCTTTGCATTCTTTTTTAAGTTTTTTGCAGCTTCAGCCGGTGTACAGTGATGTATTTGAATTTCTGTGCCCATTTGAAGCTCCTTTTATTATTATTATTATTATTATTATTATTATTATTATTATTTCTTTTGATTTCAATTGCATAAACATTTCCTTCCGGAGACCTAAGATCAGAAATGGCTTCATGACATTTGTCACTGCACTGATCATTTTTTGTAAAAAAAAAAAACCCCCAAAACCTCCCATAATCCTAAGATTGCACACATTTTACATAGATAAAGCTCTCCGTAATGTGTGAGCTGGTTTTGTGAGTACAATTTTTTGTATTTCTTCATGGTCTACCAGCAATCCCTTTAATGAATTTATCGGAACATTTTCTAATTAATCCGAGGGCTCCAACTACAACTGGAATTATTGATATTCTCATGTGCCATATTTTTGAGATTTCCACTTCAAGATCCTTGTATTTTGATTGTTTTTTGAAGATCTTCAAAGATACATTACAATCTGAAGGGAATGCCTTGTCAATAAAAAAGCACATTCTGTTCTTGTGATCTTTGATCGCGATGTCTGGGCGATTAGCTTCTGTCTGGGTGATATTCATACACCAGTTTCCTTCCCATAAAAGCTGAATATTTTCCAGTGCATTATTATTATTTAAATATGGATATTTTTTTGTATTTTTTTTTTTTGTGGTGAAATAACATCGAATTACTTAGAGCTCAGTATTATCGTTATACTGGATAAGACTTTTGAAAGGAATTAGTATTTGTCTCATCTTTCCTTCGAGGGAGTGTACCAAATCTCTTAACAATAATCAAAGGGATAATGGCCGCCATTTTCACATCCTATAGTTGCGAAAGTTCTCTAACTAGAATTTGATAATTCCCTCTCCCACTTTCTACGTTTGAGTTCCGCCTATAATCTCCAGTTACATCTAAATTAATTTTTTTTTCTTTAGAAACAGCGACAATTTCATTTCATTTTTTTAATGTTTGGATAAGGCGATCTGTTTTCGCCTGAGAACGCCAAGATTTTAGTTATCAAGGAAATTTTCTTTCTACGCGTATCATATCGTATTGCTATCCTATCTTTACTTCTAGTTTCCTCGATTGGCGACATTTCATATCGGTGACTAAGCAAAAAAAAAAAAACAAAACAAAAAAAAAAAAAACAAACAAAAGAATTAATCTTAGTATTTGTGTTAAAAAACAAACACTGCTAAGAGCTACAAAGAATAGGAAACTGGGGAGCCATAATCGCCATCTTTCTTAAGTAATACGGCGTATAAAAGATTTGTTTAATGTGCACAAAAACGGAATTAGCTGACCGTGTTTGAATCTCAACTGATCTCAAAGCCCAGTTTACCTCCAATGATACCCAGTAAAAAGGTATGCGAGGTACACCCGTCGCAGTAAATGTGGCAACAGGTTTTGATAAAAGCAGTACATAACATTGTAAATGGGGTCCATTTAGAAATACCATCACGTCAGTTAATCTGGATCGTTCAGATTGTCTCTGATCGAAGATGTTCCCAACTATCTAAATATGACTCCCAAGTCACGTTGGCTGCCTCTTCTGTCAAACATAAAAAAATAATAACCCTTTTGATACGGAACATAAAATTTCACTATCCACGTTCAACATGTCGAGGAGGTTGTATTTAAGGGGAAAGAAAAAGAGAATATTGCTACGTACCCCGGTATAAGTATTA
This sequence comes from Acanthosepion esculentum, assembly GCA_964036315.1. Taxonomy (NCBI): domain Eukaryota; kingdom Metazoa; phylum Mollusca; class Cephalopoda; order Sepiida; family Sepiidae; genus Acanthosepion; species Acanthosepion esculentum. The sequence goes on along the minus strand of OZ038513.1, from coordinate 70,394,405 downwards.
GCATATCCGTGATATATTAACACCTTAACACAAGGGATGGAAGGACCAGAATAGCTGAAAGAAAGGAAAGATGAACATGTAATTCTGTCAAAGTGATTTTTATACTGCTGCGTCATACCAGAAATTATATGCAAATATATATATCCCTATCATTATTTACACCACACAGAGAAATTGTAACATGCGACTACAACAAGCAGTGTGAAAGGGAAAAAAGCGAGAGGGTTTTACTTGTAATATTTACCGAAGGGAAAACGGTCAGGCCGACGTTGTCCTCTATGTTCTTGGTGGTACCATGTGGGTTCCGCTGTGGGCTTGCGATAATATATAGCCTCCTAGCATAAGCAACTGGAGTTCGTCAATCCACGAACTGACGTCACTCACCGGCCGTCAGGTGATACTTGTGAATTCATCTTACCCAAAAGGGAGATAATCGTTCTTTGCATCGCTAAATATTATTATTAAAGAAAACATACTTTCAATCCTGTTGGTTTCAATCCTTGTAGAAATGACTGCAACACACTTTCCCCTCCCCAATTAATAGACAGAAGTACACAAATAAATGCTGAGATTTCTTCCTAGCCAATAAAATAGACTGGTTCCCGGTTTCATCTGACTCAATCCCGATCTGTCTTGTCTTGAAATCAAAACGCTACCTTCGCTTGTCTGAACTTGCTCTTGTGTGACAACCCCAATTCTTAATTTGTGTACGTTTTGCCATATTACTGTTGTTTTGTCTTATTACAGTTAATTTTCTTTGCATATATTGTTTTGCTTGCTATATATTATTGTTTGCCATGTTCTTTTCTTTCTTGTTATTACTTATTACAGACTTTGTCAATTCTGTTTCTTAGAGAGTTCTATTATTTATTTGCCATTTAACCATGGCTACTCATTCCACAAGTCCAATATGCATTCATCATTTTCTCAAAAGATGATCAACGCAAAAATTTCAACATGTCAGACATTGTTATTATTATTATTATTATTATTATTATTATTATTGAGGGAGCAGTACGTTAAAAAAGTGACGCTGGGATAAAAATATACGAAGCCAAATGTACCAATCATGATGTCCGGTCTGATAAGATTATACCAAACATATGCATCAAATCCAAATCCTCGCGATAGGGTAGCAGGTTTTGTTTTAAAGCAGTGGTGGCCCCAGTTATAAATACGTTAACCTCGGATAATGCAGCCCGCTCGAATAGTCTAAGGTTAAAGGTTTTCCAAAGTTTCTAGATACAGTTCCTACGTCTTCTTGGCTGAAACTTAAAAAAATCATTTCAATACTCAGCCATGATGCTCTCCCATTACTCGCACCGCTGTCTCTGGAAAAGGCATGAATCCGTTTCTCCCTGCATTATTCCCTAACGCCAGATATCTACCGTATAAACTCAAGTATAGATCAATTTTTTTATGATCAATTTTTGACGCAAAGAAAAGAGGGTCACGGTATACATGGGTAATTTGTTTTTGAAGAGGTTAAAAATCATATATATTCACTGACCGTAACCTACCTGGTATGCCAACATTCTCGTGGTAATTTTGGCTAAACAAGACGGTACATAGATACATCGCGGTATTCTGTACCGGTTGTCACTGGAAAGGCAATATCTCAACGATGTAAACACTTTCGAAACGAAGATGAATGCAAATTTGAAATCTATTAATTCTTCATTAAGTATTTGTTGACTTTAAGTGGCATACATAGTGGATAATATTTTACTCTTCATATAGCGACAAAGTTGTATTTTCAATTAAAGTTATTGTAATTATTATTACTCACAGTATGCAATATAACTTCGATCAAACGCAGTCATAAATGGAAAGGTTTTCAGAATTTGTGAAAAAATCTACTGCTTCACATTATTTTCTGTTTTATGCTTAAAAGGTTACAAACAGACAAAGGTAGTAAAAGAGAATACACCACTGAAAGACAGGTGGCAGGCTAGTAATTCCTGAAGCAAGCCCCAGGTATATCCTGTGCTCACTATATGTAGTTATTGATATAGTCAGTCCACATAGGCGATAGGGAGTGTGGGACATTCCATTACAACATTTTCTTAATGAAATTCACCTGGAACTTCAGGCCGAAAATAGAGAATACACCACTGAAAGACAGGAAATCAAGTGGCAGGCTAGTAATTTCTGAAGCAAGCCCCATGTATATCCTGTGCTCACTATATGTAGCTATTGATATAGTCAGTCCACATAGGCGATAGGGAGTGTGGGACATTCCATTACAACATTTTCTTAATGAAATTCACCTGGAACTTCATTGATAGACGTTAAATTATCAAGTAACTGACAACTTTAGTCACACAAGAACAAAAACAAAAATCTTCATATCGGGTATTTTTCGGTAAGTAGTTTTTCTCTCCATTTTGAGGCAGCTTTCTGCAAAAAATAATGAAGATCATTTATTTGCTATTAAATATGTCCAGGATGATGCCTAGTACTTCAATATTTGACTACGGTAGCCCTACTAGTATTGTTCAGAACCTGGGGTCGCATTATACACGAGCTATATGAAACAATCAGGTTTTTCTATACATGAAGTATGCTTATACTCAAATATATATAGTTTGATTTCGTTTATTTTGTTTTATGGCATATCAACCTCAGTGAATGTTTTAATACTGACAAGATCTTTTAGGATAGGTTCATCTAAATAGAATATGTATTCTTTGTAAGAAATCAGCTTATAGATCAGGTAAAGACTGTTTTTGTTGAGAGTCAAATGTAATGCTGGTAATTTTTTTTTTCCAAAAATGTTTTGCTGGTAATATTTATTTATTTATTTTAAATGTATTGCTGATATTTTTACTATAAAAAAATCTATTTTTATAATTTCATTATGTTTTGACCTCAGTTTGGAAGTAAACCATTTGCCCATAAACCACTCTCCCATAAATAGTTTCACATTATCTTCTTAATGAAATTCACCTGGAACTTCAATGAGAGACGTTAAATTATCAAATAACTGACTACTTTAGTCACACATGAACAAAAACAAAAATACGGTATCTAAATCTTCATATCAGGTATTTTACAGTTCTAGCACTTTCGCCCCAGCTCCTCGACCTCCGGCGTCTTACTCTCTAGGTTTAGGTGTCTACTCGGTCCTAATCGAACTTAAGGTGGTGGCCATAGGTCCCCTGAGCATCCGTAGATTATTCAACCGGTCCACTGATTTAATTCTGCTTCCTGACCACGTTGTGATTTATTTGATCCAGAAAGAAGTGATGTCCGTCCATCCATTCACGGTCGACTGAAGATGTAGACACGGATTGGGAGTCTGCGCTAAGAAATTTAGAATGCAGCAAAAAAAAAAAAAAATTAATATCTGCAGAAAGCCGGACAAACAACTATTCAATGGTTGAATTGTTAATGTCTTTTATACAGCAGAAAAGAATAGTAGAGAAAAGAAACGGGTTACAGAAAAGAAAAGTATTTAACGTAAAAACTCATACACTGGATTCTAGACACAGAGAGAGTGAATGTGATTAACTTGTTGTTAAATCGTTTCAGAACGATATATGACTCTTGCGATGGAGGGATAAAGATTTCTGTACGGGGCTTAAAGTTATAGTGGCGTTCCTCCTCCCAACGCTTGCCTGGGCCAATTCTCTCTTCAAAAATTTTCTCCAGTCTGCCTTTTTTTCAGCATAACTATGTGTTTATAAAGATAAACCCGGCTGGTTATAACTGACCCTCGGCCCTACTACTTCGCACGCGATTATCACGGGGTTCTGGCTGCTTCAACCAAAATCATGTGAATTCCAAAGTTCCTTCTAGCTTACTCAGCTCTATTTCAATTCTTAATCGATAAAAATTATTTCGACCATTTACATTGTCTTCTGATGACCCAGATTCAATGGGTACAACTTCTGCCCTATATCAGATTTCCCCATCAGTAAACAAAAATGCTCTACTCCAATTTCAATAAAAAAAATATACGTGTGTGTGTGTTCCCCAAACTCTCTCTCTCTGTCACACTGTAAGTAGTTTTTCTCTCCATTTTGAGACAGCTTTGTACAAAAAATAATGAAGATTATTTATCTGCTATTAAATATGACCAGGATGATGCCCAGGTCTGCAATATTTGCCTACGGTAAGCCTACTAGTATTGCTCAGAAGCAGGAAGGCGCATTATACACGAGCTGTATGAAAAATCAGGTTTTTCACAAAC
>OZ038513.1:70352710-70387710 GCA_964036315.1 Acanthosepion esculentum | reverse complement strand
TCGGACAGTTTTTATATAATTTATCCTCTGAAAAGAAAAACTTTATTAGATCGCACGAGAAATTATATAAAAAACTAAATAAAAGCACCTTGTCAGTCGTTTTTAATGAAATGTGCATGAAAGAAGGATTGCTGCCTAAACACACACACACACACACACACACACACACACACACACATATATATATATATATATATATATATATATATATATTGTTTTTCGAAGATGGGTCTAGACTTGTCTTTCACTCTGAGCGTAACAAGACACCAATCTATACGCATGCATTTGTCTTTTGTTCCTGTTTTTAACAACTTTCTAGTCTATGCTGTTTTTCTTCATCTACTGCGGCATTAGTTTCATTCATTGGGTGTGTGCAAAAGTTTCCATTACTCTCATTTAAACAAAAGAATGAATATAGGTTGGAAAATACAAAATACTGGAAACTTTCACACACTCACATGTCGAGTATATTTAACCCTCTATAGCAGCGTTTCTCAACCTTTTTACCCTGGCGTAACCCTTAAAATAAATTTACATGTCTCAAGGAGCCTCTGCGCAAAAACAAAATTATATACCATATCTTTCTCATTTTATTTTCATCGTAGTTAAATATCATAGTATATATTTTTGAATAACTAGTTTAAAGAAAAATGAATAGTTCTTTGTCAAATTTTTCGGTAATGCTAAATAAAATTCATACCGTTCGTTTATAATACTTTATTAGGGAGTTTCAGTCATACAAAAAAAATCTAAACTCAAACGTAAAAAATCAACATAAATGTTGTGGATTCCGGGAATAGAATCCTGCACAAATAAATAAACAACGCCAGAAATTGAGATAGAAAAATAAGTGTATTAAACGTAAGAATACAGACTTAAAGTGAAGATTAGTAGTCCAGGAATGCGGGTTAGTAGAAAGTATATGTACAAGTCTCTGTAAGTGAAGCCGTAGTTATCTCTCTCTCTCGCTGGATTCTCGTATAACTCTCTGTGAACACCCTGTGTACTGTCTCCGTATCTCTCACCATGACTCAACGTAGCTCCACGTATCTCAACCCAGGTATTCTCTCTGTCAGTATAAGTATACTTTGGACGAGTCCATCTTGTGTAAAAGTAAGTAACCAATATCATTTACATATAATATAAATGTAAGCAGAACGAAAACAATTGCTGCATCAGTTTTGTTTATTTTTTATCCTTTACTGGCAATGTTGAAAAGACATCAGGTAAATCAAGGCAAAATGTCCTGTGAACCAATAAATGGGCTTAGAAAATGTTACTTTCAGAGACATTTTGATGATGTGAAACATGCTTCTCTAATGTGAAGCCTGTGACTGTCTTTTGCTACACAAATACTTAATTTAAAAGTATCATTAAAATGCATTAGCTTATCTCACCTGTTCTTGCAGGGCCACTGGGGACCTTTTACGGAACCTTAATGTTCCGGGGAACTCCGGTTGAGAATTGCTGCCATAGATGACAGATAGTGATAATTATTTCGGTCTTTTTCTTCGTAAATCAAAATAAAATGAAAAGAAAATACATGTAAAACAGTAAACAAAATATCACCCAACTTTCTCAATCTTTCTTTTTCCAATATTCGTGACGTTCGTTCCAATTTCTTTAGTATAGAAGGTTCTCTCTTCAGATAGTTTCCAGATATCTTCGCACTTTGGGAAACTAATTTAAATCCTTCTTTTGTTCCCAATTAATTCTCTGTTCCAGGTTATCTTGCTCTCTTTACCGAAAAGAATCTAGCATATATGTCATTTTCTTTTTGAGGAACGTAGTCGCAATTTATAAATCCCAATTACAAAAAAAAAAAGAAAAAAGAAAAAAAAGATTATTATTTCTGTTTTTCGTTTTGTTTAGATTTCAACCATGAGTAATAAACAAGTGAAACGAGAAAACTGGGGCAATAATATTTAATAAAGTGAAACACACGTCTCTAATGTGAAGCCTGTGCCTGTCTTTTGCTACACAAATACTTAATTCGAGGTCGAACTTTAGATAAACACACACGGATTTCATTCTCAATTGAGCTTATCTCACCTGTTCTCGTGGAACCCTTAGGAACCTTTTGCGGAACCTTAGGGTTCCGAGGAACCCCGGTTGAGAAACGCTCTATAGGTACCAGTAGTATTGTCACAGCATTAGAAGCGTGGGGTTTTCAAAACCCGATTTAATACTTAATTTAGTACTTAATTTTCTTGTTCTAAATTGTCAAGTGTTATTTTAATGGTTTTTATAGGAGAAATATAAATGAAGGAAACAATATTAAAAAAAACAAGTATTTATTTTCTAAATAAAATTAAAAGGCAAATATTAAAAGCGAGAAAGACCCCTGTGAATTTTACGGTTTTCCTATTTGAATTTTCTGATCTTAATTCTTCAGTTAATGATTGAAGAAGCTCACACTGAAGTCTTCGACAATAAAATATTAAAAAGAATTTCCCATATCGCATCGTTAAAAATTTGAGCTTTACAACTTTAACAAAATATTGAAATAAAAATCAACAAAGATTTGAAATTGACACCTTTTTCCATTTCACTGAAACAGGCTTTAAACATTTCTTTCTTTCTGAAACTAAGTAGCGTCTCTGATATGTTTTCCACGCAATCAAAGTAGAATAGTCCATTATTTATGAGTTATTGGCAAGAAACTTTAAACACTTTTTTATTCCCTTCTTTCTTTCTTTTGTTTTTCTCACTGAAATCAAGTAGCGTCTCTGATATGTCATTTCTGTGTTTTCACGCGGTCAAAACGGAATAGACCATTATTTATGAGGTATTGGCAGGGTGTAACGCTTGTGCGAACTAAGGAACAAACTATCGAATGGCGGGACTATTATAATAGAGATGCTTTTTGTTTAGCATATGTGGCCAATAAAACTCCTTTATTTAAAAGTTATACTGATGGAAAATTACGAGCCGTGTTATTTACAGAACTGAATACTTTAAATCATATTCTTGCATTTCACTGTATAATTAATCCTATTGAAAAGACATATCAGAATCTAAAAAAAAAAAAAAATGGAAAAATCACTACTTTTGCATCGTTAGTAGATACAAGTCTAATTTAAAGGAACATTTACGATGTGCCAACCAAAACTGGTGCGTTCCTTTTTTAATTCACGGGCAAACCAAATCTCTATCTATTTTTCTGACTCAAGTGAAAACCGATCCTATGTCTATCTTATTCACTCACATGCAAACTAAACCAGAGTCTATTATTTGGACACTTGGGCCAGCCGAATTACCTTCAGAACTTTCGTGAAAACCAGCGCTCTATTTATTACACCTGTACAAACTAAAACCAGGTATACCATTTTGACTGTCGTGAAAATCTACCTGTTTGAATGGTGCAAGAGTTTGTTTCACAAAATGGCAATTCTTGGAAAAAAATTACTCTCCCTGGGACATTCTACCTGGATTTTGAACATGAAGGAAATGAGGATGATTTGACCCCCGGGGAAATGGCATGGCATGTCCGATTTGTGAAAGTCTGGACTAGTGGAAATAAAGAATGGAGCTCAAATGGAAATTTGGCCTGGAAATGGCGACAGATTTGTGAAAAACTTGCGACATTAGGGCCGTGGGGAAGGAAGTTGCACATAAGCAAAATGAATAATACTGGTGTATTATATAAATATAAATATTATATAAATATAAATATTATATAAATATAAATATAATATAAATATAAATATAATATAAATATAAATATAATATAAATATAAATAAATAATATAAGTATAAATATAATATAAATATAAATATAATATAAATATAAATAAATAATATAAGTATAAATATAATATAAATATAAATATAATATAAATATAAATAAATAATATAAGTATAAATATAATATAAATATAAATATAATATAAATATAAATATAATATAAATATAAATATAATATAAATATAAATATAATATAAATATAAATATAATATAAATATAAATATAATATAAATATAAATATAATATAAATATAAATATAATATAAATATAAATATTATATAAATATAAATATAATATAAATATAAATATAATATAAATATAATATAAATATAAATATAATATAAATATAAATATAATATAAATATAAATATAATATAAATATAAATATTATATAAATATAAATATAATATAAATATAAATATAATATAAATATAAATATAATATAAATATAAATATAATATAAATATAAATATAATATAAATATAAATATAATATAAATATAAATATAATATAAATATAAATATTATATAAATATAAATATAATATAAATATAAATATAATATAAATATAAATATAATATAAATATAAATATAATATAAATATAAATATAATATAAATATAAATATAATATAAATATAAATATAATATAAATATAAATATAATATAAATATAAATATAATATAAATATAAATATAATATAAATATAAATATAATATAAATATAAATATAATATAAATATAAATAAATAATAATAGCGCATTATATAAATATAATATGAATATAAATAAATAATATAAGTATAATATAAATAAATAATACTAGTGTATTATATAAATATAAATATAATATAAATATAAATAAATAATAATAGCGCATTATATAAATATAATATAAATATAAATAAATAATATAAGTATAATATAAATAAATAATACTAGTGTATTATATAAATATAAATATAATATAAATATAAATAAATAATAATAGCGCATTATATAAATATAATATAAATATAAATAAATAATATAAGTATAATATAAATAAATAATACTAGTGTATTATATAAATATAAATATAATATAAATATAAATAAATAATAATAGCGCATTATATAAATATAATATAAATATAAATAAATAATATAAGTATAATATAAATAAATAATACTAGTGTATTATATAAATATAAATATAATATAAATATAAATAAATAATAATAGCGCATTATATAAATATAATATAAATATAAATAAATAATATAAGTATAATATAAATAAATAATACTAGTGTATTATATAAATATAAATATAATATAAATATAAATAAATAATATAAATATAATATAAATATAATATAAATATAATATAAATAAATAATACTAGTGTATTATATAAATATAAATATAATATAAATATAAATAAATAATATAAATATTATACAAATAAATAAATAATACTAGTGCATTACATAAATATAAACATAAATAAATAATGTAAATATAATATAAATAAATAATACTAGAGCATTATATAAATATAAATATAATATGAATATAAATAAATAATATAAATATAATATAAATATAATATAAATAAATAAATAATACTAGTATATTATATAAATATAAATATAATAAAAATATTAAAAAAAATATGAATATGATAAAACTAAATAAATAATACCAGTGTTTTATTTAAATATAAATATAATATAGATATAAATAAATAATATAAATATAATATAAATATAATATAAATAATATAAATAAATAATACTAGTGTATTATATAAATATAAATATAAATAAATGATATAAATATAATATAAATCAATAAATAAATAATACTAGTATATTTATATAAATATAAATATAATTCAAATATAAATAAATAATATAATTATAATATCAATAAATAAATAATATTAGTGTATTATATAAATATAAATATAATATAAATATAAATAAATAATATAAATATAATATAAATAAATAAATAATACTAGTGTATTATATAAATATAATATAAATAAATAATTTACATATAATATAAATAAATAAATAATACTAGTGTATGACATAAATATAATAAAAATATAAATATAATATAAATATAATATAAATAAATAAATAATATTAGTGTATTATATAAATATAAATATAATATAATATAAATATAATATGAATAAATAATACTAGTGTATTATGTAAATATAAATATAATATAAATATAAATAAATAATATAAATATAATATAAATAAATAAATAATACTAGTGTATTATATAAATATAATATAAATATAAATAAATAATATAAATATAATATAAATATAATATAAATAAATTCATAATATTAGTGTATTATATAAATATAAATATAAATAAATAATATGAATATAATATAAATATAATATAAATAAATAAATAATACTAGTGTATTATATAAATATAATATAAATATAAATAAATAATATAAATATAATATAAATAAACAAATAATACTAGTGTATTATATAAATATAAATATAATATAAATATAAAGAAATAATATAAATATAATATAAATAAATAATACTAGTCTATTATATAAATACAAATATAATATAAATATAAATACATAATATAAATATAATATAAATAAATAAATAATACTAGTCTATTATATAAATATAATATAAATATAAATATACAATATAAATATAATATAAATAAATAAATAATACTAGTGTATTGTATAAATATAATATAAATATAAATAAATAATATAAATATAATATAAATATAATATAAATATAATATAAATAAATAATACTAGTGTATTATATAAATATAAATATAATATAAATATAAATAAATAATATGAATATAATATAAATATAATATAAATAAATAATACTAGTGTATTATATAAATATAACTATAATGTAAAAATAAATAGATAATATAAATATAATATAAATATAATATACATAAATAAATAATACTCGTGCATTATATAAACATAAATATAATATAAATATAAATAATATAAATATAATATTAATATAATATAAATAAATAAATAATACTAGTGTATTATATAAATATAAATATAATATATAAATAAAAAAGTAATATAAATATAATATAAATATAATATAAATAAATAAATAATACTCGTGCATTATAGAATTATAAATATAATATAAATATAAATAAATAATATATATATAATATAAATAAATAATACTAGTGTATTATATAAATATAAATATAATAAATAAATATATTATAAATAAATAAATAATATTATATAAGTAATACCCCTGTTATATCAGTGGGAGCTGAGCTTTTTTTAATGTTAGCATTCTCAATAGTATCATCATTCATTGTCTCCTTACAAATATCGCTTATATTTGCATACTCTCGCAGAATAGCGATTATCCGCGTTGGACTGGGATGCCGAGTTCAGTTTTCAGTCAAAGCCATCACAATAATTTTCACACGCTCTTGGAAAAGATGTAAATTCATGTCTTCTCTCTCCAGTTATGCATTAAATAACAGGACTGACTAGGCTCTATCTTTGATTGGCAACTAGCCACGGAGAAGGATAATTTTGAACTCAAAACCAGTTTAGTATAGGGATACCGACATCATCTCATGAAAACCTATGGAAATCACTTACAGCAGTAATGCATAGCGTAGTGCATCTGTGACTCTATACACTACTGGGGGGGTCTACAGAGTCACAGATTGATTGATAACTTGTATTCTTCAATATTTCTGCTGTTTCAACTGCATTTTACTCATCTGAATTCTTTGTTATTCCTAATGAATTGCGTCATTCACTCGCACCAAGAAAGATAATATTTGCTGCCACTTTTTTCGACTGTAGCTGTCGCTGATCGTCAAACGCTTCATGAGTCGATTGGGTGTGGTTTAATCTTTGCAGGCTGTTTAAATTTCTAGGCCAAGAAGTCGTTTTGTATTACGGTCAAAATATCTTTTAACAATTTCCCATTCTTTTAAAAATGTTTTATGTAGCCATACATGACACAATCTTTAGCGAGTATTCCGTGATTGTCTTGGATGATAAATGACTCAGAGTCATCTTTCAGAGTCATAGTGCAGACATCTTTCAGAGCCACCTTTCAGAGTCATCTTTCTTTCAGAGTCATCTTTCAGAGCCATCTTTCAGGGTCATCTTTCAGAGCCATGTTTCAGAGTCATCTTTCTTTCAGAGTCATCTTTCAGAGCCATCTTTCAGGGTCATCTTTCAGAGCCATCTTTCAGAGCCATATTTCAGAGTCATCTTTCTTTCAGAGTCATCTTTCAGAGCCATCTTTCAGAGTTATCTTTGAGAGCCATCTTTCAGAGCCATGGTCAAGAGTCATCTTTCTTTCAGAGTCATCTTTCAGAGCCATCTTTCAGAGTCATAGTTCAGCCATCTTTCAGAGCCATCTTTCAGAGTCATCTTTCTTTCAGAGTCATCTTTCAGAGCCATCTTTCAGGGTCATCTTTCAGAGCCTTCTTTCAGAGTCATCTTTCAGAGCCATCTTTCAGGGTCATCTTTCAGAGCCATCTTTCAGAGCCATGTTTCAGAGTCATCTTTCTTTCAGAGTCATCTTTCAGAGCCATTTTTCAGAGTCATCTTTCAGAGCCATGTTTCAGAGCCATGTTTCAGAGCCATGGTCAAGAGTCATCTTTCTTTCAGAGTCATCTTTCAGAGCCATGTTTCAGAGTCATCTTTTAGAGCCATCTTTCAGAGCCATGTTTCAGAGTCATCTTTCTTTCTGAGCCATCTTTCAGAGCCATCTTTCAGAGTCATCTTTCAGAGCCAACTTTCAGAGTCATCTTTCTTTCATAGTCATCTTTCAGAGCCATCTTTCAGAGCCATCTTTCAGAGTCATCTTTCTATCAGAGTCATCTTTCAGAGCCATCTTTCAGAGTCATCTTTCTTTCAGAGTCATCTTTCAGAGCCATGTTTCAGAGTCATCTTTCAGAGCCATCTTTCAGGGTCATCTTTCAGAGCCATCTTTCAGAGTCATAGTTCAGCCATCTTTCAGAGCCATCTTTCTGAGTCATCTTTCTTTCAGAGTCATCTTTCTTTCAGAGTCATCTTTAAGAGCCATCTTTCAGAGTCATCTTTCAGAGCCATCTTTTAGAGCCATCTTTCAGAGTCATCTTTCTTTCAGAGTCATCTTTCTTTCAGAGTCATCTTTCAGAGCCATCTTTCAGAGTCATCTTTCAGAGCCATCTTTTAGAGCCATCTTTCAGAGTCATCTTTCTTTCAGAGTCATCTTTCTTTCAGGGTCATCTTTCAGAGCCATCTTTCAGAGCCATGTTTCAGAGTTATCTTTCTTTCAGAGTCATCTTTCAGAGCCATCTTTCAGAGTCATCTTTCAGAGCCATGTTTCAGAGCCATGTTTCAGAGCCATGGTCAAGAGTCATCTTTCTTTCAGAGTCATCTTTCAGAGCCATGTTTCAGAGTCATCTTTTAGAGCCATCTTTCAGAGCCATGTTTCAGAGTCATCTTTCTTTCTGAGCCATCTTTCAGAGCCATCTTTCAGAGTCATCTTTCAGAGCTATGTTTCAGAGTCATCTTTCTTTCAGAGTCATCTTTCAGAACCATCTTTCAGAGCCATCTTTCACAGTCATCTTTCTGAGCCATCTTTCAGAGCCATGTTTCAGAGCCATCTTTCAGAGTCATCTTTCTTTCAGAGTCATCTTTCAGAGCCATCTTCAGAGTCATCTTTCTTTCAGAGTCATCTTTCAGAACCATATTTCAGAGCCATCTTTCACAGTCATCTTTCTGAGCCATCTTTCAGAGCCATGTTTCAGAGCCATCTTTCAGAGTCATCTTTCTTTCAGAGTCATCTTTCAGAGCCATCTTCAGAGTCATCTTTCAGAGCCATCTTTCAGAGCCATCTTTCAGAGTCATCTTTCAGAGCTATGTTTCAGAGTCATCTTTCTTTCAGAGTCATCTTTCAGAACCATCTTTCAGAGCCATCTTTCACAGTCATCTTTCAGAGCCATGTTTCAGAGCCATGTTTCAGAGCCATGTTTCAGCGTCATCTTTCTTTCAGAGTCATCTTTCAGAGCCATCGTTCAGAGTCATCTTTCTTTCAGAATCATCTTTCAGAATCTACTGTCATTGAAGATACTTTCGGATGTTCTAGGTGATGAAAAGTGTGTTGCTCCTCTGTTCCACCATGAAACGAACCGCGGTCGACTTTATCTAAAAAGACGGCGACGATGACCACAGTTCTTTGACTTTACATAGTCACATGCAATTTTAGACGCGCGGTTCACAGACCAATTTCTGTCTGGGTTGGCAGGGTTTCTTTATTCTGCAATTGCTTCTCAAACTGAATATTATCTTTCTATGTTTCTTTTTTTATTATAATCTGCACGATCTTAATCGCAAAGTTGGTTTGGCATTAATTCTACGATGGAATAATACGACCAGAACTTATCTTGATCAATCAGTACAGAAATACATTACTTAATGGCAAAAAGGAAATAACACCACTCGTGAAATTGTTGAAACTAGACGAAAAAATATAATAAAGTATTTAGTGTTTATGAATAATGCAGGAAATGATGTATTTAAATGTTAAGAAGGACAAACATTTACTTCCGTTGGCACATTTAGCAAAAAAAGGAGGTCTCTTATCAGAGTGTTTCGTAAAAGTTCATTTGTGGGACTTTTGTTTTTGAAAGCATAACACATATACAGTGGCCATCAAAAGAAATGTGAAACCCAACCAAAAAACAACTTGTTTAATTTTTGCTAAAATGTTTTAAATCTTCGATTATATATTTTCAAAATTAGCGTATGTGATCTTTCAGGGCTGTAATATGATTTATCGCATTCATGAAGGGAGATACGTACAAGGGGAGATACAGTCCCGAACTCACCCAGATACAGAAAATAAGACACGTAAAAAATTATGAGTCACTAGAGGAAACCTAGAATTAATTATTTTTTTATTGATAGAAAAACAAATTGCAGAAATTTTTTTTATTTATTTAAGGAAATTAAAAGTCGTAATCGCTATTTCCTGTGGCTGCCACTGGTACAAGGTACAGCCTCATCTCAATGTGTGATGGAGGGATACATTCCTCTTAGAAGTTTTTTTTTCTTTTGCTTTCTATTTCAACTCTTTCCACATATATTCGATGGAGCGGTGTCAAGGGCTCACAACTTTTACCTAGCTTTTCACGATTTACATTTTTCGGACTGTTGTCATCTTTATCTGCTGTGAAAAAAACGTTGGTTGATTGATCCAAAAATGACTTGGCACAAAGACTTGCGAGTTCAATACCTGGCCACAGCAGAGGTAATAAAAACTTGGAGAGTTGAGTTATTAAGAGGAATTAACTAAAAACCGAGACATCCAAAGGCATGGCACGTAGAATTAGAACGATTTAACCCCGTGAACTAGATAAAGGATTCGGCTCGAAATTCCAACAAATATCACCTGAAGAAGGCCGAACTGTACAATAGTCGAAACGTCATGAATATGGCAGTAGGGATGAGGACAACAGACCGAACGATATAGTGTAAATAGTTATAATGCCTCATCTAGAAATACAGACAGACTTATTTCCAGTATCACCATAAGTTCAGATTTGTATCGACCCCTTACAATATTCATGTGAATATGGCAACTTGCATTACAGTTCTGAATGACGACATAAACTACTTTTGAAAATAGATTGTCGAATATACGTATAGCTTCTTTGTAAAAAGGAAGTAAACAGTATTTCTACGCAAGTGGTTCGTTTCTATTGCTCGCTAATGTATATATATATATATATATATATCAACATATAAAGGCAACATTATAAAGACATCTTACACATCATTTATGGGATACAAGTTCTATTGCACAGCATTTAAAGACACATATCTGCCCACCTTCACAATAGAGGAAAATATTTGTTGACAACACCAATATACTACACAACGAAAATGATAAACAAAAACTTCAAATTATCGAGGCCCTATATATCAAATTTAATCAACCAACACGCAACAAAATTTATTACGAATAGAACATATTAAAGTGCATATAACAATTAATGCCATTTAATATTTCTACCAATTTGCTTATATTAAAACGCTTGTTTTTCAAGAAATCCATAGCTACAACGGATAAATTAATTTTTTTTAAATGATTACTGAGCGCGTTCGGTCGTGTTTGCAAAAATCGCCATCACAACGGAATGCAGATTGTATCGCAGTTACAATAAGATTCTCTTTGTAAATCAGCCCTCATGATGATCCCGGAGGAGATCGAAAGTACTTGGGTAGGAAAAAACTACGGCGCCTTCCTTGATGAATCTCATCTTAATACCAAGACACTGATTAGACAAGTGGAAAGGATCAGTATAATAATAAATAGACAATATGCGTATATTATTCAATGAAACATGTTTAAATGAGGATATGCTGCCTAAATACACACACACACACACACACACATATATATATATATATATATATATATATATATATATATATATATATATATATATATATATATATATACTCACAATATATATATATATATAATATACATATATATATTGTGAGTATATATATATGACTCTTCGACAGAATTGAGTCACTGTCAGTCACTGTGTGTTTATTTAAATCTAAAAATAAATACGCTAAAATTCACCTTCACCCCTACCGTGCGACGGCTTAGTGGTAGAAGTTCCGACTGACGCCAATTCAGTCGGGTTTCGATCCTAGCTAGAGGCAACCGGACGTCTAGCCACACTGATAGGTTGCGAAACAGTCTGTCTGTGTATGACAAAAAAAATTATATATATATATATATATATTGTGAGTTAATCAGATGTCTAATATAGGTTATGTCACACCAGCCGCCCACTCCATGTCTCCCAACCCAGGAAGTTATATAATATATATATATATATATATATATATATATATATATATATATATATATATATATATATATATATATATAAAGGAAAAAGACAATAGGAAAATTGTGTATAGCTTTAGTCGACGCGTTTTGTCCAATGTAGACTTTTCCAAGGTATATACGAAATGAATTTGAAATTCATTTCGTTTTTTGCCTTGAAAATGTCCACACTGGACGAAACTCGTTGGCTAAAGCTATACACAATTTCCCTATTGTCTTTTCCCCTTTCTACATATTGTCTTTCTCTACAGATTAATTCTGAGAACCTTTTACACACACACACACACACACACACACACACACACACACACACACACACACACACACATATATCAGTTTACCCCAAGCAATGCCAGTAAGAAGAAAGAGGCTAAGAGCTGAAAAGGGCGAGAAGACTTTAGAAGGAAGCAAAAATACAATTCTAAATAGGAAACAAGGGATAAAACTCTACTCCTATTAAAAAAACCGAGGAGAGATGTGTGTGTGTGTGTGTGTGTGTGTGTGTGTGTGTGTGTGTGTGTGTGTGTGTGTGTGTGTGTGTGTGTGTGTGTAGGGTCTTCAGATTGGACCAGGGCTGAAACTGCGGTAACTTAGCAGGGTTGTTATATTTTTTAAGATAATGTTTACGAATATTGCTCTACAGACGAGGTATTGAGCACTTTCCAAAATATACTGGAATTGGTTGATTTCTAGGTAGACTTTATCCTGTAGTTGATTTATACAAAAGGAAAATTCATATATATATATATGTATATATATATATATATATATATATATATATATATATATATATATATATATATATATATATATATATATATCCAAGTATAGGATTGGTGTATACGGAATAAATTCCAATAGCCAACAAATACTATTCTTAAAAGAGTGCTAAATGCAGAGCAGAGCGAATATGATTATTTATTCGAAAATTATAACATAAAAATGTTCTAAAATCACTACAAAAATAGCCATTTTGTTTCAACACTTCTGGTGTCTTATCCAGTGATGGTGTTGAATGTAGAATAAAGGGTTTTAAAAGGTTCAAATGAATCAAACACCCCTCGCTAGAGGAAACGCTGTTATATAAGCTGGAATGACCAATCAAAATACAAGTATATGAGAATTCAAAAAACTTAACAACGAACTTTGGTTATAATAATTATTTAATGCTTTAATGTTAGGGTTAGACTAAAATAGAATTCATTCTAACTAGGTATGTCCAATATTTCGCTAAACCTTGACGAAAAAAGGTCCCCAAATTGATAAAACAATTTTTAACGTTTAAATATTTATGTTGTTATCAAAGAGGAAAGACCAAAGTATTTTCTGAATATTTTTTCAGATTTTTTAATCCTTCCTATAAATGTTAAAAATTTTATTAAAAATCTTGTTTTTTTTTTCGAGTCAAAAAAATTTCGTAAAATCGAACTTATCGACATTTCTGTCGGAAAGATCATAGTTTGTTAGTTAAAAAATCATGAAAAATCAATTACACCTTTTTCTTTTATCTTATGAAATTTAGAATGATTAAAGTATACTTAATGTAATTTGAAAGAAACATTACTTACATTTTTAGCAGAAATTTTTTTAACAGAGATATTTCCAACCGAGGTGGTCTATTTTGACAGGCGTTAATTGATGTACGTCAATATATTGACAACTTACGGCAGGGGAATTTATCGGACGGTAGCGCAGAAGTGATATAATTCGTTCTAATTTTAAATGAATCTGGTTAGTAGATTTTTTAAAAAAATTCACTTTCAAATTTTTTTTTTTTACCTTACGTTTGAGGAAGAATTCTGCACTGAAAATAACATTTAAATTATGAAAGAAAATCAAATTTTACAAGTAAAAATAAAACAGTAAAAAAAATACATTTTTTTAAATTGATGTTTATTATTTCAGTCATGAAATATTTTTCTGAGAATAAAAAAATTACATGAAACACCATTAATTGAAACGGGTTAACTTAATGAAATGAGATTTTATTTCTTTTTATTAAGGCAGATTTTTTTTTATGATATGGCAGTAATGAGTTTTATTTTATTTATTAATAAAATTAACATGCTATGTTGGTTTTGACTCAACAAGTATTTAGTAGTAGCGAGCTAACTCCAGAAAATTTAAACTCCAAAAATCGTTTTAATTGATAATTTGTCGTGTGGATAATAATTCCAAAGTAATGTACAATGAATTTATGCATTCGATTTCAAACTTGAAAATTTGGGTGGACTTCCAAGGGCGTTTTTTTTTTTTGTAATTGTAAATAGTCGATATTTTCTTTTATCCCACTATTCGATTATATTTGAATAGAAAAAGAAAAAAAATGAAAATAATACGACGATATTCAGAAAACTTGACAAGCGTTGTTTTGTTGTTACTGAACGAATCAAAGTCATTTCTGAAGTAAAAAAAACAAACTTGCTTCTATCAAGGGAAACTACTCACGTGACATTATTTCAAGGTGTGCATCCATACTTTCGTTGGAGACGATTTTAAATACAATTTTGGAATATTAAAAATTATTTTAAAAATATCATTGGTTGTCAGATTTTAATAAGCTTTCAAATTTATGATCTTTAAAAAGTAGAGAACATAATATATCATTTCCATAAGGTTGCAAAAAGAACTTAATTTATAAATATATAACAACCTTTTGTCATATTGTCACTATTGTGTATTTAAAATTGAAACAGAAAAAAAAATTAATGTAAAAATTCATTTTTCATAAAAAAAATTTTTTTCTTTCAGATAATAATTACCTTCGTATATATTATTCAGAAAAGCCATTAAAAACTTTCTTAATTAAATATTGTCTTAGTTTTATTGGGTTTTGTATTTTTACAATTGAGGTAAAAGTTTGGACAATTTGAGATATTTTTTTAACAAAAAAATCGATGATTTAGATTTTTCAGAGTTTTGTGCATTTAATTAAAAAAAAAAATTCAGGTTGCAAATAAAATTTTTTTGAGTTTTCATAAAATTAAGTTCGAGGGGGGTAACAGATATAAAAAAATATTTATACCATGACTTTCAAAGAGACAAACATTTCTAAAATAAGTTCATTCATTTCTGAATAAGTTCTGAAGATTTCATTAAATTCCAACAAGTACTTAATTTTTACAAGAATTTACAAATTAATGTGTCATTCAAAAAGGCCTAAATTGGACATACCTAATTCTAACTAATAAATATTAAATTATACTATAAAATTCAAAATTAAAAAATTACCAATTTTAAATTTAATCGATATTAAGTTTAAAATTATAAAATTATTTAAAGAAGAAACTGAGGAAAAAATACTTGTTTTTTATTTATTTTGTTTTTATTGAAATTAAGTTGGAATTTATGTTAAGATTTAATGCTGCTCAGAACTCCGTTACAACTTAGATACATTTGAATGGAAGATATGGGTTAGTGACGGTGAAATCTTGCAAAAGACAATACACACACAATCAGATTACAATACACAAACACGCAGATATATTTAGATATATAAACACGCAAAAAAGCGACGAGACAGGAAATATGTCCACGACCCTTAAAAAAACAAAAACAAAAAGCGACAACATATCCATAAAATCAAAGGCACATATATTTTATGCGTGTTTAATAGGTAATAATCTTTATTTCATGAGAGTTCTAAAAAAGCAGCACTCAATCTTCAAGACCTACAAACAAATCACAAACGAAATGGAAAAAATACTCCGGGCTAAAATCAAGATATATTGCTATTTCATCTAGAGAGTGCGAAAAGACAGAGTACTGACCTATTTTGATATACAGCGTAACCCGGATATAAGAGAGTTCTCGGGACTGGAGAAGAAGTATCTTATATCCGGTCTATTTTATTTGGTCTATTTTGTTTTATTAACACAGGCTCTAATTTGGAACCAGAGAAAATATCTCTTATATCCGGGTTTATCTTATATCAGGATCTCTTATATCCGGGTCTCTTATCTCCGGATTACACTGTACTGACCTCATAGTTAACATCACTATGTCATTTGATGAAGGTGGAAGTGCATTAAGTGCACTTAGTTCAGTGTGAATTGGAAACAATCCCGTCTGGTTCTGTTTTTCCATTTCGTTTGTGATTTGTTTGTTGGTCTCGAAGATTGAGAGCTGCTTTTTTAGAGCTCTCATGAAATAAAGATTATTACCTATGGGAGTTTAAGTGTTTGATATTCTTTAATTAATAAGTTTGCACTGTCTCTTGACATAGAGCTCTCCCTGGATCTATATCCTCATGGAAATTCCATACAGATTACCATATTGCATCATTACTATATATATATATATATATATATATATATATATATATATATATATATATATATATAGTTTACGAAAAAACTAGGTAATCCGTATGGGTAGACCCAAGGAGGTTAAAATCCAGAGAGCTCAATGTAAATCAGAGCTAATAATTTAAATAAAAACAGACCACTTTAAGGTTTCATATAATAAATTATTTCACCACAGCCCTTTTAAAGGACCGCGGATCATCAGATTTTACTTCCATTGGTTGAAACGAAAAATGAAAAGAAATTTACACATTTATGAGGGGCAGTACTAAGTATATGTAAATTTCGTTTCAACCATTGGAAGTAAAATCTGATGATCCACTGTCCTTTAAAAGAGCTGTGGTGAAATAATTTATTATATGGAACCTTAAAGTGGTCTGTTTTTATTTAATATATATATATATATATATATATATATATATATATATATATATATATATATATATAGGTAACTACACTCGTTTCGGAAAACCTTCGGTTTCTTGATTTGCCAATGATCAAATCAATATCGAAGGAAAAAAGGTTTTAAAAAAAGAAAGAGCTATGAACATGAACGTCTGTCGAAAATAATCGTACAGCATACAGGTCCAAAGCCCCCCTCCAAAAAAACCCCGATACGAGTAATCAACTAACTAAAAAAGTGCTCAATACAAAAGTAGAGCGGACCTAGTCAAACCTAGAGAGCCAGACAAACCTACCAAGGTTTCTCCTAAGCGGTTCCCTGACGATCCGCTTAGGAGAAACCTTGGTAGGTTTGACTGGCTCTCTAGGTTTGACTATATATATATATATATATATATATATATATATATATATATATATATATTTGCGTGCGTGTGTCTGTAGACAGTAGTCATTCCTAGAATAAGATAAATCCCTAAACATAAAATATCTGAGCTCATTTCCAAATGCAGTCACAAAAACAAATTCTTATTACGCCACCTACAACCACATCATGAACAAAAAAGACAATAAAATCCCATAACCGGAATCTATCAAAATTTAGAACCAAAGAAAAATAGAAGAACGAAAAATATAGTAAACAAATAAATTTGACAATTGATTTACCGTATTTGGTAGCATATAAGGCGTATTTTTATTTACTAAAAATATCTTTTAAAATTCCCTTGCGTCATATATGCCATATTTTTTTTTTAAATCGCTGTAGTCGGCCGAAATTAGCTACCTGGCAACTCCTATTAGCTTAGACTTTAGAGTACCTTTCATATACCTATTGTCATTATTTAAAAGGCTATTATACAGATTAAAAGTGTTATCATTGATAATATTCATTATATTAATTTCATCACGTTTAGTATTAGTACTTTGTTTCACTAAAATTATACGGAAGATGACGCATTATTTAACGACGATGATAGTAGTATTGAAAATTAGTATCAGTGTTTTGATAACGAAGACGACGAATTTTTATGGATTTGAAGATGAATAAAATTTTAATGGTAACTGTACAGTTTTGATCAATTGTAATAATTGCTTGATTTTTATTTTGTTTTCTTACCTTTGCATATAATAAAGTTTTTATAGGCTCGTGTTCTTTTTTTCCTATTATTTTTCGTTTAATTGTAATCATGACTTGTTTAACCAAATAAAAACCTCATAAATATAGTATAGCCTGTACCATTTACTAAGAATTTTACTAATTACTGATTTTTTTCTTCATTTACGCTGCTGAAATTGGGGCGCGTCTTATATACCCGTGCGTCTTATATGCCATCAAATACGGTAATAGGTCTGTTTTTTTTATTACTACCTAAGAGCTAATTACAGGAGAGTGGTTTTCCCATGTATTTTCTGTCTGTCTGTCTGTCTGTCTGTCTCTCTCTCTCTCTTTCTCTCTGAACGATAGTTGTATTCCAGTTATTACTGACTATATCGTGGATATGGAAACTGTTTTTGTTTTTGTTTTTTTAACTATATATGCCCCGTGGCCAAATTGAACAGAAACAAGGCAGCTGGGCCCGTCGGAAATGCTGACAGCATAGACAAGATCCCCAAAATAACAAATGAAATCTACAACAGCGGAGATATACCGGAAGACCTCAGCAGATCTATCTTCATAGCTATACCTAAGAAATAAGGCGCAAACGAATGCGAACTCCACCGAACAATAAGACTAATGGGCCACGTGACAAAACTCATCATTCGTATTCTGCTGAATAGAGCGCGCAGCGGTATCAAACCAGAGATAGGACAAGAACAGTGCGGGTTCGTTAAAAACACTGGAACATAGAACGCGATATTCATGCTCAGAATATTATCAGAAAGAGCAATACAAATGGAGGAGGACGTGTACCTATGTTTCCTGGACTACGCAAAGGCCTTCGACAAAGTACGCCACAAGGATCTGATGAAACTGCTCAGTAACCTTGATATATTCGGGACAGATATCAGAATAATGAAGAACCTGGCAGCAAACAGCATGCATGCGCATAGAGAACGAGTTCAGTGAATATACAAAAATAGAAAGGGGCGTAAGGCAAGGATGCGTCTTCTCACCAGACCCGTTCAATCTATACAGCGAGGCAATTCTGAAAGAATTGGAAAGCCTACCGGGATTTACCATTGACGGCCACAATCTTAAGATACGCAGATGACACAGTACTGATAGCATAAAAATAAAAATTATAAAAATCTCCCACAGAAGGTAGCGACGGAGAGTGAGAAGAAAGGACTAAGTATAAACTACATGAAAACGGAGTGCTTGGTCGTCAGTAAGAGGAGGAGCCCGAAATGAGATCTGAAGGTCGGGAACACTAGAATCAAGCAGACTCGGAAGTTTAAATATCTGGGAAGCGTCTTGACAAAGGACGGTAAGTGCGACACTGAGACCGGTAAGCGTAGTGGGATGGCCAAGGACACATTCCAAAAGTTGGGCAGAGTACTGCGAGACAGAAAGATATCTTTGGTAACAAAGAAAAGAATACTGAACTATTACGTGACATCTGTCCTTCTTATACGGACAATTTCCTTTAAAGATGAAGAAACTGGAGGCGACAGAGATGTAGTTCTACAGAAGGATGCTAAGGATATCATGGACCGAGCGTGTGAGCAACGATGAGATCTTAGAGAGGTTGCAAACAAGGAGGAGGCTTTTACTTAACATCAGAAAGAGGCAGCTGAAGTTTCTGGGACACATAATGAGGAAGGAGGGCCTTGAGAATCTGATACTCACGGGCCAAATAGAGGGAAAGAGAGACAAGGGAAAACAACGCGTGACATACCTGGCGGACTTAAGCAAGTGGATGGCAGAACGTGGTCTGGGAGAGGAAGCAGAGGAAAGGAACTTGCTGAGAGCTACAAGGGATAGAGGGAGGTGGCGAGCCATGATCGACTACGTCCTGAAAGGACATGGCACATAAAAAGAAAAATGCCCCCTATCAAACGTACAAATATGGGTAACGTTTCTTTGCGGTTATTACTGCCAACCATTATGTACCGGCCTGAATAAAATTCGTTTTTTTAAGTCTGATATTCGAAATTGCCACCGACCAATTGTCGCTTAAACTCGGTGAGTCTTTCGAGCTGTAGATGTAGAAGGCACTCAGATAATAAAGCGTACTCCAAATATAATTAAACTATGTGTTTTTCTTATGCCTCCAATATGCCACGTGAGTGGCAAATATCTCAAGTTCACTTTCCTCTGTCCCAGAAATTTCAAATGACCTTTTTTCCTCATTTTCCTTAAAACTTCCTCGTTACCCACATGCTCTATCCGTGGTATTCTCTGCATTCTTTTATAGAAGCAGATTTCTGTAACCTCGTCTTCTCTTCATCTGTGAGGGAATTGTCCAGAATGCAATGCCATATTTATATTACTTTAATTTCAAACCATTCACTTGCCATTCAGTGTCACGAATTTGTAGGTGCGGAATATGACGTCAGAGCTAACTGGATATTCATTGGTTGTGTCTCTTTCACGCTTTCATTAACTCTCTGCTCGATTCGTTTGTATAGTGAATTTCCAGACGTAATACATTCACTCTAGTTACCACTTTAGGTTTCAACTATATTAGGTTGAGAAATCTAGTTATCTTGTACAATATAGAATTTGAAACTGTCTGCTCACTTCAGTAGTCACTCGTGGCTGCAGAAATAACATCACTGGTCGGCGTTCGAGTCAAAAGAAAAGGAAAAAAAAAATCTGAAATGCTGATTTTCAAAGCAAGCAAGCCTTTTCAATGGAGAGATTGATCCCAATCATCATTTGTCCCTGTGTCAGGCTAAGTCGATATATCGATATTTACTAAGCTTGCTTTATGCACCGTGTCAATTCAGAGCGTGCGTGATCATGGCTCTCCGCAACTTCCTATCCTTTCATAGCTCTAATTAAAGTTTATTTCCTTACTACCGCTTCCTGTTCTGTTATCCGTTTACACAATCACTTTAGGGAGGTTACTCTCTGTTTCTCCCCCTCTTGCCTCCAATATGCCACGTGAGTGGCAAATATCTCAAGTTCACTTTCCTCTGTCCCAGAAATTTCAAATGACCTTTTTTCCTCATTTTCCTTAAAACTTCCTCGTTACCCACATGCTCTATCCGTGGTATTCTCTGCATTCTTTTATAGAAGCAGATTTCTGTAACCTCGTCTTCTCTTCATCTGTGAGGGAATTGTCCAGAATGCAATGCCATATTTATATTACATTGAAGTTCAGTGCACTTTTTTTATTCCTAAATGTTCATATTTCCTCATCTTTTATTTAGCTTTTGAAAGGCATCTTTTGTTATTACAATGCTTCCTCGGATTTCGGTGCCATATTTTCCACCGTGTCTTATGACACTTCAAATTTCTGTAATTGCTTGATTTTGACGGTTTCAGTTTCTAGGGGATATTTTCGTCTTTCTCTCTTTTTGAGTAAATGGACGGTGGGACAAGGTTTAGAACAAATAACGAAAAGACAAAATTTATTAAGAGCTACGAAGGACAGGAAATTGTGGAGAGTCATGATCGACAAAATCCTGAAGGGATACGGCGCATAAAAGAAGAAGAATAAACTTGAGTAAATAGACGGCGAAACAACGTTTAGGAGAATTAACGAAAAGACAACAATTATTAAAAACTACGAAGAACAGGAAGTTGTGGAGAGCCATGATGGACAAACTCCTGAAGGGATACGGTGCATAAAAGAAGAATGAGTAAATGGACGGCGGAACAAGGTTTAGGAGAAATAAGAAAAAGACGAAATTTATTAAGAGCTACGAAGGGCAAGAAATTGTGGAGAGCCATGATTGCCTATGTCCTAAAGAGACACGGCACATAGAAGGAGGCTATGAACAAATCAAATATATTCCTCTCTCTGATTTTTATACTATATTCACTCAATAAAAGACCCAAGAGCCACTCAATGTAGAGGGTTACAGAATGAGCTCGTAAGGGCCTAACGCGGGGAGAAGTGCATATTGTGGGTATATGTAGGATAGATAACGGTTGACTCTCGACTTGAAGAGGTTAACATCGTAGTGATTGGGGAAGCATCCTCTCGAAGTCTATTCAACAAAATGGCAGTTGTAGAGAAGAATTTGTCTGAGTGGAACTTCCTCCATACTAATGGAATACGAAGAGAATATGGATGACTCAACCCTGTATACGTGACATGGTAAAGTCCTGGCATTGAAGGTTTGAACTGAGGGGAGATCTCTTCGTAAAATACATCTATTGGATGCTTTAGTACACATCATCAATGATGTTTCTAGCCGAAGTTCATTAGGGGTTTCGGGTCTTTCAACATCATACCCCCTCTCCACGGTGACCCAGCCGATAGTAATCGTGTTTCGATTTGTGTACCTTCCGTCAGCTACAATTTTTTCCATCTTCCGAAGTACACACCATACAACTCTTCTTGGCAATTTATTGTCCAATTCTGGATGACTTCAGGTTCACTAGCAATGTGCGCTCTTCCATAAAAAAGGAAGCAAACGCAGCTATAATTTCTATCTTATCATGTGACGAAAGACATGACTTAACTCAGAATTCGAAACGAGTGCGAACGTGTCTTGCCTGCTAAGTGATGACAAAAAGAAACATGGCCGCTATTGAAGACAATTTATGCGCGCCTATCTCGTCCAAAACGAGACGATATTTGCACACATGCAAATTTTGGCCGTATTGGAATAGCATAAAAAGCGGGGTGCCAGCAGCACCAAGTTTCAGGAAGTCATTCGGCGGGCTGCGTTTGTTAGTGTTGGACGTACGGATTGACAGACTGACGAAGAGGAAGTTGAAGTAGGCGTGGTTGAGTTGGTGTCTGCTTCGCAACTACCCAGTGAAACGGCCGAGAAAGGGAGCCACGCAATCCATTTCCTTGAGGCGACCGAAGAAAAAGAAAAAACGGCCGACCGGCCAGCGGGCCGGCGAGCGTCACATTGGATTTTTTGACCCCCAACCATGTCATCATTTATTTTCCTACAGATCAGGAATATGGCGGCGTGCTTCGCTTGAAGTGGTAAGTACCGATTTGATTCCCCCACCCCGAGACATATGCACACGCACGCACACACACAGACAAATGCACTCAAACATCACATCTAAGGAATATAGTTTGTGTGAATATATGCCATGAAATTAGCAAGTAGCGAAAATCTAGCAATGTTTCGTCTGCGGCAAAGCAGTTGCAAGATAAAAAAAAATAATTCATCACCCACAAGGTTGTGTAAATGTTTTTGAACTCTGTCAAAGCCGGACAGTTAAGACTGGGCAACTCCAGCCCAGATCCATCGCACCAATGCACCATTTTTGTCGGATATGACTCTTGTAATGGTCGAGCATGACAGGAATAGTCGGGTACTTTACTGCTACATATGATCTTTAAAAAATTCAAGTGCAGCGTCAATCGCCATCTTCTATCTTCATAAATCCTGTTCTTTTATTGTCCTTTCTCCTCACTACGCACTTTTTTCGTTTTCTTTCACTCTCAGTAATCACTTGCGTGTTAGTGACATTATCACCTTGATTGGGTGAAACAATTAAAAAAAGAATTCTACACATCATGCCCATACCAAAGTCCCACATTCTTATTCCTGTCCGAGTTGTTTCGACTATGAAAGCACATTGCAAATCTGTTATTTTTCATCTTTCTTCGGTACCTTGGCTCCGACAGCTGCACCCCGGACAACTTCCCCTCGGACAATTCCCTCTGACAATTCCCCCCGCTCAAAAGTCCAACACATGGCGGTTCTCGAAGTCTTGTACGATATTTGCTATTCTGACTGTCAAATCTTGATAAAGTTTCCGCAGGCCAGGTCAGATCAGGCCAGGCCAAGATAATCCCATAAGCTTCAAGATGGCTATTGGAAATTTATCTTTGTCATTGAAATAAAAGCAAAACTTTTAAAAAATTACCCTTTCCATTGTCCGAAAGCATTTGTTCTATGAGGGCAATAGTCCATGTGGCAGGTCCCCTTTCTACACATTTCCAAGCATGACCATCAGCTCAAGGCCATTTGTGTATCGTGAACCGGTGGAAGAGTGACCACCTCAACCAAGATTTTAGTAGCATATAAGCAATGTTCTGTGTCTGTAGTGAACGAATTCAGTCAGTCAGTTATGTGCCATGCGTGATACACACTTAGGCGATCATGTGTTTTTCGATACATGACTGACGAGGCAGATTTTTTTCTCGCAATAGGTTGCCATTTCTTTCTGCGGTAGACCAGTTACCAGACTTTTAGTATTATATAGATAGTGAACGAATTAGTTATCTATATAATACTAAAAGTCTGTGATTACGTGCGTGCTTGTGTGATGTGTACGTCCGTTCGGCGCATAATGATTTAAGTTTATCTGATTTAAGTGAATAAGATTTAAAAATACGAAATGTTTATACAGCAAGTATTTTTATTTTAACTTTCTTCAGACACTTTTTTAATTAAAATATCTTTAAGTTAAAGACAGACACAAAGAGATCTCGCTTTGCCGTTTCGTCCAGTTGTTTGTAGAGTAATTATTTATATTTCAGCTTTCTTTAAAGAAACACTATTTTAAATATCTAAAAAATAGTTTTAGTATATTTT
The DNA here is from genome assembly GCA_964036315.1 of Acanthosepion esculentum. Classification (NCBI taxonomy): domain Eukaryota; kingdom Metazoa; phylum Mollusca; class Cephalopoda; order Sepiida; family Sepiidae; genus Acanthosepion; species Acanthosepion esculentum. Next base: position 70,362,692 of record OZ038513.1, on the reverse strand, counting down.
AAAAAAATATTTTCAAGTGAATATGATTTTAAAATATTTTTTGGCATATAAAAAATTTCTCCCACTCTCTCTCGTTATCTCTCTCTTTCACACACACACACACACACACACACACACACACACACACACACACACACACACACACACAAATGAAAAGCCCGATCAACTTTTCTCTCTCTACAACTACGCTTTTTTGCTCTAGCAACTATTTCCGTTCTAAATATATTTTTGTACGTAGCAAAATATAAAATGAGTGTTGAGGTATTTTTATTCCAGTCGGGGTAAATAAAAAGTGACACCCACGAAGCCCAATGTTGTCGCCCTTTTTTCACACCCGTATCTACACCCTAGAAGTTACTAAAGGTTTTGAACAAGTACGACGCATCTTTCGCAGAAGACGTCTCCCGGCGATTCATTTCACACTCCGAGACACTCAAGCACTCACTTTTAGACGTATGACACATCACCAACACGACCCCACAAGAAGAAGTTCTAGAAAGATACACATCGACTATTGAAGCAGAAATAAAATACACTATTCTTCTTTATCTTCTGTTACTTCTTCATATACCACTTCTTCTTCTTCTTCTTCTTCTTCTTCTTCTTCTTCTTCTTCTTCTTCTTCTTCTTCTTCTTCTTCTACGATTTCTTCTTCTTCTGGTACTTCTTCATATACCACTTCTTCTTCTTCTTCTTCTTCTTCTTCTTCTTCTTCTTCTACTACTACTACTACTTATTCTTATACCACTTCTTCTGTTACTTCTTCATATACCTCTTCTTCTTCTTCTTCTTCTTCTTCTTCTTCTTCTTCTTCTACTACTACTACTACTACTACTACTACTACTACTACTACTTATTCTTATACCACTTCTTCTTCTGTTACTTCTTCATATACTACTTCTTCTTCTTCTTCTACTACTACTACTACTACTACTACTACTACTTATTCTTATACCACTTCTTCTGTTACTTCTTCATATACCTCTTCTTCTTCTTCTTCTTCTTCTTCTTCTACTACTACTACTACTACTACTACTACTACTACTTATTCTTATACCACTTCTTCTTCTGTTACTTCTTCATATACTACTTCTTCTTCTTCTTCTTCTTTTTCTACTACTACTACTACTACTACTACTTATTCTTATACCACTTCTTCTGTTACTTCTTCATATACCACCACTTCTTCTTCTTCTTCTTCTTCTTCTTCTACTACTACTACTACTACTACTACTACTACTTATTCTTATACCACTTCTTCTTCTGTTACTTCTTCATATACTACTTCTTCTTCTTCTTCTTCGTCTTCTTCTTCTACTACTACTACTACTACTTATTCTTATACAATTTCTTCTTCTTCTGGTACTTCTTATATCACTTCCTCTTCCTTTTCTTCTAATACGTCTTCTTTTTCTTCTTCCGGTACTTCTTCATATACCACTTCTTCTTCTTCTTCGTCTTCTTCTTCTTCTTCTTCTACTACTACTACTACTACTACTACTTATTCTCATACCACTGCTTCTTCTTCTTATCCTCCTTCATATAACACTTCTCCAGGTATAAAATTTTTTGTACGTGATGAATGTGTAAACCATGAATCTCTGAGTCGTACTATAAACGTAGGTATATATCTATAATTATTAATATATACTTTATAGCTCTGTTTAACTACATTGAGCACTGTTTTGTCTACACCATTGATTAAATAAATAGTTATTTACTCACCTGTAACAATGGAAATTTGTTTATTTTCAGATTTAATGTGGTTCCTTTTAACTAATTTGAAACAATTTAGGGTATTTGACGCCCTCTAGTTAGGTTTCTTAAATTCGACACCCCCCCCCCTTGAGGCCGCCCCATTTAGATCTTGATGCATCTATTTTTATATACATATAGATTTTTTATGTAATTTTTTAGTTGAAGTCATTCATGTTTTACGCCAAAAACCATCATCTAAAAAGATACCTTTTTTTATTATTATTATTATTATTATTATTATTATTATTATTATTATTATCGATACGGGAGAGACATACGTAAAAGACCCCGAAATTCTATTAGCTCAGGGGCCACTTCAGGCCTAAACCCCACCCTGCCTCTGTCTCATAATAGTGGTTACATTTAGTAACGGAAATTTTTATGTCATAAAAAGTGCCTCAAAGTTCCTGTCATTATTTTTCAACTAAAATGGAGGATCGATGATAAACTGACCCTAGAATGTTTTAAAACGGTTTTAAAACTTTTATGGAAATACGTATAATCATTTTCTTTTCTTTTCTTTTGTATGGATTAGCTTTATAGGTCATTATTCTTAAAATAAAACCTAAATTTGACTAAAAATGAGGCATTAAATTATTTCAAATGCGTTTTAAAGATTATTTTAGTTCAACTTTTCGCGGCATCTAATTCATGCATATGTATCAACTATTATGGAACAGAAAATAAATAAATAAATAATAATAATAATAAGAAGAAGAACAACAAAAAAAAACAAGAATAAGGAGGAGGAGGAGTAGTAGGAGGAGAATAAGAAGAAGAAGAAGAAGAAGAAGAAGAAGAAGAAGAAGAAGAAGAAGAAGAAGAAGAAGAAGAAGAAGAAGAAGAAGAAGAAGAATTCGTATAAGAAGTAGCAGGGGAAAAAGTGGAAGAAGAAAAAGTCGTAGAAGAAGTGGTGGAAAAGAAGAAGAAATGGTCGTAGAAGAGAACTAAAAAGTGCAAGAAGAAGTGGAAGAAGAGAACGTAGTAGTAGTAGTAGTAGTAGTAGTAGTAGTAGTAGTAGAAGAAGAAGAAGAAGAAGAAGAAGCAGAAGAAGAAGAAAAAAAGAAGAAGAAAAAGTAACAGAGGAAGAAAAAGAAGTAGAAGTGGTATAAGAAGTAGCAGAAGAAGAAGAAAAAAGAAGTGGTATAAAAACGTAGTAGTTGTAGTAGTAGTAGTAGTAGTAGTAGAAGAAGAAGAAGAAGAAGAAGAAGAAGAAGAAGAAGAAGAAGAAGAAGAAGAAGAAGAAGAAGAAGAACAACAACAACAACAACAGCAGTACTTATCCTACAAAGAGCTTTGTCTGTTTAAGTTTTTTGTTAGTAGCTATCTTTTGTTTAATTAAGTGGAAATAACAAAAATTACCGTTTTCGCTTGCCCTAGGTCATTGGTTATGACCCGGCATTGGATTATTAGGTCAAAAAAGCTGTCGGAATTGAATTCTTAAGACTTTAAGTCAAGCATGCAACAGTTCTAATTATTTTATTAATATTTTCTTAAAAGCAGGCGATGAACGAAAAAAAAAAGAAGAAAGATTCTGACAGTTGAATTAATGCTGATCACTATCATTTTATCCACCAGTCAAATATTGTTATTTATTTACAAATAAATATAAAAAAAATTACTAGTTAGAACTAAAAATACTTTCATCTACTTTGACTATCCTTAAAGATTCGCTGTATAATTCTTACTCATGAATTTGCAACTTACAATTTTACTTTGAATTCCTTTGTTATTAAACTACAATTTTTTTCACAGGTTGCAAGATTTCATTTTTTGCGAAGAGGGTTTCTTTATTAAGAGCTCGACTACGTCTATTCATAAAACCTGATAAATTTCTTGGAAGCAAAGTAAGAATTCTTTTAAAAGTCATTATTAAATTTACAGATACGAGAACCACTGTGGCAGCCTCTAAAAAAAAGAAAACTGTCACAAACCGTCAGATATTTAAGAAAACAAACATACACATAATATTCTGGCAGTGGATAGAACCAATTAAGTTGGTACTGATTGGGATACCGACGTCTCGTGCTGATGTAGTATTTTTTAAAACGGTTTGCTTACCAACGATCTTGTGGCACTTCTCTCTACTTCACGCCCCCCTCTCCAGTATATCCCAACTTTTCCCTTCCTTCTTCATCTTCGTCACTGAGCATCACTCCTCGTGTTTTATATCCCCAACTTCTTTAAAACTACGAGCTAATGTTGTAAACTGGCTCGCCAGTCTCCCTACAAGATGTCGTACCCAAACCAGTTCCTTGTGATTTTAGTGGGAATCAGCGCCTTCTTTTTACGCAGTAAGTAAAACTTGTATTTTTTTTTGTACTAGAACTAGTTTCCACTAAACGTTTAACTGCCTTTATGCCTCATTTTAATTTCCTTATAACTTTTTAAATTATATATATATATATATATATATATATATATATATATATATATATATATATATATATATATATATCACTGTATACAAAATAAAGAACGTGTTATCATTAGTGATTATACGGATTTAGTTACATTTCTTTTTTGTTTTCTATTTTGTTTTTTATTTCTTTCATTAAGGGGGATGTGATAATGATATATTACAATTAAAAATTAAAAATATATAATTATTTTATTATATCCCTCTTAGAATTGAAAATGATAATAGAATGTACAACCTAGTATTTGTTTTGTAGTTTTTAAATTTAAAAAACAAAATACATTTTAAATTTAAAAAAAAAACAAAATACGTTTTAAATTAAAAAAAAACAAAATACAAAAATAAATAAATTTATTTTGTTTACAGAATCAATTTCTTAAAAAACAACACAATTTTCTCACATAATTTTCCGAATAGTTTATTTCCAAAGTAATCTCTGTATCGACCACCTGCTGTGTAAGCTTAACCCTTGATTTTAACAAAATATAGCATTTATTTATTGGATAAAAAATACATTCAATTTTCGTTTGGGTGGAACAAGTGGGTCGATGTTAGGTTCTCAAAACCAAGAAATAATACTTCCTGCATGTATATATATATATATATATATATATATATATATATATATATATATATATATATATATATATATATATATATATATAAATTGTGTATCTTTGTAAATAATCAACTTAAACTTGTCTAATAAAATAAAGTAAATATTTTGAAATTTTGAATTAGGAAATTATTCCAAAATGTCTGTTTAAAACGTTGAAATTTCTGTTACGCACGCATGCATATCCACCCCCTTTTCTTTCTCTTTTAAAATGAAGGTGGACACTTGCATAAAAATGCATAAAATCTACACATGGATAAGCGCACATATTCATACACGCACAGATATACACACGCACACACAGAGGGAGAGAGAGAGAGAGAGGGGAAAGAAATACAGAGGGAGTTCGGATATGAAGTAAAAGTTACTAGTAAGCGTCGGTCAATGAATTGGAAAGGAAAGAAAAACTTTTTTTTTTTAATAATGTTATTTACTTTATTAAAAATTATCATTTTTTTGCATCGCGTCAGTTACGAAAATAAATATCAATAAATCTCCTTTTTTCATCCAAACCAATGATAATGCCTTAAAAAAAACCGTGGGAAATTTACAAAATCATGGCGACCACATTTTTAATAAATCTAGATAAAAATCTTGTCGAGAAAGAGGAAAATTCGGAATTTATCGTCCAGTCTTGTGTTTTTATTTTCTTTCATAAAATCGCCATTATCAGATAAATATATCCAACCATTTTTTTTTTTTTTTGGCAGCAACTTAAATTTGATTTTTGTCGCTATTATAACCGTATTTTGAAATAAGGCCGAATTATTTACCAATTTATTCGTCGAGCCAACAGACATATGCTTTCAATTGATGGCTGCTAAAGATATTGGTTTCAAGACTGTCTGGTTTTACTTCCAGCCCTGTGAGTAGATCGTCCTGCTAATAAAGAAATAAATAAATACACAAATAAACATCCGGTAAATACAACTTAAAAAAAAAAACATTAATGAGACATGATGAGACATGACCTTTTTTATGGCATTATTAGATTTAAAAAAAATATTATTTATCAAAATAAACAATGGAACTTTTAATTATACAAGTCGATCATCGAGCCAGTCTGCCGTTTTCATCGTGTGCTTGCGCATTAAATTGAGATAAGCTGCTATCGCACTGAGATCAAGGAAACTAAAAAGAAAGAAAACAAAAAAACCTAATCTCTTGTATCTCTAAAACATAAAAAACATAATCTCTATGTAATCTTTTTTAATTTTTTTTAAAGAATTCGCCTTTTTGATAAAATTTTGTATACAAACTTAAAGCATCACCCAATTTCTTTCCTAGCGGTTTTTATAAAATAATTTCTGACACACAATGACATCTCTTTATTCATTTATTATTTTTAATACCATGTCCCTTTAGGATATAGGTGTTCATGACTCTCCACAGATTCCTCTTTCTTAATTATCTGTGAATTGCCATACATTCTTGGGAAATATGGCCCGGTATTCCTGATATATATTTAGAGATTCTTGATGAAATCCAAAGAATCAGCAATATTATTGGTCATGGCCTGGCATCTCGGCTCCAGTCACTTTCCCACCGCCGTAAAATTGCTTCCCTTTGCATTTTCTATAAATAATTTCGCGGTGATTGTTCGTATGAACTCTACCTAGCCTAGACTTTATCAATTTAAGCACAGTACTCGATTGGCAATAAGGTCTCATCAATTTATAGTTGTGCTGGCTAGATGTAACCGTACATTATACGCTAACAGTTCCTTTTCTCGCACTTCTTGCCCGTATAGAACTCTCTTCTGACTCCATGCTCTCTAGTTAAATTTGATCTTCAAAAATTTAAATGCAATGACAATCGCTATCTACTGTCCTCCCGATTACTCTTCTGTTGTTCTTGCTCCTTAGTAATGTTTCTGTTATCTAATTCTTTCACACCCAGTAACCACTTGTGCCTTAGTGGCTTTAATACCTTACTTGGGATGATTTTGTTAAACAGTTGTGCAGCCTGGATGGTTCACGTACTAGACAGTTTTTTCTCCGCTGACTCTATCTTACATATCTATAAATCTACCATTCGTCCATGTCTCGAATATTGCAGCCACATCTGGTCTGATGCTCCTGCTATACATTTAGAGATTCTTGATAAAATCCAATGATGAATCAGCAATTTTATTGGTCTTGATCTGGCGTCTGGGCTTCAATCACTTTCTTACGGCCGTAATGTTGCTTCCTTGTGCTTTTTCTATAAATACATTTATGGTAATTGTTCGGGTGACTTCTTTGCTAGAATTTATGAATTTAAGCGCAGTACGTGATTAACAACAAGGTCGCATCAATTTACAGTTGAATTGACTAAATGTAACCGTAAGTTCTATGTTAACAGTTTCTTTTTTCATACATCTCATTTGTGGAACTCTCTTTCAGTTTTTTGTTTACCCGTCAAGTTTGATCTTCAAAAATTTAAATGCAATGTCAATCGTTATCTACTGTTGATTACTCTTCTATAATTCTCTCTTCTCAATAATGTCACTGTTTTCTAAGTATTTAAAACCTAGTAACCCCTTGTGTTTCAGTGGCTTTACTGTCTCACTTGGAGTGAATCCGATTTTTAAAAAAAATACCTAGTGGAGTGGTTTCCTGTTGCCTTTTCCATAGTTTAGAATTCAAAGTTTTTTTTATTTTCTTTTAGACTAGTTGTCACCCAAGGCTAAAGAGTTCAGTCTACGCTACTATTTAACTCATAGCTTTAGAGATTGATTTGTTTTAACGGCTTATCAACCCTTTTGTGGGTTATTTAAAGCCAAAACATATTGTATGAGTCGCTTAAAACACCCGGTGTTCTCGAGCGAGCCTCCATCTAAGTGCTGACCGAATTCAGTGATTGCTGACCTTCATGAAAACCAATGCTTACAGCGTGATTTGAACGTAAGAGGTAGGGGAGAGAAGAAACGTGTTCATGCCTTTCCCAAGAGAATTGAAAGTGAACGTAAAGTATTTTTAAAAAAATAAGAGTAGGAAACGCTGGCCGTAATGAAATTGAAGCGGCACAATTTATAGGGTTTGATTACCAAAAAAGGGTTGCGTTTTATGCATGAGTAGAAGCATTTTCCCGGACTTTCAGCACAATTTTAGTAGTGCGTATTATGGATGAAGGCGTATTATACATGGGGAATTTACGGTATTCATCTTTCTTCTGGGCATACAATATTAAATCAATCAAACAAATCAATGATGTCGAATAAATAGGTGACTGGAATTTCTTAAAAATTCATCCTGAATATCAAAACTAACTCTCATAATCCAAGAAGAGATAATTTTCCGTTTTCGAATGGGAGTTGGAAAGTTCCCGGCCAAAGCCATCTTCCTAAATCAGGATTCTAACGTTTGGGCATTAAAATATTGACAGTAAATGAAATGACAATAGCATTTTCTTCTATTCATGATGTAGACGATCATGGCTCTCCACAACTTACTATCTCGTGAGATTCTTAACAGTGTTTCCCCACTTTTCTAAGGTCTTCGCCAACTCTATTCCGCATCAATTTACTGAAGCCTGTCAGCTAAGTGGTTTGCTGCCTTTATCAATCTCTCTTATCATCCATATACCCCGGGAGTGTTAAGTTTTCCAATCCCACCTTCCTCATTATGTGTTCAAGGAATTTCAACTCTCTTTTCCTTATTCTAATTAGTTCTTGCTATTGGCATTTTCTTTAAGACTTCCTTGTTGCTTATTCGCTCCATCAATGGAATTTTCAGGACCTTTGAGAAAAAAGTAGTTAATTTAAAGTTTAATTAGTCTAAATTGAAGCAAATATTACTTTTATTTTATTATCGCAGAAAAGAATCTTTATTTTTAACAAGAAAGGGAATTTTTTGAATGTGTTCAGTGATTTATTGACAGCAACGAAGAAGCTTGTTGAGAAAAATGTTAGAAAATTACCAGTAAAGTTTAATTTACTACAGGCCCCTTCTCTTATTTTTTGATAATGTCGTGTATGGACGTCCGTATTTTTAAAAAATCGACACGTTTGTACACAGATACAAAAATATCAAAATACTTTTTAAAATACTGTGGTTCATTGTATTGTAGTGAGTTTTTCAATTTATGATTAGTAAATACAGTTTAATTTAATAAGAATATCATTAAGCCGCTAAAAAATAATACAGAATTTTAAAAGATTTAAAAGTTTATATATTAATCTAATAAAAATTTTAAAAGAATAAAAACAATTCATTATTCAATTAAATTTTTCTTGAGACAATATTGTCCATAATATATTTTATATATAAAAGCAATTAAAAGCTTTTCTCATTAAATAATGTCTTAGTTTCATTGCATTTTTTTATTTTACGATACAGAGATTTTTTGTAACTGGCGCTCCTGCTTGATATGAATATTTTCACGATTTAAAGACAATCATGAAATTAAATAAAAATTAAACAAAAATTAGATAAAAATTAAATACAGGAGAGAACAGATTTAAAAAAAAAATGCAAAGATTTTCTAAAAAAAAAAACATTTAAAAAATAGTTTAATTCATTTTTTAATAAGTCGCCAAATCCGACAATTATCTGATTTTTGCAAGAATTTTCAAATTAATCCGTTTTGCACCGCCAGAATATGCAAAAATTGCTCACATTCATTTATGGTCACCTGATAACGCAATAAAAACAATATCTTTAATCAAAATTTTGAAGGTTCTAAAAAGGATAAAAATTATAATTTGATAATCAAAAAATCCTTTGGTCTTTCGGCTTAAAAACATAAAGATTTTGACGATAAAACTTTGTTTTAGTAATTTTGGGGCTTTTTTTCACCATGTACGCATATTTTTAGCGAATCTTTTGAGGCACCTGTATATATATATATATATATATATATATATATAACGCATAGATAAAATAAACAAGTCTTATATTTTCTACCCATTCGAAAGGATTATATCTTTCGACTCAGTATCTGTCAATATTTCTGAGATGAGGTATTATGGACACTATTTACATTATTCGGACTATTGTCCTCATCTTTGTCGCCATATTTATCACAACGTTTCGGCCTTTCAGTATCTGTCTATATTTCTGAGAGGAGGTATTATGTACACTATTTACATTATTCGGACTATTGTCCTCATCTTTGTCGCTATATTTATTACGTTTCGGCCGTTGTACGCTCCGGCCTTCTTCAGTTGGTTGGAATGTCTAACTGAACCCTTTATTTCGCTCACTGGG
>OZ038513.1:70250210-70347710 GCA_964036315.1 Acanthosepion esculentum | reverse complement strand
TTCTTTTTGCAGAGTTTTCGATCTAATATGCCCCAAAGGTGTTCAATAGGGTTAATATCCGGAGACTGACTTGGCCATGGAAGTTTATTTATCCCATTTTGTCTCAATCAATGTTTTGTTGCTTGAGCAGTGTGACATGGAGCTCCATCTTTCATAAATAGGGAGTCAACTTTGCTCATTCTACTACTTGAGAATATTGGAAGGAGCCCTTTCTTTAAGATAGAAACATATTTGGTGGAATTAATGTTTCCTTCACACTCCACAAGCTCTGAGTGACCATCACTCCAAATTGCACCCCATACCATTACTGAAAGGCCCCCATGTTTCACCGTTGGCTGCAGTCTTTTTAAATCAAACTCTTGACTACAGAGTCTCCATACCCATACTCTTCCACTGTCAGAAAATAATGCGAATCTTGACTCATCAGAGAAAATGACAGTGGTCCAAAAGGTCACATTTCTCTCCACCATCTCATGTGCCCAATCCTTTCTGCGTTTGATATTGGCTGGACGGAGAAGTGGTTTCTTTCCCACAGCTCTGCCATAGTAGCCCAGCTTGTGAAGATACCTGACAGCTGTTCTGGGACTGACATCAACTTGTGTTGCTATGTCAGAGGCCTTGCAAAGTGGATCCTGTTCAACATTTCTTTTGACAAGACGCATGGTTCTTTCAGAGGGCCCAGGGCGGCCTGGATGAGGTTTTGTGCACTTCTTGCCCTCTCTGGTGAATTGTATGATCACTCTATTGACAGTAGAAAGGGGTATTGAAAGATTTTCAGATATTTTTCTTTGACTAAGACCACCTTCAATTTGGCCCACGATATGTCCTCGCTGAAATTCGGATAGGTCTGATGCTCCTTTGGTTCGTGGCATGTTCCAGTATTGTTATCTGCAATTTTAATCAAATAATCTAAGTTAATTTATCTTGATTATTAAAAAAAATCAGAAATAAAATTTATCTTGGTGTCTATTCAATTCTGTCATATCTGTGTGTGTGTGTATATATATATATATATATATATATATATATATATATATATATATATATATATATATATATATATATATATATATATCATGATTGTTATATTTATTTGAAATTATATATGTATTGTTTATTATCATTTCTTTTTCTATATCAGTATTTATTTGTTTTTTGTTTTTTAAACAAACCTGAAATAAACACAGATTCATCTAAAATTCCTCAGTTGCATGCACAAATGGCGGTTGTCAGGCAATGAAAAGTAATGAAGAAGTCAGGTTTATGTATCAGATAAATACACTCACAAAATCATCCCACTAGTACGTATATTATATAAGGAATACATGTTTTCATGACTACATCTAGAGATCATCTGAGATCTATCTCACAATCTATTCTGCTCTGGAAATGAAATATTTCGTTTCTTCTCCAGATACAAATTAAATCCTTTTGAAACTTTCAGGCTATCAAACACAGCTTATTACATGCCTTAGTCCAAATTTGTCCTTGTGTTCTCATATGTATTTCATCTGTGTTTTACGAGGGGGTACCCAAAAGTAACCGGAATCTTTTTCTGTGTGACAAGCCCGTAGTAGTTCAGGTTTCCACCGCTAGATGCCACTTGAGGCAACCCTCAGGCATCAGTGTGCTAACTGGTATCATCGTGGGAAGACGTACAGCTCCGTGGTTAACATTTGTTTTGAAGTGCTTCACGTCTTTTCGTCTATTTTTACCTTGGCTGAAAGGATGCCTGTCGCAAACAGTTGGAAGTTGGTCCAGACCATTTTTTCGAAGGTCATCACTGGTGACGAAAGCTGGTGCTGTGGCTACGACCCGGAAACGAAGCAGCAATTAAGTTAGTGGAAGCATCCAACGTCACCACGACCCCAAAAAGCGCGTTAAGTGAAGTCCAATGTCAAGACGATGCTGATTTGATTCGTTGATGTGAAAGGAATTCTCCACAAGGAATCTGTTCCTTCTGGTCAAACTGTTAACCAGGCTTTTTACTTGGAAGTCCTGAAGCGTTTGCGAGACAAGGTGAGAGGAAAACTTCTAACCTGTGGCAAAGTGGAGGGTGGTGGTTGCATCACGACAATGCGCCAGCGCACACCGCCTTGAGTGTGAGACAGTCTGTGACCAAGAATGGCATGACCCCACTTCCCACCTTCCCTATTCATGGGATCCCCCCCTGCGACTTTTTTTGTTCCCCCGAATGAAGAAAGTCCTCAAAGGAAGACGTTTTGCAGATCCGGAAGAGCTTAAGAAGAAAACGACGGAGCCATTAAAAACATAACTTCACAAGAGTTCCCGGAATGCTTTGAAGAGTGGAAAATACGTCTGGACCGGTGCATTGTTTCAAATGGAGAACACTTTGAAGTTGATAATAATATAAACATGAAACAATAAATGAATAAAATTATATGACACAATTCCGATTACTTTTGGGTCCCCCCCTCGTACATTTTTCGTAAAGTCTCCTTTGTTTTTACTTGTTGCACTGCACATTTACTAATATTGAGACCACTTTTGTAAACATGGATACCCACTAATTATAATGTTTATGCAATAACAAGTGAGCGCGCACGCGCGTGCGCACACACACACTCACACATATATATATAAACAAATATAATTATATATTGAAACTAATCATACCGACTGAGTTTTGCAGATATGCTATTTACTCGTCCGGAAGTATGATACTAAAACTGTATTTATTTCCACATATATAATTATTAAAAGAGACTACTTAATTTTTTCCAAAACGGACTTAATTTTTTGCTTAATCATATAAGCATATTTTATATACAATTTTTATTATCTATCCATCTATATCGCTCGCTTTATATATATATAAAACAAAAATTATCAAGATTGAAGGGTGTACGAATAATTTCATCGTTGACTGTACGTGCAAATACCTTTGGGAAAGGTATGAAGTCATCTCCCACCCGCAGCAATGTGTAAATAGCAGGACAGAATGTATCCTACAGCCTAACAGGTCTAGGATAAGGATAACCGTAAATTCAAAACCTGAGGAGGTTCGTTTAGAGACCTTGTGTCACACAATTTGCACCTGTTCTCTGTATTCGGCTCCAACAATAAGTGTGGCTGGTTCTGCACAAGCCCTCATCACCATAATCAAATCATATGTACATTTAATTACGTGCTAATACCGTGGAGAAAGGTATGAATCCTCCTTTTCTCTCCCAGTTATGGGTAAATAGCGGGACAGACTGCGTTTGATAGCCTTGGATGGCAAGTGGTCTAGGAGAAGGAAAACTCTGAATTCAAAATCAGCTGATGTTCGTTTGGGGATCTCTGTATTCCGCCCCTCCTCAAAACCTTTGCACAAAACCTTCACCATTATAATCAAACCATATGTACAGGATGTCTGGCTGTCTGTTCGTAGGAACTGAGTTGCCTAACCCTCATACGTCGTAAAAGGATCTCCGGTAGGCGCGGGTCAACAGACCGCGTCGATTAATGACGGGAGAATCCACGATATATATATATATATATATATATATATATATATATATATATATATATATATATATAATTGACTCTCCCGTCGAATTCGACGTATGAGGGTCAAGCAGATCAGTTCCTAGGAAACCGACAACAGCACATGAGATTTGATTATAGTTGTGAAGGTTTCGTGCAGGACCATCCACACTTTTTGAAGGGCCGAATACAGAGACCTGGTGCACACACACACACACACACACACACACACACACACACACACACACACACACACACACACACACACATACACACACACACACATATATATAATGAGTATTTTGCCAGCTATTCCCCGTATTTTTGCATATTTGACAGAAATATTTGTTTTAAGAAATTTTCATTTAATTTTAAAAGCGAATAAACCATAAAAATGAATTCAAATGCCTACAAAAGAAATGGCAATCAACTGCGCGAAAAGATCTGCCTCGTCAGTCATGTATCGAAAGATACTTGATCACCTACGCGTGCATTACGCATGGTGCATAACTGACTGACACATTTCCACATCTCAGCTTATCCTCTTTACTTGTTACCCAGGTCTTGTTGCCAGACAGAGAGGGAAATTTGCACTCGCGATATTCAAATCTTGTGTCGATGTGCGTTTGTGTCTATGCATAAATATTTTAATTCAATCACATAACCTAAAATATTTCTGCAGAATTAAAAATAATATATTTTTAAATAATTCTGTTTATTACAGTCTAATTTCCGAAAACTTCATGGTCATATTCACAACGTTTCGGCCATTTTACGCTCCAGCCTTCTTCAAAGGAATTTGAATTTCGGACGAACCCTTTATTTCATCCACCGTGGTAGATTGTTCTAGTACCACGCCTCTTCCGGGTGTCTCGGTTATTTCCCTTTAACTTAAATTTAAGTTTTTAACTTTAAGTTAAAGAGAAATAACTTGGATTTAACCAACGCCTTTTGTATGAATTTTTTTGTCTTATAAACCTAATGTCTCCTCATGTTTTTACCAGTGCTCATATTGCAATTTCCGAAAAGTACAATAAAATTATCTGATATTTTAGGGTTTAAATCGTTTTTTATTCGTCAAGATATTTTTATTGTTCAGAATAGGGGTTGTTCAGACTGAGTTGGAGGGGACTATATTATTCCAATATCTTATTTCATACTCAGTATAATTATGTGTACATTATGTGCATGCACGTGTGAATTAAATGACACAAACATACGTAATTCACTCACGAATTACACACATTTTTTAATCGATATCACCCTATGCAAGGCAATAAAGCCACTAAGACGCAAGGGGTTACAGGGTGTGAAGGAATGAGGAACAGAAACATGAATAATGAGCGGGAAGAGGAAAGAATAAGCAGGAAGACAGTAGATAGCGATTGACATTGCATTTACATTTTTGCAGATTAAAGATGGCTGGAAAGCATGGAGCCGGAAGGGAGTTTCACAATCGAGAAGTGCGAGAAAAGAAACTGTTAGCATAGAACGTACGGATGCATCTAACCATCTGAACAGTAAATAGATGAGATCTTGAGCGCCTGTCGAGTACATACGTATTAAATAGACGAATCACCTATAAGTACCTCCACGAAATCGCTAAAAAATCAGTATACCATGATGAAAACACGCTCGAAAAGTAATGAAAACGTAGTTTCATCGTCAAAATCTTTATGTTATTATTAAGAGGAATAACCAAAGTATTTTTGAATATTTAATTAAATTTTTTACTCCGTTTTATAACATTCGAAATTTCTTGCGTCAGCGGTTGTGGTAAATTTTAGCATAGCAAATTTTAGCCTCTTTTTTGCGGTGACACATATTAATTTGAAAATTCTTCTAAAAATCGAATAATTGCCGGATTTTAATGAAATTTTCAGAACTTATTCACAAATGAATTAAATTATTTTTGAATTTTTTTATTGGAAAATCTTGGCAAAAATACATTTTTTTACATGTGTTTCAGCCCCTTACTTAATTTTATGAAAACTTGAGAAATTCAACGTGTGATAATTTTCAGTGACTGTATTAGTTAAAAGCAGAATTCTTTAAAGAATTTAAATCATCAAATTCTTTTTGCAAAATCCGACCCCGTCTTAACGAAAATCTGTTCTGAATCGAAAAATATAAGACACAATAAAACTAATATATTATTTAATTAGAAAAACTTTTAATTGCTTTTATGAATAATGTATATTAAAGACAATATTGTCTGAAGAAAAAAAATTCGATGAAAAATTAACTTTTATAAGATTTGTTTTCCTTTTTTACAATTTTAAATTGAATAGTTTATAAAGATTTTAAATTTTTTAAAGTTCAGTTTCAATGTAATTACTCTTAGGAAATATTGTTATTAAGTAAAACTATATTTACTAATCATATATTGTAAAGCTTATTGCAATCTGATGACCCCGAATATTTTCAAACTAGCTTAAAAGCTGCCCAGTCGAGCAGCATTTAAGAAGTAGCTTACAAAAGTTTCAAAATGGCCGTTTTATCGATATCACTGAAAAAACAAATCAATTCTGATCAATATAATTTCTGTTTGAAATACACCACGGAATATTTTGCTTACTGGAAATAGTAAATTTTAAATCCGTTATCTTTCAAATAAAACTAAAAATGAAAGCTTTAAAAAGGCTTTTTCATTTTTAAAATTCATTTTAAACCATACGCATCGACGTACCGAATTAGTGGAGGTACCTATTTTTATGAAATAGATTTCCTAAAATATTTTCAGTCATTTTGAAAAACTTCTGAGAGTAAAGTTGTTTTCAATAGGAGTAAGTTTTTATTTGTTTTCTCCATCTTCTAATTTATGATATTTTTTTAGTGTTTTTATTTGATAATATTGTTTTTATTTTGAATTTAATTTTCCTTATCATGTCACGCGTTCTGACGTCATATCTGGATTTAGAATTTTATCAGCAGATGTTCCAATCGTTTCACGAGGCTGCGAATTTCACGTTTTTCTTCTTTTTTTATTGTTAAAAATATTTAAAATTCTATAATATTGAAATATCAATAAACCTTGAAACCTCAATAAAATCAATTAACTCAAAAACTTCTTCAAAATATTTTCGTGGGCTATAACCACAAACACACACACACACACACACACACACACACACACACACACACACACACGCACACACACACATACACACACACACATATATATATATGATTTAAGATTTAAGAAACAACAGATATTTTTATATATAGTGCAGGATATTTAAAATATTAAAATAATATTAAAAATAGCGCTTTAATATTATATAAAAAAAGATTATGACTTTAACTTTAAATATCAATCGTTTCTTATTTTCCCGACTTCGAAGTTTCTTGGTAATCCATTCTTCAACGGAATCAGTTTTTTTAATATATATATATATATATATATATATATATATATATAAAAGTGAACATAGAAGTCAACACTTAGAGGCGACAGTCTGTTTCATGCTAGATGCAATCATCGGGCTCGATGATTGCAATTAAATTGTTGACTTCTACGTTCGCTTTTATATTTACACACGCTCTATCTCTGATATTGAGCACTTTACCCCATAAATATAGCACACTTTAAGACTATATTTCTTCATATATATATATATATATATATATATATATATATATATATATATATATATATATATTTCATAGAATAATACTCACATATTGTGTCTACTTATTTTTGTACTGATCCTTTCCAATTCTCTAATCAGTTTCTTGATATTATTATCAAATTCATCAAGGAAGGCGCCGTAGTTTTTTTTTCTAACCCAAATATATTCGATCTATTCTACAGGGGAAAATTACAACGACAAACTTATTGCAATATTCCTTGAGGAATTTCGTTTAACATCAAGAAACTGATTAGACAACTGGAAAGGATCGATATAATAATAAACAGACACAATATGTCTATATTATTCAAGGAAACATGTTTGAATGAAGATATGCTACCTAAACACACACACATCCCACACACACGCAGGCATACACACACACACACACACATATATATATACGCACACACACACAAGTCGTATCTATACAACTGAATATGTTAGCTCTGTCACTGATATTGAGCACTTTCCAATAAGTACCGCATATATAAATATATATTCAGCACAATCACTTGATATATATATATATATATTTATATATATATATGATGGACTCTCCCGTCGAACTCGACGTATGAGGGTCAGGAAAATCAGTTCCCAGAAACTGAAAGCCCGACACCCACACATAAGATTTGATTATAGTGGTGAAGGCTTTGTGCAGGGCCATCCACACTTTTTGGAGGGACGAATACAGGTACCTGGTGCAACGAATGCCACAAGGTCCCCAAACGACCCTCCGCAGGTTTTGAATTCAGAGTTTATATATATATATATATATATATATATATATATATATATTCAGCACTATCACTTGCTATATGTATATATATATATATATATACATATACCTGCATATATATATACATATATACATATATATATATAATTATTTATTCGAAAATTATAACATAAATATGTTATAAAATCACTACAAAAATGCCATTTTGTTTCAACACTTCTGGTGTCTGATCAAGTGATGGTGCTGAATGTATATATATATATATATATATATATATATATATATATATATATATTAAAACAACAGCCGTTTATTGATCCACTTTTCCAAATTTCCCAATAATCCATCTCTGGCAAGTAGTAAATTCCGTTAGAAATTTTCTGAAGTTCTGACTGATTATCCCCCTTGTTTGAGAAAGATTATTCAAAATCTGGAAAGTCGATCAGTAAAATGAATCCACACAAAACGTCTGGTATTTTAATAATATTTGCCTTAATGAACATTTGCTATCTATCTATACAGAATATATAGTCGTAATATCGCTGAGAGTTTCGCCATGACGTACTTTAAATTAAGTAATTAAGTTTGATTAAAAACGACAGATTCAATAGATGGATAAATTCAATGGACAAAGGATTACGATCCATTTTAATAGAACTTGTTTTTATATATATATATATATATATATATATATATATATATAAATTATTCGAAAATTATAGCATAAACATGTTATAAAATCACTACAAAAATAGCCAAAGGTATATATATATATATATATATATATATATATATATATATATATATATGCATATTTCATTAAAAACGACAAACAAGGTACAACGGTTAAGCTTTTTATTTAATTTTTCTTGTGTTCGAACAAGAGCTTTCTTTTCTGGACAAAGAGTGTGTAAAAATTGTCCAAATGTTTTATATTTCCGAGCGCTTTCGGCTATACCTTTAGCCATATCAAGGATGATTCGATTTTTCAGCTTAATTGAGTGTGTGCATTATGTGTATGTCTTAGTGTGTAGTAGGGATGTTTTTAATTTCAGAATACGGTTAGCACGTTGTGGCTTTGTTCGTAGTTAATATTGTTAAGAGTTGGCTTTTTCTTTTTTATTATTATAATAAAAAAGAAAAAAAAAACAATACAGAGTAGAGCAAATATAATTTATTCGAAAATTAGAACATAAACATGTTATAAAATCAAAAATTCGAAAATTATAACATGTTTATGTTATAAATTATATATATATATATATATATATATATATATATATATCATAATAAAAAGAAAGAACAGTAAGATATATATATATATATATATATATATATATATATATATATATATATATATAATTTATTCGAAAATTATAGCATAAATATATACACACCGCAAACAGACAGTTTCGCTGTATCACGGCTCATCAGTGTGGCTAGACATGCGATTGTTCAAACCGGGATATGACATCAGTCGGAGTCTCTCACCCTTAGGCTATCGGTGCACGCAACAGAGAAATGGAATTTTTAACGCATTATATACGAGATATAAGCATTACTGGCTCGCAGAGTGCTAAATTCATAGCGAAGCGCTTTTAGCATTAATTAGCAGCAGCCAACGAATTCCCTTTCTTCCAAAGTGCTCAGCCTACGAGAAGGTGCGTGTATGTATATATATATATATATATATGTATATATATATATATATATATATATATATCGACAGGATGATAAAATAAAAGAACAAATAGAAAATTCATATCAATCTAACATGTTTCACTTTTATTAAAGCTTCGTCAGAGATTGAGAGTCAAAAAGAGAGAAAACACTGTTAATTTAAATTATGTTTGGGTCAGTTCTCATTGGTCAGACACGTGTCACGTGTATTGAAACTCTGGATAATTCTATTTGTCTGTCTAGTAGGGTTTTTTTTATCTTGCCCTTTCACTAATGCCATCTTAATTAAAAAAAAAGAACATAATACTTTAAGGAGAAAATACATTGAAAGCTTAATAATAATAATAATAATAATACTAACTATAAACACACACATAAAACAATACATTACATTTATTACCATCTTTCTTTGAATCAATTCTTGAAGAATCTAACTTATATCTATCTAATACAAAGAATACATTCCTAAAGAAGCCAGCCATACAATCAGAATCCTGCTACTTCCCGCTGCGAGGGTGTGTCGCACAAATGGGTAGATAAAAACCCGACTAGAAAGACAAACGCTCACAATTACAAGTACACATTATCACTCATTGCCCACTTAATACAAAATCTTCACAAACCTACATACACATAGAATTATGTACGGCTTTAATCATATATATATATATATATATATTTTATTTATTTACTTATATTCGGGCGGTGTGAAAAAAAAAAAGATAATAAAATGTGTAAATAAAACAATATTGGACAAATTGATATCAGGCGTAAAATGTAACGAAAAACAAAAAGGCTAAAAACATCCGTTCTGCCTGAAAATAATCAACCAGCACCTCAATGTCTAGCCAAAAGAAAACAGCAGAGTAACTTAAGTTAAAACATAAAAGTGCTCAATACACTAAGCAAAGCAAGATTAGAAAACCTAAAGAGCCAGAAGCTGTCTACCTAGGTTTCACTGAACGGATCATCAAGATAACTCTCACTAGAGTAATCCTGATGATCCGTTAGGTGAAACCTAGGTAGATAAGCTCTGGCTCTTTAGGTATTATCTATCTATCTATCTATCTATCTATCTATCTATCTATCTATCTATCTGTGTGTGTGTATATGTGTGTGTGTGTGTGTGTGTGTGTGTGTGTGTGTGTCTGTGTGTACATTCGATTAAAAACCATAGGAAGTTCTTTGTTGATTATTTTTTTATGTACTTTTTCAATATATCTAATAATTTAAAAAAAATCTCCGGTTGTTATTGGTAAATAAAACTTCCTATGCCTAAGTTTGTTTGGCTAACACTCGCCATTTTCAAATACATTTCTTATTTGTTTCGTCGTCAGTACATTATTTTAAATATCGCGTTTAGCATGTTGGCTTTTATCGCGTTTCGCATATTCACGAATAAAGTTAGTGGCGAATTTCTTTTTGCTATATTGTCACCTTTTCTTTATACCATCTGCTTTTAGTTGGTCCGGGAGCTTTGGGTATATTTGTAGATTTTGGTTGGTTTGTAGGAGTTGGTGTTTCGTATAGTAGTTCAATTCCTGTGCAATCAACGTGATATCGCCGTAAGCAGGAAATGGAAATGTTGGGTCTTATAGCCTTGGTTGGCATCCAGTTTACAATGAGACATTAACTTACTATCAATTCCTTGAATAATCAGATGCTTATATTCGAGTTGTTGTCAGATGGAAGATACATGCTAATTACTTTCGAAAATTTCAAATTGTCATCTTCAGGGCGCAATTTTCCCATACATAGGCAAACACTAAGACAAAATATCTGTAGACCGAAAGATTTTTTTTAAAAATTATACTATTTATTAACAGTTAAATATATGTTTTGGAGTGTGCGATGCCGCGACGCTAGAGTTCTTGTTCAAATCAATCAAGAATTTTGTTTGAATTTGTTGTTCATGATGACGGTAGTCTTTGAATATAGAATCCCGAGGTTGGCAGTGAATATTTCGAAGACAGTAGGGAAGCGTAGTTCAGGTTAGCAGTGGATATCCCGATAAAGTAGCAGAGCGTAGTTCTTCCTTCTGTTCTTTCGACTGACAGGTTGGCACTGGATATTCGGAGAGAGTAATCAAAATGGCCGCCTTTATACAAGACGGATTGAATATTTCACGTCTCCTGATTGGTTAACCTTCTTTTGGGGAACTATAAAGCGAGTCAAGTCATTTGGGTTTGCTCACTAGTACATACGTACACAAAATAATCTAACAGAATTTTGAAAAGTTATAAATCCACGAAATTTTCTTGTTGTATGTATTTATTTGTTAAAGTGAAATGGACTTAGTATAATCAGAGTAAAAATATCTTAGTTTAAGATTCTGATTATTACTGTGCTGCGGATGTGATGTCGTAAATATATTAGTGTGCGCAGCTTATATTTCATATCGTAAAGAACAATTTATACAAAGAATTAATTAGCAATGTTAATGTGATTAATATATATATATATATATATATATATATATATATATAGTATACACAAAAAGTTTGGGGTTACCTTGCGTTTCTTTAAAGAACACCTTAAAATGAGATTTTTTTATGTGTTTTTAAAGTAAAAGATAATATTCCAGTAACTACAGTGTATTTACCTTTTTGACCAAAAAAATAAAAAGTTAAATATAAAAAATTATACAAAAGCATCATATTTTGTTTTCATTAATAAAACCACCACCTGTCTTAATTACTGCTTCTTGGCATTATTTCCAACAGTTTTGGAAAATAATTACAGATAGCAGAACTTCGAAAATATTCTTCAAGCACGGAAAAAGCTCACTCTCACTCTTTGGGTATTCTCTTCAAACTCTCCTATCTAATTTATCCCATATTAATTCAATGGGAGAGAGGTCAGGAGACTGAGGTTAAGTCATAATTTCAAAAGTTTTGTTCCTTTCTTTGACTCCATGTAATTTTGACATAATTTAGAAGAATATTTTGGATCTTTGTTTTGTTGAAGGTAATTTTTTTTACCAATTATGCATAAACCACACGGTATAGCATCTCTTTGCAAAATCGAATGATATTGTTCTTTTTTTTATGATTCCCTCGATCTGAATCAAACCTCCAATCCCTTTCGTAATGTCAAAAAGTTTACCTAAGGGGGGGGGGTTAATGGTGAGAACAAAATATAATGTTTCTCATACAAAATATTCATAATTTAACAAAAAAGTATTGTGAACAGAAGGGGGCACGGTGGAGTAATGGGTAGCGGCTCGAATTGAAGAATCGGATTGAGGAATCGATTACATTCACTTACGTGCTAATACGCTTGGGAAAGGTATGAATCCTCTTCTCCCCCAGCTATGGATAAATAGCAGAATAGACCGGGTTTTATTGCCTTGGGTGGCAACTGGTCTACCGCAGAAAGAAATGGCAACCTACTGCGAGAAAAAATCTGCCTCGTCAGTCATGTATCGAAAGATACATGATGGCCTAAGCGTGTATCACGCATGGAACATAACTGATTGACTGACTTTCTAGTCGAATCCATTACATTCACTTATGTGCTAATACCCTTTGGAAAGGTATGAGTGCTCTTCTTCTCCCTCCAGCTATGGGTAAATAGCAGGACAGACCGGGTTCTATAGCCTTGGATGGCAACTGGTCTACCGCAAAAAGAAATGGCAACCTACTGCGGGAAAACATCTGCCTCGTCAGTCATGTATTGAAAGATACATGATGGCCTAAGCGTGTATCACGCATGGGACATAACTGACATTGACGTTTTAGTAGTAGGAGGAGCCTAGAGAAAGACGCTAAAATAAAATCATATACACCGTAGTTAGTGTAATTTTTTTGTTTTACTTTAAAAAATACAAAAATGTCTCATTTTAAAGAAATATAAGGCCGCCCCAAACTTTTTGTTTGTATTGTATATATATATATATATATATATATATATATATATATATATATATATGCAGGTTACTAGTAGGACTGAAGTGTCACATACGACACAAACATAAAAACCGAAAATGGAGTACTGTTGCCATATTTGGGCGCAATCTGCCCAGACCTCACTTTCCAGTCTTGATAGAGTTCAAAGGCATTTTCGAGTCCTTGCGGAAGTAGAATTATTTTTCACCCACCAACCTCTTTCTCTCACAGGTGGGATGTGGCGCGTCTCTCACTGCTCTATCGCTACTTCCATAGAAAGTGCTCGGACGAACTGCATTCCTTTATTTCAGTCAAGTCTAACCTTCACGGCTAGGACCCTACATGCCATTTACATAGCAAACGACCCATCGGCGAGAAGTTCCACTCAAACAGCTTTTTTCCCGCAAACCACTGCCCTATCTTCCCCCTTTATCCATATAAACTACCCCTTAACGTAACACTCTACCTCGAGTGTCCCCACCTTAATGTAAAAAAGGGTTGTCGGATCCTCATACTTCGAAATTTTGTGACGCACGATGGCCGTTAATAATTAAGTATAACCCAAGACTTCAATCTTAAAATAAAACAGTATTTAATTACAACCTCAAATAAATGCTTGACAAGAACAAAGAATTAAAAGACAACCAAAGATAATTAACCATTTCAGTGAATAACTTGTTAGTAGCGCTGCTCGTCTTAACGTCCAGTAAATCCTAAATCGAAACTCAAATCATCGACGCAAAATAATTCACACTAATTCAACTGGATAGTTCCGTTCAATAGTAACTCAATAATCACTGCAGTCAGTAGCCTGACACCGCTATTTATATACCTGGCCGAATAACATATATTCATAAATCTAGAGTGTTACACTCGAATCTCGGTGTCGGTAGTTACTCATTTTATATATATATATATATATATATATATATATATATATATATATATATATAAACATGTGTGTGTGTGTGTGTGTGTGTGTGTGTCGCTGGTCATTCGTATTCTAGGATACACGTCTACTAGGGTATCCTCGAATAGCCAATCCCTATTGGACATGCTTGCTCAGGCGCATTTGTGTTTATTCAGCACCCACAGAGACTACCTGTGGTTCATACTTACAGCTATGTTGAGCAGACCTTAGTTATAGTTTCTGATAAAGAGTGTGTTATCTAGCGTGATCAACAATGCAGCACGCTCAAGCCCTCCGCCACGATGACTTGTGACTTCGTGCTAGCACAACTATCGACGGCACCCATATCCAATTTCACTCACAAGGCCTGGGTCAACCCGTGGTATGGTTTTCAGGCAATTTCCAAAGGTGCCGCACGCTGGAATCGACCCCGCCAGTACGATAACATCAGGAATTAAGATGTTTTAAATATT
This sequence comes from Acanthosepion esculentum, assembly GCA_964036315.1. Lineage (NCBI taxonomy): Eukaryota > Metazoa > Mollusca > Cephalopoda > Sepiida > Sepiidae > Acanthosepion > Acanthosepion esculentum. Next base: position 70,332,897 of record OZ038513.1, on the reverse strand, counting down.
TTTTTAATAATAAATAATAAATGATAAAGTATTTATTGGTATCATTAAGTGAAATGTACCGTCGAATTATATTTTTAATGACTTTTTCATCCTGTTTGTGGGTAGGATGCGTCTGGCTACGATAAAATAAATTAATGTTACTTTTTGTTTATATCAGTTACGTCAAGCGTTGCTTTCCCTTGTCTCTCTTTCTCTCTATTCGACCTGTGAGTATCAGATTCTCCAAGCCCTCCTTTCTCATTACGTGTCCCAGAAATTTCATCTGCCTCTTCCTGATGTTAAGTATAAGGTTTCCCCCCCGTTTACATCCTTTCCCCTCATCGTTGCTCACACGCTCGGTCCATGTTATTTTATAGCAAATAAATGATCTTCATTCTGTTTTGTACAAAGCAACCCAAAAATGGTGAGAAAAACACTTATTGTAAAATATCTGAAGATTTAGATACCGTACTTTTGTTTTTGTTCATGTCTGTCTACGGTTCATGCCTGTGTAGAGGACCGGGGTGTGAATATGAGGATGATATCTCTGGGCTAAGATTTCCCGCTGGCCGGTCCAGCTACATAGAAATGTTGGACTTTAATGAAGTCCAAAGAAGGCAAAAGAAAAACAAACAAGACCGATATACATGTATGCAAACAAATATATATTAATAACAAACATTAATACACGAAGACATGAAAAGTTACAGAGTGTTTGTATGGAAAGTTATGCGTGTGTTGAGTGTCCGTACGAACGCGTATTTTGTTTTTAGCGTGTTCCCAGAATATGGGAAACGCTGTTTATGTGAGAGGTCACATATTGGAATAAGTAAAAAAAGAGAAAGGTTTTTTTTACCTCGCCTCACGCGCGAGGTTGCAGCCCGAGGCCTGAGTCGAGAAAGATGGCCGCACGTGTGCGTAAACCGGAAAAAGAGAAAGAGAGAAGAGTCAGCCAGTATTTATACTCGTGGGAGAGAGACCCCAGTTGAAGGATTAAGGGAATGAGGAGGAGATAACTCCGACATCTGATTCTGGTAGCTTCTTTATCCTACGTAGCTGAAGTTTCTTTCCTTTTGTCGCTACATGAAGAGCAAAACTTCATCCACTGTGTATATCACTTAAAATCAACAAGTGCCTTATATAAATGAACAATTAATACATTTCTTCTTATCTAAAATTTACATTAATCTTTGTTTCATACGTGTTTCCATCCCTGAGACATTGTCTTTCTAATGACAACCTTTTTGTCAGTTAAGCACAGTACTAAAACTTGCGGATCCTTGTCTGATTCAAACATCTATCCTGAAAGTAAGCAAGCAAGCGACATATGCGTTACACTGGTGTTCTGCTGCTTGAACAGTACAAGAAAATTAACTTTCTATTCCTAAATTAGTAACAATACACTTGACTGTACATGGGCCTTTCCCTGAGGAGCGCCGTTTCGATTCCTTGCAGAAGTTTCAATCTGTATGTAAATAAACTCACGGCTTGATTTTTAATAATATTTGACTATTTTCAAGAAGAGTTAATTTATGAATACTTATCTGTTTGTAAACTTGAATGTGATAAACACTTACCGTATATACTCATGTATAAGCCTATTTTATGTATAATGCGACCCCAGTTTCCGAGCAATGTTAGAAGGCCTACCGTTGTTGAATATTGCAATACTGGGCATCATCCTGGACATATTTGATGCAAATAAATGGTCTTCGTTCTTTTTCGTACAAAGCTACCCTAAAATGATGAGAAAAACCACTTACCGTAAAATATCTCATATGACGATTCAGATAATGTAGTTTTGTTGCCTGATTATGGTAGTTCCTTTATCATAAGCCTGCCTCCAACGTAGCCTAAGTTCCTTCCATTTTGCTACAACATGAAGAGCAACAAAAAAAAGTTCACTATGTATACCACTTAAAATCAACAAATACGTTATATATTGAAGAATTAATAGTTTTTTTCTGATCTCAAATTCCCATTAATCTTTTTTGTCAGGGTTACCGATCAGGTTCAATCAGAAGACTGAGACACATTTGGTAATGAAGACGACGAAGAACAAAACTTTCATGGTTTTTAGTTAATAAATGTTCATTAAAAACCTATTTTCTTCGATGTATCGTAAATAATTTCTTCCTGTAGCATGTACCGTAGTACTTCGTGTATAATTTACATATTAATAGTGAGAGATTCTTTTATAATGCTCCTCAATATTGATAATACTTTGTATACCGTAAGTAAAGCTACTAACATTAATTTAGTATTTCATCCTGTGTACCTTGTACTGCGGTATATCTTGTCAAAATATTTTAAGAATATGTAACGTAGATAAAATAAAAACAAAACAAAACCAGTAAATGTAAAAAATATAATAAATTAAAATAAAATTAATATAAATAAACAAACAAAGACAGAATAAGGAACACAACTGAAACATGTAGGGGTATCGATACGAGTTTGGTACGTTTCGGCGTAGCCTATTTGGCGTCGCTGATTCGGCGTCAAAAAAATAATTGGACTATTCGGCATAGCCGTTTAGGAGTCAGACTGTTTCGACGTCACTGACTTTGACCAGAGGCACCACCTACACACACACACAAAGGATTGAAAACACCCAACTTTCAATATGACTTTTTATTCATTTAGTGAATTAAGGATCCTATTAAAACACTAATGGAATAATGAAAAATAAAAACTTAAATTAAAAATAAAGTTTGAGCTTATTCAAGTAGCAAGGGCGGACTATTATCGTAGTTTAGTCTGTCTGTTGTCTGATTTATAGAAATAGTCATTTTTGATAATGGCTTATATAAGCCGAATGCTTAGATTATATTTAAACATGTATCAATATGGCGTTTTCCTTTCGTCTTTCAACGATAATGTGATTAAGCTTATCAGACAATATGAAAGGAACTTGTCTATATTATTTAATGAAACATGCATTAATATATATATATATATATATATATATATATATATATATATATAATTATATATATATATATCCTGCGGAGCTATATATATATATATATATATATATATATATATATATATATATATATATTTAAGTGATTCATCGAGTCTGAAACCTCAACAGAATGCAGAAAGCACTGGACGGTAGTTTCGTCCTATATTTGGGACTCATCAGCAGTGCGCATACAATACCGAGAATTGAAACTCTGACAGTTAGGTTGTCAAGCAAACACCATACCAACTGTTCCAACGGGCATCGGTGACAAAGAGGTAGCAAATCAGACTCAATATAGCGCCGCTCACTCACATATTCCGTGGTGGAACTCTACTGAGATTCTCTTTAACCATAGGACTGTGTCCCCTGGAGTCACGACTACTATCACCAAGCCGCTCACTCCAGAGCATTAGAAGCCGGTTCAAGCAATGATATACATTTGAAATTATTAGGCCCTAACTGTCAGGGTTTCAATTCTCGGTAGTGGATGCGTACTACTGATGAGTCCCAAATATAGGACGAAACGGCCGTCCAGTGCTTTCTGCATTCTGTTGAGGTTTCAGACTCGATGAATCACTTAAATATAATTATCAAATTCTCCTAATAATTTCAAATATATATATATATATATATATATATATATATATATATGTCCTGCGGAGCTACACACACACACACACATATATATATATATATATATATATATATATATATATATATATATATATAGAGAGAGAGAGAGAGAGAGAGAGAGAGAGAGAGAGAGAGAGAGAAATACCACAGTTTATGGGTACAGATTCAAATATTAAATGATCAAAGACTGGGAGCTGATCTATCCTCTGATCTAGTTCTGCTACAGCTCAATGACAGGGGGTACTGGCTTGTAAAACGAAGCCAGTAACGTTTGATTATTATTGAGCAGGCCCTATTTTTTCTCCAGTCACGATGAACGTTTGTATTCCCAATGAGGCTCCTTGTCTGGGAGGTCTGTTAGGATTCAGTATAACTCCATACCTCACGTAGGACTCGCTAAAGACCCTGGAAAATTGGTCGGTTCCTTGTATCGCTCCAGAAAGTATCTGACACATTCCGCCATGCTCTATCTTGGCAGAAAAAAACTTCCATGTCTAAACTAGAGTTGCTCAATCTTCACTTTCCATCCTTGTAAATGTTCAAAAGCGTTTACGCGGCCTTGTGGGTGATGAATTATCCCCCCTATAACCCCTTTCTCACGTACGTAGCTTTACTAGCCTCTTGCTATTCTATCGCAATTTTCATTGTAGATGTTCAGACGAGCTATACCACGCCAGACACCCACATCTGGGGTCCTCCATACTGCATACGCAGTCAACCTATCCCCATTCCCTCAGTATTCCATTGATAAGGAGAAAGTTCTATTCAGTTTATTCTCAGAACTGTTATTTTGTGGGACAGACTCCCTAGTGGATGCTTCCCTAATCACTACAATCTTAACCTCTTCAAGTCTCGGGTAACGCGTTATATATCCGACATATCCTCATAATTTGAAATATCTTCTTCTTTTTACACCCTTGCAACACTCAGTTCAGTAATCCTTGAGTGGCTCTCAGGTCTTGTACTTGGTGAACAACTGTATAAAAAATATCTATTTCCGCCTTAAGTAAATTTCGTAGTCCAGAGTGAGTTGGGAAATATTAATCATCTTTAGTTTCCAGGATTTCCAAAAAGAGAATAGATCAAAAATATTTCTGGCAGAATTTTAAAAAAACACTGATTTATGTCGAAATGATCTTAATATTCACTAAATTTGTATATGTATATATATATATATATATATATATATATATATATATATATAATAACCAAGGGCCAAAAAGGTTTACACTCCTCCTCGTTCTTTTGAACAGGAGTAGAGGTTTATCCCTTGTTTCCTGTTTAGAATTAGGTTATTGGTTCCTTTGAAAGTCTTTTCATTCTCATTCATTCCTAGTAGCCCCTTGCGTCTTAGTAGCATTATCGCCTTGCTTTGGGTGAAGTGATTACAAAAGTGCCCTCATATCTTAGTAACGTTTGTGCAAATTCGTAAACATTGTCAATTCTTTTTTCTTCTTGAGAAGAAATACAAATTTACATTATTCGGACTATTGTCCTCATCTTTGTCGCCATATTTATTACAATGTTTCGGCCTTTCAGTATCTGTCTATATTTCTGAGATGAGATATTATGTACACTATTTACATTATTCGGACTATTGTCCTCATCTTCGTCGCCATATTTATTACAACGTTTCAGCTGTTGTACGCTCCGGCCTTCTTCAGATTGTTGGAATGTCGAACTGAACCCTTTATTTCGCTCACTGGGGTAGACAGTTCTAATTCCACGTGCCATGTTTAATGGATATCAGTTATCAGTTATCTCCTGTTAATTTTTCCCTCTCTGGATCTAACTAACGCCTTTATCCACTGTGTAATGTAAATAGTGTACATAATACCTCATCTCAGAAATATAGACAGATACTGAAGAAATACAAATATTTACAATGCATTCTTATAAAAAATTAATTAGAAATGCATTTACATGATACATGAATTAGAAGGTTAGCGTTCCGATCATAGTATCCAGGTTCGAATCTCACAATGAACGATTTGTGAAAGACGTGATTTCTTGATAACGTCACTCTGGGGAAACGACTCTAAGGTGTTGAAAACAATGGTGCGAGTTGACACAAATGGGTAGACGAAATTATCCCGAAGCCATCGTTTATGGATAAAAGTGCTAGCACGAAATCTCAAGTCATCGTGACTGAAGAATTAAGAGCAATGATCGTGTTCAAACAGTGATCCCTCTAGATTATACGCTCTCACCCAGAAACTGTAACTAATGTCTCCTCAGCATAGTTGCAGTATAAACCACAGATTGAGGCTTTAGGTGTTGATATCCCGATCAAACTATCTGAAGTTCTTGTTTTTATTTGAATATTTCCGATCGTCTCTCTTACAAATTCCGATAGATATATTTAAATTTTAAATGTAACATTAAGCTCATGGAAATGACTAAGTAGGTCGAAAGTATATATATATATATATATATATATATATATATATATATATATATATATATATATATACTAAATCGAGGATTGGAAAAAGGGCACTTAATATTTAATATAGTGATATTTATTTATAATATGAATTTATACAAAGAAGAATTAAAACGTTGTTACTTACAGTAGGATTTTCAGTTTTTTTTTAGAAAAATAATTTGTTGTTTTCCTTTTTTAAAACTTTTTTTTACTTTAACCGTTTTCGCTTACCCTTTCAAAAAGTTTTTAACTATTTCTATCTCCACGTGTTGATGCTTATATTTTGTACCTAAGAAAAAAAATGAAAATCAAGGGGCGTAACTGGATATAAATATCATTTATGGGAAAGGGAAATTGGTAGAATCTATTTAAACTTTTAATACTTCTCTGTAATAATTCATATGTTTATAAATAAATATCACTATATTAAATATTAGGTGCCCTTTTTTTCCAATCCTCATTTTAATCTATGCAATAAGTTTTTGTACAGAACCTTTCTAACAATTTTTTCCATACATACATACAAACATACATACTTACATACATAAATACATATATATATATATATATATATATATATATATATATATATATATATATATATATATACATATTTATTTATTATAATTTTATCATATAGACAAAACCATTTTACTCACTACAAAGATGCAACTTAGTTTCTGCATTTCAACTGCACATCGACGGGTGAGGGTCGAAAATGGTTATGAACAATCCTGCAGTCGATTTGCAGTTGAAATGCACTGAAACCAAGTTGCATCTTTGTAGTGAGTAAAATGGTTTTGTCTGTATGATTAAATTATAATAAATAAATAATTATCGCTCCACTATCTTTATCGAGCTCTTTTTTGAATTAACGCTGCGAACGTTGGAATTTATATATTACTTTCGTTCTCATCGCATCGGATATATATATATATATATATATATACATATATATATATATATATATATATATATATATATATATCAGACATAATAGGCATTCGTTGTCTGTTATATTTAACAATATATGTTTGAATATATATATATATATATATATATATATATATATATATATATATATATATATATATATATATATGCGTGTGTGTGTGTGTGTTAAACAAGACTGATAAGTTACTTTTTGTTAAGATTTTTCATTATATATATATATATATATATATATATATATATATATATTGCAGTTCAAAAGTTTGATGCCACCCCTAGTAATCTTTTAAATTAGTCCCAAAAGTAGTTTTTCGTCCTTTAAATAAGACAAAATTACTATACATAGTAAAAAAAAAGTGAGACATGATTTTAGAAATTTTATTATGAAAAAAAGAAGAAATGCATTTAAGATTAAATTTTGCTCTCGGCAAAATATCCTCCTTTAACCTTGATTAGTGCAGCACAATTTTTTGGCATCCATTGCAAAAGTTTCTCAAAGTATAAATTTGATAATTGATTACATTCTTTTTTTTTCAATGACTCTAAGAGCTCTTTATTTATTTATTTTTTTTTTCACTCTTCTCTCAAGTTCATCCCATTCTAATTCTGGGCGTGGCTTCAAACATTTGAACTGTAGTGTATATATTGGATGACAAGAAATGTTTGTGAAGCCTTGTTGGTAGCCGGCTCCATACACCCCACATGGCATAGCCTAGTGCGTTTAGACTCTCAGGCTGGAGGAAAGCCAGAATTCTGCTGGTTATAAATCAGTAAAATTAGCTTTGCAGAACTTCTATACCTTCATGGCTTAGTGGCTGTGGGTACCGTTCTGGATCCACACATAGTTATATTCCTTGTAGAGGGTTGTTTCAAACAGCGTCCACTATGAATACTTTCCCGTCAGTGAATATTTTAACACTAGACACATGGTTATTTTGCTACATGTGCATTTTCCTGCACCTTTCCAATCTTTTAGCAACCTTTGTTTATGGTAATGTTGAAATAAACCGTTTACTTACATTCATTGGCCAAACAGTTAGTGTCGATTGGAATTTATAAAATCCTTTTCTTGGGGCAGTTTTTAAGGAAATTAAACTTCTTAAGTCCATTATTATAACTCTTTCTTGTACTGATGGGAGTTTAATTCCAAATTCTTTGTTTAAGGCAGTGTGGCAAGTTAACATATTCATTATACAGTTATATGAATGCTGGGCACCCTTCTCACAGATGAAGAAGACACTTGAGGCAACAGAAATGTAGCCCTACAGAAAGAATGCTGCGTATACCATGTACTGAATATGTGAGTAACAAGGAAGTCTTAAGTAAAATGGAAGCAAAAAGACGCATATACATAGACTCAGAAACAAACCGTTGAATTTTTAGGACATATAATGAGGAGAGAAGGCTTGGAGAATTTAAGACCCACAAGACATACTGATGTGAAGCGTGGCAGAGGGAAGCAACGATTAACTTACTTAAGCTTGTGTAAATTGATGGTAAAATTTGGAGTAGGTGGTATGGTGAAAAGATAGTGTTAGAAATGATAGGACGTTGTGGAGGGATATTATCGATCATGTATTGAAGTGACACATCATATTGAAGGATAGGAAGACCATATTGTACTTTGATGATTTGATGTAGGATTTAAGAACCAGGATTGACGGTCCTAAGCAAAAAGTCGGTCTAAGACCGTCAATCTTAGTCCTTAAATCATACATCAAAACACCAAAGGACCAGGATTGACGGTCCTAACCAAAAAGTCGGTCTAAGACCGTCAATCCTGGTCCTTAAATCATACATCAAAACACCAAAGGATCAGGATTGACGGTCCTAAGCAAAAAGCCGGTCTAAGACCGTCAATCTTAGTCCTTAAATCATACATCAAAACACCAAAGGACCAGGATTGACGGTCCTAACCAAAAAGTCGGTCTAAGACCGTCAATCCTGGTCCTTAAATCATTCATCGAAACACCAAAGCACCAGGATTGACGGTCCTAACCAAAAAGTCGGTCTAAGACCGTCAATCCTGGTCCTTAAATCATACATCAAAACACCAAAGGACCAGGATTGACGGTCCTAAGCAAAAAGTCGGTCTAAGACCGTCAATCTTAGTCCTTAAATCATTCATCGAAACACCAAAGGACCAGGATTGACGGTCCTAACCAAAAAGTCGGTCTAAGACCGTCAATCCTGGTCCTTAAATCATACATCAAAACACCAAAGGATCAGGATTGACGGTCCTAAGCAAAAAGTCGGTCTAAGACCGTCAATCTTAGTCCTTAAATCATTCATCGAAACACCAAAGGACCAGGATTGACGGTCCTAACCAAAAAGTCGGTCTAAGACCGTCAATCCTGGTCCTTAAATCATACATCAAAACACCAAAGGATCAGGATTGACGGTCCTAAGCAAAAAGTCGGTCTAAGACCGTCAATCTTAGTCCTTAAATCATTCATCGAAACACCAAAGGACCAGGATTGACGGTCCTAACCAAAAAGTCGGTCTAAGACCGTCAATCCTGGTCCTTAAATCATACATCAAAACACCAAAGGACCAGGATTGACGGTCCTAAGCAAAAAGTCGGTCTAAGACCGTCAATCTTAGTCCTTAAATCATACATCAAAACCCCAAAGGACCAGGATTGACGGTCCTAAGCAAAAAGTCCGTTTAAGACCGTCAATCCTGGTCCTTAAATCATACATCAAAACACGAAAGTACAATATAGTCTCCTTATCCTTCAATATGATGTGTCACTTCAATAAATGATCGATAATGTCCCCCCACAACTTCCTAGCATTTCTAACGCTGTCTTTTCACCATATCTTACGCATACATGCTTTTGATCGTTGCAGGGCGTTAAAGAAGTCCCGATTCAAACTTGTTGACACCGCAGCTGTTAGGCTTTCCTCTGGATCCCGTTATTCGTGTCAATGGTTTTCTTGAAATGGCAGACAGTACGCAAAGACACGTTATGTTATGTATGACTTTAGGATCGATTACCTCTTTGTAATTTATCTTGCTGTGAAGCTATTCTTTGTGATATTCCAGAAGAATAGCTGCGTATTAATAGCTGACAGTATACTCCCTATTTACCAACCTGCACACAAGGCAAGATGTGGCACAAGGCCAGTTTTAATGTGAGGAGTTCCGAGCCCATAGGCTTGGGCAAAAATTGCCCGTTAGACCCCGTATACACTGGGTCGGGTTTGTCTACCTCGCCAGACGAGACTCTCCCCTTCGGCATAGCCTCGTCTGGGTTCCTCCCAACCCGGAGGCAGAGAGTTCGACAAGCGAGGAAGAGAAAGCCGCCTTCTCGTCTGACCGCATAATCTTGACGCTGTATTTGGTTTCACCTCATTTAGTGCAGTTGTGGGTGGGAAAGTTGATTTTAAATTTTAGTTCCATTCCTTACTTTGTCGGTGGTTATAAAATGCAATGAGCAGGAAAGTCATGGTGCATGTGTCATGCAACTTTGGATAATTTCAAAGTCTATAGATATTCTGATCCAAGTCAAAGTGCTGAACTATGCGTAAATAATCCTTTATTTATTTTTTAATTGATATCACCCCATGCAAGACAATAAAGCCACTAATACACAAGAGGTTACACGGTGTGGGAGAATTAAGAACAGAAATATAAATAATGAGCGGGAAGAGAAAAGTGTAATCAGGAGGACAGTAGATAGCGATTGACATTGCATTTAAATTTTTGGTTGGAAAGCATGTAGCCGAAAGGGAGTTCCACAATCGAGAAGTGCAAGAGAAGAAACTGTCAGCATAGAACTTGCGGCTACAGCTCAGCTGTAACGTCTGTGTAATGAACACAAGATCCGTTCTTATCTTAACCTCAGCATATGGTTTTAAAAATGTTTTTCTTCCATTATTAAGCTGGGAACTTTACCAAAGGATAGTGTAATATCTGTGCTTTAATATTGTGCCAGAAATTTCTAAACGGCATGCTGTACTGCTTGGCATTCGCACCGGAAGCCCCACTACGAATATTTCAGAGTGTTTGTGTGTCACTCTGAGGACAGTACAGAGCATTCGGAAAGATTTGGATGAGTCTAATGGTGACTACCAACGTGTTTGGAGGGATCACTTGTAATGGCAACGTTATGCCTCCATTCATCTTCCCACAGGGCCTCAGACACCGCGACCTACATTAAGTGCCTTGTGGAGGTAGTGCTGCCCTGGGTTAAGAGTGTGGCTGCTAGAAGACCCTATGTCTGGCAACAGTACTCTGCACCATGCCACACAAGCAGAGAACTCAGTCATGGCTGTCAGACAATTTTTGCGACCACATCACCACTTATATCTGGCCATCTAACTCCCTAGACTGCAACCCCTGTGATTATTATTTTTTAGGCGCAGTTGGGACCAACAAAATTCCTTTTAATACCAAAGATGAACTGAAGGCAAGGATTATGGCAGCATTCATCAACTTAAACAAGGAGGACCGTCCAGAAGAGTTGCAGCAGATCCCGAAGACATCTGGAGGCCGTGGTTGTAACCAATGGCGATTTTGAATAAATTTACTCTTTAGTATTTCAAGATATTTTTGTGTAATTTTGGTTAATATATCTGTTAAAATGAGATGTTAGTGTTATTTTCATTTTTTTTTTTTTTTTTGCGTAATTTAGACGACAATTTATCCATCGCACCCTGTATATAGATATATATATATACACACACATACCTGATGAGGCGTGACCTAAAAGAAAGGGAAACTTAAGGCGCGAAAAAGCTGTCTCAGAAAGAAAACATTGATTAAAAAAATGGCCCAGTGGATAAAAGGTTGGTTAAAATAATCCAGTAACCCGAAGAGTTGTGAGTTCAATGAAACTTACAACTGGTGGAACAAAGGAATATATTTCATCTGAGCACTTTCTCTTGTCGCATACCTAGGACGATATAAGTATGTCCCCATTCACATAAATACAGTAGTAAATACTGTATGTTGGTCTGCAGTGGGAGATTCGTCTCCAGCTGTGCTGATCAAGTCTGCCTGAAGGCAGAGAGGATCCCCAGACGAGGCTATGTCGAAGGGCAACATCTCGTCCCGGGAAACAGCTACCCGACCGGGCTCGGATATCCCACATTAATTTCAGCCTTGTGACACATCTGACCGCGTGGGACGGTTGGTAGTTATCCTGCAGTTGGGGATTCGTTGTGGAATTCACTTGACTCACTTCTAGCAGTTGACTACTTTTTTTTTACGCGCCGTTGGCGAATCTTATATGTGTTGCTCTCGTCCTAATTATTATCGTTCATTACTAACCTACGTTTGATTATTCTATTCAGTAACGTCCCCTAGGTTACAACACTTTCCATGCAAACGGTGACAGATCAGCCAGAGGCTCAGACGAAACGCCGCAAGCCTCTTGCTTCTCCATCGCTATTTCCAAGGAAAATTTTCAGACGAAATATCTGTCCTAGTTACACCAGTTCTAAGCTTCACGGCTAAGACTTGCTATGCTATTTCGGGAGATGTGAGAAATATTCTGTGAGACGCGGAATAAGAAGGATAACTTGGAAAATGAACAGATCAACGTCTCCAAAGATTTAGGAGGCACTCTTGTGTTTGCCTCTAGATTAGAATATGTTCTTTATCAAGAAACACATTAACTATCAAAACAAATACCAAAGTTTAGAACCGAACAAATTAAAAAAAGAAATAAAATGAAAATGAGTAAAATAAAATAAACAAACTTAAAATTATATCAAGATTTTTTTAAATCATTTAAATCAAGGCGATAGAGCCGTTAAAACGCAAGGGGTTACTGACAATGAAAGAAAATGGAGTGACGTAAACTGGGAAAATGTTATTGAGGAGAAAAGGCTAAAATGATCAGGGTCCAAGGTGACAGATGATAACTGACATTGCATTGAAATTTTTCAAGACTGTAGTTGACAAAAAGAGTTACACAGGCGAGAAGTGCGATTGAAGAAACTATCAGAATAGAACCTACGGTTGCATCTAGTTATTTCAATAGTAAAATAGTGAGACCTAGTTGCCAGTCGCGTACTGCGCTTACGAAGCTCTAAAGAATCCTTCGCATTAATAGGGAGGACCACATCACAAACATCGGTGGTGGGATAGTGATTGAAGCCGAAATGCCAGGTCAGGAACGATAACATTGCAGATTCTTCTTTGGAATCGATGAGCTAAAAGCATTAACCATGATAATATATCCGAAAAAATAATTTCCAGAAAATAGCTACAAACGAACGGGCCCAGGGATTGAACTCACCCCAAGGATTGAACACGCAACCACAATGTCAGCAAATTCACAAATCAACGTCTGAGTTAGGCAGTGTGTACTGGCACTCACTAGAATCGATTGTTTAAAATTGGATTTTAAAAAAAATATCATGTCACTGTGGGACGTAGGCGATAATGGCGTTCCCCAAATTCCTTTTTGATATTTCGGTGAATTGTCATGAGTTCTTGGGAAATATAGTGGAGTGGTTTCCCGTTGATTCTCCACGGTTTTGAAATTCAAAGTTTTCCCTCTCTTAGATCTTAGACTGGTTGCAATCGAAACTCAGAGACTCCAGTCTACCTTGCTATTACTCCTAAACTTAGAGAAGAGTTATATTCAGACTTTTCTCAAGAGTATTTGGGCGGAAGGGAATGCAACACCTTTGGTCGGGATTTGAACTCATTTCGCTGATCCCACTTTCAGCGCTGATGACCGCTATGCTACAGCAGGATAAAAGATTATAAAAATGTTCATTTCATGAGAGGATCAGATGAAAAAAAAAATAGATTAGGAAATCTTTGAAACTTAATATCTCAGCCTCCTACTTTTAAGGCGTAGCTTAGGTGTGACACAAGATTGAAAATATGGGGCACCCAGTGAGCATCGAACTCACTATTCAGTCGTAATTGTTCTAGCGAGACAGGCTTGCTAACCACTACACCGCCTCGAGATGCCCAAAGAATAATGGTTTTCCAACCGTAGCTTAGATGTGGCACAAGGCCGAAGGTATGGGGCACCCAGTGAGGATCGAACTCACTATTCAGTCGTAATTGACCTAGCGAGGAAAGCTTGTTAAACATTATACCACATCGAAGTGCCCAATGTTTTTTACGCATAGCTTACATGTGACACAAGGCCGAATGTCTGTGGTACCCAATGAGGATTGGAATCACTATTCAGATATAATACACTGAGCGATACAAACTTGTTAACCATTACAGTACATGCTCCCATTTTATTTTGTGGCGGCCTACTTGAGACTGCACTAATAGGGATTTTAGTATTTAACAAGTAGCATCAAATTCCAAACATCTGCTCGTTCTGCTGGAGGAGCAGCTTGACACAAAAGCCCCTCCCCTAAAAAGAAAGAAAATGTCTCAGCTGATACTGGAATGATTGGATGATTTCGGTAAACGGGATTTTTTCTTGGCGACTGTAACCAATCAGATTTAGTTTCCTTGTTCCCAGTTGCCGCTTCATGATTTGTTCTAATTAGCATATTAATTAGCATATTAATTCTAATGGGCATATTAATTAGCATATTAATTCTAATTAGCATATTAATAGTATAAATTCTTTTAGGCTCCTTAAACTCAGATCAATTGTTCCCAATGTGTTAACCCTGTGTTAGCCACCTCGGATTTCCGAAAATGGATAATCCCCTAACGTCTAACTCTCACGACAACTGAGCTACAACCGTGCCACACCACATGCTACACCCCCTCAGTCAAGAGAGTAGTGAGAAGGAGCAAACGAAACAAGTTGCCAACTTGGAATTATGAGTACTGTAAAATTTTTGGTGGTAACGAAATACCTCATGTGACTAACGCAGGGTTAAAATTAACAGTTTTGCCCAAATGAAAGTTTAGTCAAAATAGTCGGCGGAACTTTACACTATCCTAGATTCCTTTCCTTCACCGCAATTTCTCGAATTCTGTCTCCTTCATATTCGGCACCCACTAAGTGGCGCTGCTGTTCGTATTTATTTAATCACTTTATTTAAATTACTTGCCACTCCTAAAATTACATCAGCAAGTCGACTATATTTCTCATACAGCAAAGTAATTTGCTGTTTTAGTTTTCTCAATCGAAATTGCCGTTTTCTGCTCTTTTCTATACAATTCAATTAATTGCAGATTTTATCGAGCGCTTATTTAGAGAAACTTTAACATCGCCGATAGAAATTAGGATCTGTAATATTACAAACTTGGAATTATTACAAAAATATGTCAAAACACCCAGCCACTCAAATGATTGCGTATTTAGTAACACTGTAAATATTAAAAGTTGGTTTGTTGCGTTTACGACGTATCAACACTTGGACTATATTTTCTTAATCATTTCTCTCCAAGCAAAGCGGAAGAAGAAAGGTTACTGAGTGTGAAAGAATATAAGAAAAACATTACTAAGGAGCGAGAATAATAAAAATCCAGAATCACTCTGGAACACCCGGAAGAAGTGATAATGTCAGATTTTGAAGACCGATTTCACTATCTGGCTATATCTCTGAGATGAGGTATTATGATTACTTACTTTATTTACATTATTCGGACTGTTATCCTTATCTTCATTGCCATATTCACAACGTTTCGGCCGTTGTATGTTCGGGCCTTCGTTCAGGGATTGGAATTTTAAAACCGAACCCATTATTTCGTCCACCCGGGTAGATTGTTCTAGTTCCACGTTCCATGCCTCTTCCGGATGTCTCAGTTATTTCCCTTTAATTCAACTCTCCAAGTTTTTGGTTCACCACTACTGTAACCTGGTATTGAATTGACAACTCTTAAGTATTGACTAAGGGCGCTGGTTAGACCCAGTGACTAGAGCCAAAGACTTGTAGAGTTCAATACCAGGCCACAGCAGTGGTGAACCAAAACTTGGAGATCTGAGTAAAAGGAAAATAACTGGGACATCTGGAAGAGATCATGGCATGTGGAACTAGAACGATCTGCCTCGGTGGACGACATAAAGGGTTCGCTTCGAAATTCCAATCACCTGAAGAAGGCCGGAACGTACAACAGCCGAAACGTTGTGAATATGGCAATGAAGATGAGGATAACAGTCTGAATAATGTAAATAATATAAGTTACCGATTTCACTGTTCAGTAGCTGGGTCGGTGCAAGAGTTTCATGTCTGCCAGAATCTAGGACTCGGGGCCCATATATACGTTTCAATTTTCATAAGGTAAAATACAAATTTTACTATAACCTAATTATCTACAATAATCGATCATATGATACATAGGTGGATAATTCAAGTAGAAAAGTTAAAATAAATACAATGCATTTAAATAAAAATTAGAGACCTGTCAGAATAGATCATTTCATCTTAAATAGATCAGCAATGTTTTGCAGCAATTTTTAACATCAGCTTAAGATTTTTCTTGTTGAATAATTTAACACATTCAATATTATAGGTAAAAAATGGTGAATTTTATATAGTGCTTTTTTTCTAGTCTTAGCATGAGCAAAACTAATTCACAGGTTTTGGGGAAAAGGCCCCAAAATGACGTCAAAATGCGGGAAATTTTAAAAAATCCTTTAATAGTTGTACTTATTTTAATTTATAACATAAATTAGGGAGAAAAATGAAATGATAAGATAGCGAGGGTCACAAAGCATTTCCCCTGCCCTCAATGAGGCTCTCATCCCCCGTAGCAGCGGTTCGGAGATATTACGCGCCGGCCAATGTAATGGTCAATTAAACTAGCCTATTATCTCACTCTGAGATGCCTAAAAATCTTCAAAGCCTATATAGGAAGTAAGCAGGTGCCAGACTGTCTGTAGAACATTTAGCATGCGGACAGGCTGGGCGAATACGATATGAATTCAAAAGACTGATTATTTGATACACCCAAGCACATTCGACAAAGAAACAAAGATGCAAAGCGTTACTGACAGTGTAAAATACTAAAAAAAAATCTTTACTGAGGAAAAAAGGACAATAAAAGAACAGATTTCAAAAAAGACGAAAGATGGCGACTGCCGTTGCATTAAAATTTTTTGCATTAAAATTTTAAAGATCATAGTTGACAGGAAAAACAAGAAGCCGTAACATAGTTCCACAGGCGAGAAGAAATGATCTGAACAAAACTTACGGTTAAATCTAACAATTTCAACAGCAAAATGATGAGGCCTAACTGCCAGTCTAGTACTACATTTAAATTCGTTAAGTCGATGTACCAAAGACGAGAGTAATATTTATTTTGAAAATGTAAAAGTGTGGCACAAGGCCAAAGGGGGGAATAGGGAAAGGTAGATCTTCAGTCTGCCTTATCTTAAACTTAGCTTGCCACAATTACTGACCCAAATATACGAGAGTATTCCTTACACCAAAACAACACATTCTTACTTACCATTCTTACTACAGCCAACATAATATCTCAAAGTTTCAACGTAGTTCTAGAGGACAGTAATATTAATTTTGTTGTAATACAAAAGTGTGGCACAAGGCCAGAAGGAGGGATGCGGGAAGGCGGGTCTTCAGTCTGTCTTATCTTAAACTCAGCTAGCCACAATTACTGACCCAAATATACCAGAGTATTGCTTAGACCAAAACAACACATTCTTACTTAACATTTTTACTACAGCTACCATAATACCCCGAAGTCTCTATGAAGTTTCAACTAAAAATAACAGCTTTTAAAAATTGAAACCCCAGTGAATATTTAAAACAGTTGCCATGAAAATATTTATAGAAAGCGGTGGGAAAGCTATTGAAGCCAAGATGCCAGGTTAGGATCGATAACATTGCAGATTCTTCTTTGGATTTTGTTACGAACCTCTAGTAGAGGCACCACACCAGATGTGACAGCAATATTGGGAGCATGGACGAATGGTAAACTTATACAGCTGTTAGATATATTGTGCCGAGGAAAAACTGTCTAGCACGACACAGTGAACAAATTCTAGCAGCAGACCTACTAATTGATTCGATAAAATGAATTTCTACAGAAAGATGCTGAGAATATCAGGAACTGAACATAGAATTCATGAGGAAGTTTTGAGGATAATAGAAACAAAAAGGATTCTTTTATATTTAAAATAAAAATGAGTGTCGTTTTATTTATAACAAAAACAAATGAAATAATACCATAGAACCTTTTTCCGTGTAGAATAGCAATGACAAATTAATAATACAATAATCCCTTATTTCGTTTCTAGCATTTTTTTTTTATTTTGTAATTTTATTTTGGACATAATCATGCTTTTTACGAAGTGTTATGTTTATGGGTTAAGTTCAGGGTTAGGTGTTAGGGTTAGGAATTGGGTCAGGGTTCTTTCTGTGTAGAAAAGGGGACAAATTAGAAAAAATTAAATAATACAATCAACCCTTATTTCGTTTCTACTTTACAAAGTTTGCGCATTAATTATCGTTTGTTTTATTTTCAATTTTAAAATATTAAAAATGCTTTATTGTGTTATTTAATTTGTTCTTTTAATTCGCCATTGCTATTCTACACAGAAAAAAGGTATTGAATTTGTTTTTGTTTAAAGTTTTCTGTTATAAATAAAACTACACTTATAAAACAAAATGCTTTACGATAATGCGTAGTGATTTCAAAAAGAGATATAGCGGTAAAGGACGTAAATAGGCCTTAATTTATGCTTACGCCACCGGGAGTAGCTCGCACTGATTTAGCGTACAAATGACCAATAAGAAGTCCGATTTTTTCTTGTTGATAACTCCAAAACGGTAGGTTTCTTCATAATTTAATTGTTATTTCGAGTTCAGCATGTACATTTATACGGATTTATGACGATTTGTGAAAATCTTAAAAGATATTTAGCGCGGGTGTTACAAAGCAAATTTACCAAGGATTCTTTTATATTTAGATTAAAAAAAGAGAGGCATTTTCGTCCAGTACTGAAACGATATTGTTTAACTCATTTCATTTTCGTAGTTGCTTGGCCGTTTACTTTAAATATATTTATTTGTGGAAAAATTGTTCTGTTATTCGCTAATTAACAGCTAATGGGCTTACGGTGTATAGTGAAATGGTGCCCAGCATGATATATCGACCGCGACATCGCTATGCTGCTGTTCAACTTAATTACTGAATAACAGCGGATATTTTATCGATAATAGCAACAAGAGTAATGATATAGACATTTAATTTATTTTGAAAATACAAAAATGTGGCACAAGGCCAAAAGGAGAGATAGGGGATGGTTGGTCTTCAATCTGTCTTATGTTAAAATTTGCTAGCCACGATTACTGACCCAAATATACCAGAGTATTCCTTACACCAAAACAACACATTCTTACTTAACATTCTTACTACAGTCAATATAATACCTCGGCGTCTCAATGTTGTCTGAGAGAAAAGGACTATTACTTTTGTTGTAATAAAAAGAATGTGGAACAAGGCCAAAAAAGAGGGATAGGGGAAGGCTATTTTGATGTAGACAGTTCTAATATGTCTCCCCCAAAATATATAAAGTTTGTAGCGGACCGGCAGGTGAAGATGAAAAGAAAACACGTGCGTTTATTTTTCCTACTAGAAGAAGGGCCAGCTAGAAAAAAATGGCGGACTCTAGTTGTGTCCAACCGAAGATGAAAGAAGACAAACAAACAGGACCGATATATATATATATATATATATATATATATATATATATATATATATATATATATACACACACAATTATATGTATTAACAACAAATTACAAAGCACATAGACAGTTAACATTTGTTTTTGCGTGTAAACATTTGTGTTTGTTCTTTGGTGAATGTTCGTACGCGCGTGTATGTTTGTAATGTTCATAGCGCCTTCCCACAAGTGGGAAACGCTATCTCCTAAGAGAGCTTACATCGTAATCACTGAAATGAAGAAATGAAAAAGAGGATTTACCTAACCTCCACGCGAGGTGGTATGCGGCACGAGGCCTGAAGGAAAAGAGAGATCGAGGCAAGAAGTCGCTCAGTATTTATAGTATGGGGAGAGAGACCCCTAGTGACAATTTGGGAATTAAGGAGGAGGTAACTCCGACGAGTTCTTTCTTTAAACGAAAAATTAAAAATTTGTCATTTAAGAAGTAAAAAGAAATATCCTTAGCAAAAGTTGCAAAATTTCTGAAACAAACAAAGCCTTGATTCTGAAAAAAAGTAAGAAGTTTAAATTTCTTATTGACAAGCTAAGTTTTCTTTTTAGCCTCAATTTATTACTTATATAGCTTTTTCTCCTTAGCCTATGAGACGCACCTGTTTACATTCATTGCACCTGGTATTTCTAAGCGCTCACCCATATAGATGCAAGGCTCAACGTTGCTTAATTTTGGTGATCGGACGAGAACCATTATTTCATAGTGATGTGACTGCATGCCTGTCTATGATAGCATATAAGACCCACATATTTCCCTTCGTTACACTTGGAAGTTCCAAAGCGGTCACTCATCTAGGTACTGACCAGACTCGACGTTGCTTAACTTCGGTGATCGGACGAAAACTATTGTTTCATAGTGATATGACCGTAAGCCAGTCTCTGATAGCCTATGGCACTCACCTATTTATATCCATTACACCTGAAAGTTTCTCAGTGGTCACCCATATCGATACTGACAAGGCTGGACGTTGCTTAAATATTCAGTACACGTGGAAGTTCCTCAGTTTAACTTCGGTGATCGTACGAGATTCGATGATTTAACGTAAGCCTGTCTCTGATAACATAATAAACACACACATAAATTCGTTACACGAGGAAGTTCCTAAGCAGTCACCCACCTAAGGTACTGACCAAGATCGACATTACTTAATGTCGGTGAAGAAATACCTATGTTCTTTATAGTATCATGAAGTTAGCTTAGGTACAAATAGTTATAGCTTATGACGTCTACATAAACATTTGTCTACGGGAGATATCAGCTTTGCATACAAAAACCGGTTAATTTGCAGTGTAAAACCCCCACTCAGTTCGCATTAAAAATTTCCAAAATACTTACATTTATGTGTAATTGTACACACTCCATTCGAATCTGGCTTCATATATTTGATAAAATCAACCGTTTTGGAGTTATCGACAGTGAAGTTTTGGATTCATTCACGTCACGGGCATCATTTATGGGCGTTGTTTGTATACATTTGCTGCAGAATAGCTATTAGTATATGTATCATTGCGCAAACTGAGCGTGTCTCCGTAAATAGTTCTCGTGCTCAGTAATTGCGACCAATTTAGACAAGAAAGATCAGTTTCGAGCTTAGCTTTCCGTAGTCTTCCGCGTTTAGCTTTCCGCAGCGAATGTATGCAAATAACGCGAGTAATGGCGACCGCCAACGACGCTATTTAATCCAAACTTTCACTGTCGGTAACTCCAAAACGGTAGATTTTGTCAAATTTATCAAGCCAGATTCGAATGGAGCATGTACAATTACACATAAATGTAAGTATTCTGGAAATTTTTAAGGCGAACTGAGCGCGGGTTTGACACTGCAAATTAACCCAAAAACCGAGGTGCAAGATGTACTTCAAATATATTTTTCTGTGAGAGAAGTTGTTTCCCTTTTGTTAACTAATTATTAATTTACGGTGTAAAGTAAAATGGCGCTCAGCATGAAATCTCGGCCGCGGCGGCGTCGTGCTGCTGTTCACCTTAGTTATTGAATAACAGTGGATATTTTATTAATAATGGCAATAATTTTCAAGAGTAGGGATGTAGACAGTTCTGATATACCAAAAAATAATCTGTAAAGTTCTTCCATTAAACGAAAAATTAAAAATTCGTGAATTAAAAAGTAAAGATTGATATTCTCTGCAGATGTTTAAAAAATTCTGGTTCAAACAAAGCCTCAATGTTTGGAATAAGTAAGAAAGTTAAATTTTTTGGTGACAAGTTTTCTCTTTAACTCAGTTTTTTTTACTTATATAGCTTTTTTTCTGGTAGAATATGAGATCTATAGTGGGTTATCAGTTATAGTGAAGTGTATGCGTGCTGAAACAGATGTGTTTGATTTGGCCTTGTTAGATAGCCCATCATAATAGTGGTATAAAACAAGAAAATCAAATTGTAAAGCGAAACAACAAATTTATATACATATAAATCAAGGTCTCTACAAATAAAATTAATGTATTTTGGTTGATACAAGGTCGTCCTGATGTTCGTAGTAGTCCTTGCAAGAATGAGTTTATGTGTACATAAGCAGGAACGTATGTGTGGATGTATGCATGTATGAGCGTTACCGTAGGGTAGGAATGTCTTTGAAGTAATCGCTCAGTCTTAAAATGTTCCGTTTGTTTATCAAGTATAAAAGAGGTGAGGGAGAAAGGTAGAGATAATAATAACGATCGCTTGACGTTTGTCAAGAGATGTATCAATACGCTCGTCTCCTTCTCTCTAGTGACAGGCGAACTTGCCCGTCTTTTATTTTGTTTGTGGGGCTTGACAAGGTCATTTGGGAATTCACTCCCGGATATGATTCGGGCCTTTTCATTGAATGACGAAGAAACTTCGCGTCGGCTCGCGAAAAGTTCTGTAAAAGAATTTGTTTCTGAGAATTGAAGATTATTTGAATTTTGTTTTTAAATGTTTCCTACTTTCCTATTGGGCGAAAAACATTTCGCATCAAGGTGTGAAATTTCACGAGTTTCGTTTTGGATTCGCTTTTGCGTGTGTGTTAAGCAAAGTTTGTAAATACGAGTCTTTTTTAAATTTCTAACAAAATCAATGAATCAGTGCTTAGTATTTGAATTTTAAATCTAGATCTTTTTTTGTTCACTACAGACCCACCTATTTTCATTCATTACACGTAGAAGTTCCTAAACGGTCACCAGGCTCGACGTTGCTTAACTTCTGTGATAGAACCGGTGTTTCAACGTGATGTAGCGGTAAAACTGTCTCTGATAACATAAGATCCACCTTTATATATATATATATATATATATATATATATATATATATACATTGTTGTCCTCATCTTTCTTGTCATATTCACGACGTTTCAGCCGTTTTATGATCCGGCTTTCTTCAGGTGATTGGAATTTCGAATCGATACCTTTAATTCGTCTACCGGAGAGGATTGTTTGAGTTCCACGTGCCATGCCTCTTCCGGATATCTCTGTTTCAGTTTCAGTCACTGGATTACTTCAACCAACGCTTTCAACCATTGGGGCCTATTTGCATTCATTATATTTAGTATTCCTAAGTGCTCACCCATCTAGATACTGACCAGACACAACGTTGCTTACCTAGGGTAATCGGACGAGAACAGGTGTTGCTTGGTGATATAAGTCTGTCTCTGATAGCATATGAGACCCACCTATTTATATTCATTACATCTGTTATTCCTAAGTGGTTACCCATCTAGCTACTGACCAAAGTCGACATTGCTTAACTTCGGTAATCGGACGCGAACCGCTGTTTCATGGTGATATGACTACGTCTGTCTCTGATAGCTTATGAGGCCCACATATTTACATTTATTACACCTGGTACGCCTAAGCGCTCACCTATCTAGGTACTGACCAAATTCGACGTTGCTTAACTTCGGTGATCGGACGAGAACTGGTATTTCAACGTGATATGACCGTACACCTGTCTCTGATAACACAAGACCCACCTATTTACATTCATTACACCTAGTATTCCTAAGTGTTCACCCATCTAGGTACTGACCAGGCTCAACGTTGCTTAACTTCGGCGATCGGATGAGAATAGGTGTCTCTGAGAGCATATATGTCTGACCTATTTATATTCATTATGCTTGGTATTCCTAAGCAGTCACTCATCTAAGGTACTGACCAAACACGACTTCGGTGAAGACACGTATATTTATATTCATTACAGTCTTATAAAGTTAGCCTTGGTACAAGTAGTATTATTTATTCTGTGCTATACAGAAATGTGGCACAAGGCCTAATCGGGGTTGCGGAAAGGATGGTCTTCTTCTGTCTTAACTATAACTTAGCTAGCCGGAATCACTGACCCAATCGTACGAACAATATTCCATACACCAAAACAACACATTCATACGTACCTTTCTTACTCTAAACACCATAATGCCTCACTGTCTCTATGTAAATACTAACTAGTTCTCATTTTTACAATTCATTGTCTGTGGGGACAGGGAAAAAAATAACAATTCTAAAAAACTACCCCAATGATTATTTACAATGTGAATACAAATTTATCTACAAGAAACTAAAGAAAATATTGTTAGTAATAAAAAAAAACACAATAACTAAATGTGGCAGAAATATCAGTTCACCGGCCGAAATCAATGCGGGACTATAAGAGTATAAAACATTCATTCATCCGAAGCATACACACTGCTTGTGGTTCCTGGGTAAACATTAGTCTACGGGATAGAGAGTGACTTACAAAATAGTTTTCAATGTTTTGTAATTCAGACATCGTTACTCGATAGTACGTCATATGGTCATATATTTACAAAATGTATACTTATTATTTTCAGAATTATTTAATTTTGATAGAAAGTCATAAATATAGCTGAAATTTAAAATGACCCCCCCCCAAAAAAAAACAACAACGAGTATTTCTTCAATAGACTCAACTTATGAAAGAAATTATGATCTGGAAAAAAAGTAGAAAATTTTTATCTCAGTATTTGAAATTAGTCGGCAGTACAGCGTGATAAATGCAATTTGCTGAGTTGCTACCAAACATTAAACAATGTCCAAAGTGTCTTTTTTATCTGATTGCGTAATGCGTTTTATTTATAGACGATAAGAAACAATGCTGATAAACTGAATTGGATCCAAAAATGTTCGTATTTTGTAATCCACATGGTTTTTAGGTTGGCACGGCGAAGTAATGTATAGCGACTCAGATTTAGGTATCGGAGAGCCAAGTTCGAATTCCAGTTAGTTAGTTACGCGCAAATACCCTTGGGAAAGGTATGAATCGATCTTTTCTCCCCCCACCCCAGCTATAAGTAAATAGTAAGACAGACTGAGCCCTATAGCCTTTGGTGGCAACCGGTCTAGGAGAAGGACAACTCTGAATTCAAAACTTGGTGTACAGACCGAGGTCGACCTCACACCATAATCCATGTTCTTTGGCTGTCGGTCAAGAGCTAGCAGAGGAAATTGGCGCTGCCAAGTCACCTGAAAGAATCATGACCAGAAAGAATCAAAACACGATACCAGATCGACAGATCAGCATGGGGGAGGTTGTCTGTTTTTTCTACCCTCAGGTCTTCTCCCAGACGATTGAAACAGTCAAAGGACTGATGGTGTTTTTGTTAAGCTTATGCAATGTTGTACACATGGCATCTTTCAATGTCCCTAGATATTCTGAAAGTCTTCGACAGGGGGTCGGGCTAGGCTCTCTCCTACATTGTGTTTTAAATTCTGATCGTCGTTGACTTCTACGCCTGTTTCAAGTGACAAAGTTATGGAACCTGGGAACGCTTAAACCACGTTTAGGCAAAATACGGCCTTTTGTATTGTTTCGCTTCCTTCCACGTGAGGAATTGCGTGGGCTCTCCTTCATCAGCTACGAGAAACCAAATGTCTTAAAATTGTCAGAAATCCTCACCTGAAATAAAAGATATATACGAACTGTAAAACCATCACCAACAACAGTAACAACAACAACAACAGTAACAACAACAACAGTGGAATCATTGATAGCTTTTCGAACTATGAAATAAGCTTATATGTTTCTCAAAACGAAAATACTTTTGATACACCCTAATAATAATAATAATAATAATAATAATAATAATAATAATAATAATACAATGAATGCATAGTCATTAGAGGTGAATATGTTGTTGATTGATGCGTTTTTTTACGGTTTGTCAACCCTTAAAACCGAAAAAATATTTTGAATTGTAAGATTAATTCTTTTTTTGCTGTTGTTTGCGAGTGAATATTACATTAACACTGTTTTGGAGATAGCAATGATTTTTACAGGTACAAGTATTACTATTTAACCTATAGCTGAGGGGGAGAAGAGATGAATTCATACCTACCCTAAGAGTATTTGCCTGTAAGTGAATGTAACGGACTCAACTGGAGTTCGAACTCGACTCTCCGATTCTAAGTCCAAGCCACCCTCCATTAGACCACCTGCACACCCTCAGATGTGTATAAAAATAAGCTTTGTAATAACGGACTATGAAAAACAAAAATGCTTTTGATACGCCCTAATATTAATAATATTAATAATGATACATGAAATAAGCTTTCAAGTTCTTCTCTGTACCGTGTCTCATCAGGACGTGGGCGATTATGGATGTCCACAACTTCCTATCTTTTGTCATTTTTAGTAACGTTTGTCTTTTTACCAGTTCTCGCAGTCCTGTTCTGCCATCCACACACACAATCTCGTTAGGCAGGGCTTATCCGCTGTTTCCCCTATCCCTTTAATATACTCTGGGAATGTCAAGCCCTCTTTCCTCATTATATATCTTAGACATTTCAACTGTCTCTTTTACGTTCTAAGTATAAGCATCTTTTTCATTTCCATTTGCCTTAAAACTTCTTCGTTGTTTACATGCCCTGTTCATGACATTCTCATCATCCTTCTGTAGAACCGCATTTTAAGTCTCCTTTTAATCTGTGCGGAGATTGTACAGCATTTACTGCCATTCAGGAAGACCGATATTACATAACTGTTCAATCCATTTTGCTTTGGTTTTCTAATGAAAATGTAATGTTTCTAAATACTTTGCTTAGCTCTTCGAAGGCTTCTTTCGTTATTTCAATACGCCTTCGGATCTCGGTATTAGATTTACATTTTCGCACTTGCTTTCCATTTGCATAGTTCGCATCTTGGGATGTTCCTCTTTGGTGAAAACCAAACATTCTATCTTCTTGCAATTGATGGCTCGTCCTTTCGTCTTGCTTTCATTTACAATCTAAGCTAAAAGCACCTTCAGTTTCCTATCTGTGTCTGGTATCGACACCGTATCATCTGCATATCTTGCCAAGATTGTATCCGCCAACAATATAACCTGGAAGCCTTTTGAGAACGCTTCAGGCGCCGGGTAATTACCCCAGTTCCCTCCCTAGGGAGAAGTTGTGCCTAATATTCATTTAACACCTGCCATTGGCCCGACAAATTTATTTTCAGATCTTCTGACGTAAGAAAATAAACCGGTTATTTCTTATTTTCATCAAGAGTTCGCTCAATTCTTGTTTTCTTGAACAGTCAGTCGCGTGTTGGTGGTCGGACTCATGCTGTTCGCCCATGCGACAACTACCGGGAGAGACAGCTTCGCCATTGGCTTCGGTCCCATCAACTCCGTTATCGGATTCATTTGAATTTGACACGACACTCATTAACGAGTTTTGTTTTAAGGTTGGCCGCCATCCAGGAAGCCAACTTGCTAGATTACTATTATTATTTAGCTCTCCCTTCTCGCAGCATGACCGTTATGCCTTGCTAATTAATACCTAATAAATAATGGACTATTCCCTTCTGACCGCGTGTGAAGACGGAAAAGACATATCAGAGATGCTAATTGGTTTCCAGTGAGAAAAAGAAAGAAAGAGCGAAAGAAAGATAAAAGTATTTAACGTTTGTTTCAGGGAAATTAAAAAGTTGTTAATTCCAAATCTTTTCATTTGTATCCCCTTACTTCTTAAAATAACGACCGACATTCCTATTTATGATTGTTATTACAATATTTTGTTAAGATTAAATATTTAACGATGCGATAGGGGAATTTCTACGGATATTTTATTGTCGTAGAACTTACCATAGGCTTATTCAATCATTAACTTAAGAATTCCCACCGCCGTAAATTTGCCTATCTGTGCCGTTTCTATGAATACTTTCATGGTAATTGTTCGGATGAGCTATATTAGATCTAGTTCGCTAGATGTAGCCGCAGGTTCTATGCTAAAAGTTCCTTTTTTCGCACTTCGCGCTTGTGGAGCTCCCTTCCAACCAACTTTGATCTTCAAAAATTTAAATAAATTTTATATAAACAATGTAATGTCAATCGCTATCTACTGTCCTGATTACTCTTTTCTCTTCCCGCTCATTATTAATGTTTCTGTTCCTAATTCCTCGACACTCTGTAATCCCTTGTGTTTTAGAGGCTTTACTACCTTGCATGGGGTGATGCCGATTTTTAAAAATTAACCTTCATCAGAAATTTCAAATAGGAAAACTAAAGTTTTCCCTGATATTTCTAGTTATTGTCATTCTGTTGTATCCTTCGTTTCTTAGCGCTTGCATTACGCCCGCCATTACTCCAGATAAACAATGGACTATCCATGTTCGATTGTGAGGATAGTCCAGTAATAGCTTACCTGTCCCCTGCCCGCAAACAGAAGAAAATTGCTTACCTGTCCCCTGCCCGTAAACAGAAGAAAAGATATATCAATGGCGCTGTTTGATTTCTGAGAAAGAAGGCAAAAGAAAGTGAAGAGAGAGGAGGCGATAACCCTATTGTGTATTTAACGTCTGCTTCAATGAAATAGTAAATTATGCAATATTAAATCTTTTCATTTGTGCCCTCTTACTTCTTTAAATAATGACTTGCATTCGTACAGATGATTGTTATTGAAATATTTCGTTAAATTTTTTAAGCTCAAGTATTTAAGAATGCAATAAAGATATTTCCACGGGTATTTTATAGTCGTAGATCTCGAGCTTATTCAATCATTAAGAATTACGATTCATCAGAATATTAAAATAGGAAAGCAGTGAAATTTTCGCGTGTACTACTAGTCATTATTACCCTATTATAATTGTGCTTGTCTCGCGCCTTCGTTAGTTCGCACGACCGTTACGTCTTTCCAATACCTCATAAATAATGGATTATTCTGTTTTGATCGCGTGGAAAGACACTACATGGATCAGTGAGAAAATGAATGAACGAAAAATAGACAAAAAGATAGAAAGAAGAAAGAAAGAAAAAAGACAAAAAGAAAGAAAGAAAGAAAGAAAGATAAAAGACAAAAAGAAAGAAAAGAAAGAAAGAAAGAAAGAAGAGAATATAGAAGTGCAGAGAAAGAAAATCGAATTAAGCTGACAAAAACAGATACTAGACTTCGTATTTACTTGCCGCCCAAAGCTAGCAGGGTGTGACACAAGGTCAGTTTAATGTTGGGAGATCGAACGCGTACACCTGGGGCCAGGTCTAAAAATAGCTCCCACCCACAAAACCATAGGTTGCTCTGACATCGGTATTACTACCGATCCCCACTCCACCTCTTTAGTGTAGTGAGGGAGATAATGCCGCGGAGAGCTGTTCCCCGAAACCGGGTACGTGTCAATAATTGAGAAATAAAATGTAGATTTTTCCGCCTGAAAGCAGATACTACACTTTGATCACAGCCAAAAAGTCGAGAAGTGATTGTATTTTTTTGCTGCTCCACGCTGCTTGGGTGTGACACAAGGTCAGTTTAATGTGGGAAGTCCGAACGCGTGAACCCGGCTCCGGTCTAAAACTTATGATTAAAAGAAATGTTCGTAAGCCGGGGGTTTGGCTAATTGTTAATGATTGCTGTTTTCGCCTTTGCTTTTCATAGTACGAGTTGCCCTCAAGTCTGTGGGAGAATGACAATTAAGTAATAAATAAAATAAAATAATTTCATTTTCCCCGTCATGCAAATGGAAAACCCAATAAAATATTTCCGGTCACGTGCAAAGTTTGTGACCCCACTTCCGGAAAGGTGATCATCTAGGCTGGATACTTTCGAATCATTGGATGCAGACGTGTTTTTTCAGCGGTCCTAATGAAAGGAGATTCAGTGACCCCCCCCCCTCTCAACGTCATGTTGACTTGAGGTCGACCACTCTCGAATTTAGTACACACACGTGCGTCAATAAAAATTGACCCTTAATTTTCCAACCAAGTTTTTTGTGTTATTTATTGTGGTCCAACAACATTACCATCTTCTGATACCGGATGAAAAAAAACAAAACAAATACCAGCACATAAGAAGTCTTAAGCAGAGACAAAAAGGTTTTTTTTCTTTTTCTGTTTTTACACCAGATTTAAAATGACGACGTGCCAGACAATCATAGAGAAAAATGAAATTGATGTCACTGCATGGAGAGAAATCAATGCAAGAGAAGTGTCCATGAGTTTCGGCAATTCATATATTTTAGGGTTCCTTTCCAGGATATCTTTGATATAATCGCCAAAGACCCAATAATCACAGGTAATATTCTTGGATTGAGATGTTACATTTTACTGATTTTTATCTCGAGGTTCTATTTATTTAGTTTTTCCCACAGTATTTACATTATTCAGACTATTGTCCCCATCTTTGTCGCCATATTTATTACAACGTTTCGGCCGTTGTACGTTCCGGCCTTCTTCATGTGGTTGGAATGTCGAACTGAACCCTTTATTTCGCTCACTGGGGTAGACTGTTCTAGTTCCCCGTGCTATGTTTTAATGGATGTCAGTTGTCAGTTATCTCCTGTTAATTCCCCTCTCCAAGTTCTCCACTGCCTTAACCGGATATTGAACTCACCCTCTTTGGGTCCTGTCACTGGATCTAACTAACGCCTTTATCCACTTGTGCCATGTGTTCTTCAGAATTGTTCCTAAACGATTTATTTTTTCGATTTTCCTGGATTTCCATTATTATTATTATTATTATTATTATTATTATTATTATTATTTCCTTTGATTTCTGTTGAATAAACATTTTCTTTCGGGTCTCAACCAGAGACCCAAGATCAGAAATGGCTTCATGACATTTTCCACTGAATTTTTTGTTAAAGAAATAAAGATAAAAATATTCGTAAGATGTGAGCTGTACATTGTTTTGTATTTCTTTAAGGCATGGGCTACCAGGAATCACTTTAATGAGTCTATTTTTGTGACGTACGGTGGCCGTTAATAATTAAGTATAACTCAAGACTTCAATGTTAAGATAAATAAATACTTAACAAGAACAAAGAAGTAAAAGTCAACTAAAGTCAACCACTAATTCGACCATTTTCAGTGAATACCTTGTTAGTAGCGTGGCTCGTCTTAACGTCCGGTAAATCCTAAATCAAAAATTAAATCATCGACGCACAATAATTCACACTAATTCGACTGGATAGTTCCACTCAATAATAGTTACCCAATAATCACCGCAGTCAGCAGCCTGACACCACTATTTATACACCTAGTGGAAAACATATCATAAGTCCAGAGTGTCACGTTCGAACCTCGGTGTCGGTAGTTATTCATTTTCTTCCAATATGACAGTCTATCAGAACCTTTTCCAATTAAAAGCAGAGCCCCAACTACAACTGGAATTATGGATGTCCTCATATGCCACATTTTTTAGATTTCCACTTCAAGATCATTGTAATTTGATAGTTCCTGAAGATCTTCAAAGATACATTACAAATCTGACATGACAATAAGAAAACACATTCTGTTTTTGTGGTCTTTGATCACGATATCTGGGCGATTAGCTTTGATTCTTCTGTCTGTGTGCATTGTAAAGTCCTGTAAAATTGCTACAGGTCCTCTCTCCGTAACCGGGTCTGGGTGGTGTTCATAGCAATTTCTTGCAGTTAATTTCTCATAAACATTGCAGATTTTCCAGTGCACCACATTGTCATGCCCAGATTTAAATTCAGTAGATGCTTATAATGTGCAACCCGATAGAAGATGACCAATTGTTTCTGCATATTCACCACAAAATCTGCATTTCATTTGAACACAGTTTTTCGATGTGTTTACTCGGTAGTTCCCAGTTCGCAAGCATTGGTCCTATGCAGTAAGAATAAAACCTTCGGTTTCAGCTTTTAACCCTGAGGTTTGTCTACATCACCTTTTTTTTTCGGTACTAGCAGAGTATCGACCATAAAGAGACTTATCTTGCCATCGTCCCTGCATTTGGTACATTGCATTTGCATGATAGGTCCTATCTCTCTAACCAGATCTGGGTGATGTTCATACTAGTTTCTCGCAGTTTCCGTCCTATAAAAGTTGCATTTTTTCCACTGCAGATATTGGCCCCTCTCTATCATGGCGAGTTTTATATTCAGTTGATGCTAATACCGTGCAACCTGATTTTCAGGTTAACACATTTTTCAGTACGTGTGCTTGGTAATTTCTAGTTAGCAAGCATTGGTTGTGTGCAGCAAGAATAAAACCTGACTGATATAAACATATGTTTATGTGCATGTATATATACATAGTCAGAATAGGAGCGACGAGTTCGAATACCAGTCGAATCCATTACGTTCACTTACATGCTAATACCCTTGAGAAAGGTATGAATTCTCTTCTTCTTCCCCAACTTTGGGAAAATAGCAGAACAGACCGGGTTCTATAGCCTTGGATGGCAACTGGTCTACCGCAGAAAGAAATGGCAACCTACTGCGGGGAAAAAATCTGCCTCGTTAGTCATATATCGAAAGATACATGATCGCCTAAGCGTGTGTCACGCATGGCACGTAACTGACTGATTTAATCTCCAGACGCACACGTCTGTAGTATTCTTTTTTTACTTGCTTCTTTACTTGCTTTATACTGTACTCCGCCAATTCCTTGCTATTTATAGGCTTCTTCTAGTTCAAGTCCCTAATCTTTTTGACAAAACCTAGATTTATTGAGAGTGTTTGGGTAATTTTTAATTTCCTCAATGTTACTTTTGCACGTTTATCTAATCTGAAATACATACTGAGGTCATCACTGAAAGGTTTGACATTACTGACATTCCAACTCATTGTTGTCTTTGGCAAAATATTTGATGTCATCCATGTAGAATAAGTGATAAAATACTTTATTGTTTATTTTGGTTATTTATTTTGTCCATAGTTATTAATGTTTAGTTGATGCGAAAAGTGGATGAGGGACAGTTGACAAAACAGGAGGGATAACAGATTGCCTCCTTGGAAAGTTCCTCATTGGATATTCAAACGATTGAAAGTTGCAGTAACTTTGATGTGATTTAGGTGTAACACTGTATCCTGACCCCACTGGACCCACGCACTCCACAAGACCGGCCGTTGGTCCGGTATGGTCCAGTATTACAGGTTAGACACAAGTCTCCGGTTCAATGTCAGTTCGAAGCCATCCTCCACCCACGTTGTGATCATTTTGATACTGGAGAGTGGATTCGATTTTGAAAGGACAAAAGTTTTATATATATATATATATATATATATATATATATATATACAGTGTAACCCGGATATAAGAGAGTTGTCGGGACCGGAGAAGAAGTCTCCTATATCCGGGTTTCTCTTATATCCGGGTTTGGTCTACATTTGTTTAGGTAAGTATGGCTCTAATTTGGGACCAGAGAAAATCTCTCTTATATCCGGGCTTCTCTTATATCCGGGCGTCTCTTATATCCGGGTTACACTGTATATATATATATATATATATATATATATATATATATATATATACATAAAAGCAAATACACACAAAACAATTCTTGTTGCACAAGGGTGAATATTTCTTGTATGTGAACAATAACCAAACAAACACAAACACTTCGAATAATTTCGCTAATAATTTCGCTATTGTTTATCACCTTGCTATTAATTATTCTACCGCTCTTTGTAAACTACAGAGATTCTTGTTTTAAATTTAAATTCTAGATCAAAACATCGTTAGTTTTAACTTCGATTCATTTCTTTGTTTAAAAGTTCCAAATTATTATTGTTCCAGTAACTTTCTATTAGAAATCTGATATCCTTTGTACACTTATAAAAAGATTGTATTTCGTGTTCTAAATTAACTTTTTGTAACATTTACATTTCAAAATCTTTACAGCATATTAACATCTTGGTTATTTGAAAACGCTTTTCACTTGGTGTTTTCTGTTTTACAACGTATCGTCCTTTATTATCATTATTATTATTTCAAGGGTGATTTCGCCCCTGCCATATCAGTATGATGGTGTTTCTCATAGCCCCATGCAATTTAATGAAATTTACTATCACCGATGAGACATTTGTAATATGTACGTGCGAGAACAAATTTTTGTATTTCTTTAAGGCATGGGCTACCAGAGATTCTTTTAATGAGTCTATCAGAACCTTTTCCAATCAAAACCAAGACCCCCAACTCCAACTGGAGTTATTGATGTCTTCGTGTACCACATTTTTTAGATTTCCACTTCAAAATCCTTGTATTTTGATAGTTTGTTTTGAAGAAAGGTGGAGATACATAAAGGCACATAGTCTGCAGGAATTGCCGTGTCACTATGGGGTTTCCCACAGTCTCATGCTTTATATAATTAAATTTTCTATCACCGAGGAGAAGACTTTTGTTGTAATCGAATGTCCCACTCTCCCTATCGCCTATTGTGGACTGACTATATCAGTAGATATATATAGTGTGCCCAGAATATACCTGGCGGATTTGTTTCGCGAATTAGTCTAGATTTGGAGATTCGTCTCCATCTATGCTGGTCAAACTTTCTACAAGAGGATCCCCAGACGAGCTTATGTCGAAGGGCAAGAGTCTCGTCTCGGGAAACAGCTACCCGACTTCGTTTTATACGGGGAATTTTTGGCCGTGGCTTCGGTTTCGGATATCCCACGTTAAATTCGGACCTGTGCTACATTTAACCGTGTGGGGCGGTTGGTAGATATCTTTCCTTTTCTCCTTAGTTGGAGATTCGCCTCCAGTTGTGCTGGTTAAACTCTCTGTCTCCGGGCAGAGAGGATCCCCAGATGAGGCTATGTCGAAGGGCAGAGTCTCTTCTCGGGAAACAGCAACAGACACCGTTTTATACGGGGAATTTTTGGCCGAGCCTACGGGCTCGGATATTCGACGTTAAATTCGGCCTTGTGGCACATCTGACCGCGTGAGGTGGTTGGTAGATATCCTTGCCTCGGGAAGTCTTAGTCTGCTAACCGATTCCCTGTCTTTCTGTAGTGTATTCTCTTTTACAATAAACCTCTCTTTCTTTCGTCTACGCCTGTGTTGCTGTTTCTTTCACTTGAGTAGCACCTTTATTTGAAATCTTCTTTAAGGATACAACAACTTTGTATATTTCCAAGCCTTAAGGATTCAAAGATGTGGTACACTATCAAAGGCTTTACGAAAATCTATCCAAGCTGTGCTGAGATTTCTAACCTTTTCCTGCAATCTTCCAGGATCATTTTAATTATAAATAGTTGATGTTTGCAAACATATGAATCTATTTGACATCTTTTCGGTTCCGGGGGAAGAATGTTGTTTTCATCGTGAAAGAAGCAAGTATAGTCAGTCAGTACAGACGTGATTAATTTATGTGCTGGACAGACATGTTATTAGCCTATAATGTTTTGGAACATCTGTTTCACCCGTTTTTGGTAGGTGATATGTAATACCGTCAGTGATCTATTGTGGAATTTCATTGGGATTATTCGTTGACATTGATAAAGTTTACGCATGGTTTTTATGGATTGATAACAAATGATAGAACCAAAAGTTGGGTACTTGCCATTTCCTAGGATTTCAATTTCGGGATTTTGTTACAGCCTGCCTTACTTTATTCTTGGTTGTTTTTTTACATTCTTATGAAGGTTTGTCCTTCATTCTTTCTTGTTCCCTTTCTTCCCACCCTGCATTCGGATTATATTCCTTTGGGCTACTCGAAATATTCTACTCAGAGTTTTGCACTTCTTCAATAAATGTCAGTTGTTTTAGACTTGTATAACTTCTTATTTAATTTCCCTGTAAAATTTTCCTCTTGAGATCTGTTTGAAAAATCTTATTTTACTGATAGAACATATAACGCTTTTCATATTGTCTTGTTCTTTGTGCTTTTAATTGCAGTTTCTGTTCAAGTATTTTCTTCATTGGTGGAATTTCATTTTATATTTCCGCTTGATCTTCCTGCTTTTCTGTGTGAAAATATTTGAATTTCTTGAAATTTGAATTCTCACATTTGAAATCTCATCAATTGGGATTTCCTCCATTTCTTGCTTTAATTTTGCCTTCCAAGTGAGTTCTTTTTGTGTTTGATCTTTTCTTTGATTTAACATTATGTTTTGCACTTGCTGTCAAAGTTGTTGCATGACATCACTTGCTTCTGTAATGTTTTCCAACAGTCTGCCCATTAACGATGTTTTGCAATACAGCGTTGTATATTTGCACATCGTGTTTATTAGTCTCAATCATATGGATTTTTGGTAGCATTTATCTTACTGACATTTTTGTAAGTTTCTTTACTAATTGTTGGAATGATGTCGTTTGTCACTTCAGTGATGTCAACTCTGTTGTTTTCAAGGAATTCTGTTCTAATTTAGTTTGAGCGTCATCTTCATCAGTGACAGGATGTGAAATTGTTTATGTCGGACGTAAATTCTTCAATTACATTTCATAATAGATGATTATTTAGTATTTCCTTTGTATTCCACCCTCTGTCATTTTATGTGTTTCGACGCTTGGCTCATTTTTGTTCGAGTTATGCCTTTTTGTATTTTAACCTATATTTTAGTTTATCTGATCTATTTCTGTATTTGAGAGTCTTTTATTTCGTTTTTATGTTTTTGCTGACATTGGCAAGCATATTTGGCTCAAGATAGTGTCATATTTCAGTTGCTTCCATATCTTTCTGTATATGTTGCTTTGAGGATTTTCGAGTTGTTATGCCTTCTTGATTCCATTTCGTCCGATTTCTTTTGATTAATTGGTTTATCCTTAAGTCACCAAGGC
The DNA here is from genome assembly GCA_964036315.1 of Acanthosepion esculentum. NCBI lineage: Eukaryota > Metazoa > Mollusca > Cephalopoda > Sepiida > Sepiidae > Acanthosepion > Acanthosepion esculentum. The sequence goes on along the minus strand of OZ038513.1, from coordinate 70,296,418 downwards.
CGAGGTTGGATTTAATTTGGTTTTGGTGACCAGGTTTCTCATTGTTGGTTGAAGAGATTTTTAGACCATAGACTGGTAACTCTCTGAAAGACGCGGTCTTTTTTTTATCAATCCGGTATGAGATTTTGTTTGTAAATATTGAGATCCTTTTTTTTTTTTACGTTTTATCATTAACCCCCAACACGCAATTTTGTTCAAGATACTACCTCTAGTTCCATTGTCGACCAAAATTAAAGAGCTCGTCCTTCCCATGACATACGGCTATTCGCCACCAGAAGTTATCGCGATATTTTTAGCCCACAACCTCTCGGTCTCCTCCACCATATTTTGGCTCTTTCTTGTCTTGAAGTCAGAGCATTACAGTCACTTGTCTGTATCTCTTTTGTGTGTTAACACCATTCTGACTTGGTGAACTTTTTACCTGATTACTGTTGCTTTGCTTACTGTTGTCTATATATACTACTGAAGAAAAAACAGTTATGTTGATGTCACCAACATGCAGATTGACAGAAGGCCTAACACCTTAGACAAGAAAAATGCCAAACAATGAAAGAAAAACCAAAAGCAACATCTTCCTACTCATACTATATATATACACATATACATATACATATATATATATATATACACACACACACACACACACACATATATATATATATATAGTATGAGTAGTTAGATGTTGCCTTTTGGTTTATATATATATATATATATATATATATATATATATATATATATATATATATATATATATATATATTTTAAGGCATTTTTATGTTTATACATTCTTTTTACAGATACAAATATTTAAGTAAATGCTCTGTTTATAATAAACAGTATTAAACTAAATTTACCGGCCTGAATGTCCGAGAAATTTTCATAGAAAATATTCGTTCTCCGACAGGAATCGAATCTGTATCCTATACGGAACCGTCATATAAACTGACGTGCCTTTAACCGATTGGGCCACAGGGGAGCGTTTGGTTAGCAAGGTCGATTTTACTGTCTAGCTAACCGATTGGGCCACAGAGGAGCGTTCGGTTAGCAAGGTCGATTTTACTGTCTTTAAACTACAATCTTCCATGATTCTCTCACGTACATTCATATCTGCTCATGGCGTATCCAAATGTAAACAAATTACGTCACACATTATGAAATGGACAAAGTCCGACAATTATTTTAAGACGTTTATATATATATATATATATATATATATATATATATATATATATATATATATATATATATATATTGTTGTGGATTCCGGGATGAAATCCGATATCAATGAATAACAAACGCCAGGAATGGATAAGGAAAATAAATGTATTAACGTATTATACAAACTGGTAATACAGGTTAGTAAATCTAGGAATGCGGATTAGTACCACTAATATATATATACAGTCTTGCTATTGAAGTATCGCGGTATGACACCTTACAAAGTCTACGTGCTCGCTAACTGGGACGCTTGCCGCCGTCTCTGTGTGTGACTTACTCTACTACTCTTCTGTCGTTCCGTCTCGACTCAACGTACCACACTTCGGGTATTCACTGGTAGTAGTATATGTATGCCTTGGGTGAGTCCATTTGTGTGAAAAGGGGAGACGCCTTAACATATACATACAAAATAATACTAAACATACAATATATATATATATATATATATATATATTGTATGTTTAGTATTATTTTTGCTCTGTTCTTTTCTTTTTTTTCGTATTCTTTATTGGAAACATTATTAATTCTGTTTGTAGCCCATTTCTCTCAACTTCATTTAACTCTAGCCAATGACTTCATCCCTTTTCTTTAACATCATTATTATTATTTTATATCCTCTCCGACTCTTGGATGTTTCGGTCCGATGATAATGTCCATATGTAAGCTCCTATCCGCAGCTCAGAGACAACAGTTAGGATAACACTTTCTTTAACACAAGAGCTGTTCCAATTAGAGCTTGGTTTTGTTTGTCATGGAGGGGCGTTAACGTGGAAAACCTGAACTTACATTATGAAAAATACCGTAAACATTCACCAGAAAATATATTTTCTTCCAAATTATCTTTAATGATTCTACATAACTCTTTCATAAGTAATAAGTCCGACCAAAATCTCGATTTGAAGATACAGTTTCAATTAAAACTGGACATTTATTAAGGCGAAGGATTTAAAGACAGTTCACTAATTTCTGAGTTTTACATAGTAGGTTTACACTCAGACTCACATAGAAATTCGCCTTTCTTAAAAAAAAATATTGCTAATAGAAGATTTTGAAAAAGAATAGCGATAAAAACCAAAGCCATAAAAAACAACTGATGAAGCTGGTTAGATTGTGAATCTAAACACTTCGGGCGCCAGAAATTTAAAATTAAAATTAAAAATTAAAATTAAAAATTAAAATTTTAAATTAAAATTGTCTCTACATTTTCACCGTTTCTCTCGATGCATAATTTTAACGGACATTTGTTTGAATTTCGTGCCCTATTTATATATATATACATCCCACCATCAATAAAAAAAAGTCATTATTTACTCGGAAGAAGTCATTTTCACAGATGAAACGCACCACGAAGAATCTGTTTTTTTCCCCCATTTTGTCATTCATTTTATTCAGTTAGCGCATTTTACGCCGCTGTGGTAACCACTCTCCTCCATCCTAAGTGTGGTTCATGGAAACATTCAAGGCAGAATAGGGCAATGGCTTGCGGGTGCCTTTTGCGCCTTGTTCCTCCTTTCAGGAAGTTTTGTTTTTGGAATTACCTTCTCCTAGCCTTTACCCAAAAGTTAGCCATCTAGCTTTAACCTAAAAGTTACTTTCTCCTAGGCTTTACGCAAAAGTTATCTTCCAGCCTTTACCTAAAAGTTAACCTTTTTTTAGCCTTTGCCTTAAAGTTGACCTTCTTCTAGCCTTTACCTAAAAGTTAATCTTCTAGCTTTTGCCTTGAAGTTAACCTTCTTCTAGCCTTTAACTAAAAGTTAACCTTCTTCAAGCCTTTGCCTTAAAGTTAACCTTCTTCTAGGCTTTACCTCAATGTTAACCTTCTTCTAGCCTTTATCTAAAAGTTAACCTTCTTCTAGCCTTTACCTTAATGTTAACCTTCTTCTAACCTTTAACTAAAAGTTAACCTTCTTCTAGCTTTTGCCTTAAAGTTAACCCTCTAGCCTTTGTCTTAAAGTTAACCTTCTTCTAACCTTTAACTAAAAGTTAACGTTCTTCTAGCCTTTAACTAAAAGTTAACCTTCTTCTAGCTTTTGCCTTAAAGTTAACCCTCTAGCCTTTGTCTTAAAGTTAACCGTCTAGCTTTAACCTAAAATTTATTGTCTTCTAGGCTTTACGCAAAAGTTAAACTTCTAGCTTTTACCTAAAAGTTAACCATCTTCTAGCTTTTGCCTTAAAGTTAACTTTCTTCTAGACCAAGTGTCGGCAACCTACGGCCCGCGGACCGGATGCGGACCGCGAAGGCATTTTGACCGGCCCGCGAGCCTGATTACCAATGACTCTATTTTATTTATTCTGCCAGTTATCTTTCATGAGACTTTTTTACCAAGTTGCGGTGCCTACGTTTAATGTCAAATAATGGATACATATTTGTTATGAACCTTGGCTACATTAAAAGATAACAGAAGCGAAAGGAACGCTAAATTGAAAGAGGCCAGGGAGGCACTGACATGCGAGGTAGCAAAAATCTAAAGACCGTTAAACATATGCGCATTATACATACCTGCCTCATGAATGTGTGGATGATACCGCATGTGTACGTATGTAAGTGTATATGTTTGCAACTATTTGTACTCGTATGTATGGGTATATGTGCTTCGTTTTTGTTTGATGTGTGTGTGTGTGTGTGGTTCGTTTGTGGAACAATTTTCAATAACAGTTTCAAACTTACACGTCATAATTTCATCCATTTCACTTCGGTTGATTTTTTTCACTTTGAAGTATTTTGACGTTCCTTGAGGAAAAGTAATTTTTGTTAGGTGTTTTTTAATTTTAGATTTTCTTTTGTTTTTCTGATTTCTCAATGTTTATTTTCATTATGGTTATAAATATTTAGGTTGACAGGGGTCTGCATATGTAATTTTCCTTAATTTTTCATTAATGGCCTTCGTCCGGCCCGCAACTCGTCATTATAACACGATCCGACCCGCGGGATCGAATGAGTTGCCGACCCCTGTTCTAGACTTTACTATAAAGTTAACCTTCTTCTAGCCTTTACCTAAAATTAACCTTCTTCTAGCCTTTGCCTTAAAGTTAACCTTCTTCTAGATTTTGACTTAAAATTAACCTTCTAGCCTTTACCCAAAAGTTAACTACTTTTAACCTTTACCTAAATGTTATCTTCTTTTAGCCTTTACCTAAAAGTTACCTTCTTCTTGCCGTTGCCTAAAATTCGCCTTCTCTCTACTGCCGGACTGACAATGCAGCTGGTGGTTTGCATTCATAATTTCCTTCTCCTAGTCTGTCTTGCTATTTTACCCATAGCTGGGATGAAGAGATGGGTTCATATGTCTTTCCAACGGTATTTGAACTGAACTACAAACACTACTCGCCGATCTCTCACTTTCAGCCGCTAACCATTACTTTGCGCATAAACGTTCTTCTGTATAATCTGTTCCTTGTTTTCACAAAAAGACGACCATGACAATTTTGTTATAATATAAAATAAAATAACAGCGTTAAAGCATCCACTTTTCTCAAATTGCATCTCTTTCCTTGTTCTTTATTTCAGTGACATCTTGCCGTTTCTGCCCCCAAAACTGGATCCCCCGACCGCGTAGTAATTCCTGTTACCTTATCACAACAAGTGTGCGTCGACCATGGGTAGAAGCAAAGTTGGCATGCGAAGCCAGCAACGCCTATCTACTCAAACTAGACGACAAAGAAGAAAGAGTAAGCAATTTTTAATCTTAAAGTTTGAAAGTAACCATTTCAGTAACTTTAAATGGGGAAAACAAGACATCATCTTACAATTAAAAAAAAAAAAAGAAGCGGAATTTTACAAAATTAAAAAGTTTTTTTACTTTCTTTAAAGCTAAGAAGAGTCATTGTATTGTGTCAGAACAAAAAAAAAAGTTTGTAGCATTTTTTTTAAGTGCATTTCAAATAATATTTCACGATCACAAATCCCCTTATGATCATAATAGCGCCATAACAGCCCCGGTGCTTCATACCTCACAGAGCACAACTCTCCCCAGGCTCATTTGAATTCAGAGTTTTCTTTCTCCTAAACTGGTTGTCAACCAAGGCTACAGGACTCAATCTGTCCTACTATTTGACCCATAGCTGGGGGAAGAGATGAATTCATACCTTTCCCGTGGCTATAGGACGTAACTTAATATAATGATCCCAACTGGAATTCGAGCACGGCTATCAATTAATTCTCCCTAAAATAATGTGTAGATATTTGTAAATCAGTAAATAGATATTTTTAAGTTAGTGAATTTATAATATTTATGCTCTGTAGATTTGCACTGAGCACTGTTTTGTAAAAAATAAAAATAATTAATAAGAACACCGGATTATATATCTTACTGTTCTTTCTCTTTATTATATATATATATATATATATATATATATATATATATATATATATATATATATATATATATATATATATATATATATATATATATATATATGTAAAAGACAATAGGAAACTGTAATAGTTTCTTCCGATGTGGACTTGCTCAAGGCAAAACGAAATGAATTTATTAAACGAAGTAACTAATAATAACAAAACAAAATGTCCTTAGCAACTGGAAGAATTTAGAGAACGCTGTTTTCATACTGTTAACTGAAAATTACATCAACTACTGTCAAGTGTGGAGATATTGTTTTTATTCTTGTATTGACGGATTCTTTTTCTACAGGTTAACTCTGAGAAATTTTTCATACAGATATTTGTAAATAGATTTATTCAACTATGTACATATTTGGCTGTACTACTTTTCGCTATCATTGAAGCGGCGAATTTTGTTAAAATTGAGAGGAACACAGGGCTCAAAGGGTTAGTATTAAGACTCGTCGTCAAGGTGCGTGAGAGAGGGGTAGGAGTTCTGGTCCCAGAAAATCATATGAAAACCTCGTGAAACTGATGCGAAATAATTTAAGTGTGCTAATTCTTAGTCGGTTATCCCACACCCTGATTAAACTCCACACCTTCACTTCAAACAGTCTGGCGACGGGCCTGCTAATATTACAACAAAAGTCAAATCGGTCTGTGCAAAATATGAAGATGTGTGCAAAAGTTTCTAGAGTTTATAAAATTAAAATCCGTTTTTTCTCCAATGTGTTCATCTCTCGTTTTCAAAAAAGGTGCTGGTAAATTTTGCACATCTAGTATTGGATTTTAGTTGACTTAAAATACTGATTATTTAAATAAATCTTTAAATATTTATAAATTAATACAACAAATATTTGACTCATTTCACTGTTACTATTGACTGCAGCATCTTACTGAAGGAATTTATTCGTAAAACTATAAAAAAAGGTCTCTGATGAAAGCATAATATATCAAAATTGTAGTTAAATTTGTTAAAGATCATATTTATTTTTTATTTTATATTATTTTTCCCGAGTACTCTCGGAAGTTTCGAGAAAAAGCAATATGAAATTTGGTCAATTAAGAAAATTTAATAAATTGACAGACATACCTAGGGGAGAAGAGGATTCAGACCTTTCCCAAGGGTATTGCATGTAAGTGAATGTAATGGATTCGACTAGAATTCGAACTTAGCTCTCCGATTTTTCAATCCGAGACGCTATCTACTACTCCACCTATGCCTCATCACGTATCCACATATATATTAAAACACACCTAAACTTTATTTTTCACCCAATAACAAGCAATATTACAAACATGCCAAAAAGATTCCACAATACAACCCACATCATTTAAATCAAAGTATCAAGTCAGTCAAATAAAACTATTTTTCTTGAGTCTACTTCTGAGAAAATTTCTTAGAGAAACCCACAGATTTCAACTTTCTCAATATAATTCATACCTTTTCCAACGGTATTAGCACGTAAGTGAATGTAATGGATTCGGCCGAAATTCGAACTCGGCTCTCCGATTTCTCAATCCGAGCTGCTATCCATTACTTCACTGTGCCGCCTTCTCAAAGAAAGAGGTAATTCGGTCACGAGTTCTTCAAAGTTCATTTCGGAAGAAACAGTAAAAGTAATATGGTGCGAGCTTTCGACTGATCATCATCAGAGTAGGTCGAGAAAACTTTGTGTGTGAGTTTAATAAAATGTTAGAAATTAAAAAAAATAAATAAATGTTAGAAATTTTAAAAAAATGTTTTAGAAATTCTTAAAAAAAGCTGTTAGTGGTTAAACATTAGAAATCATGTGTTAAAATCGCGAAGAGCGAAATTTTGAATCTCATGTGTGTGTTGTGACGTCAGGTGTAACATGTTTTTTGTATATACATTTAAGCATGCAGTATCTTAAATCTTCATTGTACTTATTTATTAATGGTTGTTTTTATTGTATTAGTTGTCGGCACCTGCTCGCATCTGATCATCGGGATCATCATCCTTTCTCCTTATTTACTTTCTCCCCTCTGGTGGGGGTGGCAGAGGCGGAGAAGACTATGAAGGACCAGCCTACTCCTGAAGAGTCGGGAGCAGTAGTCACCGAGGTGTATGGGCGATTGATGCGGCTGGGCGAGTCGGGCCCTCCTGACTGAAAATCGTAGATCCTCTTTATGTTGACAGGCTGTACTCGAAAGTTTCGGTAACCCGTCCCCCGCCCCAGGATAGTCCTACACAAGGAAGGCCGATTTTCAGCAGCGGTTTTCCCCAGGTCTCAGGGTCGATGTTGGTTTGTGTCAGGTATGTCTTCAACTGACCCTTGAAGCGTCGTTTTGGGCCTCCGCGTAGCCCTTTGTCGTTGGTGAGTTCTCCAAACAGGATGATACGTGGGAGCCGCATTCGGGACACGTGACCCGCCCAGCGGAGGGGATGTTGAAAGATGGTAGCCATGATACTGGGGGAGAGATGTCCGAGAGAGGACCTCGTTATTGGTGATGCTCTCTCCTCGAAGGACTCTTCGGGGCTATGTATGAGTATTGCTTAAAGAATCATGTTTGTTTTTTTTATTTGTTTTTTTTGTGAGTATCTGTCCTTATTTACTTATATAAATACATATAAAATTACAAGATATGTTAGGTTGTCATACCTGAAATGAGGCACTTTATAGAAAATGAATAAAATGCTTCTGAAATGTTAAATAAACTAATTTATTTAGTTGAAATCGGCACCATGTTAATGAATGAGTGTTCTCCAACGTACCTCTAAATCAAGGTTTCTTAACTTTTTGATGATTCCAGACCCCCAATGCATTGTCCAATATGGTCCCATATCCCCTTCACTTGACTGTCGAAATAATTATCACCAATCGTTGACAACTTGGGTTGTTATGTCCTGACTCATGTCTTTAATTCTCTGGCGTACAGTGTCGTTGGACAAGGACACCTGACTTAGTTGCTTCGCGGCCCACTCTCCCAGCACAGTTTTTGCTATCTCCAGCACACAGGGTTTCACGAGGGTCTCCTCTATTATGTGTGGCTTCTTTTCTTTGGCAACCATGTACGAAACTTTGTAGGAGGCTTCCAGAAGAGGTTTTCCTGGAGCAGAAAACCCATATGATGAAAGAGTTGTTTTCTAATCATAGCGAACTCTTCTCAACTTAAAAGCCTCAATCGATGTGCCAACCTGACTACTGTGTTTGCTTTTGAAATGTTCCCTCAGTCCTGATGGCTTCAAATTTCCATTGCTCATTATCAAATTGCACAGCATGCACTGGGGTCATTCTGTTCCATCTCGTTCTGTCACACGGGTGAAGCCAAAACCTGCATATGAATCATTCCACTTCCTTTTTTGACAGACGACATTATGCACCAAATCTGTGAAAAGAAAAATGAAAAACTGGCAAACACAACACGGGAGGAGGGGGAACTACCAGTACCCAGAAATCGAGTCCCATATCCCCAGCATTTGGTTCCCATACCTCCAAGAGGTATCGATACCCCCGGTTAAGAACCCCTGCTCTAAATTCTTGGTCCCATCTTTAACAAAATTCTCATCCTTTGGTATGATAAACAGTTCAAATGCTTCGATTACATCTTCCTTATTGGAGAATGTTTTATTGCGTGTGAAAAGCTCAAAATACTTAACTAAGTGATAATCAGTAGGAGAGATATCAAGTGAATATGGAGGATGAGGTAAAATTTCATAATTCAGGCGATGCAGCTTTTGGACAGTTGATTAAGAAGCATGCAGGTGTGTGTCGTGAAGCAATAATGGACCATCCCTATTCACAAGTCGAGGACGTTTCTTTTTCAGTTATTCGTGCACACCTTCAATTTCTTCACAATACGAGGTTGATGTTATTGTTTTCCCTTGAAGAAAGAATGAATAATGAATAACCCCTATGAAAGACCACCATACAGTAACCATTAACTTTTTAATGTACAGTGAAGGTTTTGGGAAAAGTTTTCGTGATTTACTTGCATCTAAGCACTGACCGAATCTCGTACTGTTGTCAAAGAGTATCCATTTCTCATCGCATGTAATGATTCGATACAAAAATGGTTCTTTTTCCCAGGTTGTACTTATACAGTAAGATTATTTGATATTGTTTCATTGTAATCATTTTCATTGGGCTTATGAGTAACAATATATCGAAAGAAAAATTATCTGAAAATAAAAAGTAAGTTGGTTCAAAACAGCTGTAGGCGATTCTCGAACGTTTTAAGTGATTAATTTTCTTGGGGATATTGGTAAGGTTTATCAGTTCTATGGTAATTGTCATTGCAGAAACAAATACTAATACCGAAAATCAATTAACATTTATCAGGGATACTGGAAATAGCCTTAATCGTAAAGAGCCATCTGTAAATAGCTGATAAGATCCAAAGAAGAATCAGCAATGTTACTGAGAGTGCCGTCGAGGGGAATTAAGTTCAGCTGTCAAGTCTGGGGCAGTTTTCTTTCTATTTCTTTTGCTCTCTATAATCAAGTATTTATCTTCAGCAGCAATTGTGATTTTTGGTGCTTCAGTTTCTGATTGCCTTTATAGCGAATATGTGTGTCTAGAAATCTTCAACTTGGAAATTTGTCTTTGAGAGTAACCTCTAAATAAAATTTTAATTTATTGCCCTTACTATTTACCTTGAGCTCTTTGATAAAACCCAAAGAAGAATCAGAAATATAATCGGTCCTGATATGGCTTCAGTCACTTTCCCACCGCCGTAAAATTGCCTCTTTCTGTTTTTTCTATAAATACTTTCATGGTAATTGTTCGGATGAGGTCTTTCGCTATGGTACCTAGACTTTTTTTATTCTAATCGCTGTACTAGACTGACATTGAAATCTCATTGATTTCTCTTCTAACAGTTTTTTCGCACCTCTAGCCTGTGGAACTCTTTTCTTGCTCCATGCTTTCCAGCAAACTTTAATCTTGCAAAAATTTATATGCCATGTGAAACGCTATCTACTGTCCTCCTGATTACTCTTTCCTCTTCACGCTCATTATTAATGTTTCTGCTCTTAATTCTTCCACACCCTGTAACCCTTTGTGTTTTAGTGGCTTTACTGCCTTGCTTTGGGTGATACCGATTAAAAAAAAAAATTAATCCATGGATCATTGGTTCAATGATTCCTAGGGGAAGAAACTTTTCTCTACAGTGAACTGTCCTCGATCTGGGGTTCTTCAAAAGATTCCGAGCAAGTACGATTGTAAGAATGGCAAAGGGTTAGCCAAGGATTACGCGCAAAACGTTGCTAAAAGATCTCCAAACAGAGTAGTCATCAGTTATTCCTCAATTTGCCAGTAACAGATTCTTGTAAGGTTGTAGAGCGTGAAAAGTATTGTAAAAACACACATGGAGGAATATCTTCAGTTTATAGTTGTAAAGAAGAAACATATGTGGCGTAGTTTTAAGGCTAGTGTAGTAAGCGATGTAATTTTAATGTGAGTACCTACTGTATATCTAAATAATAAACTGTTTCTTTTATATTAGGGATTTCAAAATGGACATTTTAAAAGTATATATAAATATATACAAAAATATATGAAACAAAGGGGGAGAGAGAGCAAGGATAAGGAAATATTATTACTGACTCTAAAATGGTGCACTGAAAAATATAACAACAAAATGGGTTAACCAGTTATTACTCCTCACTTTTCAGAGCCAATTGACGATAAAAACATATATGTGCACAATTACTAGAAAAGGGGAGACAAATACTAGCAGAAAATCAGGAGTATAAATATCAGAAAAATTAGGCCTAGCAGCCGTTCTTCTGTTTACAGAGGGAAGGCTGCTTAGACTAAAAATAAATGGTCACAAATGTCATTTTTCAATTCACCATTTTATGGTGAATAGGTTTTTTCCTTATCCTTGCTCTCCACTGTCTTTATTTTATGTATTTTCTGTAGATTGATATAAACTTTTAAACATACCTTTTAAAACCCAATGTAATTTTGTTACCCAATTTTGTATAATATACGTATTTTTAAATTTTTAATTATATTAGAATTACTGAATATATATATATATATATATATATATATATATATATATATATATATATATATATGCATATTTGGGAAGCAATCATTCTTATATATATATATATATATATATATATATATATATATATATATATATATATATATACACACCTTTTCAATTCCACTTCACTTATATATACGCACTTATATATATATATATATATACTTATACACACACACACACACACATATATATATATATATATATATATATATATATATATATATATATATATATATATATATATATATATATATCAAAATGCATATTTGGGAAGCAATCATTCTTATATATATATATATATATATATGTCATTCACAGACAGCACTGTTTCGCTGTATCACAGCTCCTCAGTGCGACTAGACTTCCGAATGCCTCAAGCCAGGATTGAAACACAACCAATTTGGTGTCGGCCATATATATATATATATATATACCTTTTCAATTCCACTTCACTTATATATATACGCACTTATATATATATATACATATATACACACACACACACACACACATATATATATATATATATATATATATTTCGTTATATATGACGGATATTTCGTTATATATGACGGACAAGGAATTTTAAAAAAGAATTTTTATTTAGTTTTTCCATCGTTCTTACATTTTTCCGCTTGGTGGGATTGACGGAGTACAAAAACTCTCTTTACATTTCCCCAAGCGCTTTCGTCCACAAGGAGGTTTTGCTTTGGTTTTATCAGTTAATTCGTATTTTGACTATGAGATTTATTATTTGTGTGTGTTTTTTTTAATCCTAGTAGGATCGTTTATTAGGAGCTATCGAGTGTTGGACATGGCTGGAATTCGAGTTAGCGACTTTCTATTTTTAACAGGCTTTCAACAGGCCGCTCCCATTAATGAACGAGGTGAGGTTGATGATGAGGGAGAGGTGTTTGGTGTACGGAGTCTATCTTATAGTGAAATGTTTACGGAAATTCGATATACATAGAACTCTAGTGTTTTCAACCAGTATCTTTCTTAAAGATTGTTGTAGATTGTGGGTTCATAGGTGTTACTTTTTTATGGCGCTGATAAGTGACATTTGAGTCGTCTACTCAAGGAGGTGGTAGTATGTCCTATATAGGCAATTGATTTATAACAAAAAACACAATTTTTTTTACTGGAAATTGATACACAATATTTGTCATCGCTAGTTTAGATTTGATGCAGTTATTTTGATTACTGACAAGGTTTACGGTTTTCCATTTTCTATAATGTATGATGAATTTTACAATTTTTTCGTGAGTTACAGCAGAAATATGGTGAAGAATTCAAAAACCATGCAGATAATACATCTCACCCAGTTAAAACATGAAAATCAACCAACAACACTAAAACAAAACATTGAAAATGGCTAAGTGGCCCAAAGCGCTTGGGACAATGGATGATAAAGCCATTTTTATACTCCCTCATTCCCACCAAACAGAAAAAATGTAAGAACGTTGGAAAAAATAAATAAGAAATTAATAAAATTTTCCTTGTCCGTCATATTTAACGAAAGATGAAAATGTAGATATACACTATAGTTCAAAAGTTTGAAGCGATTCCTAGTAATCTTTTAAATTGGCCCCCAAAGTAGTTGTTTTCTATTTTAAATATAAGAAAATTATTATATATGGTTAAAAAAGTGAGATATGATTTTTTTTATTAGAAATTTTATTATGACAAAAAGAAAAAAAAATTTTATGATTAAATTTTCCTATCAATTTTCCTTTAGCCTTTATTACTACAGCACAGATTTTCGGAATTCGTTGCAAATGTTGCTTAAAGTGTAAGTTTGATAATCAATTCTATTCTTTTTTCAATGATTCTAGGAGCTCATTTTCATTTTTTTCACTTTTCTGTCAAAAGGATTAGAAAGAAGTTAATGTATATTTTTTTAAGGTTTTATTGAAATTTTATTTAAGTTTCCACATGTCCTCCATCATTAGCAATACAAAGGGTAATACGATTTTGCAGTTCACGGAAAACATTTGCCAACTGAATTTACAGTAATGCCTGAAATCACATTAGTTATTTTAGCTATACTTAAAATTAGGTACATTAAACTTTATAACATTTTTTAGAGATTATTTCTATCGCAAATACAAATAAAATTATAATTTTTTTAAAGTGCACACGAACTTTATGGACACCATATATATATATATATATATATATATATATATATATATATATATATATATATATATATATATATACCCCTTTTGTTCCTCACCGGTATCACCTCTTTGAAAATTGATAATTGACCCCTTTTACAACGACCAGTTTTCAACCCTCACCTAAAGATTGCATCGAGCATGAAACACAATTATGCTACTGATGAGGAACAAAATCTATATTTATTATTACTTTAAATTTTAGCTGTTCTTTATACATCGAGCACCGCCATTTCATTTATTATACATCCACCTATTTCAAGGTTTTTGTGATGTCAACGAACACTCGTTGTCACTTTAGTAATGTCAACGAACACTCGTTGCCACTTTAGTAATGTCAACGAATACTCGTTGTCACTTTCGTAATGCTCGTTGTAGTAGAGACTTTGTAATAGCAGATACCGCTATAGTAACGCCGTTGAACAATACTGGTGCCAGACTCCTTCGAATAATAGTCGCACTAATAGTACTTGCTCGATAATACTCACTCGAACAGTAATCCGTATAGTGATCTGAATAGTGAATAGTATAGAAATAGAGAATAATGAAGAAAGTATAATAATAGAGGATAGAATAGAAATGGTGATCCGTATATTAATAGAGGATAGAATAGAAATGGTGATCTGAATATTAATAGAGGATAGAATAGAAATGGTGATCTGAATATTAATAGAGGATAGAATAGAAATGGTGATCCGTATAGTAATAGAGGATAGAATAGAAATGGTGATCCGTATAGTAATAGAAGATAGAATAGAAATGGTGATCCGTATGGTAATAGAGGATAGAATAGAAATGGTGATCTGAATATTAATAGAGGATAGAATAGAAATGGTGATCTGAATAGTAATAGAGGATAGAATAGAAATGGTGATCTGAATATTAATAGAGGATAGAATAGAAATGGTGATCCGTATAGTAATAGAGGATAGAATAGAAATGGTGATCCGTATAGTAATAGAGGATAGAATAGAAATGGTAATCCGTATAGTAATAGAGGATAGAATAGAAATGGTGATCTGAATATTAATAGAGGATAGAATAGAAATGGTGATCCGTATAGTAATAGAGGATAGAATAGAAATGGTGATCTGAATATTAATAGAGGATAGAATAGAAATGGTGATCTGAATATTAATAGAGGATAGAATAGAAATGGTGATCCGTATAGTAGTAGAGGATAGAATAGAAATGGTGATCCGTATAGTAATAGAGGATAGAATAGAAATGGTGATCTGAATATTAATAGAGGATAGAATAGAAATGGTGATCTGAATAGTAATAGAGGATAGAATAGAAATGGTGATCTGAATATTAATAGAGGATAGAATAGAAATGGTGATCCGTATAGTAATAGAGGATAGAATAGAAATGTTGATCCGTATAGTAATAGAGGATAGAATAGAAATGGTGATCCGTATAGTAATAGAGGATAGAATAGAAATGGTGATCTGAATATTAATAGAGGATAGAATAGAAATGGTGATCTGAATATTAATAGAGGATAGAATAGAAATGGTGAACCGTATAGTAATAGAGGATAGAATAGAAATGGTGATCCGTATAGTAATAGAGGATAGAATAGAAATGGTGATCCGTATGGTAATAGAGGATAGAATAGAAATGGTGATCTGAATATTAATAGAGGATAGAATAGAAATGGTGATCTGAATAGTAATAGAGGATAGAATAGAAATGGTGATCTGAATATTAATAGAGGATAGAATAGAAATGGTGATCCGTATAGTAATAGAGGATAGAATAGAAATGGTGATCTGAATATTAATACAGGATAGAATAGAAATGGTGATCCGTATAGTAATAGAGGATAGAATAGAAATGGTGATCCGTATGGTAATAGAGGATAGAATAGAAATGGTGATCTGAATATTAATAGAGGATAGAATAGAAATGGTGATCTGAATAGTAATAGAGGATAGAATAGAAATGGTGATCTGAATATTAATAGAGGATAGAATAGAAATGGTGATCCGTATAGTAATAGAGGATAGAATAGAAATGGTGATCCGTATAGTAATAGAGGATAGAATAGAAATGGTGATCCGTATAGTAATAGAGGATAGAATAGAAATGGTGATCTGAATATTAATAGAGGATAGAATAGAAATGGTGATCTGAATATTAATAGAGGATAGAATAGAAATGGTGATCCGTATAGTAATAGAGGATAGAATAGAAATGGTGATCCGTATAGTAATAGAGGATAGAATAGAAATGGTGATCCGTATAGTAATAGAGGATAGAATAGAAATGGTGATCTGAATATTAATAGAGGATAGAATAGAAATGGTGATCTGAATATTAATACAGGATAGAATAGAAATGGTGATCTGAATATTAATAGAGGATAGAATAGAAATGGTGATCTGAATATTAATAGAGGATAGAATAGAAATGGTGATCTGAATATTAATACAGGATAGAATAGAAATGGTGATCTGAATATTAATAGAGGATAGAATAGAAATGGTGATCTGAATATTAATACAGGATAGAATAGAAATGGTGATCTGAATATTAATAGAGGATAGAATAGAAATGGTGATCTGAATATTAATACAGGATAGAATAGAAATGGTGATCTGAATATTAATAGAGGATAGAATAGAAATGGTGATCTGAATATTAATACAGGATAGAATAGAAATGGTGATCTGAATATTAATAGAGGATAGAATAGAAATGGTGATCTGAATATTAATAGAGGATAGAATAGAAATGGTGATCTGAATATTAATAGAGGATAGAATAGAAATGGTGATCTGAATATTAATACAGGATAGAATAGAAATGGTGATCTGAATATTAATAGAGGATAGAATAGAAATGGTGATCTGAATATTAATACAGGATAGAATAGAAATGGTGATCTGAATATTAATAGAGGATAGAATAGAAATGGTGATCTGAATATTAATAGAGGATAGAATAGAAATGGTGATCCGTATAGTAATAGAGGATAGAATAGAAATGGTGATCTGAATATTAATACAGGATAGAATAGAAATGGTGATCTGAATATTAATACAGGATAGAATAGAAATGGTGATCTGAATATTAATAGAGGATAGAATAGAAATGGTGATCTGAATATTAATAGAGGATAGAATAGAAATGGTGATCTGAATATTAATACAGGATAGAATAGAAATGGTGATCTGAATATTAATACAGGATAGAATAGAAATGGTGATCTGAATATTAATAGAGGATAGAATAGAAATGGTGATCTGAATATTAATACAGGATAGAATAGAAATGGTGATCTGAATATTAATAGAGGATAGAATAGAAATGGTGATCTGAATATTAATAGAGGATAGAATAGAAATGGTGATCCGTATAGTAATAGAGGATAGAATAGAAATGGTGATCTGAATATTAATACAGGATAGAATAGAAATGGTGATCTGAATATTAATACAGGATAGAATAGAAATGGTGATCTGAATATTAATACAGGATAGAATAGAAATGGTGATCTGAATATTAATAGAGGATAGAATAGAAATGGTGATCTGAATATTAATACAGGATAGAATAGAAATGGTGATCTGAATATTAATACAGGATAGAATAGAAATGGTGATCTGAATATTAATAGAGGATAGAATAGAAATGGTGATCTGAATATTAATACAGGATAGAATAGAAATGGTGATCTGAATATTAATAGAGGATAGAATAGAAATGGTGATCTGAATATTAATACAGGATAGAATAGAAATGGTGATCTGAATATTAATAGAGGATAGAATAGAAATGGTGATCTGAATATTAATACAGGATAGAATAGAAATGGTGATCTGAATATTAATAGAGGATAGAATAGAAATGGTGATCTGAATATTAATACAGGATAGAATAGAAATGGTGATCTGAATATTAATAGAGGATAGAATAGAAATGGTGATCTGAATATTAATAGAGGATAGAATAGAAATGGTGATCCGTATAGTAATAGAGGATAGAATAGAAATGGTGATCTGAATATTAATACAGGATAGAATAGAAATGGTGATCTGAATATTAATACAGGATAGAATAGAAATGGTGATCTGAATATTAATAGAGGATAGAATAGAAATGGTGATCTGAATATTAATAGAGGATAGAATAGAAATGGTGATCTGAATATTAATAGAGGATAGAATAGAAATGGTGATCTGAATATTAATACAGGATAGAATAGAAATGGTGATCTGAATATTAATACAGGATAGAATAGAAATGGTGATCTGAATATTAATACAGGATAGAATAGAAATGGTGATCTGAATATTAATAGAGGATAGAATAGAAATGGTGATCTGAATATTAATACAGGATAGAATAGAAATGGTGATCTGAATATTAATAGACGATAGAATAGAAATGGTGATCTGAATATTAATAGAGGATAGAATAGAAATGGTGATCTGAATATTAATAGAGGATAGAATAGAAATGGTGATCTGAATATTAATAGAGGATAGAATAGAAATGGTGATCTGAATATTAATAGAGGATAGAATAGAAATGGTGATCTGAATATTAATAGAGGATAGAATAGAAATGGTGATCTGAATATTAATACAGGATAGAATAGAAATGGTGATCTGAATATTAATACAGGATAGAATAGAAATGGTGATCTGAATATTAATACAGGATAGAATAGAAATGGTGATCTGAATATTAATAGAGGATAGAATAGAAATGGTGATCTGAATATTAATACAGGATAGAATAGAAATGGTGATCTGAATATTAATAGAGGATAGAATAGAAATGGTGATCTGAATATTAATACAGGATAGAATAGAAATGGTGATCTGAATATTAATAGAGGATAGAATAGAAATGGTGATCTGAATATTAATACAGGATAGAATAGAAATGGTGATCTGAATATTAATAGAGGATAGAATAGAAATGGTGATCTGAATATTAATAGAGGATAGAATAGAAATGGTGATCTGAATATTAATAGAGGATAGAATAGAAATGGTGATCTGAATATTAATAGAGGATAGAATAGAAATGGTGATCTGAATATTAATAGAGGATAGAATAGAAATGGTGATCTGAATATTAATAGAGGATAGAATAGAAATGGTGATCTGAATATTAATACAGGATAGAATAGAAATGGTGATCTGAATATTAATACAGGATAGAATAGAAATGGTGATCTGAATATTAATAGAGGATAGAATAGAAATGGTGATCTGAATATTAATAGAGGATAGAATAGAAATGGTGATCCGTATAGTAATAGAGGATAGAATAGAAATGGTGATCCGTATAGTAATAGAGGATAGAATAGAAATGGTGATCTGAATATTAATAGAGGATAGAATAGAAATGGTGATCTGAATATTAATAGAGGATAGAATAGAAATGGTGATCTGAATATTAATAGAGGATAGAATAGAAATGGTGATCCGTATAGTAATAGAGGATAGAATAGAAATGGTGATCTGAATATTAATAGAGGATAGAATAGAAATGGTGATCTGAATATTAATACAGGATAGAATAGAAATGGTGATCCGTATAGTAATAGAGGATAGAATAGAAATGGTGATCCGTATGGTAATAGAGGATAGAATAGAAATGGTGATCTGAATATTAATAGAGGATAGAATAGAAATGGTGATCTGAATAGTAATAGAGGATAGAATAGAAATGGTGATCTGAATATTAATAGAGGATAGAATAGAAATGGTGATCCGTATAGTAATAGAGGATAGAATAGAAATGGTGATCCGTATAGTAATAGAGGATAGAATAGAAATGGTGATCCGTATAGTAATAGAGGATAGAATAGAAATGGTGATCTGAATATTAATAGAGGATAGAATAGAAATGGTGATCTGAATATTAATAGAGGATAGAATAGAAATGGTGATCCGTATAGTAATAGAGGATAGAATAGAAATGGTGATCCGTATAGTAATAGAGGATAGAATAGAAATGTTGATCCGTATAGTAATAGAGGATAGAATAGAAATGGTGATCTGAATATTAATAGAGGATAGAATAGAAATGGTGATCTGAATATTAATAGAGGATAGAATAGAAATGGTGATCTGAATATTAATAGAGGATAGAATAGAAATGGTGATCCGTATAGTAATAGAGGATAGAATAGAAATGGTGATCTGAATATTAATAGAGGATAGAATAGAAATGGTGATCTGAATATTAATAGAGGATAGAATAGAAATGGTGATCCGTATAGTAATAGAGGATAGAATAGAAATGGTGATCTGAATATTAATAGAGGATAGAATAGAAATGGTGATCCGTATAATAATAGAGGATAGAATAGAAATGGTGATCCGTATAGTAATAGAGGATAGAATAGAAATGGTGATCTGAATATTAATAGAGGATAGAATAGAAATGGTGATCTGAATATTAATAGAGGATAGAATAGAAATGGTGATCTGAATATTAATAGAAAATAGAATAGAAATGGAGATCCGTATAGTAATAGAGGATAGAATAGAAATGGTGATCCGTATAGTAATAGAGGATAGAATAGAAATGGTGATCTGAATATTAATAGAGGATAGAATAGAAATGGTGATCTGAATATTAATAGAGGATAGAATAGAAATGGTGATCCGTATAGTAATAGAGGATAGAATAGAAATGGTGATCTGAATATTAATAGAGGATAGAATAGAAATGGTGATCTGAATATTAATAGAGGATAGAATAGAAATGGTGATCCGTATAGTAATAGAGGATAGAATAGAAATGGTGATCTGAATATTAATAGAGGATAGAATAGAAATAGTGATCTGAATATTAATAGAGGAAAGAATAGAAATGGTGATCCGTATAGTAATAGAGGATAGAATAGAAATGTTGATCCGTATAGTAATAGAGGATAGAATAGAAATGGTGATCTGAATATTAATAGAGGATAGAATAGAAATGGTGATCTGAATATTAATAGAGGATAGAATAGAAATGGTGATCTTAATATTAATTGAGGATAGAATAGAAATGGTGATCCGTATAGTAATAGAGGATAGAATAGAAATGGTGATCCGTATAGTAATAGAGGATAGAATAGAAATGGTGATCTGAATATTAATAGAGGATAGAATAGAAATGGTGATCTGAATATTAATAGAGGATAGAACAGAAATGGTGATCCGTATAGTAATGGAGGATAGAATAGAAATGGTGATCCGTATAGTAATAGAGGATAGAATAGAAATGGTGATCCGTATAATAATATAGGATAAAATAGAAATGGTGATCTGAATAGAAATAGAGGATAGAATAGAAATGGTGATCCGTATAGTAATAGAGGATAGAATAGAAATGGTGATCCGTATAGTAATAGAGGATAGAATAGAAATGGTGATCCGTATAGTAATAGAGGATAGAATAGAAATGGTGATCCGTATAGTAATAGAGGATAGAATAGAAATGGTGATCTGAATATTAATAGAGGATAGAATAGAAATGGTGATCTGAATATTAATAGAGGATAGAATAGAAATGGTGATCCGTATAGTAATAGAGGATAGAATAGAAATGGTGATCCGTATAGTAATAGAGGATAGAATAGAAATGGTGATCCGTATAGTAATAGAGGATAGAATAGAAATGGTGATCTGAATATTAATAGAGGATAGAATAGAAATGGTGATCTGAATATTAATAGAGGATAGAATAGAAATGGTGATCCGTATAGTAATAGAGGATAGAATAGAAATGGTGATCCGTATAGTAATAGAGGATAGAATAGAAATGGTGATCCGTATAGTAATAGAGGATAGAATAGAAATGGTGATCCGTATAGTAATAGAGGATAGAATAGAAATGTTGATCCGTATAGTAATAGAGGATAGAATAGAAATGGTGATCTGAATATTAATAGAGGATAGAATAGAAATGGTGATCTGAATATTAATAGAGGATAGAATGGAAATGGTGATCTGAATATTAATAGAGGATAGAATAGAAATGGTGATCCGTATAGTAATAGAGGATAGAATAGAAATGGTGATCTGAATATTAATAGAGGATAGAATAGAAATGGTGATCTGAATATTAATAGAGGATAGAATAGAAATGGTGATCCGTATAGTAATAGAGGATAGAATAGAAATGGTGATGTGAATATTAATAGAGGATAGAATAGAAATGGTGATCCGTATAATAATAGAGGATAGAATAGAAATGGTGATCCGTATAGTAATAGAGGATAGAATAGAAATGGTGATCTGAATATTAATAGAGGATAGAATAGAAATGGTGATCTGAATATTAATAGAGGATAGAATAGAAATGGTGATCTGAATATTAATAGAGGATAGAATAGAAATGGTGATCCGTATAGTAATAGAGGATAGAATAGAAATGGTGATCCGTATAGTAATAGAGGATAGAATAGAAATGGTGATCTGAATATTAATAGAGGATAGAATAGAAATGGTGATCTGAATATTAATAGAGGATAGAATAGAAATGGTGATCCGTATAGTAATAGAGGATAGAATAGAAATGGTGATCTGAATATTAATAGAGGATAGAATAGAAATGGTGATCTGAATATTAATAGAGGATAGAATAGAAATGGTGATCCGTATAGTAATAGAGGATAGAATAGAAATGGTGATCTGAATATTAATAGAGGATAGAATAGAAATAGTGATCTGAATATTAATAGAGGATAGAATAGAAATGGTGATCCGTATAGTAATAGAGGATAGAATAGAAATGGTGATCTGAATATTAATAGAGGATAGAATAGAAATGGTGATCTGAATATTAATAGAGGATAGGATAGAATATAAATGGTGATCCGTATAGTAATAGAGGATAGAATAGAAATGGTGATCCGTATAGTAATAGAGGATAGAATAGAAATGGTGATCTGAATATTAATAGAGGATAGAATAGAAATGGTGATCTGAATATTAATAGAGGATAGAACAGAAATGGTGATCCGTATAGTAATGGAGGATAGAATAGAAATGGTGATCCGTATAGTAATAGAGGATAGAATAGAAATGGTGATCCGTATAATAATATAGGATAAAATAGAAATGGTGATCTGAATAGAAATAGAGGATAGAATAGAAATGGTGATCCGTATAGTAATAGAGGATAGAATAGAAATGGTGATCTGAATATTAATAGAGGATAGAATAGAAATGGTGATCCGTATAGTAATAGAGGATAGAATAGAAATGGTGATCTGAATATTAATAGAGGATAGAATAGAAATGGTGATCCGTATAGTAATAGAGGATAGAATAGAAATGGTGATCCGTATAGTAAGAGAGGATAGAATAGAAATGGTGATCCGTATAGCAATAGAGGATAGAATAGAAATGGTGATCTGAATATTAATAGAGGATAGAATAGAAATGGTGATCCGTATAGTAATAGAGGATAGAATAGAAATGGTGATCCGTATAGTAATAGAGGATAGAATAGAAATGGTGATCTGAATATTAATAGAGGATAGAATAGAAATGGTGATCCATATAGTAATAGAGGGTAGAATAGAAATGGTGATCCGTCTAGTAATAGAGGATAGAATAGAAATGGTGATCTGAATATTAATAGAGGATAGAATAGAAATGGTGATCCGTATAGTAATAGAGGATAGAATAGAAATGGTGATCCGTATAGTAATAGAGGATAGAATAGAAATGGTGATCTGAATATTAATAGAGGATAGAATAGAAATGGTGATCTGAATATTAATAGACGATAGAATAGAAATGGTGATCTGAATATTAATAGAGGATAGAATAGAAATGGTGATCTGAATATTAATAGAGGATAGAATAGAAATGGTGATCCGTATAGTAATAGAGGATAGAATAGAAATGGTGATCTGAATATTAATAGAGGATAGAATAGAAATGGTGATCTGAATATTAATAGAGGATAGAATAGAAATGGTGATCCGTATAGTAATAGAGGATAGAATAGAAATGGTGATCTGAATATTAATAGAGGATAGAATAGAAATGGTGATCCGTATAATAATAGAGGATAGAATAGAAATGGTGATCCGTATAGTAATAGAGGATAGAATAGAAATGGTGATCTGAATATTAATAGAGGATAGAAAAGAAATGGTGATCTGAATATTAATAGAGGATAGAATAGAAATGGTGATCTGAATATTAATAGAGGATAGAATAGAAATGGTGATCCGTATAGTAATAGAGGATAGAATAGAATTGGTGATCCGTATAGTAATAGAGGATAGAATAGAAATGGTAATCCGTATAGTAATAGAGGATAGAATAGAAATGGTAATCTGAATATTAATAGAGGATAGAATAGAAATGGTGATCTGAATATTAATAGAGGATAGAATAGAAATGGTGATCCGTATAGTAATAGAGGATAGAATAGAAATGGTGATCTGAATATTAATAGAGGATAGAATAGAAATGGTGATCTGAATATTAATAGAGGATAGAATAGAAATGGTGATCCGTATAGTAATAGAGGATAGAATAGAAATGGTGATCTGAATATTAATAGAGGATAGAATAGAAATAGTGATCTGAATATTAATAGAGGATAGAATAGAAATGGTGATCCGTATAGTAATAGAGGATAGAATAGAAATGGTGATCCGTATAGTAATAGAGGATAGAATAGAAATGGTGATCTGAATATTAATAGAGGATAGAATAGAAATGGTGATCTGAATATTAATAGAGGATAGAATAGAAATGGTGATCTGAATATTAATAGAGGATAGAATAGAAATGGTGATCCGTATAGTAATAGAGGATAGAATAGAAATGGTGATCCGTATAGTAATAGAGGATAGAATAGAAATGGTGATCTGAATATTAATAGAGGATAGAATAGAAATGGTGATCCGTATAGTAATAGAGGATAGAATAGAAATGGTGATCCGTATAGTAATAGAGGATAGAATAGAAATGGTGATCTGAATATTAATAGAGGATAGATTAGAAATGGTGATCCGTATAGTAATAGAGGATAGAATAGAAATAGTGATCTGAATATTAATAGAGGATAGAATAGAAATGGTGATCCGTATAGTAATAGAGGATAGAATAGAAATGGTGATCTGAATATTAATAGAGGATAGAATAGAAATGTTGATCTGAATATTAATAGAGGATAGAATAGAAATGGTGATCCGTATAGTAATAGAGGATAGAATAGAAATGGTGATCCGTATAGTAATAGAGGATAGAATAGAAATGGTGATCTGAATATTAATAGAGGATAGAATAGAAATGGTGATCTGAATATTAATAGAGGATAGAATAGAAATGGTGATCCGTATAGTAATAGAGGATAGAATAGAAATGGTGATCCGTATAGTAATAGAGGATAGAATAGAAATGGTGATCTGAATATTAATAGAGGATAGAATAGAAATGGTGATCTGAATATTAATAGAGGATAGAACAGAAATGGTGATCCGTATAGTAATGGAGGATAGAATAGAAATGGTGATCCGTATAGTAATAGAGGATAGAATAGAAATGGTGATCCGTATAATAATATAGGATAGAATAGAAATGGTGATCTGAATATTAATAGAGGATAGAATAGAAATGGTGATCTGAATAGAAATAGAGGATAGAATAGAAATGGTGATACGTATAGTAATAGAGGATAGAATAGAAATGGTGATCTGAATATTAATAGAGGATAGAATAGAAATGGTGATCCGTATAGTAATAGAGGATAGAATAGAAATGGTGATCCGTATAGTAATAGAGGATAGAATAGAAATGGTGATCTGAATATTAATAGAGGATAGAATAGAAATGGTGATCTGAATATTAATAGAGGATAGAATAGAAATGGTGATCTGAATATTAATAGAGGATAGAATAGAAATGGTGATCTGAATATTAATAGAGGATAGAATAGAAATGGTGATCCGTATAGTAATAGAGGATAGAATAGAAATGGTGATCTGAATATTAATAGAGGATAGAATAGAAATGGTGATCTGAATATTAATAGAGGATAGAATAGAAATGGTGATACGTATAGTAATAGAGGATAGAATAGAAATGGTGATCTGAATATTAATAGAGGATAGAATAGAAATGGTGATCTGAATATTAATAGAGGATAGAATAGAAATGGTGATCTGAATATTAATAGAGGATAGAATAGAAATGGTGATCTGAATATTAATAGAGGATAGAATAGAAATGGTGATCCGTATAGTAATAGAGGATAGAATAGAAATGGTGATCTGAATATTAATAGAGGATAGAATAGAAATGGTGATCTGAATATTAATAGAGGATAGAATAGAAATGGTGATCCGTATAGTAATAGAGGATAGAATAGAAATGGTGATCTGAATATTAATAGAGGATAGAATAGAAATGGTGATCCGTATAATAATAGAGGATAGAATAGAAATGGTGATCCGTATAGTAATAGAGGATAGAATAGAAATGGTGATCTGAATATTAATAGAGGATAGAATAGAAATGGTGATCTGAATATTAATAGAGGATAGAATAGAAATGGTGATCTGAATATTAATAGAGGATAGAATAGAAATGGTGATCCGTATAGTAATAGAGGATAGAATAGAAATGGTGATCCGTATAGTAATAGAGGATAGAATAGAAATGGTAATCCGTATAGTAATAGAGGATAGAACAGAAATGGTGATCTGAATATTAATAGAGGATAGAATAGAAATGGTGATCTGAATATTAATAGAGGATAGAATAGAAATGGTGATCCGTATAGTAATAGAGGATAGAATAGAAATGGTGATCTGAATATTAATAGAGGATAGAATAGAAATGGTGATCTGAATATTAATAGAGGATAGAATAGAAATGGTGATCCGTATAGTAATAGAGGATAGAATAGAAATGGTGATCTGAATATTAATAGAGGATAGAATAGAAATAGTGATCTGAATATTAATAGAGGATAGAATAGAAATGGTGATCCGTATAGTAATAGAGGATAGAATAGAAATGTTGATCCGTATAGTAATAGAGGATAGAATAGAAATGGTGATCTGAATATTAATAGAGGATAGAATAGAAATGGTGATGTGAATATTAATAGAGGATAGAATAGAAATGGTGATCTGAATATTAATAGAGGATAGAATAGAAATGGTGATCCGTATAGTAATAGAGGATAGAATAGAAATGGTGATCCGTATAGTAATAGAGGATAGAATAGAAATGGTGATCTGAATATTAATAGAGGATAGAATAGAAATGGTGATCCGTATAGTAATAGAGGATAGAATAGAAATGGTGATCCGTATAGTAATAGAGGATAGAATAGAAATGGTGATCTGAATATTAATAGAGGATAGATTAGAAATGGTGATCCGTATAGTAATAGAGGATAGAATAGAAATAGTGATCTGAATATTAATAGAGGATAGAATAGAAATTGTGATCCGTATAGTAATAGAGGATAGAATAGAAATGGTGATCTGAATATTAATAGAGGATAGAATGGAAATGGTGATCCGTATAGTAATAGAGGATAGAATAGAAATGGTGATCCGTATAGTAATAGAGGATAGAATAGAAATGATGATCTGAATATTAATAGAGGATAGAATAGAAATGGTGATCTGAATATTAATAGAGGATAGAATAGAAATGGTGATCCGTATAGTAATAGAGGATAGAATAGAAATGGTGATCCGTATAGTAATAGAGGATAGAATAGAAATGGTGATCTGAATATTAATAGAGGATAGAATAGAAATGGTGATCTGAATATTAATAGAGGATAGAACAGAAATGGTGATCCGTATAGTAATGGAGGATAGAATAGAAATGGTGATCCGTATAGTAATAGAGGATAGAATAGAAATGGTGATCCGTATAATAATATAGGATAGAATAGAAATGGTGATCTGAATAGAAATAGAGGATAGAATAGAAATGGTGATCCGTATAGTAATAGAGGATAGAATAGCAATGGTGATCTGAATATTAATAGAGGATAGAATAGAAATGGTGATCCGTATAGTAATAGAGGATAGAATAGAAATGGTGATCTGAATATTAATAGAGGATAGAATAGAAATGGTGATCCATATAGTAATAGAGGATAGAATAGAAATGGTGATCCGTATAGCAATAGAGGATAGAATAGAAATGGTGATCTGAATATTAATAGAGGATAGAATAGAAATGGTGATCCGTATAGTAATAGAGGATAGAATAGAAATGGTGAACCGTATAGTAATAGAGGATAGAATAGAAATGGTGATCTGAATATTAATAGAGGATAGAATAGAAATGGTGATCCATATAGTAATAGAGGATAGAATAGAAATGGTTATCCGTATAGTAATAGAGGATAGAATAGAAATGGTGATCTGAATATTAATAGAGGATAGAATAGAAATGGTGATCCGTATAGTAATAGAGGATAGAATAGAAATGGTGATCCGTATAGTAATAGAGGATAGAATAGAAATGGTGATCTGAATATTAATAGAGGATAGAATAGAAATGGTGATCTGAATATTAATAGAGGATAGAATAGAAATGGTGATCCGTATAGTAATAGAGGATAGAATAGAAATGGTGATCTGAATATTAATAGAGGATAGAATAGAAATGGTGATCCGTATAGTAATAGAGGATAGAAGAGAAATGGTGATCCGTATAGTAATAGAGGATAGAATAGAAATGGTGATCTGAATATTAATAGAGGATAGAATATAAATGGTGATCCGTATAGTAATAGAGGATAGAATAGAAATGGTGAACCGTATAGTAATAGAGGATAGAATAGAAATGGTGATCCGTATAGTAATAGAAGATAGAATAGAAATGGTGATCCGTATAGTAATAGAGGATAGAATAGAAATGGTGATCCGTATAGTAATAGAGGATAGAATAGAAATGATGATCCGTATAGTAATAGGGGATAGAATAGAAATGGTGATCCGTATAGTAATAGAGGATAGAATAGAAATGCTGATCCGTATAGTAATAGGGGATAGAATAGAAATGGTGATCCGTATAGTAATAGAGGATAGAATAGAAATGGTGATCCGTATAGTAATAGAGGATAGAATAGAAATGGTGATCCGTATAGTAATAGAGGATAGAATAGAAATGGTGAACCGTATAGTAATAGAGGATAGAATAGAAATGGTGATCCGTATAGTAATAGAGGATAGAATAGAAATGGTGATCCGTATAGTAATAGAGGATAGAATAGAAATGGTGATCCGTATAGTAATAGAGGATAGAATAGAAATGGTGATCTGAATATTAATAGAGGATAGAATAGAAATAGTGATCTGAATATTAATAGAGGATAGAATAGAAATGGTGATCTGAATATTAATAGAGGATAGAATAGAAATGGTGATCCGTATAGTAATAGAGGATAGAATAGAAATGGTGATCCGTATAGTATAAGAGGATAGAATAGAAATGGTGATCTGAATATTAATAGAGGATAGAATAGAAATGGTGATCCGTATAGTAATAGAGGATAGAATAGAAATGGTGAACCGTATAGTAATAGAGGATAGAATAGAAATGGTGATCCGTATAGTAATAGAGGATAGAATAGAAATGGTGATCCGTATAGTAATAGAGGATAGAAGAGAAATGGTGATCCGTATAGTAATAGAGGATAGAATAGAAATGGTGATCTGAATATTAATAGAGGATAGAATATAAATGGTGATCCGTATAGTAATAGAGGATAGAATAGAAATGGTGAACCGTATAGTAATAGAGGATAGAATAGAAATGGTGATCCGTATAGTAATAGAAGATAGAATAGAAATGGTGATCCGTATAGTAATAGAGGATAGAATAGAAATGGTGATCCGTATAGTAATAGAGGATAGAATAGAAATGATGATCCGTATAGTAATAGGGGATAGAATAGAAATGGTGATCCGTATAGTAATAGAGGATAGAATAGAAATGCTGATCCGTATAGTAATAGGGGATAGAATAGAAATGGTGATCCGTATAGTAATAGAGGATAGAATAGAAATGGTGATCCGTATAGTAATAGAGGATAGAATAGAAATGGTGATCCGTATAGTAATAGAGGATAGAATAGAAATGGTGAAACGTATAGTAATAGAGGATAGAATAGAAATAGTGATCCGTATAGTAATAGAGGATAGAATAGAAATGGTGATCCGTATAGTAATAGAGGATAGAATAGAAATGGTGATCCGTATAGTAATAGAGGATAGAATAGAAATGGTGATCTGAATATTAATAGAGGATAGAATAGAAATGGTGATCTGAATATTAATAGAGGATAGAATAGAAATGGTGATCCGTATAGTAATAGAGGATAGAATAGAAATGGTGATCCGTATAGTAATAGAGGATAGAATAGAAATGGTGATCTGAATATTAATAGAGGATAGAATAGAAATGGTGATCCGTATAGTAATAGAGGATAGAATAGAAATGGTGAACCGTATAGTAATAGAGGATAGAATAGAAATGGTGATCCGTATAGTAATAGAGGATAGAATAGAAATGGTGATCCGTATAGTAATAGAGGATAGAATAGAAATGGTGATCCGTATAGTAATAGAGGATAGAATAGAAATGGTGATCCGTATAGTAATAGGGGATAGAATAGAAATGGTGATCCGTATAGTAATAGAGGATAGAATAGAAATGGTGATCCGTATAGTAATAGAGAATAGAATAGAAATGGTGATCCGTATAGTAATAGGGGATAGAATAGAAATGGTGATCCGTATAGTAATAGAGGATAGAATAGAAATGGTGATCCGTATAGTAATAGAGGATAGAATAGAAATGGTGATCCGTATAGTAATAGGGGATAGAATAGAAATGGTGATCTGAATATTAATAGAGGATAGAATAGAAACGGTGATCTGAATATTAATAGAGGATAGAATAGAAATGGTGATCCGTATAGTAATAGAGGATAGAATAGAAATGGTGATCCGTATAGTAATAGAGGATAGAATAGAAATGGTGATCCGTATAGTAATAGAGGATAGAATAGAAATGGTGATCCGTATAGTAATAGGGGATAGAATAGAAATGGTGATCTGAATATTAATAGAGGATAGAATAGAAATGGTGATCTGAATATTAATAGAGGATAGAATAGAAATTGTGATCCGTATAGTAATAGAGGATAGAATAGAAATGGTGATCTGTATAGTAATAGAGGATAGAATAGAAATGGTGATCTGAATATTAATAGAGGATAGAATAGAAATGGTGATCCGTATAGTAATAGAGGATAGAATAGAAATGGTGAACCGTATAGTAATAGAGGATAGAATAGAAATGGTGATCCGTATAGTAATAGAGGATAGAATAGAAATGGTGATCCGTATAGTAATAGAGGATAGAATAGAAATGGTGATCCGTATAGTAATAGAGGATAGAATAGAAATGGTGATCCGTATAGTAATAGAGGATAGAATAGAAATGGTGATCCGTATAGTAATAGGGGATAGAATAGAAATGGTGATCTGAATATTAATAGAGGATAGAATAGAAATGGTGATCCGTATAATAATAGAGGATAGAATAGAAATGGTGATCCGTATAGTAATAGAGGATAGAATAGAAATGGTGATCTGAATATTAATAGAGGATAGAATAGAAATGGTGATCTGAATATTAATAGAGGATAGAATAGAAATGGTGATCTGAATATTAATAGAGGATAGAATAGAAATGGTGATCCGTATAGTAATAGAGGATAGAATAGAAATGGTGATCCGTATAGTAATAGAGGATAGAATAGAAATGGTAATCCGTATAGTAATAGAGGATAGAATAGAAATGGTGATCTGAATATTAATAGAGGATAGAATAGAAATGGTGATCTGAATATTAATAGAGGATAGAATAGAAATGGTGATCCGTATAGTAATAGAGGATAGAATAGAAATGGTGATCTGAATATTAATAGAGGATTGAATAGAAATGGTGATCTGAATATTAATAGAGGATAGAATAGAAATGGTGATCCGTATAGTAATAGAGGATAGAATAGAAATGGTGATCTGAATATTAATAGAGGATAGAATAGAAATAGTGATCTGAATATTAATAGAGGATAGAATAGAAATGGTGATCCGTATAGTAATAGAGGATAGAATAGAAATGTTGATCCGTATAGTAATAGAGGATAGAATAGAAATGGTGATCTGAATATTAATAGAGGATAGAATAGAAATGGTGATGTGAATATTAATAGAGGATAGAATAGAAATGGTGATCTGAATATTAATAGAGGATAGAATAGAAATGGTGATCCGTATAGTAATAGAGGATAGAATAGAAATGGTTATCCGTATAGTAATAGAGGATAGAATAGAAATGGTGATCTGAATATTAATAGAGGATAGAATAGAAATGGTGATCCGTATAGTAATAGAGGATAGAATAGAAATGGTGATCCGTATAGTAATAGAGGATAGAATAGAAATGGTGATCCGTATAGTAATAGAGGATAGAATAGAAATGGTGATCTGAATATTAATAGAGGATAGATTAGAAATGGTGATCCGTATAGTAATAGAGGATAGAATAGAAATAGTGATCTGAATATTAATAGAGGATAGAATAGAAATTGTGATCCGTATAGTAATAGAGGATAGAATAGAAATGGTGATCTGAATATTAATAGAGGATAGAATAGAAATGGTGATCCGTATAGTAATAGAGGATAGAATAGAAATGGTGATCCGTATAGTAATAGAGGATAGAATAGAAATGATGATCTGAATATTAATAGAGGATAGAATAGAAATGGTGATCTGAATATTAATAGAGGATAGAATAGAAATGGTGATCCGTATAGTAATAGAGGATAGAATAGAAATTGTGATCCGTATAGTAATAGAGGATAGAATAGAAATGGTGATCTGAATATTAATAGAGGATAGAATAGAAATGGTGATCTGAATATTAATAGAGGATAGAACAGAAATGGTGATCCGTATAGTAATGGAGGATAGAATAGAAATTGTGATCCGTATAGTAATAGAGGATAGAATAGAAATGGTGATCCGTATAATAATATAGGATAGAATAGAAATGGTGATCTGAATAGAAATAGAGGATAGAATAGAAATGGTGATCCGTATAGTAATAGAGGATAGAATAGCAATGGTGATCTGAATATTAATAGAGGATAGAATAGAAATGGTGATCCGTATAGTAATAGAGGATAGAATAGAAATGGTGATCTGAATATTAATAGAGGATAGAATAGAAATGGTGATCCATATAGTAATAGAGGATAGAATAGAAATGGTGATCCGTATAGCAATAGAGGATAGAATAGAAATGGTGATCTGAATATTAATAGAGGATAGAATAGAAATGGTGATCCGTATAGTAATAGAGGATAGAATAGAAATGGTGATCCGTATAGTAATAGAGGATAGAATAGAAATGGTGATCTGAATATTAATAGAGGATAGAATAGAAATGGTGATCCATATAGTAATAGAGGATAGAATAGAAATGGTGATCCGTATAGTAATAGAGGATAGAATAGAAATGGTGATCTGAATATTAATAGAGGATAGAATAGAAATGGTGATCCGTATAGTAATAGAGGATAGAATAGAAATGGTGATATGAATATTAATAGAGGATAGAATAGAAATGGTGATCCGTATAGTAATAGAGGATAAAAGAGAAATGGTGATCCGTATAGTAATAGAGGATAGAATAGAAATGGTGATCTGAATATTAATAGAGGATAGAATATAAATGGTGATCCGTATAGTAATAGAGGATAGAATAGAAATGGTGAACCGTATAGTAATAGAGGATAGAATAGAAATGGTGATCCGTATAGTAATAGAAGATAGAATAGAAATGGTGATCCGTATAGTAATAGAGGATAGAATAGAAATGGTGATCCGTATAGTAATAGAGGATAGAATAGAAATGATGATCCGTATAGTAATAGGGGATAGAATAGAAATGGTGGTCCGTATAGTAATAGAGGATAGAATAGAAATGCTGATCCGTATAGTAATAGGGGATAGAATAGAAATGGTGATCCGTATAGTAATAGAGGATAGAATAGAAATGGTGATCCGTATAGTAATAGAGGATAGAATAGAAATGGTGATCCGTATAGTAATAGAGGATAGAATAGAAATGGTGAACCGTATAGTAATAGAGGATAGAATAGAAATGGTGATCCGTATAGTAATAGAGGATAGAATAGAAATGGTGATCCGTATAGTAATAGAGGATAGAATAGAAATGGTGATCCGTATAGTAATAGAGGATAGAATAGAAATGGTGATCTGAATATTAATAGAGGATAGAATAGAAATGGTGATCTGAATATTAATAGAGGATAGAATAGAAATGGTGATCTGAATATTAATAGAGGATAGAATAGAAATGGTGATCCGTATAGTAATAGAGGATAGAATAGAAATGGTGATCCGTATAGTAATAGAGGATAGAATAGAAATGGTGATCTGAATATTAATAGAGGATAGAATAGAAATTGTGATCCGTATAGTAATAGAGGATAGAATAGAAATGGTGAACCGTATAGTAATAGAGGATAGAATAGAAATGGTGATCCGTATAGTAATAGAGGATAGAATAGAAATAGTGATCCGTATAGTAATAGAGGATAGAATAGAAATGGTGATCCGTATAGTAATAGAGGATAGAATAGAAATGGTGATCCGTATAGTAATAGAGGATAGAATAGAAATGGTGATCCGTATAGTAATAGGGGATAGAATAGAAATGGTGATCCGTATAGTAATAGAGGATAGAATAGAAATGGTGATCCGTATAGTAATAGGGGATAGAATAGAAATGGTGATCCGTATAGTAATAGGGGATAGAATAGAGATGGTGATCCGTATAGTAATAGGGGATAGAATAGAAATGGTGATCCGTATAGTAATAGGGGATAGAATAGAAATGGTGATCCGTATAGTAATAGGGGATAGAATAGAAATGGTGATCCGTATAGTAATAGAGGATAGAATAGAAATGGTGATCCGTATAGTAATAGAGGATAGAATAGAAATGGTGATCCGTATAGTAATAGAGGATAGAATAGAAATGGTGATCCGTATAGTAATAGAGGATAGAATAGAAATGGTGATCCGTATAGTAATAGGGGATAGAATAGAAATGGTGATCCTTATAGTAATAGAGGATAGAATAGAAATGGTGATCCGTATCGTAATAGGGGATAGAATAGAAATGGTGATCCGTATAGTAATAGAGGATAGAATAGAAATGGTGATCCGTATAGTAATAGAGGATAGAATAGAAATGGTGATCCGTATAGTAATAGAGGATAGAATAGAAATGCTGATCCGTATAGTAATAGGGGATAGAATAGAAATGGTGATCCGTATAGTAATAGAGGATAGAATAGAAATGGTGATCCGTATAGTAATAGAGGATAGAATAGAAATGGTGATCCGTATAGTAATAGAGGATAGAATAGAAATGGTGAACCGTATAGTAATAGAGGATAGAATAGAAATGGTGATCCGTATAGTAATAGAGGATAGAATAGAAATGGTGATCCGTATAGTAATAGAGGATAGAATAGAAATGGTGATCCGTATAGTAATAGAGGATAGAATAGAAATGGTGATCTGAATATTAATAGAGGATAGAATAGAAATGGTGATCTGAATATTAATAGAGGATAGAATAGAAATGGTGATCTGAATATTAATAGAGGATAGAATAGAAATGGTGATCCGTATAGTAATAGAGGATAGAATAGAAATGGTGATCCGTATAGTAATAGAGGATAGAATAGAAATGGTGATCTGAATATTAATAGAGGATAGAATAGAAATTGTGATCCGTATAGTAATAGAGGATAGAATAGAAATGGTGAACCGTATAGTAATAGAGGATAGAATAGAAATGGTGATCCGTATAGTAATAGAGGATAGAATAGAAATAGTGATCCGTATAGTAATAGAGGATAGAATAGAAATGGTGATCCGTATAGTAATAGAGGATAGAATAGAAATGGTGATCCGTATAGTAATAGAGGATAGAATAGAAATGGTGATCCGTATAGTAATAGGGGATAGAATAGAAATGGTGATCCGTATAGTAATAGAGGATAGAATAGAAATGGTGATCCGTATAGTAATAGGGGATAGAATAGAAATGGTGATCCGTATAGTAATAGGGGATAGAATAGAGATGGTGATCCGTATAGTAATAGGGGATAGAATAGAAATGGTGATCCGTATAGTAATAGGGGATAGAATAGAAATGGTGATCCGTATAGTAATAGGGGATAGAATAGAAATGGTGATCCGTATAGTAATAGAGGATAGAATAGAAATGGTGATCCGTATAGTAATAGAGGATAGAATAGAAATGGTGATCCGTATAGTAATAGAGGATAGAATAGAAATGGTGATCCGTATAGTAATAGAGGATAGAATAGAAATGGTGATCCGTATAGTAATAGGGGATAGAATAGAAATGGTGATCCTTATAGTAATAGAGGATAGAATAGAAATGGTGATCCGTATCGTAATAGGGGATAGAATAGAAATGGTGATCCGTATAGTAATAGAGGATAGAATAGAAATGGTGATCCGTATAGTAATAGAGGATAGAATAGAAATGGTGATCCGTATAGTAATAGGGGATAGAATAGAAATGGTGATCCGTATAGTAATAGAGGATAGAATAGAAATGGTGATCTGAATATTAATAGAGGATAGAATAGAAATGATGCTCCGTATAGTAATAGAGGATAGAATAAAAATGGTGATCCGTATAGTAATAGGGGATAGAATAGAAATGGTGATCCGTATAGTAATAGAGGATAGAATAGAAATGGTGATCTGAAAATTAATAGGGGATAGAATAGAAATGGTGATCCGTATAGTAATAGGGGATAGAATAGAAATGGTGATCCGTATAGTAATAGAGGATAGAATAGAAATGGTGATCCGTATAATAATATAGGATAGAATAGA
Organism: Acanthosepion esculentum; assembly: GCA_964036315.1. NCBI lineage: Eukaryota > Metazoa > Mollusca > Cephalopoda > Sepiida > Sepiidae > Acanthosepion > Acanthosepion esculentum. Next base: position 70,259,643 of record OZ038513.1, on the reverse strand, counting down.
AATGGTGATCTGAATAGAAATAGAGGATAGAATAGAAATGGTGATCCGTATAGTAATAGAGGATAGAATAGAAATGGTGATCTGAATATTAATAGAGGATAGAATAGAAATGGTGATCTGAATATTAATAGAGGATAGAATAGAAATGGTGATCCGTATAGTAATAGAGGATAGAATAGAAATGGTGATCCGTATAGTAATAGAGGATAGAATAGAAATGGTGATCTGAATATTAATAGAGGATAGAATAGAAATTGTGATCCGTATAGTAATAGAGGATAGAATAGAAATGGTGAACCGTATAGTAATAGAGGATAGAATAGAAATGGTGATCCGTATAGTAATAGAGGATAGAATAGAAATGGTGATCCGTATAGTAATAGAGGATAGAATAGAAATGGTGATCCGTATAGTAATAGAGGATAGAATAGAAATGGTGATCCGTATAGTAATAGAGGATAGAATAGAAATGGTGATCCGTATAGTAATAGGGGATAGAATAGAAATGGTGATCCGTATAGTAATAGAGGATAGAATAGAAATGGTGATCCGTATAGTAATAGGGGATAGAATAGAAATGGTGATCCGTATAGTAATAGGGGATAGAATAGAGATGGTGATCCGTATAGTAATAGGGGATAGAATAGAAATGGTGATCCGTATAGTAATAGGGGATAGAATAGAAATGGTGATCCGTATAGTAATAGGGGATAGAATAGAAATGGTGATCCGTATAGTAATAGAGGATAGAATAGAAATGGTGATCCGTATAGTAATAGAGGATAGAATAGAAATGGTGATCCGTATAGTAATAGAGGATAGAATAGAAATGGTGATCCGTATAGTAATAGAGGATAGAATAGAAATGGTGATCCGTATAGTAATAGGGGATAGAATAGAAATGGTGATCCTTATAGTAATAGAGGATAGAATAGAAATGGTGATCCGTATCGTAATAGGGGATAGAATAGAAATGGTGATCCGTATAGTAATAGAGGATAGAATAGAAATGGTGATCCGTATAGTAATAGAGGATAGAATAGAAATGGTGATCCGTATAGTAATAGGGGATAGAATAGAAATGGTGATCCGTATAGTAATAGAGGATAGAATAGAAATGGTGATCTGAATATTAATAGAGGATAGAATAGAAATGATGCTCCGTATAGTAATAGAGGATAGAATAAAAATGGTGATCCGTATAGTAATAGGGGATAGAATAGAAATGGTGATCCGTATAGTAATAGAGGATAGAATAGAAATGGTGATCTGAAAATTAATAGGGGATAGAATAGAAATGGTGATCCGTATAGTAATAGGGGATAGAATAGAAATGGTGATCCGTATAGTAATAGAGGATAGAATAGAAATGGTGATCCGTATAATAATATAGGATAGAATAGAAATGGTGATCTGAATAGAAATAGAGGATAGAATAGAAATGGTGATCCGTATAGTAATAGAGGATAGAATAGAAATGGTGATCTGAATATTAATAGAGGATAGAATAGAAATGGTGATCCGTATAGTAATAGAGGATAGAATAGAAATGGTGATCCGTATAGTAATAGGGGATAGAATAGAAATGGTGATCCGTATAGTAATAGAGGATAGAATAGAAATGGTGATCTGAATTTTAATAGAGGATAGAATAGAAATGGTGCTCCGTATAGTAATAGAGGATAGACTAGAATGTTATCCGGATAGAAAAGAAAGATTGATCATTTAGACGCCACGCTGATTCCCATATATACGTTTTCCTTTATGGTCACTTAATTCAATAAAGCAATCACCTGTGTTTGCTCTCTGGTCATCTGTGCTTAAACTCCAGTGTTAATAGCGTCACTTTATTCCTATGCAACACAAGTGTAAAATGATGAGACCTTGCCGCCAATCTAGTACTGAGATTAAATTCATAAAGTCTAAGTACCATAGAAAGTATTATTTATTTTGTGTAAAATGCAAAAATATGGCACCAGGCCAAAAGGGGGGATAGGGTATGGTTGGTCTTCAATCTGCTTTATCTTAAACTCAGCTTGCCATAATTACTGACCCAAATATACCAGAGAATTCCTTACACCCAAACAACACATTCTTACTTACCACTCTTACTACAGCCACCGTAATACCTCAAAGTCTCAATATAGTCTTAGTGGAAAAGTAATACTAATTTTGTTGTAATACAAAACTGTGGCACAGAGCCAAAAGGACAGATAGGGGAAGACTGGTCTTCAATCTGTCTTATCTTCTACTCAGCTACCCACAATTACTGACCAAAGTATACCAGAGTATTCCTTACACCAAAACAACACATTCTTACTTACCATTCTTACTACAGCCAACAGAATTCCTCAAAGTCTTCATGACGTCCTAACTTGTTCCTATATGTACAATTTGTTTGGGGGGGGGATAAAATAACCACGTTTAAAACTGAAACCCCAAGGAATACCGAATAGTTAATCAGAACAGTTACCATGAAAGTATTTTTAGAAAAGGCAGAGGGAAGCTACGTTAGGGTGGTGGGAAAGTGAGTGAAGCCGAGATGCTAGGAGAGGACCAATAAGATTGCGGATTCATATTTATATTTTATCGAGAATATCTAAATGTATAGCAGGAACACCAGACCATATGTGGCAGCAATATTCAAATATGAAGTTTTGATTTCTGTGTCCACACACGCACTGACGTTCTCTCTCTCTCTCACTCTCTCTCTCTGTCTACATATATATATATATATATATATGTGTGTGTGTGTGTGTGTGTGTGTGTGTGTGTGTGTGCGTGCGCGCGCGCGTATATATGTATGTATATTTGGGCAACAACATTTATTTTTAAAAAATGTCCTTAAATATGGCAGACAAGGAAGATTTAATTAATTTTTTATTTAGTTTTTCCAGCCTCCTTACGGTTTGCCGTTGTGTAGAAGCAAGGGAGTAGAGACAATTTCCATTATTTTCATTCTAAAGAAATGGCTGAAAGCGGTTGGGACAATGAAAATCACAGGAAAATATTTCCTCCTACAAAACGGAAAAACGTAATTATGCTGGAAAAGCTAAATAAAAAATTAATTAAATCGTTCTTGTCTGCCATATTTAATGAAATATTATATATATATATATATATATATATATATATATATATATATATATATATATATATATATAAGATTATGAAATATCCACGCGCAACGCCCTACTCGGGTTTTGACCTTACGGTTTCGTCAGGGCAGTTACTTGTGGACGGTTAATCTGTAACGCAATTGCTTCCCGCTTAAATAAATTAAGAAAGCGTAACAAATTAGAGACATCAGAAGGGGAGGGGAAAGCGGAAGTTTGGAGGAACCAGAAACAAAACAAAAAAAGAAAAAACAAAAAAATAACAATAAAAAAAAATCATACAGGGTCATACTGGCTCAGAGTATATTTACTGGTACGTCAACATTTCGACATTACCTCAGACCGTTGGTTTAACAGGTTGGTTTTGTCTGAGTACGTCTCTATGACCAGCTTTTCTTCCTGACAGAGCCTACAAACATTATCAATACATCTGTAAGGCATAACTGTCCTTAATACACTTCATTTTATGCTGGGGCTTTTATTTGTATATCTTTTCTTCATATATATATATATATATATATATATATATATATATATATATATATATATTTAAGTAATTCATCGAGTCTGAAACCGCAACAGAATGCAGAAAGCACTGGGCGGCCGTTTCGCCCTATATTTGGGACTCATCAGCAGTGCGCATCCACTACCGAGAATTGAAACCCTGACAGTTAAGTTGTCAAGCAAACATCATACCAAATGTTCCAACGTGACCAAAAGATAGCAAATCAGACTCAATATAGCGCCGCTCACTCACAAATTCCGTGGTGGAACTCAACTGAGATTGTCTCTAACCATAGGATGGTGCCCCCGGAGCCACGACTACTATCACCAAGCCGCTTTATATATATATATATATATATATATATATATATATATATATATATATATATATATATATATATTGTGGGAACATTGTTATTATTATAAATGAAAAGAAAATATGAAATAATAATAATAATGAAAATTATAAATAAAATAATCTTTAAACCACGTTTAAAATAGGTAAAACAAATAAAAATAATAAAATTACTCCCAGCATGCAACAGAGACTGTTCTTGTCGGAAATACGGACATCCCGCCAAGAGACGTCAGATTCAACCTCTTTTTGCTCAGAACTGTCGGGATGACAACATGTGTATAACTAGCTTCCGCGATAGGTATTGTGATATAACGGAGTCACTTACTCCTATTCTATAACATGCACCATATCATTATTGTAATGTAAAACATACGCATTAATAAACAAAAATACATAAATAAAATTTTATAAAACTACCATACAATTTACCAGCCTTTTTTTATTGTTATGTACGTTTGTTCTGTTTCTCCTCGTGAACACAAGCCTAGACTTATGACCACGTGATGTGAGTGAATATACCTCCACAATATATATATATATATATATATATATATATATATATATATATATATATATATATATATAAAATATGGAAAAGACAAAGCAAAATCCGAATATGCAAGTTTACATATTCGGATTTTGCTTTGTCTTTTCCATATTTTTCATCATACCGTCGGATCTACATCCACATATTTGCTTATATATATATATATATATATATATATATATATATATATATATATATATATATATATATATATATATATTTGTGTAAGCCTAAAAATTCTCCTGAAGAAAAAAAGAGAGAAAATAACCCGCCTTTAAATGTTATTTTTCTTCTTTTGACAGTTATGGATAATTCAAGAGTTGGCAAAAATACAGGCAACTGATCCACTTCGTTCGAGTGAATGGTGGCTGGGGCTTAATGATCGTAAACAAAGAATGAAATGGGTGTGGACTGACGGCACACCAGTGGATAACACCGCCATGTAAATATAAACTCTTTCGTCCTTTCTCTTTATGCCCAATGAATTTGTGCTTTTGTCTATAGCACTTTTGTCTTCCTTTATTCGCTTTCCTCTAAGATGCATGTTTCTACGAAGGTTTTATAGTGAGACTACCACTCCTTTAGGAAGCAAGAAATAGGACTCATCTGACAACCACGTCTCAATAACTCTTGGGGGATTAGGGATTTGGCGTCGTTTTCCTATTGGTCATTTGCAGAGCAGAATCATTAAAACTTGAACCACTCAAAACATGGCAGGACAGGAGTCAGCAGTCAGCAGATGTTAGCGACGACAAAGTGTGAAGATCAACAGGAGCAGTTCTAGATGCAAGACAAAAACAAGTTTATCTTTGTTCCACAATCAGATGACATGGCTCATTTGATCGTAACCTTTAAAATCACTTTTCTTTTGAGCGATGCTGCATAATTACATATGAAGACCTATCTATAAAATGCACTGCGTTTTCTATTCATTTTTTTATATTACTGCTTGTTTTCATTTGATTTCCACACACGCACACACGGCATTTTTCTCGGGTTTTCTTATTTATGGTCAAGTCAAATACGAATGACAATAAGGATTTCTTTACACTACAGACATATTTAAAATTATTCATACCTCTGTGTATTTTTTTAACCGTTTGAGACCTGCGTTCCTGGACAATTTTAACCCCTCTGCCTGGGTTCCTGAGTCAAAATTCACAAGTGTTTAGTTACAAGTGTTTACCCATCGTTCAACCGGTGTCTGGGCATTAAGTCACTTTTCTCTACCACTGTTCAACCGGTGGCTGGGCATTAAGTTATTTTTCTCTACCACCGTTCAACCGGTGGCTGGGCATTACGTCGTTTTTCTCTACCACCGGTAAAACGGTGGTCAGGGCTCAAAGGGTTAACATTTTCCTTAAAGAATGCATATTTCTGACCCACACTGACACAAAGGAAATAGAAGAAAGAAAAAAAGTAAACTATATAGGAGAAAGCGCACATCACATGCAACACCGCTTCTCGTACGATCACCGAAGTTAAGCAACGTCGAGCCTGATCAGTATCTAGGTGGGTGACAGCTTGGGGATACCAAGTGCTGTGGTGTAATTGGAAATCGGAGACCCGAGTTCGAATTCCAATCGGATTCGTTATATTCACTTAAGCGCAAATACTCTTGGGAAAGGTATGAATCTATCTCTCCCCCCAGCTATGGGTTAATTGACTTGTGTCAATAAATCATTATTATTTTTTTAAAAATCTAAGAATCTAAATAATATTTTTTGGCTTTAAATAACCTGTAAAAGGTTGATAAGTCGTAAAATATAAATAAATTGATCACCATAGGCATTTTCAAATTCATTCATACCTATCTCTGATAAAGGGAGTGAACAATGCATTTACATTAAAGTATTCCCAATGTTCATTAAAACATATACAAACAGGGTTAGTGAAGTGCAGTGTGATGTTTCAAGACTGGAATTTAATAGCGGATTGCATTTACAGTATTCGGAAATAGAGGGAAATCATTTTCTATGGTGAAGATTAAAGAATTCAGAGAAGAATCCCGTGATTGTGACTATTCCATAATGAGAGGTAAGGCTACAAAACCATTTCCGTGCATTTTTTATTTGCCAGTTCCAATAGTTCAAATCATTATCAAGAAATCTATGAATGTTGACACCGCATTTGTAATTATGTCGATATAACAACTGCATCCAAAACTGTTATGGATATGATCAGAAACAAGAATGTCCATAATAATAATTCTAAAGCAGGTATAAATAAAATAAACTGTCACAACTGTTCTTTACAATATTGGGGAAACTTGCAGAATAAACAAAACAACGTATCTATGAACACAATAAGCATCTTGTACATAATTTATAAAATGCATTTGTCTAACTCAGAAATAATTTCAACTACAACTTCGATCTAAAGAATGGTACACTTATTAAAAGAGAAAACAACTTACTTGGACGGAAAGTTCTTCAGAGTGTGTGTGTATATATATATATATATATATATATATATATATATATATATATATATATATATATATATATATACATACGGACAAACACACTTTCCCTAGAGCGCTCAACTAGTTTTCCGGGAGCATATATATTGGCATCCACAGACAGACTGCTTCAAGCCGGGATAGAAACCCCGACATATATATCGCATTACTTTTCTCCTTCTTCTCAGGACTGTAACATATTAGACAAAATATCTGAAAATATAGAAATGTCGCTCTCTCCGTATTCATCTACGTATATTTTTGTTTTTGGTGATTTTAATGTTCATTACGTCAAGTGGCTCATGCATTCCAATGTTACTGGTGTTGCTAGTATTCAAACTGACAATTTTTTCCTTACTAAGTCAAATAGTGGTTTTCCTTGCTCGTTTTCCTAATAAATCTGATTAACATTATGTTTACATGCGCGTTCTTTGTTATAGATTTTGTCCACTGCACAGTATAGTAGGGTCAGTTGAGCACCATCTGTGAGAAAAAGAGCACCATGACGCAATTCACTCCCCCAGAAATTTGAAAACGGTATGCTGTACAGCTTGGCATTCGCGCCGGAAGCTTCAATAGGAACATTTCAGTGTGTTTGGGTGTCAATGCAGAAGGTTCGGAAATAGTGGCATGAGTGATGACGAAGATGCGGCAACTCGGAAAACTCACTCTGATCGTTATGATAAGAAAAGAACCCCCGAATTTGTTGGTGATGGCCTCAGACCCAGCACAGAGACATACACTGAGAAGATAATGCTGCCCTGGGTCAAGAGGGTGGCTGCTGGAAGACCCTATGTCTGGCAACATGACTCTGCGACACAAGCAGGAGAACCAAGTCATGACTGTCAGACAATTTCTCAGACCATATCACCTCTTACATTTGGCCACCTAACTCCCCAGACTGCACCCCCTCAGTATTATGTTTGGGGCGCAGTTGAGCGAGAGACCAACAAAACTCCTTGAAACACCAAAGATGAACTGAAGGCAAGGATTATGGCAGTATTCACCAACATAAACAAGGAGACCATCCAGAAGAGATGCAGTAGATTATGAAGTCGTGTGGAGGCTGTGGTTGAAGTCAATGGCGATTTTATTCAATAAATTTACTCTTTAGTATTTCAAGATATATTTACCAAAATTACACAAAAATATCTGTTAAAATGAGATTGCTGTGGTATTTTTGTTTTTTTGTCATTTTGACGACAATTTATCCATCGCACACTGTAAAATAAGACAAAGCCTCTAAATAAAAATATCGGAGCTTATTTCCCAATGCAATCACGAAAACAAATTCTTACGACACTACCTACAACCACAGCATGACCAAAGAGACAATAAAATCTCATAATCTATATCTAATAATCTTTCACATCATATCAAAACTTAGAATCTACGAAAAATAGAATAAAAATATACAAAGCAAATAATTTTGACAGTTGATCTAATAGCCTTGTTTTTATCGCTACCTAACAGCTAATGATAGGACAATGGTTTTCCTAAGTGTTTGTTTGTTTATCTATGTGTGTGTATCTGTGTGTGTGTGTATGTGTGTGTTTGTGTGTGTACGAGGGTTGATCAACAAATTCGTAGCCAGACACAATTATTAGCTAAATTTTCATCCGGAATTTTCAATATGACCCAATTTCATCTGCTCATGATAAGAACAGTGGTCGAAGTTGAAAGGCTAATATTTTTTTGTTTATAAATGTTTCGTTTTATTCCCCCACCGCCACCCCCAGTATTAAACTGACGATTTATTGTTGCAGGTGAAAAGGTCAGACTGTAAATCAGTTTGCTCTCGGTACAAAATTGTCCTCAATTCAATTGACGCTATCTGCTATTTTTTTTATCTTCGAAATCACAAAAAATACTTTGCAGACAAAGTGAGTCTTATTCACAACGTCAAATAATTACACTTTAAGTCTGCGTTCATCTTTACCAGTCGGGGTGTAGTTAAACCAATTACATTTTGTCATAATCAACATAGAAATCTCATTGCTTATTCTGTGACCATTCTATACGAGTTGATGTGCCGTAATATAAAACCATTTAAATCAGGATTTATATGTCCTCTTTCGGGGCACTGATGCTGAAAACGCGAGAGGTATTAAAAATAGAGTGAGGTGGGGGGGTATATGGAATGAAGTTAAGCCTTAGGAAAGTGAAGCGTAAACAGAAGGGAAAGTATTTAATGGTAATCACAGAGATTTTCAAGACGATAGAAATAAGTGAGGAAGGGTTGAGAGGGCAAGTAAGGAGTGGGGTTTTCATGTCTTGGATTCTGACTCTTTTCCACAGGATGTCCTCAAAGTTAGGTTTTTCACAGAATTTGCAATATTTTAATTTCATATGTATTATTTAGTTTTAATGTTTCTCATTTTAAATTCTAATTTTTAAATTTAAAATTCTAATAGTCTAAACTTATATATATATATATATATATATAT
>OZ038513.1:70215210-70247710 GCA_964036315.1 Acanthosepion esculentum | reverse complement strand
TTATTTACACACGCTCTATCTCCGATATTGAGCACTTTATCCCATAAATATAGCACACTTTAAGACTATATTTCATCATATATATATATATATATATATATATATATATATATATATATATATATATATATATATATATATTCATACATGTTTCATTAAATAATATAGATAAGTGTTGTCTATATATTTTATGTAAGTTCTTTTCATATCGTCTGATAAGCTTAATAACATTATCATTAAACAATGAAAGAAAATCACAATATTGATACATATTTTTAATCCAATCTAAGCTTTCGGCTTACATAAGCCATTATCAAAGATGACAATTACACAATATATTAAGCAATACACGAACAAGAAATTGATGATAGTCTGTTTTTGTTTACATGGATGATTTCCAAGCAACGATAATCACGTGCATATAAGACGCTGAAAGTGAAAATCGCACCACAGCTCATGACGTCACACATGACCACGCGAGAGTGAATCCGATGAGTATTAAGTATGGAAAGCCGTTGGTATGAACCAATGGCTTCTGTTACTAATTATAGGCATTTAAGGATATTTGTGGAGATTTCATAGTTTATTTTGTTCAGGTTAGGTTTCAACTGTTTTATGGATATAGCTTCAAGAATTTTTAGTTTTTGTTTATTGTTTTCATGTTTAAGTATAAGTATATATATATATGTTTATATAATATTGACTTGTGTGCCAACGCAAGCAAGTTGTGTAATTATAATAGTGTTAGATATCAAGTGACAGATCATTAATAAGAGACAGTTACGTAAACATTTTATTTTATCAGTTACTATACATACATCGATACATACACACCCATGCACACACACACACATACACACACATACATTGTTTAAAATTTGTTGTTTTTTTTAGGAAAGAGAGGTCGATATTGCAGAGCATTTGTAGATATAGGGGGTGTGGTGGTCATAGTAATCAACACTGCAAGGTTATTGTCTGTTTTACGCCGCAAGCGATCAAGGATTGCCTCACTTTTTGCAGACTCTAAGAACTCCTACTATGTTACATACAACCACACCAGGAAACATAAATTGGCATAATCTAAACATAATAAACTTTGCTTCAAACAAGAAAATTTAGAATCAAGGGAAAAAAAGGCAGAACAAGCAATTACGTCCCCCTATATATATATATATATATATATATATATATATATATATATATATATATATAGATGGCCTGAAGATTGCGTTCAAGCATGAAACAGACTGTCGCCGCTCACTGTTGATGTCCACTTATCTATCTATCTGTTTCTCTCTCTCCCTCTCTCTCTCTGTCTTTGTATATATATATATATATATATATATATATATATATATATATATATATATATATATCAGATTGCTGCGGCTACCAGTGCTTTCGGCAAACCTCGCCATCGTTGTGGAATGGATACAAAAATTCGGGTTTACTGAGCTGTTCCTTTTTATGGCTCAGAGTCTTGGATTCCATACAGGTACCATATACGCCAGCTGGATGTTTTCCATAAAAACTGTCAGCGTGCCGTCTGTGGAATTAACCTTCAAGATAGGACATCTAACGTAGATCTGTTTAACAGGTGTAATATTGGGGGAATCGAGACTTTTCTGATACAGTCTCAATTACGGGGGACTGGTCATGTCTTGAGCATGTCTGATGACAGGATACCCAAGATCCTAATGTACAGCCAGTTAGATCATGGCTACAGGAATGTAGGACGCCCATGGCTAAGATACAAAGACAAGCTGAAGAGCAACCTGTCAGCTGTCAATATACCTAATAACATCGAGCGTTTAGCCTTGGGGCTGGGAGAATGGAGATCAACGTATTTAAGTGGACTCAGCAGTTTTCAATCAGCTTGTCTGAATCGTCTTCAAGAAGCGAGAGCAAACTTTAAAAGGTCAGTCAATCTAACAGTGATCTCATCCCACAATCTTTACTCATGCAGCCTTCTTTGTAAATCACTAGCGGGTCTTAAGTGCCACTTAACATTATCGCACAAAATTTCATAACTGAATCAACTAAGTTGTCAGATCCTCATACGTCGAAATCGACGGGAGAGTCCTATATATATCATTATATAATATAATAGGATAAAGAACAAATACGAAACGTTTATGAAATTAATTTTTTGCTTTCATTTGAGCTTCATCAACAAATTAAATATGGAGAAGAGAGGCTAATTGGGGTATTTTTATTTTTGTGTTACTTGTTTTTTATTGGTTAAGTGGACCTCACCTGCATTTGCCATGTTCGGTAGCGTTCGTGTGTATAATTCTTGTGTACATGCGTATAATAATTCTATGCGGGAATCGGTTGATAATGTATGTACGTGTGTGCGCGCCTCATGGGGATTTTTATTTTAGTCTGGTAAAGTATGAATTTTATAAAAGTTGGTGATATAATAAAATGCGTTTGGTGTGTGTTTGTTGATGGGAAGATTGTTAACAGGATTCCTTCTACGTAATACTATGTTCTTTTCCTATCAGGGAGGCATTTATTATATATATATATATATATATATATATATATATATATATATATATATATATATATATATATATATATATATATATATTCAAATTTGTGTATTTAGGCAGCAAATTCTCTTTAGGGTATATCTGATTGAATAAATTCCAGACATTATGTCTGTAATTTATTCAATCATATATATATATATATATATATATATATATATATATATATATATATACATATAAGTAACGAAAATCTTGGTAATCCGTATACATAATCTCAAGGAGGATGAAATTCTGAGAGCTCAATGTTAAAGCAGAGCGAATAATTTAATTTAAAGAAAAACAGACCACTTTAAGGTCCTTTTTCGTTTCACCTTTGAAAGTTAAGTCTGAAGATCCAAAGAAAAATTATCATTGAACTTTTAAAATGTAAAATTATATATATATATATATATATATATATATATATATATATAGAAAGAGACAGGGTGCGATGGATAAATTATCGTCTAAATTACGCAAAAAATGAAAATAATACTGACATCTCATTTTAACAGATATATTTACCAAAATTACACAAAAATATCTTGAAATACTACAGAGTAAATTTATTCAATAAAATCGCCATTGGCTTCAACCACGGCCTTCAAACAACTTCACAATATCCTGCAACTCTTGTGGACAGTCTTCTTGTTTAAGTTGGTGAATGCTACTATAATCCTTGCCTTCTGTTCATCTTTGGTGTTACAAGAATTTTTGTTGGTCTTTTGCTCAACTGCGCCCTACACATAATAATCAAGAGGGTTGCAGACTGGGGAGTTGGGGGCCAGATGTAAGAGGTGATGTGGTTGCAGAAATTGTCTGACAACCATGACTGGATTCTCCTATTGCCAGACATAGGGTCTTCCAGGAACCACTATCCTGATCCTCAAGGCCCACACCAACAAATTCTGGAGTTTTATTCTGATCAGAACGCTCAAAGTGAGTTTTCCGAGCTGCCATACATTCGTAATCATCATTAGACTCATCCAACTCTTTCCGAATCCTCTGCATTGTCCTAAGATTGACACCCAAACACTCGTATTGGATCTTCCGGTGCGAATGCCAAGCAGTAGCAAGCCGTTTCCAAATTTCTGGCCGAATGAATTGCGTCATGGGTGCTTTTTTTCTCGCAGACGATGCCCAACTGACCCTACTGCAGTCGACAAAATTAAAAACAAACAACGCGCATGCGCGAAATTAAAATATAGATGGCGACAATTTACCCATCGCACCCTGTAATTCCTAGTTTTTGAGGAGGCAATATGCAACTATCTTCAATACCTCTGCAGTTTTGTCATATTTAAATAACAAGAATAAAAAAAATGTGTGAGTTTAAATATTCTAATTTGATTAATAATGCGTAATAATTAGAAGCAGAAAGTAGGAAAATTTATAGTCAAAATCCTAAGAGTGAAAAATTAAATTGGATTCTTTTGGTTTCTGTTTGAGGAAAATTCCGCTGGGGTTACAATTGCAAATGGAGAGAACTGTGTTCGTCCCGACAACAAAAAAAAGAAAAAGTGAAAGACACTGGATCGTGTTTTGCAAATCTTGAGATGCAAAAATAATCTTGAAAGAATTGTGATTTGATTTATTCATTTGGTTTTTCCCCCAATTTTTTTTCGTGGCTTATTTTGTCTCTGATACGGGATATACGACTTTCCTCTCAAATATGTCGGAAATGTTTGAAAAGTTTTTTTTTAAAAATTGTCCCAAAATTTTATCATTTCTTTTATTTATTTTTATTTTTTTCGAAGTTCTTACAGAGAAATAATTTAAATTAGTTTGCAAATAGAATATTGGGTGTTGGTTTTTGACTGAAGAATTAAGGCTGAGATATTTGTCACTAAAGGTTTTCCGTTCGAGAATAACAAAATGAAAACATTTGTTTTCTAGGATATATTTTCGATGACAACGCCCTTTTTTCAGGAGAATATTTAGCAGGTCGCGTCTGTTGTGCAAGATCTTGTTACTTCTGTTACTAAGCGAGTTTATTCCTTCCTTGGATGCTATTTTCGTTTCTTTCTTTTTAATATTTTTGTACGAAACTAATACATACCCTTTTCAGTACGTCATTTTCCAATGCTTATTTAACGAAACAATATTAACTCAATCGCAAATTTTAAGGAACAAGGGGAATTTATATTAATTATTATTATATTATTTAAATTAATTGTACTTTGTAAACATATTGGTCAACTTTAAAAGTCAACGTTGTTTAAATGCTAATAATCAAAACCTATATTAAATTAGTTTGGGCGACTTGTTAAAAGTGACGGTAATATTTAATTTTTTTTATGTACAATACAATTACAAAATTTACTACCCACTGGCATTTACCTACGAGTCTCAAATAATCCAGGACCTAAAATAATTTAGAACAGAATAAATCAAGAGGTTGTATTTATCAAGTTTACAATAACATAAAATCCAATTTCTATGAAGTCAAGAAGGGCCCAATAGACAGAGGTGAAAAATGTAGTTATCTCAATGCAGTAAACTCTTTTGGTTACATACAAAAAAGTCACACACACACATATATGTATATTGTCATCCACAGACAGACTGTTTCGCTGTATCAGAGCTTATCAATGTGGCTAGACGTCCGGTTGCCTCTAACTAGGATCGAAACCCGACTGAATTGGCGTCAGTCGAGGATTCTACCACTAAGCCGTTGGCGCACGGGAGGGATGAAGTTGAATTTAAGCGTATTTATTTTTTAGATAAACACACAGTGACTGAGAGAACTCGATTCGATTTAACGAAGAGTCTTGCATTATTAGCCGTAATAGTCACTGTTAACAAACTCACGCTTCCTCCCCAGAGAGCTCAAACGAAAAAAAGTTTTCAGGAGCATATATGGTGTCCACTACACAGAGTTGAAAAATTCAGCTATCTCTATGCAGTGGACTATTTTGGTTACGTAAAAAAAGTCACACACACACACACACACGCACACATATATATAGTGTGTATCCAAAAAAATTTGACATCATCTTAAAAGCAAATATCTTGAAAACTATTAAGTGTAGCTCAATGAAATTGAACAGTTTAGGTGTTGAACACCATAAGTTTATTCTGGGACCGATTTCATAAGTGTTCAATATGTTCACTGTCTGTGACACGGCACATGTCAAGTCGGTAGTTACGCTCTTGCCAAACACGTTGTAGCATGACTCCAGTAACGTTATCCAGTGGGGGAAGTGATTCTCTGCTTGACTTCATCAATGCTAGCAGGAAGAGGGAGGCATAGACCAGTCCCTTCGCATATCCCCATAAAAAGAAATCACATGGGGACAGGTCCGGTGACCGCGGCGGCCATTTCATCAGAAAACTGTCTTCATCTCCACCCCGCCTGATCTATCTCTCTGGCAGATTCTCATTGAGATAACAAAAATAAAACATTAAATATAAAATCTTGATCTGTTTCTATACATTCTGTGAAAAATTGAGATTATTTCAACAAGAATTGCCAAAGTAATTGGCTTGTGAAATTATATCAAATTTTTTGGGACACTGTAGATGGTTACATGTAGCATTTTATATACAGTTGTGTCTTTGGCAGTTCCCACTCTAATACATGTTGCATTAAAAATGACTGCTAAGGCATTCCTGTCAAATTTTATATTGTTTTTCTTGTGTGCGAACAAGATGTTTCTTTGAGGGGGAGAGGGTACTTAATGTGTACAGAAATTGTCCAAATTTTCAAGTGTTTTCGGCTCATCTATTAGCTGGTTTTAAGGATTTGGGTTGTGCTATCGCAAATGATGTATATGTTTCTGTGTAGACATACTTTTAATTTCTGTCTATATTTCTGAGATGAAGTATTATGTACATTATTTACATTTTTCGGACTATTGGCCTCATCTTTGTCGCCATCTTTATCCCAACGTTTCCTCCGTTGCACGCTCCGGCCTTCTTCAGATGGTTGGAATGTCGAACTGAACCCTTTATTTCGCTCACTGGGGTAGACTGTTCTAGTTCCACGTGCCATGTTTTTAATGGGTGTTAGTTATCAGTTATCTCCTGTTAATTTCCTTCTGAAAGTTCTGCACTGCCTTAACCGGGTATTGAACTCACACTCTTTGAGTCCTGTCACTGGATCTAACCAACGCCTTTATCCACTGTGCCATGTGTCATCGAGAACACATGGCACAGTGGATAAAGGCGTTGGTTAGAACATGGCACGTGGAACTAGAACAGTCTGCCCCAGTGAGCGAAATAAAGGGTTCAGTTCGACATTCCAACCACCTGAAGAAGGCCGGAGCGTGCAACGGCCGAAACGTTGTGATAAACATGGCGACAAAGATGAGGAAAATAGTCCGAATAATGTAAATAGTGAGTTAGATTGTCTTGTAGGATTTGGATTTGGAGATGTCACGGTTATATATATATATATATATATATGTATATATATATATATATATATATTTTTTTTTTTCTAAAGAAGTAAAGTATTTTTCATTTATTACTCCGACAGATTTTATCACTTAAAAGTTATTTTTAGTGGATACCCATATTAGAGTAGAGGCTTAGTTGATTTATTAAACAGTATATTGATGTAAAGCACATCGTATCTAACGACGGTTTCTCCTGCCAAGGACGGCGCAGGTTCAAATTCTCCCAGAGAACTCATATTTTTCTTTCATAAGATTTCTCGAATATTCAACCCGGTAGACGAAAATAAATATATATCTTGTTTAATAAGTAAACGTATCATCTGCTCAAACACGGTTATCCACTAAAAATAGTGATATATATATATATATATATATATATATATATATATATATATATATATATATATATATATATATATATATATATATATATATATTGTTCATACGTTATTTTTTATAGATACAAATATTTAAGTAAATGCTTTGTTTATAATAAACAGTATTAACTACATTTACCGTCCAAAATTTTCGAGAAATTTCATAGAAAATATGTGACATTGCTAACCAGACGCTTCCTCTGTAGCTAAATAGTATAGCACGTCAGGCTATATGACTGTTCCGTGTAGGATAGAGGTTTGATTTCTGTCGGAAGACACATATTTTCTATGAAATTTGCCAGACATTCAGGCCGGTAAATGTAGTTAATACTGTTTATTATAAACAGTGCATTTACTTAAATATTTGTATATATAACAATAACGTATGAACAGAAGATAAGTTAAAATAATTGTCGGGTATTGCCCATTTCATATATATATATATATATATATATATATATATATATATATATATATATATATATATATATATATATATAAAGTGAACATAGAAGTCAACACTTAGAGGCGACAGTCTGTTTCATGCTAGTGCAATCGTCAGGCAACTAGTGCTGTTATTTTTCTCGGCTATTTATATATAAGGGTCAGTGGTGCATTGTGGGTAATCTATTTTGGCGGTTATTTTTACCGGAAGTCGCTCATTTGTTTATTTATTTATATATGTCAAATTATTTTGCTTGTTTTTTTTTTGTTTTGTTTTTTAAAATTTTTTTTAAATTTTTTATCTTATATATTTATATATTTATTTTTTGTTTTGATCGGTGTTTTTTATTAACGTAGTAAAAATTTGTTTATATAGCTTATTGTTGGTAGTCTATTATGGCGGTCATTTACCGGAAGTCGTTTATTTGCTTATTTATTGAGCACTTTATCCCATAAATATAGCACACTTTAAGACTATATTTCTTCATATATATATATATATATTAACAGTAAATATCAATTTTTGATGTTGTTTCCCCGACTTCGAAGTTTCTTGGAATTGTCTATTCTTCAAGGGGTCTGTTTTCTGAATAAGTTTATTTCCATTTTTTTTTTCGCTTCTTTTTTAATCCATTGTGTGCACACGCACGTTCATGAGTGTTACGTTTTTATTTTACACCCGCACCCTCATGAGATTTTCATTTTGTTTACGTGTTTGCTCGTAACGGTCATAATTTTTCCAACTGAAAATTTTTCTTCCAAATTATAATTTTTTCGATTATAATTTTTTATATGTATGATTCCTATTGAAGTTGTTATGTTATTTTATATTATTAATTAAATTACAATATTTATTAATTTATGTTATATTATTAATGAAATTATAATATTGTATGTTGTATTTGTTGTATTATATTATTATTAGAGCAACAAAGTAAATATTTGTTAAAATGTCGGCATCGATCCATTTACTCATTGTTCTTACTTAATCATTTAATTTGGTTATTAAAAGTCATGCTTGAATAAATCATTGAAATTAATGTCTTCCGGTCCTAATGTCTTCGGACGTCCTAATAAAGAAAATGTGCCTCCTGACTGGAATTACATTTGTATTCCTTTTTCAATCAGAGAAATCCCTTTTTTGGCCAAATGTTCTTTACCATTATGGCTTTGGAAGCATCAGAGTAAAGCAAGGCTCAATTAGCCTATTTCAGAAATATACATATCACGTTCAAATATTTCGACGTCTATATTTGCTTTATACTTTGTTTTGAATCTGAATTTTAAGCAATTTTTAAAATTTTCAAAAATCCGTCATTGTTTTCTCTTACTACGTTTTATGTCGTGGGTATTTGAGTAGACATTACTGGTTCTGTTTGTCTTTTAACAGCGAGCTAGAAATCAACAAAATGTACCGCCCGACAGGAATCAAGACTATATTCTCATTTTCAATCAAAGAAACTATTTTTAAGTGAGCCTTAACATTAGGCCACGGAAAACTATTAAACTTTTGGTCAAAATGGCTGGCGAAAAAAAAAACAAACAGAAAAAAAAAATATATATATATATATAAACGGAAAGACTAAAACAAAAGAGACTTATAATTTCTCCTGGTCTATAAAACCGGTAGACCAGGGCGCCTAGCAGCTAAGTGCGCCTGTCAATGTTAATAGGATTTCCCAGTTACAATTATAAAATGGAGAAATGAATAAATGAATAAGAAAGTTAAAATAAGATAATTCCCTGTAGTGAACCCAGGGCACCTACAATAAATGGGGCCTGTTAGAGAAAATAACTAGGGGTAAGGTGAAGCTTCAAGTGAATTTCTGGATTATGTTTCCGATTTGTTTTGCGATAATCCTAGCCAGATAACCACTTTTTCTCTCTTAATCTTCGGCGATTAAGAACCTCACTTCCAACTTTCTGTCTGTCGTCTGAAACTTTTGACAATATTTGCGTTTAACAAATTATGTCTTTTGAGATTAGAATGCAGTAGAAACACCAGAATGCGATTATGAGGTTCGCTGAAGTTCTTTTTCTTTTTATGTGCCGTGTCCTTTCAGGACGTAGGCGATCATGGCTCTTCACTTCCCTATATCCCGTGCAGCTCTCAATATGTCCCCCCCATCAGCTTCCTCCCCCAGACCAACTTCTGTCAGCTCAAGCCCGACAGGTATATCATACATTGTTTTCCCTTGTCTCTCTTTCCCTCTATTCGACCTATGAGTATCAGATTCTCCAGACCCTCCTTTCTCAATATGTGTCCCAGGAAATTCAGCTGCCTCTCCCTGGTGTTAAGTAGAAGTCTCCTCCTTGTTTACAGCCTCTCTATGACCCCCTCGTTACAGAGATTAAATCCATCTACAGCACAGTAATGCCGAGCCATTCAGTCATTCAAATACCATATGTGATACACTCTCGGGCGATCATGTTTCTTTCGATTCATGACCGACGAGGCAAAAGATTTCCCGGCAATAGTCTGCTGTTTCTTTTGACGTAGATTGATTACCAACCAAGATTTTAGGGTTCAGTCTCTCCTGCTATTTAACCTATATCTGGGGGGTAGAAGAGATGCATTCCTGCCTTTCCTAAGGCTATTTGCGCATAAGAGGGTTTAATTTAACTTTGATAAAAATCGACCATTTTAATATACGTTGATCTTCTTTCTTTTTTATATGCCGTGTCCTTTCAGGACGTAGGCGATCATGGCTCTTCACTTCCCTCTATCCCTTGCAGCTCTCAATATGTTCCCTCCATCAGCTTCCTCCCCCCCAGACCACGTTCTGTCATCCACTTGCTCAAGCCCGCCAGGTATATCATGCATTGTTTTCCCTTGTCTCTCTTTCCCTCTATTCGACCTGTGAGTATCAGATTCTCCAGGCCCTCCTTTCCCATTACGTGTCCCAGAAACTTGAGCTGCCTCTCCCTGATGTTAAGTATAAGCCTTCTCCTTGTTTGCATCCTTGTTTGCTGGAGTTCACATTAGTTTGCGCTTGGTTTCTTAGGTATAGCTATGAAGATAGATTTGCTGAGATCTTCCGGTATATCCCCTGTTGTAGATTTCATTTATTATTTCTGTGATCATGTCTATGCCAAAGTCATCTAAGACTTTCAGCATTTCCCTTACAATCCTGTCTGGCCCTGCCGCCTTGTTTTTGTTCAATTTGGCCAGTTCAGCTTCTACTTCGGTTTTTAGAATTTCAGGTCCGTCGGTAGTGGAACAGTTCTCCAATTTATTTCCTTCTCTAATATGAGCGTTCCATCCTTGGATTTTATGCTGCCTGTTGACGAGCATGTCTTCTGTCCTGTTACCAATGGAAAATAAAACTGGAACCTATGTGTCTACCATTGAAAACCGTTGAAAATCTCGCTGTTATATGGAATCTCAGAAGTTATAACATATTGTGATAATAAAATAAGTACATCCCATCTCCCCTCTCGCTTACAACCATCTATTAATGTAAAATCAGACATTTTAGCGCTAAAGCTGAATTAGTCAAACAAAGCTTCTACTTCAATTAAGTGCCATGCGTGATACACGTTAAGGCGATCACGCATCTTTCGATACATGACTGACGAGGCAGAATTTTTTTCCCCGCAGTAGGTTGCCATTTCTTTCTACGGTAGACCAGTTGCCATTCAAGGCTATAGAACCATGCCCTGCTATTTACCCATAGAGAAGAAGAAGAATACCTTTCCCAAGGGTATTAGCACGTAAGGGAATGTGATGGATCCGACTGGAATTCGAACTCGGCTCGTCAATTCCGCAATCCGAACCGCTATCCATTACTCCACTGTAGTTGTGATTATATCACGCACAGGAACATCGCTCATAAATTTTAAAAAATTGGAACGCGTGAATTTCAATCTAAAGAAAGACGATTTGAAGCCAAAAATGGGTACTCAAGCGACAACTTCCGCATGGAAAAGAATTGTTCCTGGTTGGTGTATTCCTATCTTTATAAAGCAACATAGTCCTAACGTTGTCTGCTTTTTGACTCTCTGACATGCAATTGTCGGTTTGTTTTAACAATACAGAGTGGATTTTCTAAGTGGAAACGACTGAAAAGTTATATCCCCTTGTGTATAGTGATTGTCATCGTAATTCTTTTGCTACTTGGAAATAAAGCCGGCGTTGAATTCGGCTCCTAAGTGGCATTAGTGAAGAGCGCCAAATGCAAATTCAGCAAGAAAAAATAAATGGGGAGTTATATTGTAACTTTTTATTGGATTATATACAGTAACGCCTCAGAATCTTGCATCCAATCGTCATACCGAAGCCATAAAGGCTTAAACTGCTTAAAATTTAAACGGCTTCAATTCGTTGTTACTTCTGCAGTTAAAACGAACAAGACGAGCAGACATCACATATTCCGTTTGAAATCCAAAATGAAATTATAAACCTCATTGCTTTCGCGTATGTGAAATTATAAACCCCATTTCTTTCGCGTATGTGAAATTATAAACCTCATTGCTTCACGTATGTGAAATTATAAACCTCATTGCTTTCGCGTATGTGAAATTATAAACCTCATTGCTTTCGCGTATGTGAAATTATAAACCTCATTGCTTCACGTATGTGAAATTATAAACCTCATTGCTTTCGCGTATGTGAAATTATAAACCTCATTGCTTCACGTATGTGAAATTATAAACCTCATTGCTTTCGCGTATGTGAAATTATAAACCTCATTGCTTCACGAATTTGAAATTATAAACCTCATTGCTTTCGCGTATGTGAAATTATAAACCTCATTGCTTTCGCGTATGTGAAATTATAAACCTCATTGCTTTCGCGTATGTGAAATTATAAACCTCATTACTTTCGCGTATGTGAAATTATAAACCTCATTGCTTTCGCGTATGTGAAATTATAAACCTCATTGCTTCCGCGTATGTGAAATTATAAACCTCATTGCTTTCGCGTATGTGAAATTATAAACCTCATTGCTTCGCGTATGTGAAATTATAAACCTCATTGCTTTCGCGTATGTGAAATTATAAACCTCATTGCTTTCGCGTATGTGAAATTATAAACCTCATTGCTTTCGCGTATGTGAAATTATAAACCTCATTGCTTCACGTATGTGAAATTATAAACCTCATTGGTTTCGCGTATGTGAAATTATAAACCTCATTGCTTTCGCGTATGTGAAATTATAAACCTCATTGCTTCACGTATGTGAAATTATAAACCTCATTGCTTCACGTATGTGAAATTATAAACCCCATTGCTTTCGCGTATGTGAAATTATAAACCTCATTGCTTTCGCGTATGTGAAATTATAAACCTCATTGCTTTCGCGTATGTGAAATTATAAACCTCATTGCTTTCGCGTATGTGAAATTATAAACCCCATTTCTTTCGCGTATGTGAAATCTCTTGACCGCAATGGATAGAAACAAATGCTATGGTATTCTCTTTTATTACGCGCTTCATCGAGAGAAGATCGTGAGTCATTGTCGCAAGTAAAATGTTTTGATGACATTAAAAACCGGAATTCCAAAACATGTTGACTTTATGGAAATAAAGGGAAAATACGCCACTGCTAAAGTTGAGAAAACATCAAACAAAAAGACGGACTTGTAATGAATAATTGCTACGAGACTGTAATGGACGAGGTTGCTGTTGGTCACAATTTTGTAATGGAAGTAATTATGACTGGTTGCTGTTTCAAAATAAAATAATTCAACATTTTCAAAAGAAAGGAGTTCAATATTTTCAAAAGAGATTAATTCAACACGTGAAGGATTGTTATATTTTTATAAATAAGTAACGATTTTTTTTATTAATCGAACAGATTTTTATTACTTTAAACGTTATTTTTAGTGGATACTCATATTTAAGTAGACGTTCCATTTGTTTATTAAACAGTATATTTATTTATTTTCATCTTTCCACCTGAATATTTGAGAAATAGAGCGCATATTTTTCTGTAACGTTTAACAATTTTCTTTAATAAGGTTTAGTAATTTAACAGAAGCAACTGCTGATTCTTTGAAAACGAAATCGATAGAAATACATGAAAAGTGCTGTCAAGAAGAACGTGAATTGTGCAAGGATCAATGTGAGACATCGGTACTGACCAGGAAAAAAAAAATTCATAAACAAATCCACAGTTTTAAAATGATCACGTTGTTTCAATGAAATCTCGTAAGCGAGATTTAAGTTTTGGATTTCTTCGAGATGTGCAAAATATTGTCTCTAGAGATTTCCAAGATGGAAAACTGCAAGATAAATTCTCTAGCTTAGTAAATAACTATCAAGGTATACTAATAGAACATAATTATACAAAGAAATTGTTGTAATGTACGGTAAGATTTAGTTGAGGGTGGGGGGAAACAGGTAACTAATTACTCTCCCAGCAACTACGTGGCTAATAGACAGAGAGGGTTTTCGCGTTGCTTTTATTGGCATGAGGCATCTTACAAAGACCTGGATCTTGACCAGTTGCAGAGAGGCCCGTATCTAAACATGCTAAGCTGTCCCGCTGCTAATGGGGAAAACCCGAGTGTAATTAGTGCTGACAAACATGTCCGCACGCGATCCGGGTACTCTTTTGCGTCTATTACCTAACCCTAATTGTTAGGGTTAGGGTTAGGTTTTCGCCAAGAGAAACTTAAAACTAGTAGAAATTTGGTCAGAAAAAGAATAAAGGACTATTTTCCTGAATCAAAAGTTGCAACTGATTTGTTAAAATTTATAATTTCATATGGTGTAGATATTTTTCAAAATGTAAGAATTGATTTGCAGATTTTGTTTTCAACTGTTTCTTCCTAGTTGTGAAAAACTTTTAACGTCTTGAAATTATTTCTTATGCACTTGATAACCTCATTGACTTAAGTATAACTTATTGACTTGGCAATATTAACTGTTGAAAGAAATGTACTTAATAGCTTAAATTTTGATAATTTAATTAAAGCATTTACTGCAGCAAAGCACAAAAGATTCATATCTTATAGTAATGGAAAATAAAGTAACAATGAATGCCAGAAAACTATACAAGATCTAGTTAAGTGTATGCATTTATTCTGATTACAAATATAATTTACTCTTCGGAAATTTAAGTCGTATCTTATCAGTCAGTTTAATAATCAATGTATTTGAAAAATGAGTGGATTCTTATATAAAACAGGAATTTCAAAACTAACTCTACACTGGGAATCTATCGCGTTTGCTTGCAGCATTACTCAAACTATTTTTCTGTTTATGAATGTTGTGGGCTACAAAGTAATTCTCTTAAATCTGGGCATTTATCCATACACAGTTAGAACCCCACTTGACGTAGTTACAAGTCAACAACAAAATATATCGAAAACATCTTAAAGAGTTTCTATTAAATTTGGTGGAAGGGCATGCTATGAATGATACAAAAAAATAATAATTTGGATTCAGTTCATGAATCACTGGAGTTAACTCCCTTGCAACTTGTTTTAATGACACTGGCGTTGGCGGTGAAATTCGCTCTCTGGGTGCTCTTTTAGTTAAAGTTGGTACCGAGTCACACAAAAAATAATCAATGCATTTCTGGGTGGCGATTCCAGATTTATTTTTGCCACCAGGTACTGAACAATCTTGTTACGTTACACTTGCAACTGTAACACTAATAAATATAAAATATATATATATATTTTTTTTATATTTAAAAATCAGGATAAATGCTCTCTTATAAGTGATGAAATTGCTATTGATAATGACGGGCGGTGGTAGAGAGTACTCGATCAAAAACCTTATGATACAATTTCTTTATGAATTTGGTCTTCGCTGTACGACAACGCCAGTGAAAATTAAAACATTAAATAAACATTATCAGTCAGATTTAATAAAAATATATTTAAACGCGCGCACGCGCGCGCACACACGCGCGCGCACACACGCGCGCGCACACAATCGCGCGCACACACACGCGCGCACACACGCGCGCGCGCACACACACACACACACACACACACACACACACACAAAAAGACAAATTTCAAAGAAAAACCTTACATTTGAATTTTTCAGTTATAAACTTAAATTAATTTCGCAGTTGGTTTACATTGCATCTTCAGGCTGGTTTTAAAGCCCCAAACAGAGAAAATAAACTGATTTAAAATAATAAAAAAAAACAGAGAAGGAGCCAGAAAAGAAAATCCCGCTACCACAAAATTTTCTTTTCTTTCCTTTTTGTCTGTCTTTCTTTTTTAAATCAGTTTATTTCCTGTGTTTGGTGCATTTAAACCAGTTCGAAGATTGTAGCGGTGACTTACCTTGGCGACCCAAAAGGGCCAGAGTCGCGTGTATGTTTTTGCAAGGGAGTGTGGAGACCGTGAATCTGACAGCACTTCGTGCTAATAATGGTGGTGTCGCTTGTATCCATTTTTTTTTATTGCCTCGTTCTGGGCGCTCATTGGCTGCGTGTTGGCTGGGTCAGGTGTGTAAAAACATGATATGCTCATTTAACAGGCGTTGACATTGCCCTACGGGACGGTGAGTGGCGTATTGGTGAACGAAGCAAGAAGTGTGGATTTGTTTTGCCGAGTAAACTATTGGACTCGTCCTACCTTTTGTTTTTCTCGTGTGTCCTTCCAACCAATTTTGCAACAAAGATGCACTGCAAACCATCTGTTGAAATAAATTTAAGTTTATAACTCGAAAATTCAAATCTAATATAATTCTTAATTATATTGGTCTGTGTGATTTTTTTATCATTCTCATACATTGAACTCTCGACTAGGAGTTTTACCAGGATATTCATTTTTTAGTGACTTCTCGGGATTATCCACATAACCAAATAATTATATATATATATATATATATATATATATATATATATATATATATATATATATATATATATATATATATATATAAGTGAACATTGAAATAAACACTCAGAGGCGACAGGCTGTTTCATGTTAGATGCGTCTAGCATGAAACAAACTGCCACTTGTGAGTGTTGACTTCAATGTTTACTTTTATATTTACACACGCTCTATCAGTGATATTGAGCACTTTATCCCATGAATATAGCACACCTTAAAACTATATTTCACCATATATGTGTGTGTGTGTGTGTGTGCGTGCGTGTGTGTGTTTGTGTGTGCGCGTGTGTGTGTATAAAGGGTGCAATGGGTAAATTATCGCCATTTTATATTTTAATTTCGCGCATGCGCGTTGTTTGTTTTTGTTTTTGTCGACTGCACAGTATAGTAGGGTCAGTTGGGCGCCGTCTGTGAGAAAAAGAGCACCATGACGTAAGTCACTACTCAAGAAAATCGGAAACGGCATGTTGTACTGCTTGGCATTCGCGCCAAGAGTTCCAATACGAACATTTCAAAGTGTTTGGGTGTCAATCTGAAGACAGTGCAGATGATTCGGAAAGAGTTGGATGAGTCTAATGGTGATTACAAAGGTTACGGCTGCTCGGATAAATCACTCCGATTGTTCTGATAAGAAAAGAACTCCCGAATTTGTTGATGAACGCCTCGGACTCAACACATTAAGTGCCTTGAGGAGGTAGTGCTGCCCTGAGTCAAGATAGTGGCTGTTGGAAGACCCTATGTCTGGTAACAAGACTCTGCATCATGCCACACAAGCAGGAGAACATGTACCTACTTCTCTACCTAAAACCATAACATGACGAAAATACTAAATAAAATCCCATAACCTAATTATAATAAACTTTATTCAAAATAACGACACTTAGAATCAAAGAAAAAAAAAACAGGAAAGAAAAAAAAACAAGAAAAGAAACTGTAGATCTGATGTCCTTTAAATCTCATGACTGTCTGAAATTTCTGCGATCACATGACCCCCTTACGTCTGACCACCTATCTCACCAGACTGCAAATCCCTTGATTATTATATGTGGGGCACAGTTGAGCGAGAGACCAACAAAACTCCTCGCAATGATAAACTGAAGGCAAGGATTATGGCAGCATTCACCTGCTTAAACAAGGAGACCACCCAGAAGAGTTGCAGGAGATTCTGTAATCGAATGGAGACCGTGGTTGAAACCAATGGTGGCTTTATTGAATAAAAACACTCTTTAGAATTTGAAGATATTTTTGTGTAATTTTGGCAAGTGTCTGTTAAAATGAGATGTTAGCGTTATTTTCATTTTTGCGTAATTTAGACGGCAATTTATCCATCGCACCCCGTGTGTGTGTGTGTGTGTGTGTGTGTGTGTGTGTGCGTGCAAAGAGTGGAAGAACCATTGAAGTGAAACGTTTCGTTCCAAAGAAATACAACATCAGCTTACGACAACACTGCATGATGCAAACTTTGCCTAAAGGAGAAAACAGTGGCGATCACTTTTCCAAAACATGATAAACTCCTGAGCAAAATATCAGAGCTCATTTCAAAACGCTGGCACGAAAGTAAATTTCTACTTCTCTACCTAAAACCATAACATGACGAAAAAGACTAAATAAAATCCCATAACCTAATTATAATAAACTTTATTCAAAATAACGACACTTAGAATCAAAGAAAAAAAACAGGAAAGAAAAAAAACAAGAAAAGAAACTGTAGATCTGATGTCCTTTAAATCTCTCGCCCACAAATTTCGGAGAGCGCACATTTTTCTTTTAAAAGATTTTTCTAATATTCAGGTCAGTAGAGAAAATAAATATACTGTTTAAACGGAGCGTTTGCTCAAATATGGGTACCTACTAAAAATAACGTTTAAGTGATAATAGCGGAAACAGGTTCGAATCCTGCCGGAGAGCGAATATTTTTCCTTTAATAAAATTTCTCGAATATTCAGGCCGATATACGTAAATAAACAGATATGCTGTTTAATATACAACGTGTCCATAAAGTTCGTATGCACTTTAAAAAATGTATAACTTTATTTGTATTTGAGATAGAAATAATATGTAAAAAATGTTATAAAGTTTAATGTACCTAGTTTTAAGTATAGCTAAAATAACTAATGTGATCTCAGGCATTACTGTAAATCAGTTGGCAAATGTTTTCCGTGAACTGCAAAATCGTATTACCCTTTGTATTGCTAATGATGGAGGACATGTGGAAACTTAAATAAAATTTCAATAAAACCTTAAAATATATAGATTTACTTCTTTCTAATCCTTTTTACAAATTATTTCTATCGCAAATACAAATAAAGTTATAATTTTTTTAAAGTGCACACGAACTTTATGGACACTCTGTATAAACGGAGCGTCTACTCAAACACGGGTATTCACTAAAAATAATGTTTAAGTAATAAAAATATGTCGGATTAATATATAAAATCCATCACTTCCTTTATATATATATATATATATATATATATATATATATATATATATATTATTTATTTAAATATTATAACATAAATATGTTATAAAATCACTACAAAAATAGCCATTTTGTTTCAACACTTCTGGTGTCTTATCAAGTGATGATGTTGAATGTAGAATAAATGGTCTTAAAAGTTTCAAATTAATTAACGATCCTTCGTTAGGGGTAAACGCTGTTACATAAGCTAGAATGACCAATCAAAATACAAGTATATGAGAATTCAAAAAATTTGACAACGAAGCAAGGTTATCATAGATATTAAAAGATTTATAAAATTTGAAATTAAAATTAAAAGTAAAAAATTACCTATTTAGAAATCTAAATCTAATCTCTATTAAGTTTAAAATTATAGAATTACTGAGGAGAAAATAAAAAATACATATGTTATTTAATTTATTTTTTCATTGAAATTATGTTAAAAAGGATGTTGATAGCTCCAGACAAAAATGTATACATTTTACAGTTTACTTCAACTGTGATGACCACCTCTCACGTAAAACAATCCAAACACACTTGGATATATATATATATATATATATATATATATATATATATATATATATATATATATATATTGGATCCTGAAAAATTAATTTCGGTTGAGCTCTCTGGTTTGAGGTGTGGGTTTGTAAACAGTGACTATTTAAGCTAATATTGCACGACTCTTCGGCAGAATTGAGTCACTGTCAGTCACTGTGTGTGTTTATCTAAATCTAAAAATAAAAACGCTAAAATTCACCTTCATCGCTGCCGTGCGCCGACGGCTTAGTGGGAGAAGTTCCGACTGACGCAAATTCAGTCGGGTTTCGAACCTAGCTAGAGGCAACCGGACGTCTAGCCACACTGATGAGCTGTGAAACAGCGAAACAGTCTGTCTGTGGATGACAATATATATATATATATATATATATATATATATATATATATATATATATATATATATATATATATATATTTGAAGATAGATATATATATACATAGAGAGAGAGAGATGGATTATATAAGTGACTGGTGGAAATGCCTACACAGGGTGTATTTTGATACAAAATAACTACTTCGTGTTAATTCATTAGTGATTTTAAGTTGTTTTAATAATGTTGTTATATAGAGCATAAAATGACATAAGATATGAACGCATTAGATAAACAGCGAATGAGCTTTAAAATCCTTTCAGTCTTTTTCTTGCTCTGGCTACGAATGAAATTCTTTCTTTCCTATACAGATGATATCACCCCCTTCCTTCATTATTTCTCCGTTTCTTTCTTTCTTTCTTTCTTCTTCAGCTCATGTCATTCGATTCCTTCATGTTTTCTTTCTTTCATATCCAGTTTATATTCATTCATCTCCTTCTTTCTTTTTTTTCTTTCTTTTTTTCTTTCTTTCTTTTTTTCTTTCTTTCTTTTTCCTTCAGTTCATTTCATTCGATTCCTCCATCTTTTCTTTCTTTCTTATCCACTTAATAGTCATTCATTCTTTCTTTCTTTCTTTCCTTCTTTCTTTCTTCTTCAGTTCATATCACTCACTTCCTTCATTATTTGTTTGTTTGTTTCTTTCTTTCTTCTTTCTTTGTTTCTTTCATTCCTTCTTTCTTTCTTATCCAGTTCATATTCATTCACCCTTTTCTTCTTCAGCTCATGTCATTCGATTCCTTCATGTTCTCTTTCTTTCTTATCCATTTTATATTCATTCACTTCTTTTTTCTTTCTTTCTTTGTTTGTTTCTTTTTCCTTCAGTTCATATCATTCGATTCCTCCATCTTTTCTTTCTTTCTTATCCACTTAATATTAATTCATTCATTCATTCTTTCTTTCTTTCTTTCTTTCTTTCTTTCTTCTTCAGTTCATATCACTCACTTCTTTCATTATTTGTTTGTTTCTTTCTTTCTTCTTTCTTTCTTTCTTTCTTTCTTTCTTTCTTTCTTTCTTATCCAGTTCATATTCATTCACCCTTTTCTTCTTCAGCTCATGTCATTCGATTCCTTCATGTTCTCTTTCTTTCTTATCCATTTTATATTCATTCACTTCTTTTTTCTTTCTCTCTTTCTTTCTTTCTTTCTTTCTTTCTTCAGTTCATATCATTCGATTCCTCCATCTTTTCTTTCTTTCTTATCCACTTAATATTCATTCATTCATTCTTTCTTTCTTTCTTTCTTCAGTTCATATCATTCGATTCTTTCATCTTTTCTTTTTTTCTCATCCAGTAAATATTTATTGATTTATCTATTTCGTTCTTTCTCTCTCTCTCTCTCTTTCTTTCTTTCTTTCTATCTTCCTTCCTTTTTACGTTACTATCATCTGATTCCGCTATTTCTTTCTTTCTTTCCCCACTCATATCGGTCCCTTCTTCCTTTCTTTTTTATTTCGAAAATTTATTTCTTTGAAAAATTCTTCCACTGATTTTAAATTAAAGCATAATTACAGAAGTCATTCATTTTTCTATAAAGGATCTTGATTGAATTCGCATGCTGGCTGAGCTAGTTGGGTATTTCACGCCAACACTCGTCATCGGAATATGAGTCCAAGTACAAAAGAAGACTTTTCTAAAGCTGATTACGTCGGCAAACAAAACTTTACTCCAACATCCGTTCTTCCGCTACGCCAAATTCAGTAAATGTCACTAAAAATAAATCCTGGTTTAAAACCTTCAGTGACCTTGAAGAATGGATTTTATTCGAGCTTAAAATTTGCTCGGATACAGATTTCAACGAACTCGGCTTCTGCTCGTCGATACGGAAATTAAATGAGGCAGCAAATAAGCTTGAGAACAAATACAGGAATGTTCTATTTTTCTATTCCACTGACTGGGACGGATTCAAGATGGAACCAAATTGCATTTGTTGGGTAGATTGCCAGAAATGGTAAGGATGAGATGAGCCGTTTCCTTATAAAGAAACATTCGAAATTCACTGACAGAACGATTAGCTTTACTGTCAGTTGAAATTTATAAAATTTTACTCTTCGGACATTTTTTCAAGAAATTAGACCTCTCCAGTCTCCTGTTATAGCTCTTTCTAATATTAATTCCTTTGGTAAAATCATTTACAATGCATTCTTATACCAAATTCTATTAAAATGAATTCTAATACAAAACTCTCTTAAAATGCATTGTAATACTAAACTCCTTTAAAATGTATTCTTGAAATCTAAAATCTTATATAATGCATTCCGATGATAAGTTGTTTTCTTACGAGGTTCACACAGAGAATTATCCATTGTTTCCTGTTTAGGATTGGGTTTCCAGTTCATTCTAAAGTATTTTCCTTCTCTTTCACTTCCAGTAGCATGTTGCACTTTAGTAAAAATATCGCCCTGCTTGGGATGAATTGATTAAAAAAATCGGCTTCTCTAGTCCACTCATTACACTTTCTAGTATCAATGGGAGTTTCCGTCCTAACCTTTTGTTTGAAGTAGTGTGGAAGTTAACATCTTGATTTTTATCTAGTTCTGCTATCCATTTTAGTCGTTGCTGTTGCTGGAAGTCTTCAAGTGATGTCATTTGGTAAAGCTCTATGTGTAGCACCAGTCTATAAAATCTGATAAAGGATTGTCTTCTTTAAAACCAGGATATTTTATTCACTTCAAGCCATTTTTAATTCTTGATCTGAGAGAGCAGTTGTATACAGCTAACAGTTTAAACATTTATGAATGAGTTGGATGACATGCATAGGACCCATGTAACAGTCGATGTCTGATGAGGCTATTTAAAAATATGACTTGAGTTCTCAATTAATATTTTGGTTTTGTAGCATCTTGTGGTGTTGGGCAAAACTATACCCATTGCAACCTATCACGTGTTCAATTTTCTTCTATCCTATATGAAATTTTCGTCCTGTGTATGATGATAAACTACATCCGCGTCCTGGGTAAGACGATAAGCTACGTCCAAAAGCAAGGCCTCCGATCAGGATTTTCTGAGGAGCGTGGAACCACCTCTTAATTGATGGTATTCCCAGGTACACCCTTACCCGGAGTGCCAGCACCTGCTAGGGTCCCAGGTATGGGCAAATAGTTGATCCCCACACTGGGGTCAAAATACTATGAAAGTGTAAAAATAGGTTTTAATACCAGAAATGCTTTGTAAAAAAAAAAAAATTATTACCAGTTATACATTTTTAAAGAAAAAATATTACCAGAAATAAAAATTTTGTCGGTGTTAATTAAGCCGTTAAAGGTGATATGCCGTAAAGCAAAGCAAATCAATCCTATTTGAAATTTGTTTTCCGGTTCCTTCTGAAGCATTTTTCATCTTCTTATCTTTCACCCCCAGTAGCTTCTCTCGCCTTAATGGCATTATCGCCTTGTTTTGGAGCAAATTAATTGGATTTCCGGTTGCTTCTAAAGTTTACTTAAACTCTATACTTCTAACAGTTCCGTCTAAATTCTAAAAGTGTATTTACTATTTGTTTTTCCTCAACAGGAGTAGATAGGTTCGCCTATCACCCAGATCACACTTCTCCCCAGTCTTTTGAACGGGACTAAAATTCTATCCCTAGTTTCCTGTTTAGGATTGGGTGTCCAGTTCATTCGAAAGTATTTTTCATTCTCTTTCACTTCCAGTAGCCTCTTGCACCTTAGTGGCATTATCGCCTTGCTTGGGATGAATTGATTAAAAAAAATCGGCTTCTCGAGTTCACTCTTGTTACTCTTTCTGGTATCAATTTCATAATCAAGATATCAGGTCAGGACCGATAAAATACAAAGAAGAATCTGCAATGTTACTGATCCTGACCTGGCATCTCGGCTTCCGTCACTTTCCCACCACTTCCCTGTGCCCTTTCTATAAATATTTTCATGGTAATTGTTCTGATGAGTTTTCCTCTTTGGTTCCTAGACCTTATTAATTTATTCACAATACTAGTTTGGCGACAAGGTCTCATCATTTTATAGTTGAGATATAACCATAATTCTTATGCTGAGTCTCTTCTCTCACATTTCTCGCTCGTGGAAGTCTCTTCCTGCTTCTTGCTTCCCAGTAAACTTTGATCTTCAATTTAAATGCATTTAATTTATCTTCTCTATTCTTAATTCCTGTTCTTTTATTGTTCTTAATAATGACAGTCCTGGATATGACGATAAACTACATCCGGCAGCAAGGGGCCTCAGATCGGGAGATTGGCGGTTTTGAGGAGCGTGGAACCAACTCTTAATTGTTTTTGTTCCCAGCTCCACCCTGACCCGGTGTGGTAGCACCTGTTAGGGGGTGGGGGTCCTAGATAACGCCAAATAGTGATTCCTCAAGCAAAAATAAAATACTAGCAAAGTATAAAAATACTTATTTATAGTAAAATGACCAACAATACATTTAAATTCTGAAATTGAATGAATATAATTGCGTTCAAAATATATTTAGTTGAAGCCATGAAATTGCGTTCAAAATATTTAGATTTCGACATTAAATAAATCATATACCGCTAAACAAAATCAGCCAACAAACCAACATGAAAGAAGTCTTTCATGACATTAATCCACATAAGGTCCGACATTTTCTTAAATCAAACGTTATTCCAAAATATAAATACAATATAACTACAACATAAAACCCACATATCATCGCCTCTAGTAATTATGTCCACACAAACAAGTATATGAATAAAAGCTGAATAGCATCGACCATGTATTCAATGGTGAAGACACTTTTAAAGCAAAATGACCAGCAATACATTAGTTGTTGGAAGAGTTCCAGTGACAGATATTTTCAGTCCCAGATTGGTTCGTCTCTGAGGAACGCTGCCCTTGTTCCTCCGGTTGACGGCCGATCCGGTATGAGTATTTGTTTGTAAGCTTTGTGATTGTTGATTTCTATTTCAAGACAAAATGACAAGTCATACATATTATAGTAAAATGACCAACAATACTTTTTATAGTAGAATTGCCAACAATACATTTTATAGGAAAATGACCAACAATACATATTATAGTAGAATTGCCAACAATACATTTTATAGTAAAATGACCAACAATACATTTTATAGTAGAATTACCAACAATACTTTTTATAGCAAAATGACCAACAATACATTATATAGCAAAATGAGCAACAACACATTTTATAGTAGAATGACCAACAATACTTTTGTTATGAACGGGGTGTTTGTTGTCTCATAACCATTAAATGAAATACCTTGTATGCAGTTTAATTCACGGTCTGTGGACGTAAATGTGTGTGTGTGTGTGTGTGTGTGTGTGTGTGTGTGTGTGTGTGTGTGTGTGTGTGTGTGTGTGTGTGTGTGTGTGTGTGACACACGGAGAAACGTGTGAAACGGTAGGGAAAAAGTAATTGGTACTCACGGTTGGCTTGAAATATCCATAACACATATATATGTATATACAAAGTCACAGTCCCAAGTTACTGAGTTGTGTGTGACAACGATTAGGACAGGAGAATATATTTGTGTCCTTATTCCTTGATGGCCATGTTCCCAGTCAAATCTGTTGAGTCTTTTTTTTTGCGCAACTCGCCTCTCAATTTCGCGTTGATCACGTGACTAGCGTGGTTTGGACAGGGGTAAAAATGAAGTACTCTGTTTGAAACAGGGAAGAGTTATTTTCCTTGGGATATATTTTTATTCGTCCTAACATCTCCCCTTTAAAATTGTCGCTTGTACGACTTCAGGTGAGGATCAACCTGCAAGTGCTGTGCCGGACGGCGGATGCGAACTGACTCCCGGATGTTCAAATCCTGTGTTTCAGCTTCGGTGTTCTGGGAAGTTGCTGGAGTTTGCTGCGGCAAAGTCAAAGGTGCCCATCAAGATGTTCAAGGGAATGGTAGGGTCTTCTTGTTATACTCCTGCTGGAAGATGTGATGATCTCAGTTGGTTGGAATGTCGAACCCAAATGGAATTATGGACATTTACACTGTAAGTGACATTGCCAGTTTGGCGTACAATATGTCCCTGTGTCCATGTTTCTGTGTTGTTCCGGTAGTCTCTTGACAAGACTTGTTGACCGGGTAGGAATTTTCTTTGAATAGAACCATGGTGGCGATTGTACTGCCGTTCCATTTTTGTGTTTCTCCTGATGGAGTGATGTAATTTTGGACGTAAGACGTCAATGTGTAAGCGGATTTTTCGATTCATCAAGGATTCGGCAGGTGAGCTACCATTTGGCGTGTAAGGGTTTGGTGTTGCCCTACAGCTTGTCAAAAAGGTTTCCAGTATTTATGACGTTGTCCCCTCTCCTCTGAGTTTTAAGAGGGCTCTCTTGAAGGTATCCACAAAACGTTCAACCTGACCATTTGCCTGTGGATGAAATGGTGGTGTACGAATGTGGTTGATACCATTTTGCTGGCGGAAGGTGTAAAATTTGACTGAAGTAAATGTGGTGCCGTTGTCAGAGACCAAGGTCTCAGGAATACCGAATCTACTAAAAATTTTCTGAAGTTTGGAAATTGTTTCTTCAGAAGTGATGCGGGACATTGGAAAAAATCTCATGCCATTTGCTGTAGGCATCTACAACAACGTGAAAGCATTGTCCATTGGTGGGTCCTGCAAAATCTATGTGGAGGCGTGACCAGGGGGAATCTGGAACAGGCCATGAAGAAAGTATAGATTTCCGAGGAGATTTAGCTGCTAGCTGACATTTGGTGCAAGTGCGTGCAAGGTCTTCTAGCTGCTTATCCATATTTGGCCAGTAGACGTAACCACGTGCCGAAGCCTTCATACGACTGACGCCTTGTTGTCCAAAATGAAATTGCTTGATAATCCTGTTTTGCAAGGATGAAGGAACGATGACCCGTTCGGCAAAAAGAAGTACACCATCAACCTCAGATAAGGAAGATTTCCGTTGGAAGAATGGTGGTAACTGTTTATTCAGGGATACTGTTGGCCACTTGGTACGGTGGTAGCGGATGACTTCCTGTAGTAGAGGGTCAGAAACTGTGGCTTCTCTAATCATGTGGGAAGTAACTGGCAGTTCCCTTACTGTAGCTGTGAGCATTGAAGAGATTTCTGGCTCCAAGGATATTGCTGCAACAACTGAATCTTCGGGTTGTTTTTGGTGCATATTAATGAGTCTCCATAAGGCATCTGCATGTCCAATCGAATTGGTTGAAAGGTACTTGATCGAGAAATTGTAATCCAAAAGTGTGGTAGCCCATCGTTGTAACCGATTGGCGGTATACACTGGAATACCTTTCTTGGACCCAAAAATGCTTATCAGAGGTTTATGGTCTGTGACCAAAGTGAAATGACGTCCATAAATCATCTTGTGGAATTTCTTTATGGCATATATTATTGCCAAAGCTTCTTTCTCGATTTGGCCATAGTTCCTTTCTGCAGGTGTCAATGACCTAGATGCATGAGCAATAGCTTTCTGACTGCCATCAGGAAAGATGTGAGAGATCACGGCTCCAACGCCATAGTCAGAAGCATCGGAAACTACAACAATGTCCAAAGATGGGTTAAAATGTGTCAGAAGAAGATCGGAAGAAAGTGAAGCTTTAATTTTGGCAAAAGCAGCTTTGCATTCTGGTGACCAGTTCCATGTAAGCTCTTTTTTAGAAGATGGTTCAGAGGAGACCGGATCCGATGTAACTCTGGCAAAAATGAACTGTAATGGCTTACTTAACCCAGAAAAGAACGTAGAGTTTTGATGTTTGTTGGAGCTGGCATGTCTTTGATGGCTGAAATGTTCTTAGGGTCCGGTCGTCGGCCTGTTTTGTCAAAAATAAATCCAAGATATTTTATCGACGTCCGGTAAAATTGACATTTTTCCGCTCGTACGCGAAAACCATATTGTTGAATACGTTCGAATACAGCGATTAGCCGTTGTAAAAGTTCATCCTGGGATGTGACTGCGACGATGATGTCATCGATATATGCTGTGGCTCCGGTTATACCTGTGAGCATGGCGTCCATAGTCTGCTGGTGCTGATTTGACTCCAAATGGAAGACGGTTGTATCTAAATAACCCTTTGTGGGTGTTGATTGTAAGGAGCTCCTTGGAGTCCTCATCAACTTCCATTTGCAGAAATGCACCTGAAAAATCAATTTTCGCAAAACAGATTCCACCATTTAACTTGGCAAAAAGGTCTTCAGGTATTGGCAGGGGATATTGGTGTGTATCTAGCGCATTATTTAATCCTGTGGAGTAATCAGCACAGATGCGGACTTTACCATTTGTTTTCCTGACCACAACAATAGGAGCCGCCCATTTGGAGTAGTTTGTTGGCTCGATTACTCCCGCTTCTTGGAGGCGATTCAGTTCCTTTTCGACTATGTTCAGAGCTGCAGAAGAGACAGGGCGTTTGGGCCTAAATATTGGCTTGCTATCTGCTTTCAACTTGAGCGTGGCTTGAATTTTCGTGCAACACCCAAGATCCTCTCGAAAAACGTCACTAAACTTAGACTTAAGCGTCTGAGTAAAATATTTTTCAATGTCTTGAACTGACTCGACAGAAAATGTGTTGAAAACGGATTTCAATGGAACGGTGAAGAGATAGAGTTCTTCAATCCAGTCTAAACCGATAAGATTTAGATCTGTATCTGTCACATAGCATGTTCCAGTGAATTG
The DNA here is from genome assembly GCA_964036315.1 of Acanthosepion esculentum. NCBI lineage: Eukaryota > Metazoa > Mollusca > Cephalopoda > Sepiida > Sepiidae > Acanthosepion > Acanthosepion esculentum. The sequence continues at coordinate 70,219,150 of OZ038513.1, read as the reverse complement.
TTTGTCTTGTAAAGAAACAGAACAATTTAGTTCACCAGTTAGTCGAATGTCATTTCCAGATGCGCTCTGGGCAATGTGTTTTGTTTTTAGCAGATCAGGTTTGCCAATTTTTGTTCACGTGTTCCGTGAGATGAGGGTGATATAAGATGCTGTGTCGAATTGAAAACAAACTGGAAGATCATTTAAACCAACACTGATGTATTTCCTGCGGGATTTGAAGTCAATTTTGAAAGAAGCAGACACTGAATTTGATTTTCTCCACTGATTCATTTTTTTATGAGTTCCGTGAGCAGACTTGCTAGGAGTTTGATGATCAGCAGATTTGGCCTTTGGAGAGTGACAAAACTTTTCATTATGGCCACGTTTATGGCACACCTGGCACTTGTGTTTTTTGAATGGACAAAAGCGTGCATAGCGCCATACACCGCAAGACCAGCATGCAGACGGTGGAATTTTCTTCTTTTCTTTAGGTTTGTCATTAGAATGAATATGACTAACTTGAGAAGGCTGGGAAGGTAAGGTGGATTGTTGTTGAACCAACATGGTATCTTTTCTTAAATTTAACAACCTGTTGCATTCTGTTGTCAAATCCTGGACTGTTACTTTTGTGTCTGCTTCAAGCTTTACTAGTAGTCGAGAACGTATTTCCGAATCGTGGGGTGATTGTAGACCTGCAATGAATATTAAACATTTAAACTGGCCTTCTGTGAGCGTCTGAAGATGAAATCTCTCACACTCGCGATTCACATGTCCGGCGTAGGTGACAAAATCGTCTGACTGGTTTTTGGCTAGTTTGAAACAGTTGTAACGGACGTTGAACAGAGATTGTTGTTCTCCGAAAATATCCGTTAAAATTGTAATAGTCTCGGTGAGGGTCAAATCGGAAGGTCGTTTGGGCAAAATAAAATTCACGAACCTTTCGTTTTCTTTTGTACCTAACTTCCGTATGAGTAAACGTTTTTTTCCAATCATCATCTTTGTTTGGAAATTCGTGGTGAAAAGTGTCTTTCCATCGCGAAAACCATGAGTCGAATGTGTAGCCGTTTTCGGCGTCGGATGTAAATTCAGAAATTGCGTTCGAAAGATCGACACTAGAGGAATTACCGGTGTCTTGAAACTGAAATTTTTGAGTTAATGTGGTTATTAAATTCAGTTGAGTTCTTTCAAATTGTTCTTGCTGTTGTCACAAAATTTGTTTCAGAACTTCTGCAGAAATAGACATTTTTATTTGTGGTTTTGAAATCAAAATAAATCGTTAATAATTTATTTATTTTTTTTTTTTTCAAAGTCCAATTCCATGTCGCCAGTTGTTATGAACGGGGTGTTTGTTGTCTTATAACCATTGAATGAAATACCTTGTATGCAGTTTAATTCACGGTCCGTGGACGTGTGTGTGTGTGTGTGTGTGTGTGTGTGTGTGTGTGTGTGTGTGTGTGCGTGTGTGTCTGTGTGTGTGCGTGTGCGTGTGTGTGTGTGTGTGATACATGGAGAAACGTGTGAAACGATAGGGAAACAGTAATTGCTACTCACGGTTGACTTGAAATATCGATTTATTTACACGGAGAACATTACAACACATATATATGTATATACAAAATCACAGTCCTAAGTTACTGAGTTGTGTGTGACAACGATTAGGACAGGAGAATATATATGTCCTTATTCCTTGATGGCCATGTTCCCAGTCAAATCTGTTGAGTCGCTTTTTTGCGCGCCTCGCCTCTCAATGTCGCGTTGATCACGTGACTAGCGTGGTTTAGACAGGGGTAAAAAGAATGTACTCTGTTTGAAACAGGGAAGAGTTATTTTCCTTGGGATATATTTTTATCCGTCCTAACAACTTTTTAAAGCAAAATGACCAGCAATACATATTATAGTAAAATGACCAACAATACATTTTATAGTAGAATTGCCAACAATACATTTTATAGGAAAATGACCAACAATAGATTTTATAGTAGAATTACCAACATTACTTTTTAAAGCAAAATGACCAGCAATACATATTATAGTAAAATGACCAACAATATAATTTATAGTAGAATTACTAACAATACATATTATAGTAAAATGACCAACAACACATTTTATAGTAGAATTGCCAACAATACATTTTATAGTAAAATGACCAACAACACATTTTATAGTAGAATTGCCAACAATACATTTTATAGTAAAATGACCAACAATACATTTTATAGTAGAATTGCCAACAATACATTTTATAGTAAAATGACCAACAATACATTTTATAGTAGAATTACCAATATTACTTTTTAAAACAAAATGACCAGCAATACATATTATAGTAAAATGACCAACAATACATTTTATAGTAGAATTGCCAACAATACATTTTATAGGAAAATGACCAACAACACATTTTATAGTAGAATTACCAACATTACTTTTTAAAGCAAAATGACCAGCAATACATATTATAGTAAAATGACCAACAATATAATTTATAGTAGAATTACTAACAATACATATTATAGTAAAATGACCAACAACACATTTTATAGTAGAATTGCCAACAATACATTTTATAGTAAAATGACCAACAACACATTTTATAGTAGAATTGCCAACAATACATTTTATAGTAAAATGACCAACAATACATTTTATAGTAGAATTACCAATATTACTTTTTAAAACAAAATAACCAGCAATACATATTATAGTAAAATGACCAACAATATATTTTATAGTAGAATTACTAACAATACATATTATAGTAAAATGACAAACAATGCATTTTATAGCAAAATGACCAACAATACATTTTATAGTTGAATTGCCAACAATCCATTTTATAGCAAAATGACCAACAATACATTTTATAGTAGAATTACCAACAATGTATTTTATAGTAGAATTACTAACAATACATATTATAGCAAAATGACCAACAATACATTTTATAGAAGAATTGCCAACAATAGATTTTATAATAAATTAACCAATAATACATTTTATTTGTAGTTCAAGGCATGCAATTGTGTTCGAAATGTATTTCGTTGAAGCCATAAAAATATTTACATTTCGGCATAAAATCACCCATAGAAATTGATATGCCGCTAAACAAAATCAACCAAACCAAACCAATGAAAATATTAAGATTTCGTCATTAAATAACCCATACAGGTTGATGCACCGCTAAACAAAATCAACCAATCGACCATAATAATGTTTTCTTTTTCTCATATCCTTTTACAATCAGTAACACTTTGCGTCTTAGTGGCTTTATTACCTTGCTTGCGATGAAATTACTTTTAAAAGATGGTGTTTAATCTATATTAATATGACAACAAAAACCCGATGCTTTGTGGCCGCAGTGCTTATTGCACAAATCCAACGGAGTGCGGTCATCTTCCTGGTATAGAAACATCTAAAACCTCTGTTTCTTTAAACTCCTTTCGTTCTCATGTGGTGGTAAGTAAAGTAAGTCAAAGTTCGAAACTCTCCAAATCTGACGAGTGTTGTTGCATGTGTTCTACATCATGTGCATCTCACCGTATTCCGCTTAGGTGTGGCTGCGGCTCAAAAATATAAGCAATGTTTGTTCAACTAGTTTCATATTTTTCTTTCTCCTGATAAAAAGAGACCGTCTATCTCCCGTGGAGCCTATTTGTGTAAAATGCTAATAAAACTAATTTATATTTCCCATTCTGTATCTATCCCTATGCTTGATTAAAAGAATGACATTTAAAGATTTTCGGGTGAATTCTCGACTTTTCTACAAAAGCGCACCTTTCCAAGATTGAATCATTTTTTTTCCCAAATTACTATCGATTAAACACTCCCGCTCACGAATATCGATTTGTTTTTTTGGGTTTTTTTTTTTGGGTTTTTTTTAAACATTTCAACCCCAAGCAAGGCGAGAGTGCCACTACCACGCAAGGAGTTACAGAGAGTGGAAACAAGAGTAAAGAGA